>CM032059.1:97759-697759 GCA_018831715.1 Matsumurasca onukii
CAAATTATTATCACATTTTATAAACATTTTTCTTTTTATAGTTATTTCTAATTTAGACCGAAGTTGTTAAAAGGACTAAAACTTGCGGTTTTCAGCTGTGGGAAAAGGAAATAGGCTCGGATGTGGAAATTGCACCAAAACTAGAAAACAACACCAAACTAGACTAAAACAACACATGGGAGCACATTTCCTTGTCCGCCTCAGCTGATTCAATAAATTACTTTGATTTAACAACATTAGAGCTCTTAGCTTAACAGGCAGTCTCTTACTGCAACCGATTTAACATTGTTGTTTATAAATAAATTTTACAAACTAAACTCTTTATACAGTCTAGTCGGATAAAATCGATCACAGTATGTATATAAAATTAACAATTAATTATAAAACTATAAACACACGTTCACACGACATTCGTTTCGTATATTGGTAATTAGAGTCGGAGCACAAAAATTAACAAGTCCAACCCTAACTAAGAGTATACACCATTCACAGCTTTGACTATGATACAATTCATTAGGAATTATTTATATATTATTTATAAAAATCTAGCTAAAACAAATCCTCCGAAGGCTTGCGAGGTAAGAAACGAGAAATAAGTTAACAGAAGACGTCGAGTATGAGTAGATTACAAAGCAGAGTTAGAGAATGACTTATGTACACAGCCAACACCTAAATCAGAGAATGAAAGTTCGCCCCTTGTAGTTTCTTTGTTAACAGTTAGAAAGCCAACGGAGGAGAAGTCGTGGGCAAAATGCGTGATCCTTCTGTCCAGAACGGACACGTATTTTCTCGGCCGTAGTTTCAGTCGAGTCGAGATGTCGAGTCGTGGGAAGAATCGCCCTTCCCGCAACGTCGTTTGTCGTCAGCGACTAAGAGAGGTAGTCCGGCGACGGTTCTGCGACCGGTTCCGGGGTCGTGAACAGAGGGTTGGGGAACTCTGGCGGATGTGGCAGCGGGCCGGTGACCTTGGGTCGGCGTCGGTAAGCGATGAGCCAACACGACACAGCAACCGCCACGGCGACCAGCGCCAGTAGCGCCGTCATGATCAGCGCAATGATGAATCCGATCATAGACACGCAGATGTCCTCCACTTGCTGTATGTCGGGCGCTACAACACAAGCGAGCGGTCAGAACACAAAAAACCAAGGCTAGGTGTTACATTGAGGAGAACAAGTGGTTAGGGACTGGTTGGGCATATTGCCCTACCAAAATGAAAGGAGTCTGCATTCAGGAGAGGAATGGAACTTACAAAAAAACAATTATGAGAGAAAGGAGAAAGAGAGAAAGAAGAAACAAAGAAATATTTTAATCTGTGGCATGCAAGATGTATTGGAAAACAAGGAAATACAAACAGAAACATTGAGAAAGAACAAATAAAATAAATAAACAATAAATAGACCAAGGAAAGGAAAGCAAGGCCGCTGACAACCACAGGAGACTCTAACTCCCAAGTCAAGGAGAGCTTTGCCAACACTCGGGGGATCTTCCCCCCAAGATCATGAAAGCCTCTCCTAAAGTCGCGGTCTACCCTGCTGCACCGTTTCCTCGCCTGGTGGGGAACAGAGGGTGTTCAACGACAAAGCTGCCGAGACATTGTGTGAATTACTCTTTTTAATGTACCCCAGTATGAAGTAATCTTAGCAGGTACTAACCAGACAGATACTGACTGAGGGATACCCAGTCTATCTAAGTCTATTAAACATCGGTTCTAACAAAATTGTGAGGAGTAATAATTGAGAAATACCCTGTTAAAACTTCAAGTTTTGTCCATTGTAAATGTTTACTGAGAATCGTTGTATTTACCTTCAGTTGGACTGACGTAACGCTCCTCCTTCCTCTCGAAAGTCAGTATTGCGTTGGACTGGATTGTGATTTCTTCGCGAAGTTGGCCTTCATTGACGCTCTCAGCAACATCGACAGATGTGTTGTTATTGTTGTCAAGTGACCGTCGTCGTCTGCCGCATGCGTTGTAGCCTCGACAGTTCACCTGTGCACACAGATTACATGAAAATAAATATATTGATGTACCTACAAGTTGAGCTTTCATACCGTATACCACCAAAGAAAGAAAAAAACCAGGCCAACATGCAGCTAAATCGCTGCTGCCATGAATCGAAGTTCCTTTGCAATTTGTTACTCTAATTCGCTTGAGTCTTCGGCCTCAGACTTCCGTGTTTTTTAATGAAAGTTAGACTACACACATTTTAAATTTCAATAAAATTGGACTACTCATTCCGCTGTTATACCAAAAAATAACTTTTGGCGCCATTTTGAAACGGCGATGGATTTGTATAATTTATGGTATTGATGTATGATAGCAAAATGTATTTTGTTATGTTTATGTTAAGTATGTATACTTATTTCAAATTTCATGAAAATTGGACAAAATTTACTGTTTTTGGGTAACTAGAACCCCTTTTTTTAAAGAAAAGTCCCCCCAATAGGGGGATTCTGGTAGTTTGATTTTGCTGGTTAACGAACTCGACCGAGATATTTACAACCTTTGAACCAAATTTGGTGAAATTCAGACAAAAATACAACCTGTAGAGATGTTATACATAATGATACATATGTATATTAAGTATTGAAAAATTGCTCAACACGTTTTCTAGGGATCAGGATTGATGCTTGTTTCATGGGCCTGGGTCAGCTAGAATGTGCCAGTGCTGTGTGTGAACTCACCGGTTGGCACTTGCCAAAGCACACGCGGATGTTGCACTGGAACCGGATGTTGTCACTGCTCGGGAACTTGAACGCGTTGAAGCCAGCGAGCAGCGACTGTGTCTCCGCGTTGTGATCCCACTCGCCGAATATAGACGGGTCTGTAGCACACCCGTTCTCGTCAGTCACTATGTACTCGTTCTCCACACTGTCTTCCATTGTCTTGGCCACGCAACTGCGTGCGAACCCGCCGTAGATGCCTGCACAGAGACACATACATTTAACTCGGGAACAATTGTGTCAGATTGAATATGGGATAGGCTGTTATAAAGATAGCATTAACACAGCAATATGATTGAAGTTTCTTTAAACAAATTGGTCTATCAATTAGTTATTTGATGACTAAGGCAATCTTTAATAGACAACAACTTTTTCTTTAGCTTATCGTTCACCCCTTACATTATACGTTTGCTGTCTTTACATTTGAAACTACAGCTTTGACAGTGATACAGAAAATGTGTACAAATCAGACGCCCACATTTTGGGAAAGCCATAGACACCCTGAACTCCACATGAGAACTTGGAAAGCCAGTGACTGGTTCTTATTGCATCAACTACTTCCACAACAATTGCACTTGACTTACTGCTGGGCTGCACGTCGACCTGCAGCATGAGATTGTCTCCGATCTCGGCAGAATTGATCTCCTGGCCAGAGTGTGTGACGATGCGCATGGCGCACGAACGTGGGCGGCGGACCGGTGTTAGCGATGGTGCCGGCAGTCGTCAACATGCTCACGTTGAAGCCCAGAGTGACGTTCTGCTCTCCCGTCGCAATGCACGCACTTGATATGATATGCCTGCGCTTTGTAAGTGACCAACCTCGGGTGCTTCTGTATCACCAGAACGAAGCTGGCTTGTCCCTACACACACACACATATACATGGATGAGTACAGAACAATTTAAAAAATTGTCAATAAATAACTAGAGGGTCAGAGCCTACAAAAGTAGAGTTCGCTTCTGTCCATGATTTGTTAATGCGGACAAAGAGAAACGAGTTAAAATGAAGTGTATAATGTGTGTACTCACGTTGACATGAATGAGTCCGCAAGTGCCGAAGTGCACCTTGAATATCTCGGTGCGCGGTTGTGAGTCAGAGGGCAGCGTGACTACGCGACGACACTGCTCGTCCTTGCTGTGTCCCTTGACGTAGAGCACGCCGTTGAATCCCTTCTCTGTGATGTGTATCTCGACCTGTACGCCGTCCGAGAGACAGCTGACCACCATGTCAGGGCGTGGGAAGTCAGTACGCAAGTCGATGTTGTGTCTGGAACACAACGTGAGACTTCAGTAGAGTGGTCAAAGGGTTTGAGAGGGTGAAGGATGATTTTTATACCCAATAATACAAAACAGAATGTAGTTTATTTTCTTATTTTTTTACAACTATCTATATTTTAATATATACTTGATTTTTTTATTGAAAAGTCTGTTAAACTAGCTTTAGGCTTTAACTAGCCATTTTATAGTTCATTGTAATTCTTTCTTGAGAGAGATAAAAATAGTAATGAAATAATATAGGTAATTTGTTGATGAAATAAATAAAACCGGTCTGAGCACTGTGGCACTCCGGTTTCGACTATATTAACGATCTACTCATGCTATTACAATAAGGACAGTTTTATTTCAGGAAGCCTTAATAGCATCATTATTACAAGAAATGAATTATACGCGTCATGTTAAAATTCTACAGCCACAAATGTTTATGCTTTGACCGATGAGATGAGGAGTTATGTCTATAATTTGACTGATTGGACTACAGGGTTGGTGAGTACTCACTGCACATGACTTCTGGGTCGCCGTAGTAGTCGAAGATGCACTGGCAGACGGCCTGGTGACGGGTGGCATTGCACAGAGCGTTGACGCCGCAGCGCTTTGTCTGACAAGGATCCTGACAAGTCTTGGTTTCCAGGTTGCAGTACAGGTGGTCGGGGCACTGGTCGTTGCTCTCACACTCAGGGGGTGGTGCACCTGTCAGGTGTAACCATGTTAGAAAACATGTTGCTGCAAGACAAGTCCTACAAGAACCTATCTCTTAATTGTTGTCTCTTTTTCCAACACTTCCCCGATGTCACTCTTTAAGAGTTTTAACAATGTACAAAGCCAACCTCTAAACCTATTATCCTTAAGGTGTACAGTATAAATGGAAGAGCGATGATGCAGAGAGTTGTGATCCACTCATTATAGATGGCGTGGAAGCAAATGTACCAAATTTTAATTTTACTTTTAGATAAAATTTGTTAAAAATGTTTAGAGCCCAAAGCCCATTTGAAAGTGGAAATTAAAAAAGGTGGCTCCAATTTGCCTTACATAATCTGTTTACAATGTAAAACTTATGATACATACAGAAAGTCATCACTTTGTGAGTAGCGTTTTTGGGTTGCAAAGCCACGAAAAGAAGCGTGTATGAATCACGTTTTCAAGGTTTTGTAGTTACCAGCCACTCGAAACATTATTAAATTACTCAAACAACAACGTCTGATACTTTCTCGGTGCACAGTTGCCATTGTGGTCTAGTCGGTAGCCGAACTCGGTAGGACAGACACAGTTGCCTCTCTCATCGATGATCATGCCTCGTTCCAGTGCGCACACGCAGCGTCCACGCTCGTCTATGCGCTGTCCCCTCTCGGACAAACACCTCACGCACTCGTCACTCGGGTTGAGCGCAGTGCCGGGCGGACACACGCAGTTTCCTGCCTCGTCCACCACGTAGCCCTTCTCCACCGCACACACTGGCACTGCACACATCACACCACATTGTACATTGTACAAACATATTTATAGACTTTTCAAAGATTACCAGCTAAAAACTCATATTGTTGCAAACTGTCGCTACTGTATTAAAATTATTGTATTTTATTATCATTTTAAAACTTTTCAAGTAATCAAACTAAAACGGTTGTTACTGATTTTTGTATGGTTCACAAAATTCTTTTATCTTATTCAGTGATTTCTCTGATCGGTAGACTCTCTGCAAGGATAACTAAAACTCAACTAAAATAGTTTATACACTGTGATTCAGAATATTTTTTGAGATCTGATGCATCTAATTCTTTTTTAAAGAATGTATAGCAGCTGTTTCACTAGCTGGTTTTGTTTTCCAACAATATTTGAATACTTTTAAGCAATAACAAGAAATGTCCCCAGAAATGGATCCTTGAGGAACACCAGATTAGACAGGTGGGGTACTCACTGAGGTCACATCTGACGGCGGCGTTGCCCTGGTAGCCGGGCAGGCACTCGCACACCATGGTGCGCCACACCGGTGTGTCGAACACCTGGCAGCGTGTGTTGATGCCGCACGGCGCCGTAGCGTTGCAGGGGTTCACACACTGCTCGTTGATACAAGCTGTCTGGCTGGGGCAGTCACTGTCCGTCACACACACTACCTCCACTGCAACAAACGTCTGGAGGTTAAAGATTTACACATAACATGACAAGGCTGTTCCTTGAAAGGTTTGCAATTGAATTCTCCTCATGCATCCCCAAAATATTTTCATTAAAAAATCAAAACAGATAACCTGTCAAAATTCACACTCTTAAATACTCGTCCAAAAATGCCTGAACCTTCTTGCAAACATGAAGATGTTACCTCTCTCACAGCCGCGACCTCTGTCTCCGATGAAGCCTGGTGGACACGAGCAGTCGACTTGGTGATCGTAGACGACACACTCGGCTGGAAGTTGACACGGGTTGCTCTGGGCACACGGGTTGACACAGAGAGCGTTGACACAAGAGCGGTCGGTCGGGCAGTCAGAGTCTGCACGGCAAGCCACAATCTACACAAAACACACATGTCACTACAAGTAACGGCACATGAAATGTAGAACCACTCTTGACTACAATAAACTACAAGGTAATTTTAGATTGCCAAATTTTCAGTTAGAATCAAGTTACTGTAACTGACTTGACAAATAAAATTTGTGGAACGATTCTAAGCACAAAACAATGTGAATCAGAGTATATTAGGATGGAGCAAGTTGTCAGCTAGAATTAATTCAATTACTGACCCGGTCCTTGCATTAATCATATTCTTGACTGAGCTTAGTCTCACTTTGAGAAAACCTTGACAGATCGAATGTTCTAAAATCCCTCATAAAATGATATCGAGGTTCTACAGTACTGTTGGAGGTAGAACATTTAAGAGGCAGACATAAGACTGACCGTGCAAGCGATGTTAGCATCTCCGGTGAGACCGGGCTGGCACTGGCACACGGCACGGTGGTGAGCTCCGTAGCAGACAGCACCGGTTCCACACGAGCTGCCGTCAGCGGCACACGCCGGCACACACAACCGGTTCACACAGGCATGGGTGCCACTGCAGTCAGAGTCCGAGCGGCATTCAACTGTCAAACAAAGCACATACATTAGATATTCCTTTTAAACACTTTGTCACAACTATTCGAAAAGTGAACATTTAGTAATCATTTGTTTGTTAACCGGCTATGAAAGTGTGTTTAATACTCACTCTTGACACAGTTGAGTTCTGGATTTCCGTCAAAGCCGGGCAGGCAGGAGCAGACAGGCTTGTGGTCGCGCACACGGCACTCAGCGTTGGGTCCGCAGCGGCATGGGTCACGACATACTGCGTTGATGCACGCCTTGTCCGACGCACACTCCGAGTCTGAAGAGCAGCCGCCCACGTCCGCCACTATGACAGGCTTGCATGTCCCCGAGCCGGAGGAGATGAATCCGTCTGGACACACGCAGATCATGGTGCGCACTGGCAGCGAGCTGCAACACAACACACATCACAGTCTCACACATCACAGGAGTTCCTTAAATACAAGTGTTTTTTGCCGGGAGGGTAATTACTAATTTCAGGGAATTTTTTAGCAGCTAAGGTAATTTTCAAGGACATTTTGGCAAACAGGGTAATTTACAAAAATTTCTGGACAAGTGATTTTTTTGTGATAATCCTACTCCTACCGGTGAAGTATTTTTAAGGAAAATTCATATTTAATATTATTTAATAAAAGACCAAATAGTAACATGGAAATAGTTCCAGTCCTGTCCATTATTTTTCGGTGATTAAAGTCTTGGAAAAGATTGGATTTACTAAGATGCACAGGACATACTGTCATATTGACGTATACAATTGAAAACTACCCATTCCCAAGCTTAAATTTAAAACTTAAATCAATTCCAGTCTTTTTGTAATTGCGATCCCTCTTGCTTAGCTTTTTCAACATAAGATTACGAGTGAAACTCCAATCTTGTAGAGGTTTTCTAGTTACTTGATAGCTTCCTGACTCAAAGTATGTTTTTACCACATTCTCTGACTTTTCCAGATTCTCCACCATTACCTGACGAGTAAACACTCCTGAGCTCACAGGCAAAGATAGCGGCGTTTTTTAAAAATTGCCATTGGAAAGATGTCTAATATAATCCACGAGGAACAATTCCTAACTGGTTGCGTACCTGATGGCTTGGCAGGTGGAAGGGCGGTTGCAAGGGGTGAGTACTGCGCAAGGTTCCTTGCACTTGGCGTTGATGCAGGCAAGTGGCGCAGGACAATCTCCGTCAGCCTTGCACTCTGCAGTGAGCTCAGGACGGCATGCGGTGTACGGGTTGCCGACCATGGCGGCAGGGCAGCGGCACAGTGCCAGGTGGTTGTGTACCAGACACTCGGCCTGGCTGGCGCAAGGGTGCTCGTACACGCACGGCGAGATGCACTGACCTGCAACACAACATCACACACTGAGTACATAGTCTCTTATACATGTATGTCTATAAGTAAATCCCCAAGAAGGGATTTTCTATAGGATAAAATCCTTAAAAAAGGAATTTTACACTCATGCAGGAATTTATAGGGTATTTTCAGCACGGTAGGGATTATTTAGAACAATATTTTGCTGATAAAGGGTTTTTAAGATCTTAGAACTAGATGGTTGAGACGTGTCAAACAAATGAATGGCACATAACTACAGTTATACTATAAAAGAGAAGAAGGAAAGATATAGACCAATTGTGGATGAAGTGTAAAGGGATGAAAAGGAAAGAAACTTAAAACCTTAAAAAACAACCTTCATCTATTTTTAGAAAAAGAAAAGTATGTATCTCATGTTTATAGTATTTTGAAACGTACAATAATTAAGTATTAGACAAATTGGCCTCTCCTCTCAAAACAAAGTAGGAAAATCCACTCAGCTATCTTATAAAATAAAACAAACAAGGAGGTGGAGTAACTTATCAGCCATTAGGAGTAAAGTGCAACCACAAACTCACCGTTGATACAGGCTCGGTCGTCGGGACAGTCGCTGTTGCTGCGACAGCCGATGGCAATGCAGCGTTCGCGCGGGTTGCCTCGGTATCCTGAGTAGCAGCGGCACTCTGCGCGGCGCCCCACGGCGTAGCACTCGGCGTTGATACCGCACGGGTCACTCACCACACACGGGTTCAGACACACAGAGTTGACGCACGCCTTGGTCGACTCACACTCCGAGTCCGAGCGACAGCCCACTGCAACACAGGAGTCAGGTGTGATACATATCTGACACATCTAACACTCATCTCTTGTGAGGTTGGTAGAGTTGAAATATTGTATGGAAATTTCTGGCTCTAAATATTTTAGCTAGGAAAGAATTCAATATTTTCAAATGTGTCAGAATGGTGAATGGTGCACTGTACCTGCACGACAGGCGACGTTGGGGTTGCCGTCGAAGCCGTCCATGCAGCTGCAGATGGGTCGGTGGTTCTGTACTACGCAGTTGGTGTTGGTTCCGCAGTTGCAAGGGTTGCGACACATTCGGTTGATGCAAGCTTCTGTCGCAGGACAATCCTGGTCCACAGTGCAGCCAGGCGGTGACGGTACCACCACTACAACACACACACACATGCTGTACTCAGACACTGACATTCACATGCAGAACAGTGAGAGCTGCATGGCCTCAATCTAGCGGAAAAAACCAAGAGTTTGAGCCTCCATCTCACTCCAGCTCATTACTAGCTATTTTTCGTGATCACTTTAGTTTTTCTATCTTGAAATTAAATGAGTAAGCTAACTTTAATGAGCAAGTAATTTTAGTTTGCCGGAATACTTTTTAAACAATTATTAGTTTACCCACACTGAGTTCATGAAATAGTTGTCACTAAGTATGTGATGTTTTATAAATCTTCAAGTGTTGAGGGATTTTAAAAACTCAATTTAAACATCGGCATTAAAAATAGAGAAGTCTCTTGTTATTTAGAAATTCCTTAAACAAGTACACCTCAAGATAAACTAATCATTGAGCAAGAGTTTGTGATGATTTAAATATTAAATTAAGAATACAGTGAAAAAGCTGAATTAATGTTGACAACTAACCTGGTCTACACTCTCCTTCGTTGTTGGGTACCCAGCCGTCAGGGCAGGTGCAGATCATGGTGCGTACCGGCATAGTGTCGAGTACACTGCAGCGCGAGGACGCGGCGCAGGGACTCAGCGCAATGCACGGGTTCACGCAGGTGTTGCGTATACAAGCCAGCTGGCTGGGACATTCCGGGTCGTGTCTACACTCCGGCTCTGCAGCAGCGACTGGGCGACGCTCACAGTACGCCATGGGGTTGCCCATGGGCAGGTGGTCAGGACAGCGGCACGCGGCGTAGTGGTTCCTCACGTAGCACAGTGCGTTGGCTGCACACGGTGGGTTCACAGGGTTGTCACAAGGGTTGACACAGTGCTGGTCTACGCACGCACGGTCCTGAGGACAGTCTGCGTCGATGCGACACTCTACGCGAGCACAACGCACCAGCGGGTTACCCTCGTAGCCTGGGAGACAGTGACAGGTGGCGCGGTGGTCTGCACCCGTACACTGCGCATTGGCTACACACGGGTCTCCCACGATGCACGGGTTGATACATTCTCCGTTGTAACACATCTTGTCGTTACTGCATTGATCGTCAGATTCACATCCCACTGCAACACCACATTCAATGTTCAGCAAATAAAATATACAATTTTAAAAAGAGAAAAGTATTTTTTATTTTTATTCTCAATTTTTAGTTACAGCGGTTTGGCAGTTAGTGTCGGTACTTACGCTTGACACAGCCGATCTGTGGGTTGCCAGAGTAACCAGGGCGGCAGAAGCAGATGGCATAGTGGTTGGTGACACGGCACTCTGCGTTGGGTCCGCAGTTGCAGGGGTTAATACACAACCGGTTGATGCACGACTCCTTCAGGCTGCACTCCGAGTTGGAGGCACAGCCGACCGTGGCCTCAGCAGCTGTAAACACATCACAACACACATTTTAACATTTCAAAATCCTTAAAATAATAATGTCTAAATAAGTTTTATAAATTACAACCTGCAAGATTTCAACAGGTAACATATCTTATTTGTAGCTGGCTCACAAGTTTTAACAAAGATTTCCTAAATTGTAAGATTTTTAAAATAACATGCTTTATAAATTAATAATACATTGTTATCAGGGTCTTCTATGGCAAAATTATAAGTATGTAGATAAGCACATACAGGGCTTATTTGAGTTACAAGGTTGCACGAAGCTAGTAAAACCGACAAAGGTACGAAGGTATTTAAAAGTTTTTGAGCATTATTATGGGTGATATTTACTCGCTTCTCTTTTTAATCTTCATGGATTGAATGTCATCATCTTTCTTAGAATAATATTAAGAATATAAACTTGTTCATGCTCTATTGAAGTACACACTGTACCCAAAGAGTTAAATAGTCAAAGTGCTCATCAGACATTTGAAAGTAACAAATTCTGAATTGTTTCCATCAAAGTGGTACTTACGAGGTCGGCACTCGATGCGGGGATCTCCCAAGAAGCCTTGAGGGCAGCGACAGACCGGTCGGTGGTTCTCGACGTGACAGAACGCGCCGCGTGAGCAGTGGTCTGCCGCGCAGGGGTTCACACAGCGCTGGTTGTTACAGGAGCGGTCCCACGGACACTCGTCGTCACGTACACACTCGGGCACTATCACGGGCGGCAGCATCACGGGCACTGCAACGTACAATGTTGTAATTAACTGATGAAACAACTCCCTCCGTATATGTCAATCCATGCACACACAACCTTTAGGACTTTTCATCCAAAACTTGTATACATTGTCTCACATTCAAACCTGAGTTCCTACAACCAATTCTTGAACTTGCCATAATTTCTACATTTTCTCAGACAAATTCAAAATTTTACAGAAATTCCTTGATTTTTCTTAGTTTTTCCTGAAATAGCCTAGGAACAGTTCAGGATAAATAGTCAGAGATATACACAGTTACATCAATGCTACTGCTCTTATCTGTTAGGTGGGTTGAGTGTACTGTGTACTGACCAAAGGAGCACTCGAGGTGAGGGTTTCCTACGAAGCCGGCCGGGCAGGAGCAGACAGCTGTGTGGAACTGAGAGGTGCAGAGAGCGTTGAGACCGCACGGGTCCACATGACACGCCTCTGCGCAGCTGCCGCGCACACAGCGCTCACTCTGCGTACAGTCTGCATCCACACGACATTGCGGTATCGGTTGAGCTGTAACACACATACGTACTTTCAGTAAGGGGAACATTCAGAAATTGATGAAAAAGGTTTACTTCTTCAATGATAAAAATCAGTCAGCAACTCTTAAAAACAGGAATTTTTATACCTGAGGGTAATTTTAAGGTAAATGTTGAAAAGAAAAGCAATGAAAGAAAAGCGGCTACTTAAGGCACTTTTACTCACCAATGAGTTTACAGCGTCCACTGTTGTCAGCGACAGTGTCGGGAGGACACTGACAGTAGACAGTGCGCAATGGCAGTGTGTCCTGCACCAAGCACAGCTGGTCCGGGGAACACATGTGAGACGCGTGACACGGGTCAACACACCGAGCGTTGATACACGCCAGCTTGCTGCCACAGTCCGCGTCCGACTCACACTCTACCTTGATCGGTGTCCGATGGTCTTGACCTGAACAACAACATCACCATGTATGTTTGCTGCCGTAGTGAGCAAGTTCAACCCACTCAAGAGTCGCTCGTTCACAGAAAAAAGTGGCAATTTCTGAATGAAATCTAAAATTTTCAAATTATGTTTAGGAATTCAAAGGAAGTATATTTTTGTTTCTATGATTTCCACAAAGTTTCAGGGAGGGATATTGCCCCTTAATAATTTTAATCAAGCTAAAAGGTTTAAATTCTTTTTAAATATTATCTTCAAACATAAAAATTCTGCAATTAAACGTGACCTGGACATATTAGTTTCAAACTATGTTTATTTTATGATCTTTTTTTGTTTTTATAGTTAATGACAGCAATAGATTGATCCAGGTAATTTATATAAACCTTCACTTATTAAAATGGTAACATTTACATTTGTTGTATTTTGAATACTTTGGAAGGCAAACAATTTACTTTGCATGGTAACAATTTAAGCTGAAACATCTCTGTTACTATAAAACTCTGATATGTTTTCATTCCATTGGCACTAAGGACTTTTACGAAGTCCTATACGTTACAAGGTTCCTTTACATTACACGGTCCCTATATTACAAAGTGACACTTACTGAAACACTCGATGTAAGGATTGCCTTCAGTGCCGGGTGGGCAGCTGCACGTAGGTTGATGATTGCGTGCTGTACAGTGCGCTGAGTCTGCGCACGTGTCCGCCTCACACACCGGGCGACACACGCGGTTCAGCCGATCACATGCCTCGTGGTCTGCGCAGTCCTCGTTGTAGTGACACTGCACACTCACGCAAGAGAGCAGTGGGTTACCCTGGGTGCCGGCGGGACAGACACACGTCGCACGGTGCGGTGACGTTACCTTGCACTCTGCGCCGCGCCCGCACGATACACTCAGACACGGCGAGACACAGCTGCCGCCCACACACGCCTTGTCGTACAGACAGTCTGCGTCCACCTTGCATTCAGCTGCAATATACACAAGCAGGTCAGCAGGTACTTACTTACCAGAGGTAACTCTATCAAAAATGTTTTAAATGAAAATATTAAAAAATAAAAACATAGATATTTAGACGCAGAATAGTACATTTTAAAGTCTTTTCATAAAGATTTAATGTTATTTTAGAGTATTTGGTTGATGCTACTCTAACCCTGAAAATTCTAATAGAGTTTCACAAAATGTAGTTCAATCATGGAGCTGAATGAAAAGTATGTAACCGGTCTGTTACACAATTGGCTCGTAGTGTACTTACGTTTGTAGCACTGGACTTGCGGGTTGCCGGCCCAGCCGTTGGGACAGTTGCAGACAGGTCGGTGCTGACTCGTGGCACAGTCTGCGTTGAGTCCGCACGGGTTGGCAACCGTGCACGGGTCCTGGCAACGCTGGTTGACACATGCCCGGTCTCCCGGACACTCCGAGTCAGCTGTACACTCGGGCGACTGTTGTGGTTCTACACAAAAACACACACACGTTAATCAGAAATTAAACATATTAATAAATTGCACAACTTTCTTTAAAATCTTGGGGTATACAATCATAAAATTGTAGGCCTATCTCTATGATTTTTGGAGATTTCAAGAAAAAACTTTAGTGATTTGATTAAAGTACTGATCTAACAGCCATACCAGTTTTTTTGTCTGAATTTAGTAATCAATTTCCTCTATTAAAAAACCTTTTTACAACAGATAAAATTCACCGACCTCTGTAGCAGTTGACGAGAGCGTTGCCTACGAAGCCAGGTGGACACTTGCAGTTGGCTCGATGGTTGGCGGCCTCGCAAAGCGCTGTGGCAGCGCAAGGGTTGGCAGCGCTACATGGGTTCACGCAGCGCCTGTTCACGCAGGTATCCGTCAGCGGACACTCGTCGTCAGACTTGCAGCCGGGTTGTTCTGCGGGCGCTAACGACAACACAGGGGTTAATACTGTCCAAGACAACGCCCTGTATATCTACTATCTTGTCTAACATTGAAACTGTTGAATGTAATTTATACACTAGTTAGGTGTGTGCTGGGGATTCAATGGAAGGGTTGGGTTAGAATTAGAAATTAGTCAACAGAAGCTATTCTGAGTGTGCCTGTAAACATAAAACACAACATGTTAGTAATCATTAACAAAATACACCAACAATTCATAAACGTCACACATTTTTTTGTTACCACTATTTTGTTATAACTGGTTAATTTAACAAATTAATATAATTATTTAAGTTATAAACTAAAAAAATTTAATTGGTTAATTATGTTATTTTTAATGAATTAAACCTGTATATTTTAAAGTTGTTATATATTTTCCAAAAGAAATCTTCAATTTTCGATCCATAATGGATGACTTTAATCTCAGTACTCCTTTGCCCATTTATGGTTTCATTAGCAGACTCTACGATAATCTCCAAACTGTTAACATTTATATGTCCCTTTTAGGATTTATATTAGTTTCAAAAGTTCAGAAACATTTCTTTTGATTTCACTGTGAATACAGCGAGTGAGTACATACCTGGTCTGCACTCTACATCAGCGTCACCCACGTAGCCGGGTAGGCACATGCAGGACATGGTGCGCAGAGGCAGTGAGTCCACCACTACACACTCAGCGTTAGCGCCACACGGTCGTGTCTCCACGCAGGGGTTGCGACACTCACCGCTGAAGCATGCCAGCTTACTGGCACACTCAGCATCCTGGCGACACTGCGGCTGCACTTCCAGTGGAGCTGTGGACATCATCAGAGCAAGTCTAGTCTACGAGTCTTGCAACTTTACTTCTTTAAGAAATAAGTCATCTAAAAGCTCTAAAAATGAAAATTAATTACACCAAGAGGTTTGCTGTAGAGAGTGTTTAAACAGAGAATATTTTTTTATCTTAAAAAATATCTCCAACTTAACTTTTCCATTCTTTTTATTTTTTTACAGTTGCTGTATTTCTTGGTTGCCATTTGACTGGCTAAATAAATGCTTGTGTAGACAAGTTTTACTTATATCCATTGTCATTAAGCATCTTGAAAAATATTGAAATTCCTTTGCAGATTTTTGGGATCTCTAATTATGTTAAATGAATTAACCGTTTTACAAAAGACTTTACGAAACCCTTATTTTGATTTGAGAAAACAGTATATTTTCCTGTTAAACAATTAAGGATTCCCTTTTATTTGAACTCAAGAAACCTAGATTAAGTGTAAGAGTCTGAACGACTAGGTACTGACCGATGGTGCAGGCTTGGTGGGGGTTGCCGATGTAGCCGGGCGGGCAGCGACAGTTGGGTCTGTGGTTGATGACAGTGCACTGCGCTGCAGCGCCACAGTCACACGGGTCCTGACAACGCTGGTCTCTGCACGCGAGGTGCGTAGGACACTCGTCATCAGTGAGGCACTGCGGACGCTCGCAACGCACCAGCGGGTCTCCCTGGTACTGCGGTAGACAGTAACAGCGAGCACGGTGCCCTCCGTCGACGCGGCACTCTGCGTTCACACCACACTGCGTGTATGCGCAGGGTGACACACACTCGCGGTTCACACACGCTTGCGTGATCGGACACTCCGAGTCCGCGCGACAGCCAACTATAACAAACAAATATAACAAGTGTCAATACAAGACTTAATTTTTGATTAAATTTAAAATGTTGTTAATATTAAAATGTGTGGAAGGTTTTAGTCATAAACTAAGCATATTACATGTACTGTTGTATAACACGTACTGTTTCCACAATAAAATATGTATTCGTTTAGTTCAATGTCTAACAAATCTACAAAAGTAAGTCATCCGGTTTTTTCCCCACGTTTACCAAACTCAAGTATTTGAAACTAACCCTGGAGTGTTAGTAACATCTTATTCCTACATTTAGACTTCTCTGGTGTTTGATTACAAGTGAATTTGTTAAATTTTATAAAAAAAGTCAAATATAGAAAATAAAATGTATCTTAACACACTAATTACAACTTTTCCTGAAAATTCACCTTCACACCTTTGTATATTGTTGTTAAAGTACCTCTCTCTCAAATTGTGGCTCTGTTTATTTATTGCTCTTGAAGAGAGATAGAAATAACACTGAATTGAAGCAGTTTGCTGAGGAAACAGTTTAACAACTATTCCTAAGCTCCTGTCTTGAGAGTATTATTTTCTCATTGCTGACTAGTGACTACTGGTACGTACTCTCGTAACACTGGATGTGGGCGTTGCCAGTCATGCCGTCGGCGCACACACACAGTGGTCGGTGCAACTGCACGTGACACTTGGCATTGCTGGCGCCGCGTTACTCTCCCGACACGGGTCTCGGCACGCCTCGTTGATGCAAGCCTTGTCGTTGGTGCACTCTGCGTCTGACGTACACTCTGGTCTGGGAGCTGTAAACACACAGACACACTCATGCTGTGAGTTGTAGTTTTTGTGCAAAGACGTAGTCATCTTTTTTAACTTTAAGTAATTACGTAAGATTTCTGCATTAAATTGTTGCAAGATCGTTTAAAAATATACAGTAAAATGCTTAAAAACGTTAACATTCAAGAGTAGAATCTTTAGGCACAAAATAAAAAAGGCATCAACTTCAATTTTGTTAACTAATTCCATATAATAATTGAGATCAAGTAAGTGTCTCTTATTGACACACATAAACTAGACCAAGAAAAAGCAAATGATTGATGTTGGATTTGGTATGTACGTGCATTAATAAGTCAGCTTAATACTAAGGTACTAAAATAGTCTTAGCATTCAGTATAGCTTAAATATTATAATCTAGTTCTTCCAGATCATTCCGCCTCAAAACATCAGTTTTGGCTAATCAGTGACTGAAGATGGCTTTCCACAGCAAGACCAAAATACTTCAAGCTAATTCTTATGATGTTTTAGGTATGAACTGGAAGATCAAAATTATCGTTAGACCACTGGCCGCGAAAGCCTAAGGGTTAAGTTTGCTTGAATATTGAGAGCAAGTACTATTCAAGTATAACCTACTGTACTAATCTAAGGCTCTGCTGTTTGACACTAACCTTGCTCGACAATGCGTACAGTACACTGTTGCCTGGGCTCGCCCATGTAGCCGGGCGGGCACGAGCACACAGCGTTGTGGTTGACTACTTGACACACTGCGTTGATGCCGCAAGCGTCGACACACGGGTCTCTACACTTCTGGTTGAAGCAGGCCTTGTCACGTGGACAGTCTTGGTTGATGACACACTCTGGGTACACGCAGCTTGCCACGCCGTTGATGACACGACACTGTCCGTTGCGGCCGCAGGGCGACGGGTTGCACGGATCTTGTGGAGGTGCTGGACACACAACATCACATTCATCAGTCAATAGGAGCCAAGCTTTACACATTTTTTAGCAATAACTCAACAGTGCAGTGTTGTTTTTAGATACTAAAATAAAATGATAAATTAAAATGCAAAAAGTGTTGATTAACGTAAACATCACTGAATTAAACTAAATTCAGGTATTTCTTCTTTAATAGTTCGAGCATAAACTTTTATAGTTTATCCAATTAACGGTCCCAAAAATAACATTAGAAATTATTAATTTTGTTAATAGGATATGTCAGGAACAACCCTAGTAAAAATTTATGCGTAAACATCAATATAAAATGGATATAAATGAGGAGGGTCCAAAAGATTTAAGTAAAACTCTTAAGAAAAGTAAATCATATGTCAAATATTAAATTTATAACATCGTAGTTGAAAGCATCAAATTTTTCCAGAATAAATTGAGAAACGTCTCTTTAAAATTTTACAAGAATTCATTACCAGAGTTGTTTACTTCCTTTAACCTGCGAAGTTTCAGTTTTTAAAAATTAGCAGAGTTTTCTTGTTTTAAAAATGTGTTATAATTTGGTGATTATTTGTTACATGCTATTTTTCAAATAAAGAGTTATTGGAGGGATTAATCAAAGATGAGTTTTGAACTGCTATGAAGATGTCGGATCTGAGACTCACGTGGTTGGTCCTTGCACTCGGTGAAGGGGTCGCCGAGCAGTGGTTGCGGGCAGCTGCACACCGGACTGTGATTGATGACTTGACACACCGCACGGTAGCCGCAGACGCCGGGACACGGGTCTACACACTTGTTGTTGACACATGCGCGGTTGTGTGCGCAGTCTGCGCTGATCACACACTCGGGACGGCAGCCGGACGTCATCGGTGAGCCGGAGAAGCCGGCCAGGCACTCGCCGGCCACGCGCCGTTACTGACACGGCACACCGTGTTCGGACCACAAGGAGACGGCATACAGGGGTCAGTCGGTATATCTGCAACACACCGGGCCATACTGTCAGCTCAACAAGTTCAATAACTACAGCACTTAAACAAAAAAAATGTGTTTACAACTTTTTGTAACGAGAAGATTGTTTGCGGATACTAGGATAGTAGGCTGTTACAGAGGCAGAACAAAGTATTCAAAAGCTGGGCACTAGTCATAATTACCATAAAAGAAATATTAATAAAATAGCCTTCCCTAATCACTCCTTAAAAACTTTCTAGAAATCACCTAAAATATTTTGATAAAATTCTGCAAAATATAAAAGATATTAAAAGTTTAAAACTGTTTGAATGATAATTAAAAATGTATTAGTTGAAGGCTTTATATTCCTTTGAAGAACTATAAAAAAAGAAAGATATAAATCATACTCAATAAATATATAAATTTAAGATACTTCATGGCTTTTTTTGTATTGCTGTACTTACAAAATGTTTAATTTACCTTTAATTAGTTTACATTTAACAATGCTTATGAAATATGTTCAAAACAATCTAATGTTTTGGATTTAACTTAAACCCTGGTATTTGAAATAATATATCAATGTATCAGTATCAATTTATCTATCAAAAAAGTTGGATATATCGTTGCAAAGGTGAGGCTTACCTCTGACTGGAGCAGGGGTACAGAGACGGAAGGCGTCCCCGGTGAACCCGTCAGGGCAGGAGCAGATGGGGATGTGGTTAGACACAGTGCAGATGGCAGACACTCCGCAGGTGCCGGGGCAAGGGTCGCGACACTTGGAGCTGATACAAGCCTTGTCCATGGGGCAGTCCGAGCTCACCAGACACTCGGGGCGACAGCCGTCGTACGGGTTGCCTTGGAACTCGGGCAGGCACTCGCACACGGCGAACGAGTTCTGCACTCGGCAGCGAGCGTTGGCCCCACGCGGGGATGGGTAGCAGGGGTCGGTGGGGGTGGCGGCAGTCGGCGGCACTGCTACAACACAACTTAGAGTCAGTATGTGTCGTCAGTATAACTTCACCTCACTGCCCACAAGTCTTGCTCTCACCATCGGCTCTGAACATTACTGAACAATTCTTTCTAGTTTCAAAACAAAGAAAAATATTGAAATAAACCTTTTAGTTTCCTTTTTAATAATCAAACAAATTGTAAAAAACAAAATAGACTTGTGGACAGATCCGGTTTGGATTGTCTGCAAAATGCAACATTCTCAAGTGTCATGCCGCATTCAAACATTCACAGTGAAAAGCAATCATTGATCATGCAACATTCATAGTATCATGCAACATTCATAACAAGAACAAATATGTACACAACAGAAACACATAACAGAGGGAACATGCAACAACCACTCATAGACAGTCATGCAAGAAGACAACTCCTTCTTGGAAAGCTCTACATTTCGAAAACAAAGCAACAAAATTCTAAAGCCAGAACCAGAAGCAGTAGACTCAAGCGTAGTTAGACAACCGACAATGCTGAATCAAAGAGATGAACTCTTCGAACCCATTGTTCTTCCTGCCGTTGATGTTTAGTACCAAGCAGCCAACCCTAGAACTTCAAACACCTTCACACAATTCTCTTGAAATACGAAAAAATTCAGTTCAAACTTATGCGTTTGAACGATTTTATCCATATTTAAAGAGTGTTCAAATGTATTTACAGGAAAAATCAACTATTTGTCTCATGATGATTCGGAGACTTTTGATATTCCTGATGCAAATATCACTTGGACAGCATTATTCGGGATGGCTAATCTGTTAAACACAACAAAACTCTATACCAAAAAGCTCACCAAGTTTACAAAGCTTGTAAATGTCTACTTTACTGACTTGTTACCTGCGAATGTTAACACCACTCAGCATAATTTGCGTGAATATTGTTGATTTACTCACTGAAACCAAACTAAAGCGTCTTAACGCAGTAAGCTGTACTTTACTTCAACCTTCCATCAATTGCACCAAGAAAAAACCCGCTTTCTATCGTGTTTTTCCTGGAAACCACCAGGCAAATTGTTACTGCTCATTTGTCTTTTCTTTGGTTTGTTTTACACACGTGTTCTGTTTACAATATTTTACAGAACATGTGACAAAGAGAAGACAACTGAGGCATTGCTGTTTCGTTACAAAAGCTCTACTGTTATCCTCGAAGCAGCTGGGAACCTGTCAGGAGGCAAGTACATATACATGAGTCACACTGCAGCTCGTGTGTCAGCGGGGGCCGCGGTGCTTACTTGGCGGGGGGTTGCAGATGGTGAACGGGTCGCCGACGTAGTCGCGCACGCAGACACAGTTGGGCGTGTGCATGGCCACGCGGCAATCTGCGTTAACGCCGCAGGAGCCGGGGCAGGGGTCGCGACACTTGCGGTTGATACAGGCGAGTTGTGGGGAGCAGTCGTTGTTGCTGATGCACTCTGGGCGACAGTTGGGCGGGGCGCCGATGTTGTCTGGAAGACAGGAGCAGGACGGAGACCCGGCGGGAGTGACTATGCATGAGCTGTACGGTCCACACGGTGACGGGACGCACGGATCTATTGGTGCGGCCGGTGAAGTTGGTACAGGCTCTACAGCTGTAAAAAAACCATGCTTATAACAAGTGGCACTAGCAGACCTAGAGAGTTTATAACCTGGAAGATCTTTCATTATTCTTCAGTACAATATTTAGATAAATTGGTTAAAGTTAATTTCGAATTCATAAATTAAAGAAATAGAGGGAGTTATGTAGATTATGATATAATGTGATTACGCTGGCAATAATATCCTCTTGGATATGCCAAAGGATTTCAACAGGAATAAATCCATCAGTTTGACTCTAGTGAAGAAAACTGTCAACATAGCTAGATCGAGAACTGGGCTCACGTTTAGGGTAGCAGCGAGTGAACGGGTCGCCGGTGAGTGGAGAGGGACAGCTGCAGATGGGGTTGTGGTTGATGACGGAGCACTGAGCTGCGAGTCCACAAGTGCCGGGACAGGGGTTTGTACAGCGCTGGTTGATACAAGCCTCGTTCATAGCACACTCCGAGCTGACCACACACTCCGGACGACACGTGGGTGGCGCACTGATGAACCCGGGCAGGCACGAGCACACTGCCTGGTTGTTCACTTCACGACACTGACTGTTGGGTCCACAGGGCGACGGGATGCAAGGCTGCGTCACCACTGGCGCTGCAACACAAATTATGTTTAGTACTTGCAGTTCAAATTTGCTGGATCGAATCAATTGTATTCACAACAGAATCAAAATAATTTAGAGCAAAAGCAGAATGATACCTTGTTGTACTGGTCGGCATTCAACGAACGGATTGCCTTCCATTCCCTGAGGACAACTGCACATGGGAATGTGATTGATGACTTGGCAGACAGCATTCTGGCCACAAGTTCCAGGACAAGGATCTTGACACTTGTTGCGGATACAGGCTCTGTTTCTGGGACACTCAGTGTTGAGAACACACTCTGGTCTACATCCTGCGTAAGGATCTCCTTGATACTCTGGAAGGCAAGTGCAGACTCCATCTTTGCATTGAGCGTTGGCTCCGCAAGGAGATGGATTGCACGGGTCTGCTTGTACTGGTGTCAGAGCTGAAACAACACACAGATTAGTCAGATATGTCAAGGACTTTTGGTATTTGAAACAATGCTTGTGATAAACCGATTAAAGGCTATTTCTTAATGATGACGATCACAGGTTTTCCTATAATGATATTGGAAGTAGCATAGTGGTCCATTTAGGAAGACAACTGAGACATGAGTCCACCATTTATAACTGAGCAGAAGTATTTCTAATCAAAATTGTCTTGTTTCAAACAGAAATTAAAAAAATGGGAGATCACCTGTATCCCCTAAAATTCTGTACCTCCTTTATCTAGGTTCTCAATAAAGACATTAATTGAATCAAAAGTTTGGTCTGCAAAAAATCAATAGAGTATGTTCATGAGATTTAAGTCATCAAGTCCCAATTGGTCAACGGTTGACAATCCTAATGCCCAGCAAAAGGGAAAATCGGACAAACTATAAAACAATAATACGATACAAGATCAGCAAACGGATAAAGTCTGCAGTGTGTGTTTAACTTACAGGGTGGAGGATTGGGAACACAGCTGGTGAAGGGATCTCCCGTGTATCCCTCAGGACACGTGCAGACTGGAGTGTGATTGATGACATTGCACTGAGCTCCAGCACCACAAGATCCTGGACAAGGGTCTCGACACTTCTCCCTGATGCAGGCCTGATTGCTGGGACAGTCCGGGTTGATGGTACACTCTGGACGACAGTTTGGAGGTGATCCGATGTAGGAGGGTAGACAAGAGCAAGAAGGTGAGCCTCCGATGTCTCGACATTGAGAGAACTGTCCACAGGGAGTCGGTACACAGGGGTCAATGTACTGCGGAGCTTGTGGAGGTGGTGGAGCTGTTGACAAAATAAAAAGTAGAGAAGTCTGTTTGTTAAAAGAACTACTCATCATAATTGAGAGCAATGGATAAATAAATATCTCTTAAACTTAAATGTAAAATTAACCTGGAAAAAAGTATTACTGACTGTAGATTATAAGAACTTACGTGGTGGTATCGGATAGCATCTGGAGAAGGGGTCTCCGGTAAAGCCAGAGTTGCAGCTGCAGATTGGACTGTGATTGATGACTTGACACTGAGCATTCTGTCCACAAGTGCCAGGACAAGGGTCGACACACTTCTGGTTGACACAGGCTCGGTTAGCTGGACACTCGCTGCTCACAACACACTCTGGTCTACAGCCTGGAGGCTGACCTATGTACGTCGGCAGACAAGAGCATACAGCTTGTCCATTCACTTCTCTGCACTGACTGTTGGGTCCACACGGAGACGGCACACAAGGGTTCACAGGCTCTGCTTGTACAGGTGGAGGTGGAGGCATGGCGTTACAGTAGCGGAAAGGATCTCCGTGTATCCTGGTCGACAAGTGCACAGAGGCAAGTGGTTGACAACCTGACAGTCAGCATTCTGTCCACAGGTTCCAGGACAAGGATCCTGACACTTATTGCGGATGCAGGCTCTGTTGGAAGCACAGTCCGTGTTCAAAGTGCACTCTGGTCGACATCCTTCGTAAGGGTTACCGATGTAATCAGGCAGACACGTGCAAGCTCCGGCGCCGTTCTGTTCTCTGCACACTGCGTTTGATCCACAAGGCGAAGGAGTGCAAGGGGTTGACACTTCTTGGATTGGTTCCGCTTGCTGGAGGATACATTGTCTGAACGGATCACCAGTATAGCCAACCACACAGACACATTGTGGGGAATGACTGACAACTCTACACTCTGCATTTGCTCCACAGGTTCCTGGGCATGGATCTCTGCACTTCTGGTTGATACAAGCCAAGGTTGAAACACATTCACTGTTGCTCACACACTCTGGTCTGCAGTTGGGAGGAGTTCCGATGTAGTCAGGCAGGCAGGAACATGATGGGCTATCTCCTGCTACTCTGCATTGGGCGTTTGGACCACAAGGTGATGGCTGACAAGGATCTGTGGGCGGTGATTGCTGAGGTGGAGCTGAAACAACAATTTTTTTGGTTCGTCATCAAGGAGCAGAAAGGTTCAAGTGGAACAAAGTTAAAAAAACTATTAACCTATTTGAACATTCCGGTTTAAAATTATAAGATTGTAAGGCCTACAAAAGAATCGAAGAAATCATTAGAATTTTTAAAAGGATAATAAATAATAATGATAACATATGTAATGGCACAGGAACTTGGGTTAATTGAGGCACTTTATATTCAAGGTATGTAATGTTTCTTATGAATGATTAAGAATTATCAATTTCAGCTACTCCCTATTTAGTGTGAATATTAAGACAATGAGTACCGTTTGATATACTTACGGATTGGTTGACATCTGACGAAGGGGTCTCCAGTGAGGCCTGAAGGACAGCTACAGATGGGGTTGTGATTGATAACTTGACACCTGGCTCCAACTCCACAAGTTCCTGGACATGGATCTCTGCACTTTTGGTTGGAACAAGCTTGGTTCAGAGGACAATCAGTGTTGACGACACACTCTGGTCTACAGGCTGGTGGACTGCCAATGTATCCTGGTACACAGGAGCAGACAGCTTGACCGTTGACTTCTCTACACTGACTGAAGGGGCCGCAGGGTGATGGGTTGCATGGCTGAGTGACTGGAGGAGCTTGCATCACTTGACACTGGACGAATGGGTTTCCAGACATGCCTTGAGGACAACTGCACACTGGGATGTGGTTGATGACGTCACATTGAGCTCCTTGACCACAAGTTCCAGGACAAGGGTCTTGACACTTGTTGCGGATACAGGCTCTGTTTCTCGGACAGTCAGTGTTGAGAACACACTCTGGTCTACATCCTGCGTAAGGATCTCCTTGGAACTCTGGAATACAAGTGCAGATTCCGTTGTTGCACTGAGCATTGGCTCCACACGGTGAAGGATTGCAAGGATCACTGGCTTGCACTGGCTCTACATCAGGAGGTTTGGGAACACAGCTGGTGAAGGGATCTCCCGTGTATCCCTCAGGACACGTGCAGACTGGAGTGTGGTTAATGACATTGCACTGAGCTCCAGCACCACAAGATCCTGGACAAGGGTCTCGACACTTCTCCCTCATGCAGGCCTGATTGCTGGGACAGTCCGGGTTGATGGTACACTCTGGACGACAGTTTGGAGGTGATCCAATGTAGGAAGGTAGACAAGAGCAAGAAGGCGAGCCTCCGATGTCTCGACATTGAGAGAACTGTCCACAGGGAGTCGGCACACAGGGGTCAATGTACTGTGGAGCTTGTGGAGGTGGTGGAGCTGTAGAAGAAAATCATGGTTAATGAGAGAGTATTTATACAATTTAATCATTATATATTTTGGTTATAAGGTTCAAATTTGCTTATGATTGATTAGATATTACAACCAAGTAAACAAAACCATTTGTTAAATGGGAGTTTCAGGTTAATACTCGTAATTAATGTTTTAAAATTCAGAGAGTGAAGTACTCCAAGGGATCACTCTAGGACCGATAATATTTTTAATGTATGAACAACCATCATTTTTAAGATGGACAACAATCACTCAAAACATTTAATATAACTATGTTCATGACTGTCCTTTTATGACGTCTAAACAATTATATAGAATAATTAGTAAACTACAATAAATTTGAAAACTTACGTGGTGGTATCGGATAGCATCTTGAGAAGGGATCTCCAGTGAAGCCAGAGTTGCAGCTGCAGATTGGACTGTGATTGATGACTTGACACTGAGCATTCTGTCCACAAGTGCCAGGACAAGGGTCGACACACTTCTGGTTGACACAGGCTCGGTTAGCTGAACACTCACTACTCACAACACACTCTGGTCTACAGCCTGGAGGCTGACCTATGTACATCGGCAGACAAGAGCATACAGCTTGTCCATTCACTTCTCTGCACTGACTGTTGGGTCCACACGGAGACGGCACACAAGGGTTCACAGGCTCTGCTTGTACAGGTGGAGGTGGAGGCATGACGTTACAGTAGCGGAAAGGATCTCCCGTGAATCCTGATCGACAAGTACACAGAGGCAAGTGGTTGACAACCTGACAGTCAGCATTCTGTCCACAGGTTCCAGGACAAGGATCCTGACACTTGTTGCGGATGCAGGCTCTATTGGAAGCACAGTCCGTGTTCAAAGTGCACTCTGGTCGACATCCTTCGTAAGGGTTACCGATGTAATCAGGCAGACATGTGCAAGCTCCAGCGCCGTTCTGTTCTCTGCACACTGCGTTTGATCCACAAGGCGAAGGAGTGCAAGGGGTTGACACTTCTTGGATTGGTTCCGCTTGCTGGAGGATACATTGCCTGAACGGATCACCAGTGTAGCCAACCACACAGACACATTGTGGAGTATGACTGACAACACGACACATGGCGTTGGCGCCACACGTCCCAGGACAGGGGTCTGCACACTTCTGGTTGATACAAGCCAAGTGACTAGAACATTCACTGTTGCTCACACACTCAGGTCTGCAGTTAGGAGGAGTTCCGATGAAGTCAGGCAGGCAGGAACATGATGGACTGTCTCCTGCTACTCTGCATTGAGCGTTCGGACCGCAAGGCGATGGTTGACAAGGATTTGTTGGCGGCGATTGCTGAGGTGGAGCTGAAACAAAATATGTTTGGTTACTAAAAATGTAAATAAGAAATTGGAGACAACTCAAAGTTTGAAGAAGTTAAAAGAGGACTTACTTGAAATCATACTCAAAATCACTAAATAAGTTGACCAAAGATAGATATACTTACGGATTGGTTGACATCTGACGAAGGGGTCTCCAGTGAGGCCTGAAGGACAGCTACAGATGGGGTTGTGATTGATAACTTGACACCTGGCTCCAACTCCACAAGTTCCTGGACATGGATCTCTGCACTTTTGGTTGGAACAAGCTTGGTTCAGAGGACAATCAGTGTTGACGACACACTCTGGTCTACAGGCTGGTGGACTGCCAATGTATCCTGGTACACAGGAGCAGACAGCTTGACCGTTGACTTCTCTACACTGACTGAAGGGGCCGCAGGGTGATGGGTTGCATGGCTGAGTGACTGGAGGAGCTTGCATCACTTGACACTGGACGAATGGGTTTCCAGACATGCCTTGAGGACAACTGCACACTGGGATGTGGTTGATGACGTCACATTGAGCTCCTTGACCACAAGTTCCAGGACAAGGGTCTTGACACTTGTTGCGGATACAGGCTCTGTTTCTCGGACAGTCAGTGTTGAGAACACACTCTGGTCTACATCCTGCGTGGGATCTCCTTGGAACTCTGGAAGACAGGTGCAGATTCCGTTGTTGCACTGAGCATTGGCTCCACGGTGACGGATTGCAAGGATCACTGGCTTGCACTGGCTCTACATCAGGAGGTTTGGGAACACAGCTGGTGAAGGGATCTCCCGTGTATCCCTCAGGACACGTGCAGACTGGAGTGTGGTTGATGACATTGCACTGAGCTCCAGCACCACAAGATCCTGGACAAGGGTCTCGACACTTCTCCCTCATGCAAGCCTGATTGCTGGGACAGTCCGGGTTGATGGTACACTCTGGACGACAGTTTGGAGGTGATCCGATGTAGGACGGTAGACAAGAGCAAGAAGGTGAGCCTCCGATGTCTCGACATTGAGAGAACTGTCCACAGGGAGTCGGCACACAGGGGTCAATGTACTGCGGAGCTTGTGGAGGTGGTGGAGCTGAAAAAAAGGAACATTGATTATACTTTTGCTAAGGCGAATGTAATAGGGCTAAATATAACTTGATTCCTAAGATTCAAACATATTAGTGTCATTATTCTTTCAAAAATAAAATTCTTACTATATAGGGAATTTATGTTTGAAAATTTGAGAAGGCTATAGATATATAAGTATTCATGGAGAAGGAGAACCTAGATAGAGAGAGATGTACCAGCAATACTTGCAATGGTCTGATTTTGAACATTTAAGCACCTAGAACCTGACCTTGTTTTAACAATATTGAGTTTGTTTAATTTATTTAAACTATCCTTACAGAAGGATATGAAGAACTAAGAAAAGATAAGTAATGAAGGAATCAAGAGCTTGGATACAAAATAAGTTTACTCCTAATACTGATTGCTGCACCAAAAGGTAGCGGTGCTTAGTAAAATCCTAGATGTCTCCAATGTAAGAACAGGGTATCTTAGGGTACCTGGTTTGATTGTAGGATCTCAAAATAAACTAATGATGATCTTTGAAGTTTTTATGTACTTTTTGGGGCATTTGTTAGTGTAAAAATTACATGACGAAAGTGATTAGGTCCTAAAAAGGACACAACTTGTGTACCAACTTAACTATTTAAGTGTTACTATTTGAGTAACCGTTAGGTAATTTTTCAATAAAAGGAAAACAGTACATAATTATATTTAAATGCCACTTTTTTTTAATCTCACAACTTACGTGGTGGTATCGGATAGCATCTGGAGAAGGGGTCTCCGGTGAAGCCAGAGGTGCAGCTGCAGATTGGACTGTGATTGATGACTTGACACTGAGCATTCTGTCCACAAGTGCCAGGACAAGGGTCGACACACTTCTGGTTGACACAGGCTCGGTTAGCTGGACACTCGCTGCTCACAACACACTCTGGTCTACAGCCTGGAGGCTGACCTATGTACGTCGGCAAACAAGAGCATACAGCTTGTCCATTCACTTCTCTGCACTGACTGTTGGGTCCACACGGAGATGGCACACAAGGATTCACAGGCTCTGCTTGTACAGGTGGAGGTGGAGGCATGACGTTACAGTAGCGGAAAGGATCTCCCGTGTATCCTGGTCGACAAGTGCACAGAGGCAAGTGGTTGACAACCTGACAGTCAGCATTCTGTCCACAGGTTCCAGGACAAGGATCCTGACACTTGTTGCGGATGCAGGCTCTGTTGGAAGCACAGTCCGTGTTTAAAGTGCACTCTGGTCGACAGCCTTCGTGAGGGTTACCGATGTAATCAGGCAGACACGTGCAAGCTCCGGCACCGTTCTGTTCTCTGCAGTTGGCATTGGAACCACAAGGAGATGGGAGGCATGGTGTTGGTCTTTCTTGGGGAATTGGTTCCGCTTGCTGAAGGAAACATTGTCTGAACGCATCACCAGTATAGCCAACCACGCAGACACATTGTGGGGAATGACTGACAACTCTACACTCTGCGTTTGCTCCACAAGTTCCTGGGCATGGATCTCTGCACTTCTGGTTGATACAAGCCAAGGTTGAAGCACATTCACTGTTGCTCACACACTCTGGTCTGCAGTTGGGAGGAGTTCCAATGTAGTCAGGCAGGCAGGAACATGATGGGCTGTCTCCTGCTACTCTGCACTGAGCGTTTGGACCGCAAGGCGATGGTTGACAAGGATCTGTGGGCGGTGATTGCTGAGGTGGAGCTGAAACAACATATCTTGGATTAATCAAGACGTAGAAAAGAAATTTGGGACAATTCAAGGTTAGAGAAAGGTAAATAAGAACCTCTAACAAACATAATCAAAATCACTTAATAAGTTGACCAAAGATAGATATACTTACGGATTGGTTGACATCTGACGAAGGGGTCTCCAGTGAGGCCTGTAGGACAGCTACAGATGGGGTTGTGATTGATGACTTGACACCTGGCTCCAACTCCACAAGTTCCTGGACATGGATCTCTGCACTTCTGGTTGGAACAAGCTTGGTTCAGAGGACAATCAGTGTTGACGACACACTCTGGTCTACAAGCTGGTGGACTGCCAATGTATCCTGGTACACAGGAGCAGACAGCTTGACCGTTGACTTCTCTACACTGACTGAAGGGGCCGCAGGGTGATGGGTTGCATGGCTGAGTGACTGGAGGAGCTTGCATCACTTGACACTGGACGAATGGGTTTCCAGACATGCCTTGAGGACAACTGCAAACCGGGATGTGGTTGATGACGTCACATTGAGCTCCCTGACCACAAGTTCCAGGACACGGATCTTGACACTTGTTGCGGATACAGGCTCTGTTTCTCGGACAGTCAGTATTGAGAACACATTCTGGTCTACATCCTGCGTAAGGATCTCCTTGGAACTCTGGAAGACAGGTGCAGATTCCGTTGTTGCACTGAGCATTGGCTCCACACGGTGACGGATTGCAAGGATCACTGGCTTGCACTGGCTCTACATCAGGAGGTTTGGGAACACAGCTGGTGAAGGGATCTCCCGTGTAACCCTCAGGACACGTGCAGACTGGAGTGTGGTTGATGACATTGCACTGAGCTCCAGCACCACAAGATCCTGGACAAGGGTCTCGACACTTCTCCCTCATGCAGGCCTGATTGCTGGGACAGTCTTGGTTTATGGTACACTCTGGACGGCAATTCGGTGGCATTCCAATGTAAGATGGTAAGCAGGAACAGGAGGGCATTCCATTGATGTCTCGACACTGCGAATTCGGTCCACATGGGGTCGGCATGCAGGGGTTCACGTAAATGGGCGGTGCTTGTTGAACCGGTGGCGCTGGAAAAACACATACAGTCATATTAAGTTAAATCATTCAAACAGGTATAAAAAACTATCACTAATTTTATATGAGTTGAAAATAAAAATACTTTATGAATCTCTGATGTAGTAGCGGGATATTTGATTGTAACAGTTTTGAAGATGCCATCTGTTGGGTTCATCTTATTTAAAACTCTAGTTGGATCTTTGCAAAAGATTATTGACTATGAACAAAAATTATTATGAACTATATCATAGAGAGTAACGTTAACAGGAATACTATCAAAGAAAAGCTATCTGGAGATAACTCGTTAGGATTAATAATAAAATTAACCCCACGGAGGTGTCTGGTTATGACGGTAGCAGAAAGCGTGGTTTATTTTTAAGGACCAGAACTCTCAGGTCTTTTCCATCATATTTAAAGTATCAAAAAAGTGGCCCCTCGGGTCAAGCTCTGGAAAATCTTCAAATGTTTTCATCCGTCTTCTTGAGAAGTTGTAAAGACATAGTTAAAGCTATTTAAGTCTGAGAAATAAGTAATCTTATTTTATTTAAAGATGAGGGTCACTCAAGATTTTTAAGGATTACAGAAAAAGAAACCGTTCTTATTTCTGAAAAGATTAACTTACGTGGTATCGGATAGCATCTGGAGAAGGGATCTCCAGTGAAGCCAGAGGTGCAGCTGCAGATTGGACTGTGATTGATGACTTGACACTGAGCATTCTGTCCACAAGTGCCAGGACAAGGGTCGACACACTTCTGGTTGACACAGGCTCGGTTAGCTGGACACTCGCTGCTCACAACACACTCTGGTCTACAGCCTGGAGGCTGACCTATGTACGTCGGCAGACAAGAGCATACAGCTTGTCCATTCACTTCTCTGCACTGACTGTTGGGTCCACACGGAGACGGCACACAAGGGTTCACAGGCTCTGCTTGTACAGGTGGAGGTGGAGGCATGACGTTACAGTAGCGGAAAGGATCTCCCGTGTATCCTGGTCGACAAGTGCACAGAGGCAAGTGGTTGACAACCTGACAGTCAGCATTCTGTCCACAGGTTCCAGGACAAGGATCCTGACACTTGTTGCGGATGCAGGCTCTGTTGGAAGCACAGTCCGTGTTCAAAGTGCACTCTGGTCGACAGCCTTCGTAAGGGTTACCGATGTAATCAGGCAGACACGTGCAAGCTCCGGCACCGTTCTGTTCTCTGCATACTGCGTTTGATCCACAAGGTGAAGGCGTGCAAGGTGTTGACACTTCTTGGATTGGTTCAGCTGCAAGAATAAAACCAACGTGCCAAAACAAAATGAACTAACACTTCAGAAACTTTTCTAGGTGACTTGATGTTTCATGAAAATAATGATTCGTCAAATAGAAAAGTTTCATATTAGGGTAATGTTATTTGCAGTAATTTTGTTTTGCAATTAAATAGCATAGTTACAACATTTTTAATATAAATAAAGTAAAAGTGTTGCAAAATTGGGAGAATTTTCATGATTTATTCAAATTGGCATTTAGTAAATACTAATAAAAATTCAACAACCTTGCTGTATTGTCAACACCTTTTCTGTTACCCTCAATTATTAAAAGCTTTAAGTAAATTTAGAAGCTTAACAATAAAACCTTAAGCTTAGCATGATTTTTGACCAAACAAAATTCAATATTAGTAGGATTTAAGAAATATTCACAAAGAATTGGGGTTTCAAACTAGAAATTGTTGCTTACCTCTTGAGTTTGGTAGAGATTAATAGAAGCTTTTGATAAATACGAGAATACGGTTACTACAAATCTAAATATAAACTTAGTCCATGTGGCAAAGCACATGTCGGATGAGGATAGCCTTTTCTACACAAAGTCATTGTGACAAGAACTGACAGGCTGATTGAGGCTAATTCTCACAGAACTCCTGTTGAATCCCAAGCAAACTTTACGTTGTTGTAGAAACTAGAGTTATTAACAAAGGTATTGACTGTTGCTCGACCTCCCAATGAAGAATCATCTTTAGTTGTCTCGGCATTATCACCAAACATGTAACGAGATGTTCTAAACTGGAAGATCTAGACAAAAAGAAGAAAAAATAGACGAGCCTCTAATATGCCGCAAGGAGCAGATAATTTTCATCCAAAGGCCTTGTCACAGTGACTTGGGGTAGACAAATCCAAACCGAAACTTAGAACCCTAAGTGATATATACTTTTCACTATACTACTGTGAGTTTAGCTGTTTTCGTTATGTGTTTACAACCTGCGAAACATCATATTTTCAACAGCTGTCTATTGTTTACTATCGAAAATTTTCCACTGTCGACAACTTAATAACCAAACACATTCTGTACAATTAACGTGAATTTTCATTTAAAATAGTAGACCTGGTTTAAAAACACGTTTCTAATTTACTAAACAGGACATGTGTCTAATTTAATAAACATTCTAACAATAACTTTTTTCTGTAGTGTAGTGAAATCGTAGTGTAAGAGCTTTGCATTTTCTCGACCATTTGAAGTGATTGAGTATTCTCTCACTTCAAACATATGGTCTCGAACATGCAAAACCCCACTTTCCACTCTTGTTATGAAATATACTATTGCAACACTCGATGGCTTGAGTTCTTCAATGTTTTGTTTACAGCCAAGTGTACAACTAGTTTACAGACATTTGCAATCTTAGCGTAGCCTTAATAGTAATAACTACAAAGCAGTCTTTCTAAACTAAAAGCTTAACTTTATTAGTGACACAGGAGCCTTAATAATATGCATAACTCTACAGTACAATTCCGCTTGTCAACTTAGCTATGCAATATACTTAAGTCAAAGCATGTATACAATATACAACATAGCTTGAGAAATTATGTAATCTGCCTGAAGACTGATTTAAATTATGATACATTGAAACCAAATTGAAAATTTACAAATTATAACAATCCAACAAAATGGGTGATCATGAAATGAACTAATTATTCAAACATTGTAAACATAAATTCTTTCCTATAAATATTCTGATTTTGGTTCAGTTTTAGATATCGGATGTGGAAGTTAGTGTATGTGTGTAAAGTGATGTTTGCAATGTAATGTATATCAACTGAGCAAAAGCCATGCAATATTCAGTAAGCACAAACCTCCACCAATCAAACCAACAAGTTGAAAACAATCATCAACAATAAAACGATATAGAGCTAAACATAGTAGTCTATATTAATATTTGGATTCATCATTTGTACTATCAGAAGTAGACAGGATCATATTTTATCTTAATTATTATCTTTCACTCTTTCTGTATGATGTGAAATTTAATAATTAAAAAGAACCTTAAAGGGATTAAAAACTACATTTCTGAGATAGGTATTCTCTAGATAAAATCCAAATTAAATCAAAACTCTAAGTATTTAAAAAAAACATTTAAAATATCTACACCAGGTAGTTTTAATTTAATTCTGAAACTTTGTAAGCTTAAAATTGCTCAGAAATTAGCGGCATGCAGAGCTAGATATGGAGTGAGATCTTACACTGCTGAAGAGCACAGCCCGAGAACGGGTTACCAGAGAACCCTTCGAGACAGAAACACTGCGGCGAGTGACTGACAACACGACACATGGCGTTGGCACCACATGTGCCGGGACAGGGGTCTGCACACTTCTGGTTGATACAAGCCAAGTGACTAGAACATTCACTGTTGCTCACACACTCTGGTCTGCAGTTAGGAGGAGTTCCGATGTAGTCAGGTAGACACGAACATGAAGGACTCTCCCCAGCTACTCTACATTGAGAGAACGGTCCACACGGAGACGGACTGCAAGGGTCCTGCTGAATCGGAGTAGCTTGTACTTGAGCTGTAAGCAAACAACCAATGATTAACTTCTGGAAATGCATCTCAGCAAGAGACATGTAGACAAGATGGTACGATGAGATTGATTGAACACTTACGGATGAGATGGCATCTGACAAAGGGGTCTCCAGTATAGCGAAGAGGACAGCTACAGATGGGGTTGTGATTGATGACTTGACACTTGGCTCCGACTCCGCAAGTTCCTGGACATGGATCTCTGCACTTCTGGTTGTTGCAAGCTTCATTCCTGCCACAGTCTGAGTTGACTACACACTCGGGTCTACAGGTGGGAGGACTGCCGATGTATCCAGGCACACAGGAACAGACGGCTTGACCATTCACTTCACGACACTGACTGTATGGTCCACATGGTGACGGGATGCATGGCTGCGTCACTATCGGAGCTGTAATAAGTAAACCTTTGGTCATTATCTTTATACTAAAAATTGAACTAAAGGAACTTATTTCACAAGTTTAAACTTTTCAAAATGTTTATGTTTACAGTAGACTCTCAACTATCCGGCTCGCGACCATCCGGCCTACCATTTTGTAAAAAATTTAAAAATTTCATGGCCACAAAGAACGTTAAAAATTGACATATGGTTTTGAACGCCTTCAGTTGTGAAACTGCTAAGTTTTAAATGCATCGCAGTAATGTAGGCCTCTCCCGTAAACAACCTAGCCAAAGATAGTGCCGTGTGCACTGCGGGGCCGTGCCCACACAAACCTTCCCATCACTGTTCCAAGTTTGTAAAAGTTATATTAGATCAAAACGTGATAACCTATTTTAATACAGTACTGTGTGACCAGTTAAAACGTTTGATTCAGTTCGTGAAAACGTAAAAATCACTCTAGATAGGCCCGGAAGTCCAAGGTCAATGAACTCCGGCCTATCCGCCTTTTTCGTTATCCGGCCCACCCTTCCGCCAAAAAGGCCGGATAGTCGAGAGCATCCATGGTCGAGAGTCTACTGTATTTGGTTTTAAATAATAATTATAAGTTATACCTGATTGTGTACATAATTCAAGGTTCAAATTATGATATGAGCTGTTTCGAAGATAAAGGTCACATAGTATTTCAGCAATATATACCTTGGAAGGGACTGCACTGGACGAAGGGGTTTCCTGACATCCCAGGCGGACAAGTGCACATCGGAATATGGTTAACAACTTCACATTGAGCTCCTTGACCACAAGTTCCAGGACAAGGATCTTGACACTTGTTGCGGATACAGGCTCTGTTTCTCGGACAGTCAGTGTTTAGAACACATTCTGGTCTACATCCTGCGTAAGGATCTCCTTGGAACTCTGGAAGACAGGAGCAGATTCCGTTGTTGCACTGAGCATTGGCTCCACACGGTGACGGATTGCAAGGATCACTGGCTTGCACTGGCTCTACATCAGGAGGTTTGGGAACACAGCTGGTGAAGGGGTCTCCCGTGTATCCCTCAGGACACGTGCAGACTGGAGTGTGGTTAATGACATTGCACTGAGCTCCAGCACCACAAGATCCTGGACAAGGGTCTCGACACTTCTCCCTCATGCAAGCCTGATTGCTGGGACAGTCCGGGTTGATGGTACACTCTGGACGACAGTTTGGAGGTGATCCGATGTAGGAAGGTAGACAAGAGCAAGAAGGTGAGCCTCCGATGTCTCGACATTGAGATAACTGTCCACAGGGAGTCGGCACACAGGGGTCAACGTACTGTGGAGCTTGTGGAGGTGGTGGAGCTGTTGACAAAATAAAAGTTAAGCAGTCTGTTTGGTAAAAGAAATATTTATCATAATTGAGGGCAATGGATAAATAAATATCTCTTAAACTTAATTGTAAAATTTACTTGGAAAAAAGTATTACTGACTGTAGATTAGAAGAACTTACGTGGTGGTATTGGATAGCATCTGGAGAAGGGATCTCCAGTGAAGCCAGAGTTGCAGCTGCAGATTGGACTGTGATTGATGACTTGACACTGAGCATTCTGTCCACAAGTGCCAGGACAAGGGTCGACACACTTCTGGTTGACACAGGCTCGGTTAGCTGGACACTCGCTGCTCACAACACACTCTGGTCTACAGCCTGGAGGCTGACCTATGTACGTCGGCAGACAAGAGCATACAGCTTGTCCATTCACTTCTCTGCACTGACTGTTGGGTCCACACGGAGACGGCACACAAGGGTTCACAGGCTCTGCTTGTACAGGTGGTGGTGGAGGCATGACGTTACAGTAGCGGAAAGGATCTCCCGTATCCTGGTCGACAAGTGCACAGAGGTAAGTGGTTGACAACCTGACAGTCAGCATTCTGTCCACAGGTTCCAGGACAAGGATCCTGACACTTGTTGCGGATGCAGGCTCTGTTGGAAGCACAGTCCGTGTTCAAAGTGCACTCTGGTCGACAGCCTTCGTAGGGTTACCGATGTAATCAGGCAGACAAGTGCAAGCTCGGCACCGTTCTGTTCTCTGCACACTGCGTTTGATCCACAAGGCGAAGGAGTGCAAGGTGTCGACACTTCTTGGATTGGTTCCGCTTGCTGGAGGATACATTGCCTGAACGGATCACCAGTGTAGCCAACCACACAGACACATTGTGGAGTATGACTGACAACACGACATGGCGTTGGCACCACATGTGCGGGACAGGGATCTGCACACTTCTGGTTGATACAAGCCAAGTGACTAGAACATTCACTGTTGCTCACACACTCTGGTCTGCAGTTAGGAGGAGTTCCGATGTAGTCAGGTAGACACGAACATGAAGGACTCTCCCCAGCTACTCTACATTGAGAGAACGGTCCACACGGAGACGGACTGCAAGGGTCTTTCTGAATCGGAGTAGCTTGTACTTGAGCTGTAAGCAAACAGAACCAATGATTAACTTCTGGAAATGCATCTCAGCAAGAGACATGTAGACAAGATGTACGATGAGATTGATTTAACACTTACGGATAAGATGGCATCTGACAAAGGGGTCTCCAGTATAGCGAGGAGGACAGCTACAGATGGGGTTGTGATTGATGACTTGACACTTAGCTCCGACACCGCAAGTTCCTGGACACGGATCTCTGCACTTCTGGTTGTTGCAAGCTTCATTTCTGCCACAGTCTGAGTTGACTACACACTCGGGTCTACAGGTGGGAGGACTGCCGATGTATCCAGGCACACAGGAACAGACGGCTTGACCATTCACTTCACGGCACTGACTGTATGGTCCACATGGTGACGGGATGCATGGCTGCGTCACTATTGGAGCTGAAGAAACAAGAAACACGTTTGATTTCTAAATGATGAAGACATATTTACTTCTTTTAACCGTCAATTATTTGGCATAGTCTACTACAAAACCATTACTAATCTCATTTTAATCAGTTTTATATTCAAACTATTGTTTTAAAGGTTTTGTAGAAGACAGTGGCAATTAATTAAAGGTTAAAAGAAACACATTGTTAAAAAGCTACTAAATGGACTACATTGGGATGGTTTAAAAACTTGTTTGATAAGTGTTCTGAAACAATTTTATTGATTTGAAACCTTTAAAGGGTTAACTCCTAAAAAATCTAAGCTGGTCATTCGGTTATTTTACATACCGTACCCAAAACTAGTTCTACAGTTCAAATGCAAATTATAGGTTCCAGTAGGTATTTTTGCATTCATCACGTAAATGCATTTTGATCATTTAAAATCAAGCCCAATGAATAAAATTGTTATCGCCTGCAATATTTCTTATAAAGCGTTACATTGAATCATGTAAATTACCTTGCATTGGTCTGCAGTCAACGAACGGATTGCCTTCCATGCCCTGAGGGCAACTGCACATGGGAATGTGATTGATGACTTGGCAGACAGCATTCTGACCACAAGTTCCAGGACAAGGATCTTGACACTTGTTGCGGATACAGGCTCTGTTTCTCGGACAGTCAGTGTTTAGAACACATTCTGGTCTACATCCTGCGTAAGGATCTCCTTGGAACTCTGGAAGACAGGTGCAGATTCCGTTGTTGCACTGAGCATTGGCTCCACACGGTGACGGATTGCAAGGATCACTGGCTTGCACTGGCTCTACATCAGGAGGTTTGGGAACACAGCTGGTGAAGGGATCTCCCGTGTATCCCTCAGGACACGTGCAGACTGGTGTGTGGTTAATGACATTGCACTGAGCTCCAGCACCACAAGATCCTGGACAAGGGTCTCGACACTTCTCCCTCATGCAGGCCTGATTGCTGGGACAGTCCGGGTTGATGGTACACTCTGGACGACAGTTTGGAGGTGATCCGATGTAGGAAGGTAGACAAGAGCAAGAAGGTGAGCCTCCAATGTCTCGACATTGAGAGAACTGGCCACAGGGAGTCGGCACACAGGGGTCAATGTACTGCGGAGCTTGTGGAGGTGGTTGAGCTGTAGAAGAAAATCATGGTTAATGAGAGAGTATTAATACAGTTTAATCATTATATATTTTTTTATAAGGTTGAAATTTGCGTATGGTTGATTAGATCTTACAACCAAGTAAATCAAATTATTTGTTAAATGGGAGTTTAAGGTTAATATTAAATGTTAAAAAATTCAGAGAGTGAAGTAGTCCAAGGGATCAATCTAGGACCGATAATATTTTTAATGTATAAAGAATTATCATTTTTAAGGTGGACAACTATCATTCAGAATGATTATTACATGTTCATGACTGTACTTTTATGACGTCTAAAAACGTATATAGAGTAACTAGTAAACGACAATACATTTGAAAACTTACGTGGTGGTATCGGATAGCATCTGGAGAAAGGATCTCCAGTGAAGCCAGAGTTGCAGCTGCAGATTGGACTGTGATTGATGACTTGACACTGAGCATTCTGTCCACAAGTGCCAGGACAAGGGTCGACACACTTCTGGTTGACACAGGCTCGGTTAGCTGGACACTCGCTACTCACAACACACTCTGGTCTACAGCCTGGAGGCTGACCTATGTACGTCGGCAGACAAGAGCATACAGCTTGTCCATTCACTTCTCTGCACTGACTGTTGGGTCCACACGGAGACGGCACACAAGGGTTCACAGGCTCTGCTTGTACAGGTGGAGGTGGAGGCATGACGTTACAGTAGCGGAAAGGATCTCCCGTGTATCCTGGTCGACAAGTGCACAGAGGCAAGTGGTTGACAACCTGACAGTCAGCATTCTGTCCACAGGTTCCAGGACAAGGATCCTGACACTTGTTGCGGATGCAGGCTCTGTTGGAAGCACAGTCCGTGTTCAAAGTGCACTCTGGTCGACAGCCTTCGTAAGGGTTACCGATGTAATCAGGCAGACAAGTGCAAGCTCCGGCACCGTTCTGTTCTCTGCACACTGCGTTTGATCCACAAAGCGAAGGAGTGCAAGGTGTCGACACTTCTTGGATTGGTTCCGCTTGCTGGAGGATACATTGCCTGAACGGATCACCAGTGTAGCCAACCACACAGACACATTGTGGAGTATGACTGACAACACGACACATGGCGTTGGCACCATGTGCGGGACAGGGGTCTGCACACTTCTGGTTGATACAAGCCAAGTGACTAGAACATTCACTGTTGCTCACACACTCTGGTCTGCAGTTAGGAGGAGTTCCGATGTAGTCAGGTAGACACGAACATGAAGGACTCTCCCCAGCTACTCTACATTGAGAGAATGGTCCACACGGAGACGGACTGCAAGGGTCTTGCTGAATCGGAGTAGCCTGTACTTGAGCTGTAAGCAAACAGAACGCATGATTAACTTCTGGAGATGCATCTCAGCAAGAGACAGGTAGACAAGATGTACGATGAGATTGATTTAACACTTACGGATGAGATGGCATCTGACAAAGGGGTCTCCAGTATAGCGAGGAGGACAGCTACAGATGGGGTTGTGATTGATGACTTGACATTTAGCTCCGACTCCGCAAGTTCCTGGACACGGATCTCTGCACTTCTGGTTGTTGCAAGCTTCATTTCTGCCACAGTCTGAGTTGACTACACACTCGGGTCTACAGGTGGGAGGACTGCCGATGTATCCAGGCACACAGGAACAGACGGCTTGACCATTCACTTCACGGCACTGACTGTACGGTCCACATGGTGACGGGATGCATGGCTGTGTCACTACTGGAGCTGAAGAAACAAGAAACACATTTGATTTCTAAATGATGAAGACATATTAACTTATTTTTTAAGACTGACTGGCAGCACACCTTCTTTTATAATAAAATTTTTTTTTTGAAAAATATTAAAAATATTATATTTTTTGACATATTAACTTCTTTTAACATTCAATTAATTGGCACTGTCTTCTAAAAAAAAACCATTAAAAATCTCATTTTAATCAGTTTTAAATTCAAATTATTGCTATAATGGTTTTGTTGAAGACAATGCCAATTAATTGAAGATTAAAAGGAACACATTGTCAAAGAGCTACAAAAATGGACTACATTGGGATGGTTTAAAAACTTATTTGATAAGTGTTCTGAAACAATTTTATTGATTTAAAACCTTTAAAAGGTTAACCCCTACCAAATCTAAGCTGGTCATTCGGTTATTTTACATATCCAAAACTAGTTCTACAGTTCTAAATGCAAATTATAGGTTCCAGTAGGTATTTTTGCATTCATCACGTAAATGCATTTTGATCATTTAAAATCAAGCCCAATGAATAAAATTGTTATCGCCTGCAATATTTCTTATAAAGCGTTAAATTGAATCATGTAAATTACCTTGCATTGGTCTGCAGTCAACGAACGGATTGCCTTCCATGCCCTGAGGGCAACTGCACATGGGAATGTGATTGATGACTTGGCAGACAGCATTCTGACCACAAGTTCCAGGACAAGGATCTTGACACTTGTTGCGGATACAGGCTCTGTTTCTCGGACAGTCAGTGTTTAGAACACATTCTGGTCTACATCCTGCGTAAGGATCTCCTTGGAACTCTGGAAGACAGGTGCAGATTCCGTTGTTGCACTGAGCATTGGCTCCACACGGTGACGGATTGCAAGGATCACTGGCTTGCACTGGCTCTACATCAGGAGGTTTGGGAACACAGCTGGTGAAGGGATCTCCCGTGTATCCCTCAGGACACGTGCAGACTGGAGTGTGGTTGATGACATTGCACTGAGCTCCAGCACCACAAGATCCTGGACAAGGGTCTCGACACTTCTCTCTCATGCAGGCCTGATTGCTGGGACAGTCCGGGTTGATGGTACACTCTGGACGACAGTTTGGAGGTGATCCGATGTAGGAAGGTAGACAAGAGCAAGAAGGTGAGCCTCCTATGTCTCGACATTGAGAGAACTGACCACAGGGAGTCGGCACACAGGGGTCAATGTACTGCGGAGCTTGTGGAGGTGGTGGAGCTGTAGAAGAAAATCATTGTTAAGAGAGAGTATTAATATTATTTAATAAATATATTTTTTTATAAGGTTCAAATTTGCGTATGGTTGATTAGATCTTACAACCAAGTAGATCAATCATTTTTCAAATGGGAGTTTATAATTAGGATTGAATGTTGCACATTTCAGAGAGTAAAGTACTCCAAGGGATCACTCTAGGACTGATAATATTTTTAATTAATAAACTACTATTATTTTTAAGCTGAACAACTATAACTCTTAATAATAAATACATGTTCATAACCCTCCTTTAAAGAGGTCCAAAAACTTAAATAGAATAATTAGTAATCTAGAAAAATTTAAAAACTGACGTGGTGGTATCCGATAGCATCTGGAGAAGGGATCTCCAGTGAAGCCAGAGTTGCAGCTGCAGATTGGACTGTGATTGATGACTTGACACTGAGCATTCTGTCCACAAGTGCCAGGACAAGGGTCGACACACTTCTGGTTGACACAGGCTCGGTTAGCTGGACACTCGCTGCTCACAACACACTCTGGTCTACAGCCTGGAGGCTGACCTATGTACGTCGGCAGACAAGAGCATACAGCTTGTCCATTCACTTCTCTGCACTGACTGTTGGGTCCACACGGAGACGGCACACAAGGGTTCACAGGCTCTGCTTGTACAGGTGGAGGTGGAGGCATGACGTTACAGTAGCGGAAAGGATCTCCCGTGTATCCTGGTCGACAAGTGCACAGAGGCAAGTGGTTGACAACCTGACAGTCAGCATTCTGTCCACAGGTTCCAGGACAAGGATCCTGACACTTGTTGCGGATGCAGGCTCTGTTGGAAGCACAGTCCGTGTTCAAAGTGCACTCTGGTCGACAGCCTTCGTAAGGGTTACCGATGTAATCAGGCAGACAAGTGCAAGCTCCGGCACCGTTCTGTTCTCTGCACACTGCGTTTGATCCACAAGGCGAAGGAGTGCAAGGTGTCGACACTTCTTGGATTGGTTCCGCTTGCTGGAGGATACATTGCCTGAACGGATCACCAGTGTAGCCAACCACACAGACACATTGTGGAGTATGACTGACAACACGACACATGGCGTTGGCACCACATGTGCCGGGACAGGGATCTGCACACTTCTGGTTGATACAAGCCAAGTGACTAGAACATTCACTGTTGCTCACACACTCTGGTCTGCAGTTAGGAGGAGTTCCAATGTAGTCAGGTAGACATGAACATGAAGGACTCTCCCCAGCTACTCTACATTGAGAGAATGGTCCACACGGAGACGGACTGCAAGGGTCTTGCTGAATCGGAGTGGCTTGTACTTGAGCTGTAAGCAAACAGAACCCATGATTAACTTCTGGAAATGCATCTCAGCAAAAGACAGGTAGACAAGATGTACGATGAGATTGATTGAACACTTACGGATGAGATGGCATCTGACGAAGGGGTCTCCAGTATAGCGAGGAGGACAGCTACAGATGGGGTTGTGATTGATGACTTGACACTTGGCTCCGACTCCGCAAGTTCCTGGACACGGATCTCTGCACTTCTGGTTGTTGCAAGCTTCATTCCTGCCACAGTCTGAGTTGACTACACACTCAGGTCTACAGGTGGGAGGACTGCCGATGTATCCAGGCACACAGGAACAGACGGCTTGACCATTCACTTCACGGCACTGACTGTATGGTCCACATGGTGACGGGATGCATGGCTGTGTCACTATCGGAGCTGAACAAATAAGAAACACATTGTTCAACAACTATTAAGTGGAATTGATCAGGGTGGTTTAGCAAATTTGTAGGTTAGTGCACTGAACTGTTTTTATCTATTTAAATCATTAAATAAATGTAATAACTACAATAACTAAGCTGGTAGTTCAGTTATTTCATACATGCTCAACTATTTTTAGAATTTGAAACGTCGTTTATAGGTTCCAGCACATATTTTAGCATGAATCATGTTAATTTGCAATGAGTCACTTTGACAGGGGGTTATGAATAAATAAAAGTGAAATGTTCCGGCGGTATTGCAAAGGTCTGTCTCCACTAGGTGAACGTTGTCGTCATGGTTCAGCAGTAGTGGGAGCGGTCACGTTACTGAAGAAGAAGGAGGGGCACAGGGGTTTCGACTGACCAGTTTCTGCGACACCAGCTGAGGGCTACACAGACACCATGCGTAACACTCCACTCTGTCGATTTGTTTATGGCAAATACTTCTGTCCTATCCCGCATACACGGTAGGTACATTTGTACACTTTCAAGTACAACTACCTAGATTATTACGTTAAATTAGTTTCTCTTAGAATTATAAAATTTATCTCACATAGATTTTGCCCATTTTTTACTTACGCTTTATTTAAAATTTAGACTTAGTCGGAAACAGTTCAGATTTAATTTATTCCAGTCAACCCTTATACTTTTGCATAAAATAAAAAACTTTCTTTTTATTATATGCTTAATTATTGACATTTCTCCGGGCCATTGAACTTCATGTACTCTACTCGTCGTAAAAACTCGAGTAGTTCTATGGTAGTGAACATAAATATTCTAAGATCCCCAACTAATCCCAATCGCAGGGCCCAGGTGACGAACTGTCGCTCTAACAGGTATTTGCAGGAGGCATTTGAGATATATGCACAAAACTCGGTAAGTCTGGTATCTGTGTAAAACTGTGCCCAGACTACCGTAGAGTTTCTTATAAACTTGCTGGTCTCTACCGCATGTTGCAACCTTGTGCTAAGACTGGTAGTAGTGACAGAGAATATTTGGAATTTCAAAAAACATAAAATCGCAGAACAACAGTGTCAAACTGTCGCTCTGATGCGAAATAGTGCAGAAGGACAAAATATTCTAGGTTCTGAAAAACCCCTTAGTCCCGCCTATACTGTCAACTTAAGTAGAGTATTGGCAGTGAGGTCCCTACAACCTTGTGTCTCACAGGATACCGACACGATTTGGAAACCCGGTTTTCAATCAGGATCGCCTCACCATGGTACGCCTTCCTATGGAGGGAACGAACTTTAAGTAGGGACGTTTAGCGTGGGAAAAATAGGAAATTCCCTGGACTGTCGAACTTTAGTCTCTCTTCGCCCATACTTACCAACTCTGTTTTCCTTCCTCGTCTTGACAAAGATGAAGCTTTCAACATAAGCAATTGAAGTACTAGATTACTTAATTATATCGCAATGATTGTCTGAGTAACTCTCACTCAAACCCTAATAGAAGCTAAAAATTCACCTAAACTCGGGTGTACAATCTCCAGACACCTGAGAAAATTCCCACCTCTCGTACTAAGCAAACCCCTCGGCTAACGTACATAAATTTGCTTGGAGACCTTATCTTGCAGTACCATTTCTCGACCATCGGGAGTACCTAGTCATCAAAAATGAATTTTGATCATTTGAAATCAAGCCTAACGAATAAAATTGGTATCGTCTACAATATTTCCTTTAAGCTTACCATAGGTTCATGTAAATTACCTTGCATTGGTCTGCAGTCAACGAACGGATTGCCTTCCATGCCCTGAGGACAACTGCACATGGGAATGTGATTGATGACTTGGCAGATAGCATTCTGACCACAAGTTCCAGGACAAGGATCTTGACACTTGTTGCGGATACAGGCTCTGTTTCTCGGACAGTCAGTGTTAAGAACACATTCTGGTCTACATCCTGCGTAAGGATCTCCTTGGAACTCTGGAAGACAGGTGCAGATTCCGTTGTTGCACTGAGCATTGGCTCCACACGGTGACGGATTGCAAGGATCACTGGCTTGCACTGGCTCTACATCAGGAGGTTTGGGAACACAGCTGGTGAAGGGATCTCCCGTGTATCCCTCAGGACACGTGCAGACTGGAGTGTGGTTGATGACATTGCACTGAGCTCCAGCACCACAAGATCCTGGACAAGGGTCTCGACACTTCTCCCTCATGCAAGCCTGATTGCTGGGACAGTCCGGGTTGATGGTACACTCTGGACGACAGTTTGGAGGTGATCCGATGTAGGAAGGTAGACAAGAGCAAGAAGGTGAGCCTCCGATGTCTCGACATTGAGAGAACTGTCCACAGGGAGTCGGCACACAGGGGTCAATGTACTGCGGAGCTTGTGGAGGTGGGGGAGCTGTTGACAAAATAAAAAGTAAAGAAGTCTGTCAACAGTCCATCATAATTGAGAGCAATGGATAAATAAATATCTCTTAAACTTAATTGTAAAAATTTACTTGGAAAAAATATTACTTACTGTAGATTGTAAAAACTTACGTGGTGGTATCGGATAGCATCTGGAGAAGGGGTCTCCGGTGAAGCCAGAGTTGCAGCTGCAGATTGGACTGTGATTGATGACTTGACACTGAGCATTCTGTCCACAAGTGCCAGGACAAGGGTCGACACACTTCTGGTTGACACAGGCTCGGTTAGCTGGACACTCGCTACTCACAACACACTCTGGTCTACAGCCTGGAGGCTGACCTATGTACGTCGGCAGACAAGAGCATACAGCTTGTCCATTCACTTCTCTGCACTGACTGTTGGGTCCACACGGAGACGCACACAAGGGTTCACAGGCTCTGCTTGTACAGGTGGAGGTGGAGGCATGACGTTACAGTACGAAAGGATCTCCGTGTATCCTGGTCGACAAGTGCACAGAGGTAAGTGGTTGACAACCTGACAGTCAGCATTCTGTCCACAGGTTCCAGGACAAGGATCCTGACACTTGTTGCGGATGCAGGCTCTGTTGGAAGCACAGTCCGTTCAAGGTGCACTCTGGGCGCAGCCGTGAAGGGTTACCGATGTAATCAGGCAGACAAGTGCAAGCTCCGCACCGCTCTGTTCTCTGCACACCGCGCGATCCACAAGGTGAAGGAGAGCAAGGTGTCGACACTTCTTGGATTGGTTCCGCTTGCTGGAGGATACATTGCCTGAACGGATCACCAGTGTAGCCAACCACACAGACACATTGTGGAGTATGACTGACAACACGACACATGGCGTTGGCACCACATGTGCCGGGACAGGGGTCTGCACACTTCTGGTTGATACAAGCCAAGTGACTAGAACATTCACTGTTGCTCACACACTCTGGTCTGCAGTTGGGAGGAGTTCCGATGTAGTTAGGTAGACACGAACATGAAGGACTCTCCCCAGCTACCCTACATTGAGAGAACGGTCCACACGGAGACGGACTGCAAGGGTCTTGCTGAATCGGAGTAGCTTGTACTTGAGCTGTAAGCAAATAGAACCAATGATTAACTTCTGGAAATGCATCTCAGCAAGAGACAGGTAGACAAGATGTACGATGAGATTGATTAAACACTTACGGATGAGATGGCATCTGACGAAGGGGTCTCCAGTGTAGCGAGGAGGACAGCTACAGATGGGGTTGTGATTGATGACTTGACACTTGGCTCCGACTCCGCAAGTTCCTGGACATGGATCTCTGCACTTCTGGTTGTTGCAAGCTTCATTCCTGCCACAGTCTGAGTTGACTACACACTCGGGTCTACAGGTGGGAGGACTGCCGATGTATCCAGGCACACAGGAACAGACGGCTTGCCCATTCACTTCTCGGCACTGACTGTATGGTCCACATGGTGACGGGATGCATGGCTGTGTTACTATCGGAGCTGAACAAAAAAAGAAACACTTCGTTCAACAACTACAAAGTGGAATTGATCAGGGTGGTTTAGCAAATTTTTAGATTGATGTCCTAAAATCTCTTTATCATTTAAACACTTTTAAGTTGCAACACCTACCAAATTAAAGCTGGCCATTTGGCTATTTTAGAAATTCCAGTATCATTCATGCCATACTTTTGTATCTAGGGTAACTACAACGGCAGTATCGATATATATTTAGGAAAATAACTAATCTGAGGATTAGAGAAATAATATTTTGGGATCAGAGAAAGAGTATTTGATTGGAAAGATGGCCAGAGGAAAGTTACTAAAGGAAGATAAGTAGCCTGAACTGATAGAAGGAAAGGAACTCACTCCCAAGTATGAAGCAAGCCTGGGTACCAACATGAAAATGTTAACTTTTCAAGATGACATTAATGTATGTTTCAAAGTCTGACCGGGCATATGAATGAGTAATAATACTAATTTCCTCGTACTTAAAGACTGCCTATGAAGCTTTACGTAAGTTCAGGTATATTACCTTGCATTGGTCTGCAGTCAACGAACGGGTTGCCTTCCGTTCCCTGAGGGCAACTGCACATGGGAATGTGATTGATGACTTGGCAGACAGCATTCTGACCACAAGTTCCAGGACAAGGATCTTGACACTTGTTGCGGATACAGGCTCTGTTTCTCGGACAGTCAGTGTTGAGAACACACTCTGGTCTACATCCTGCGTAAGGATCTCCTTGGAACTCTGGAAGACAGGTGCAGATTCCGTTGTTGCACTGAGCATTGGCTCCACACGGTGACGGATTGCAAGGATCACTGGCTTGCACTGGCTCTACATCAGGAGGTTTGGGAACACAGCTGGTGAAGGGGTCTCCCGTGTATCCCTCAGGACATGTGCAGACTGGAGTGTGGTTAATGACATTGCACTGAGCTCCAGCACCACAAGATCCTGGACAAGGGTCTCGACACTTCTCTCTCATGCAGGCCTGATTGCTGGGACAGTCCGGGTTGATGGTACACTCTGGACGACAGTTTGGAGGTGATCCGATGTAGGAAGGTAGACAAGAGCAAGAAGGTGAGCCTCCGATGTCTCGACATTGAGAGAACTGTCCACAGGGAGTCGGCACACAGGGGTCAATGTATTGCGGAGCTTGTGGAGGTGGAGGAGCTGTGGAAGGAAATAAAAAGTTAAGAAGTCTGTTTTGTAAAAAAACTATTTATCATAATTGAGAGCAATGGGTAAATAAATATCTCTTAAACTTAATTGTAAAATTTACTTGGAAAAAATATAACTGACTGTAGATTATAAGAACTTACGTGGTGGTATCGGATAGCATCTGGAGAAAGGATCACCAGTGAAGCCAGAGTTGCAGCTGCAGATTGGACTGTGATTGATGACTTGACACTGAGCATTCTGTCCACAAGTGCCAGGACAAGGGTCGACACACTTCTGGTTGACACAGGCTCGGTTAGCTGGACACTCGCTGCTCACAACACACTCTGGTCTACAGCCTGGAGGCTGACCTATGTACGTCGGCAGACAAGAGCATACAGCTTGTCCATTCACTTCTCTGCACTGACTGTTGGGTCCACACGGAGACGGCACACAAGGGTTCACAGGCTCTGCTTGTACAGCTGTCAATGAGAGGACATGTCAGATAGTCGGTAACAACTCGTAAACTAGTATTTGTTAACTATGTTAGCTAGCCTGAAGACATCCGCAAACAGCAAAATGAAGACTCTTTCAAGGGAGCCCTTAAGAAGCATCTCACTGAGAAGGCCTATTATTCTCTCCAGAAATATTTAGATGAGGCCTAAACAAAAAAAAAAAAAAACATGACGACCACGGCACCTGTGCTACCAGTGGGATTACATCAAGTATCATGAACAATGCCATTTTATAAGAGACAACTTGATAAACTGAGCCTTCAGACCTACCAAGGCTTCACTAGAAATCGGTTGGATTTTCAATGTTTACTCTTGACTTCATTAAGTGATTGACTTAATAGATATATGATGTTTTTCTACATCTATTGTAGGCTTCTATTTTAGTTATCAATTTCTGAATTGAAGGCAAAGCAATGAGTTAACAATTCTTGAGTACTAAGGAATTGTAGCATTGGCCAGTGAGGCCAGTTACCAGGGTGTAATTTACTGACATCCCTCTGCTATAATTGAGACCTAAAAAAGGTTAAGTTTTTTCTTGTTTAACGAGGGGAAGTTAGGAGTATAAAGTCCTCTCTACCACTCTACCTTGACCTGTGCTTGGCGTCACCTTACAGTGGCATTACAAATTGCAAGTGGTGACTGTGGGGATCGAACCCGCGCCACTGGAGTGATGAGCTCCAGGGACGTGTGATACAAACCCGTCACGGATCTGCTAAACCTAGACCTAGACTATTTCCGAGTTATTCTAGTGACTGATGGTTGCTTACGTTGTATAGGCTGGGGTCTGCAGAAGCGGAAAGGCTCTCCCACATATCCTGGCAGGCAGGTGCACATGGGCACATGGTTGACAACACGACACTCTGCGTTTTGTCCACACGCCCCGGGGCAAGGATCCACGCAGCGCAAGCGTACACACGCACGTGTCACTGCACACTCGCTGTCTCCTGTACACTCCGGCCTGCAGCCCTGGTACGGGTCTCCGTGATAGTTGTCCAGGCAGGTGCAGGCGCCGGCACCGGCTTGCTGACGACACACAGCGTTAGCGCCGCAGGGCGACGGCTCACATGGCGTCACACTCTCGGGCTCTGCGAGCACAGCTGGAACCGAGCGCACACACTCTACCTTGCCCCTTGGTTAGTGAAGCAACCGGTTAGCCAACCCAACAGCATTGGAATCAGATGTCAACTGTTTATGATAATGTCATGTACATTCAAACAAATTGAATTTGTAAACATTTCAAACAAGAAAGAATGGGACATTAAAAATAATCCAAATTTTGTTGTAATTTCAATAAGTAGGCTATTAATCTATTTGAAAAAGATTTTGACACATTGTTTTAATTCTGCAATAAATTAAATAGGTAAGTAATTTTACCTTCAGGTGGTTTTTAAGCCTGTGCACTAATAACATTTATCACTCATAATTATAAATTTGTATTAAAAGTTTCATACCTATCATGTGTTTCAGGTAGGCAAATGTGTATGATTTTTTTTATACAATAAATAATGTAATAATAAACATATTTGTCATCTAAGGAAAATCATAAAGTTTACAATGTGTTGTTTATTCCTTCATTATTGTTAGTTCTGTATTGGGTACACACATGCTACAGCATGCTGTTTGCTATTTGGTGGTAAAGGTTTGTATATTTTTAAAAATGTTTAGAACTTTAACTTTTACATGGAACAATCTACTCTACAAAAGAATTTATTTACATGGGTTAGTCAATTTAAAAGAGCTTTTGTCCGTTAAAAACATTTATTGAGATATTCTTACAATGGGTTAGTACAGTCTGTTTTTGTGTGTAGAATTTGTGGGGAATGTTTATCATGCAATAATGGTCATGATGTTTCCTGAGATGGATAATGGTAAGTTTACAAAATGGATAAAATATTCAGTGATTGGGTGAATAGTGTCTAAAGAACATTTATAACAAACACAAACTTACACTCTAGCCCTAGGCAGTAGATATGCTTACATAAAATGGCAAGCATTGGTAACAATGATTAAATAGTTTGGCTAGCTAAAATACATAATCTTGAGTAAACATTTGATATCAACATTCAAATCAGTCTGCAGGCATTTACAAGAATAACAAAATAATAAATAACAAACGCAAAACAAATAAAACTTAACACTAAATCTTACAACAGAAACCTAACCATAGATTATAATAAATAAACCTGAAAACACAATAAATGAAATAATAAATAACATTGCTTAGTAATTAAAATTAATTTTACACCATCAAACTTCATAAAAAATATCTAATAAAAGTTCAAATTTGGTCATTATTTTATGTATTTTAAATTTTTCTTTAAAAAGAAAAGTACACAATTTCTTCATTAAAATTGAACTTTTAGTCGATTTGGCATTACTTTGGTGTAAAAGGTGGCTTAAAAGTTAATAGTCTAGTTGTAAGAAAACATTGGACAATTATTTACACAGTAATAAGACCATATAAAACTCAAAGAAGCAATATTATTTTAATTTACCGTGTAATATTTCAGTGTCCCAATTTGATATTCTGGCTGCATTTGGGATGCAAATTAACTTATAAATTAAATATAACAGAAAAACAGTGTACTTGAATTAATAGTCAGAAAATATTTTGTGGTAACAACAGCTAATTTTAGATTCAAACATAAACAAAACACTGAATGAAAAATACAAAAATTAGAACACATGTTGTTTGAAATTATTAAAGCGTATGGTTCATGAATAATCTAAACATAAACCGTTTAAACACACATGTGTACTATAAAAGAAATTTACATTTGAAATCTTTTTGAATTATACAGGTTCAAAACAAAGTACACTGTCATATAACATCACAAATATATACCGAAATATTATACAATAAATTAAAACTGCAATTGAGAGTTTTATACAATACTTAATTATTATAAAATTTACATTGTATTAACAATTATATATTTGAGCAATAATGATTCCTATACTTGAAACATAATAAAAGACAAATTTGAATATACATATTCTCAAAACAAGAAGAGAAATATTAACATTGTGAAAACATATTCAGATTAAAATTATCTTTTATGCCACTTGCTATGATCCGCCCAACCCAAGACCATTGAGATTATGAACAGAAACATCCTGATACATTTTGAACGGAACTAATATTATCTTTTATCTGTCAAAAAACTACACATTTTGAGTTGATCTTAATAAAAAATGTATTTTATAAATCCAATGTATTTTATTTTATATTACTTACCTACCTTTTATAAACTTAGGCTACTTATTGTTATTTTCTTTTTGTATTTTGAATTTATTTTATTTTATGTATTATCTTGAATATAAATCAATTGAATTGGAAGGGCTCATTTTTATTTACGTTAAAATGATAACACATATTATAATAAAAATTATTATTGATTTTCCTTCAATAATTTTGAACTTTTTCATACTTTGCAAATTTTGTATTTGTATGTTAGGCCAGCTACTTATCTCAAAACTACTTCAGATGTCCCACATTTTAAAATTTCTTTAACTGGTGCTCTAAAAACTGACATATTTAAGTTTCCAAATTTATAACAGACTAACAGTCATTATTTTGAAATCTGACTGGTACAAGGACAAAAATCTTGATATTTTAGAAACATTACATTGCCAAATCTATGAAAAATTTGTGGAAAACAAAACTAGTCAGTTGGCAAACAACTAGCTAACGACAGAAGGTGCTCAATATTTACCTTATACTGGGTGTTAATTCTGGAGACGGTTTAGTAAAACTTTTGAACAGTGCGGGATAAACACACACAATTTTACAGACCTTAAAACCTAGTGACTATAAATGACTTTTCTACATAGTTGTTGGCCCGATGGCGCCAGTGGAGTTAGTAGAACGGATTTGGCAGATGGCTGTAGGACATTGCATATTGTTGAAAAGGTATTTTTTTAACACAGATAATGCTGCAACCTACAATTCTGACAATTGTTCAATCAAAAGTTATTGCCATTGAAAGTTACAAAATTTAAAGTTTTAACGGTAACAAAGTTTGATGGAAGAGTTTATTAAAAGTTCAATTAGCAGCATTGTGTTTAGTGAAAAATATCTTTTAACGATACTCAACTTGCTATTAAAAGTTCCAAAATTGTAAAAACAAACCACTCAAAATGGACGATGAAAGAACAGGTTTTTGCCGAATGCAAAAGCTATGGCAAGTTGCGTATTGTTAAAAAGGTATTTTTTCACCAAAACCAATGCTGCAAACTAAATCTTAAATAAACTATTCCATCAAAAGTTGTTGTCTTTAAAATTTTAATTTTTAAAACCTTAAACGGTAGTAATTTTGTATTAAATAATTTCTTGGAAGTGTAATTTGTGGCATTGTTTGAGTTAAAAAAAACCTTTTCAACAATATGCAATGTACTACAGCCATCTGCAGAATCCTTTCTAGTAACCCTGAGGCATCCCAAAGAAGTAGTTTATAGTCCTTAGAAAAGGTCTGTAAAATTTAGTGCGTTTATTTTGTGCCGTTCAAAAGTTATTAAGCCGTTTCCAGACTTGATTGAGACCCTTGTATGATGGAAAATCATTTGAAATATAAATTTAAAACATTGGTTGTCTCCCTATGTGCCTCCTACAACCCTCTTGCTCTTTCTTCTTCATTTTCATATAAAAATCCAACTAAATAATAGTGCGTTCAAGCAAACAAAACATATCAGGAGTATCTAAATTGACCTCAATCGTCTTGGTATTTTATTTGAGAAGAACCCGATAAACCCTTAAATTTAGTTTAGAAGTTGAGCATTTCATATCTAACACATCTCTTGAAAATACAAACATAGCTATCACATTTAGCTTTGAGAGCAAACATAATTAGGATCAAACAAAACATCCGTACAACACATAACTAAACACCTGTAAAAGAAAACAACAATGATACTAATCTAGATAACAACGCAGCAAGTGAAGATTGCGACTCAACTAACAACAGCTAAATGAACAGCGAGAGAAGAAACAAACGCAAACGCAGGACAGTTTCTTGAGCGAATGTCGACCCTGACTAACAACCGGGGATACTTTACGCTCACTCAGAGAGAGAGAGAGAGGGACACACTGCACACACACAGACACAGAGACATGCTTCATGCAAACAATACGCAAGATGCATAATACTCTTCACGACATCGGAAGAGTGAAAACACACGATTTCTTGAGTTTAAACTTAAAAACTTAGTTACGTCTTTTTATTTGATTTTATCTTACCAACTTAAAAACACAAATAAAACCAAGAGTTTTACACTAATAAACATTGATGAGTAAAATAAATTAAAAATATTTTATTTAAAAGCTTCAGGAATTAACTTAAAGAAACTTGTATTGCATTTTGTCAACAAAGGAAGTTTGCCTGATGGCTATATTTCAATTATTGGATTGAAATAAATTGTTGTGAGTTTTAATGTTCAGGAAACCTTAAGAAGCATCCAGATAATAAATTGGGTAAACAGTTTTCTTACAAAACAAAAAAATCGGGAACACTTTCCAAAGATTCACTCTCATAGCTTTACTTGACTGAAGATCAGTTGTAGCCAGTTCGTAATGTTACGGTTACGTTGATTATCGGTTACGGTTAGTCTGTGATCGGTTCTTCTCGGCTACATCATGTAGTCTAAACATACTACACAAGGCGCATTCTTCACCAACATTTCGCACATTGAGTTTATAGTAATTAGAGTGATTGAGGAATCATGGATTTAAAGAAAATCTGATAATGTTTCATGTTTATGAAACTTTTTATCTCAAACTCAGACAAAACCCTTCTAAAAAGGGTGTTTCAAAATTCTTGACAGGTACTTTAAGGGATTGTTCCTGGGATGAAAATCAAGCCAGCATTACGTGTTTATATTTTTTAATGTTTTGCTTTTAATTTAAATAATTATTTTACTTTAATCTAGTTCTTCAGGTTCAACCCGTGTCAAAACATCATAATAATTAGCTTGAAATATTTTGGTCTCGCTGAAACAATGTTATTGGCTGAAACAATGTTAGCCAATTAGTGACTGAAGATGAAACTCCACAGCTAGACTGAAATGTTATTATTTTTAACCTAATTATTATGATGTTTTGATGAGGTGTGATCTGAAAGACCTAGATTGTAGTTGTGACACCGGCCACGAAAGCATAGAGAGTTTAATTATTTAACTTCCTAGCTAGAATTTTTCTATGAATATGTGTACTAACAAAATAGAATTATTGCTATTTTAGTTATAGTATATGCTTTCTGAGAATTCCTTCAAAAACCAATGTGCAAAATCCGTGGTGGAGAAATAAAGAGTGAGCGTAAAGTAACTGACCGGCTCGACAAGCAACAAGTTGACGCAGAACAACGCAGCAGACTTTGACGAACCCGCGCAGACTCGGCGGGGGACTCAGACTTACCTGCTCGAGTCCCCGTAGCATCCACATGCAATAGATAGAGTCATGATGCAATATGTACAAACATACAAGACAAGAGACGAACACGTGCTTCATGCAACATTACACATACACATTCGGGAGCTGACATTCTTTGTCGTCTGCGCGGCGCAACGCGGTCGTGGCGTCCATCTTCACCTAACCTAGCCTAGCGGGAGACATGTGTCACCTAACCTATCCTAGCAGGAGACTGTGTCATGAGCACAGGTTTCAACATGAGTCTTTTGTCGTCTGCGCAAAGCTTTTACAATAATTTACTTAAAAGTCTTTAGTAAAAAGATTAAAGAAACTTTCTTAGAAATCTGTAGTTCAGTAAATAGTTTTGAATTTGAAAACTTTATTGGAAATTGTCTTGAAGTCAGAAGGGTTATAGTTTTGAATTACATTTTTCAAATTTCTACTGTTTATTGACATAAAAGTCCTCATTTTTTTAGTGTAGTACAAATAAAATGAAATTTACTTCTTTTGGAATATTAAAATTATTCATTGATTGGTCAAATTTTTTATACGAGGACTAAGAGACTCATATAAAAACCAAGTGCTGATTAACTAAAAGATCTAATTAAAACTAAAAATGTTAGAAAATTAAAACAAAATCCTATCTATAATTGGGAAGAAATGGAGTTTCCAAGCGTAATAAAGTCTTCAACAATATTGAAAATAAAAGTATTTAGTTACGGGTCAAGATTTGAATTTTAGGCCTAGTATTAAGTGAAATTAAAAGTTTATTAAACTCCTAACTTAATTGACTTTCTTCAAAATGCTTGAAAGAGTTATAATAATTAACTGTTTCGTATATTCATGTTTACCGATTATTCTTTACAAAAATCCTGAGTGAAAATGTGTTTTGGACAGGTTTCTTTGAGAGATGGGCTGAATCTAGAAAGTTGAAGACAAGTAAAGTAATAGAAGTATGTGGAAAAGAGAAACAACAGTTTAAATCACACAAGGACTGAAGAGAGAAGTGAAGTTGAGAAGATGAAAGAGTTGAAAACAAAGAATGAAGATTCACAAAAATAAAAGCTTTGCTATTCTAAACACTTAAAGTAACTATTTCAATTTATTGCTGACAACATTTAATTCATAGAGTAACTGTTCTATAAAGTTTTCCAAATCAAAACTGGTTTGGAAACAAACTCAGTCTTTTCAAGTTACTAATGGATTTTAAAAACTGAAATATATTTTGTTGGTTTCTTATAAAAATGTTATCAGCAATAAACTAATTAAAACTAAAAAGCCTGCCTGAATATGGTATATGAATAAAGATAGAGTCAGAGCCTATCAGATCTAAGTCTAGATAAGAGAGTGTGAAAGTACGAGGAGCATCCGGAAAGCAAAGAGTGTCGGGACACCAAGGTCAGTGCAGAATGCACCTGAGGTACATTTCATTGTTGACGATACTGTATTTCTTAATATTGCAGTTAAGTGGCAAATTAATACCCGTCAAAAGTAAAGCTTGTAGCGCACAAGTTTTTTTCCCCACAAAAGCGTTCCTTGTTATGATTTTTTGTAAATTAAGATCTTCTATGGAGAAACTGCAATATAAATCGTTCCAAGAGATAAAGCTGTTTATTTGGTGAAATATTTTCAACCAAAACAAATCCTCAAAAAGATAATTGTAAAAATGTTGGCTTCAGTAATAAGAAATAATTGGCCAGTTTGTGTTTGGTTGGAAACAATTTCCCGTTCTAAATCTGCTTTACCTCGAGGAACAAGTGATACAGCATTATTACAATCTATTAAGTTCTATATTGGCCATAACTTATCGGATAAGTTCTAGTCCCCTGAAATCACGGATCAATTGTTTGTGGGTTTTTATTTGATGCCGCCATCTTTAAAAGTGGAAGAAGTGTGACAAGGCATTGAAACGAGGCCCAGACTGAGGTAAGGGATGAAACTGACTCGTCCATGAGTTGGTAGTCTGCACTGACCGAACATTCTTCACTTTCCAGACAAACCCTCAAAATAAATCAACTTAGGATAGTTTACAGAGTTTGAAGAAAGAATAGTTGCTTTATTCTAGCCTTAAACTTAACCTATAACCTAGCTAACAAACGAAAAGCCTAACTTATACTTAATTGTCAGTACTTGACAAACTTTAGAAACTTTAACAAAATAGGTTTTGGTTTGTTATCTTTGGTTTTCAATGGTATTTTAATCTTTAGGTTTAAATCTTTGGTATTGTTTAAACAATACAAAAAATAAACTTGGATACTTTATTGTAAATAATTTGGATGGATAATGAATTTGGATTATTTTTATTTTGTTTCATTGGGCTTGCAAGTGAATATTGACTAAGAATTAATTATTGTTACATTAGGTACCCTTACGTTAGGGTACACAAGACAAGTTTTTAATAAACAAATTGCTCCTAAAATAAAAATACTAGTTATTATGAGTACCATTTTGGGGGTTTACATATTAAAGTGAAATTTGTTGTGTTCTTAAAAGATTTGTTTGTATTTAGTTTGGTCAAAAATCATAAAAGCAAACAGCTAATTCCAGTATACTGTTAAGATGTCTAAAAGGCAGCAAATTTATCTAACATTTCCATTCCAAAATTGAGTTCTTGATATTAATGACTTCTAATAACGTATATTTCAATTATCTTTTAAAATAAAATAAAAAGTAAACTAATGAACAAATAACGTCCTTTAACTAAGAAATTCAAGTCCGTGACTTTAATGTTGACAGTTTAAAATATTCAATAAACTCTTTTAAATTGTTAATCTTTTTGTTTTGAGTCCCGTTATATTAAGGTGAAGCCAGGAAACATCAAACTAAAATAATAAGAATCTTGAGTTGTTTGGCAAGAAAAAAAGACATCAAAGGCTAAACAATATGTTACTCTTAAAATTGGTTTTTGGAATGGAAATTTGGAGTATTATTTGTAATTATAGCCCTAAAAATAATTTTAATAACTATCTTATCAACTTCCAACAAGTTTTTAATGTGTTTTTGTTCAAAGTATTTTTAATAAATAAATAGTTTGGAATTGAGTCATCAAGAAATTCACAAAAGTTAACTAATTAAAAAGAAAAAGAAGTGTTTTAAAAAATTGTTGGTTGTTAATGTGACTGACACTTCAACTTATATAAGTTTGTCTCTTCCACCACACCGCAAACCAGTTAAACTCAGGTTGTACTTCACGCTGTGTGTCTCTTTATAAGATTAAAATCCATGTTTTGTATTTATTACTTTTACACTTTGTGCTTCTAACCATATTGCTTGAGATAGTGCACAATCCAAGGAGTTCTGAAGAGCATGCCTTGGAGATATCAACAATCAGTATGTCCTACAGTGCCGAGCAGTGAACGCTACAGAGACGACCAGTGTTTGTCAGGAACGACTGGACTCTAGTGTTTTTGTTCTGTAACTTGTTGTATGTTCTGGTGGCAGCTACTGGAAATAGCCATCAGTATATTTCCAGACAAATATTGTACTTTTAAATGTGTATGTAAATATTGGAAATAAACTTCATCATTTCATTATTATTTTATAATTTGCAGTCACTGACTATTATATAAATAGTTAAAGAGGTAAACAGCCTCCAGTTGAAAACGCTGTCAGTGATTGTGAAATATTACATTTTCTGTGCCTTACTTGTGTTTCTTTCCAGAAGTAGACGTAAACCTGCTTCTCTGTTTTAGTGAATTTGGATTGAATTGGATAGTAGTGTTTGAGACTGAGTATCCAGTTCACGAGTTGTGCCTGAGGTTTACGGTGCGGTGGTCGGAAGTGTCAGTTACTTAGTCTAGATTTCTCAAGAAGCAGCAGAAGACAGATGACGAAGGACAGTAGAGAGTAGAGGTACAGAGCAGTTAACAGTGAGGGGTGATGAGTTAGTGGTGAGGGGAAGGGGGTGAGAGGGCCGGGAGGGGGGTAGTCTCGTCGTCGCGGTCGCGTCAGCTCCGTGTCATGCCATGCAGCAAGCAAGTGAGAATGTCGCTTCACCCTACCTGGTACCGCTGCGCAGCCGCTGAACGGGTCTCCAGTGTATCCCGCGATGCAGGCACACACCGGTGTGTGGTTCACGACCGAGCACTGCGCGTTGTGGCCGCACGACCCCGCGCACGGGTCGCCGCACTTCTGGTTGATGCACGCTAACTGGCTAGAACACCCCGGGTTGATGGTGCACTCGGGTCGGCAGTTGGGCGGCGCGCCGATGTAGTTCGGTAGACACGTACACGCGGGCGAATCTCCTCGCACTTGACACAACGCATTCGGTCCGCACGGTGACGGCTGGCACGGGTCAGACATCGGCGGCGGCACTGGCGTAGCTGAAACCATACACACAATCACAACAGTGTTCAAAACCGCAAAACATGTTTAAAATCAAATGTAAATGGAACTTTAATTTGGTTTTAGAAATTAAACTGTAATAAAATAAAAGAAACTTGTTGATCTAGATTTTAAATACTGTCAAGTAAACTGTGTTGCAGTGAGTTATGTTGTACATACCTGGTATGGGGAAACACTGTCGGAACGGGTCCCCGGTGTTGCCTGCGGCACAGCTGCATATCGGATTGTGGTTGACCACCTGGCAACGTGCGCCCTGACCACACGTACCGGGACAAGGATCCCTGCACTTGCTGGCCAGACAGGCTTGCGTCAGAGGGCACTCGGCGCTCACCACGCACTCTGGGCGACACGAGGGCGGGGCCCCAATGTATCCTGCTTGGCAGGAGCAGACGCCCACGCCGTTGTTGACACGGCACACACTGTTCGGTCCACACGGAGACGGGTTGCAGGGATCCACTGGCACCACAGCTGCAATACAACATTAAAGTTCTGTCAAAATGATCTTTCTTTCCTTACAATTAAAATTAATGTGATAGTTACTAAAGTTTCTTTTCAGTAATCTGGATTTTTTTAAATTTTTGTACTTCTTGGCTTTGATGAAGGTTTAGACTTACTGCCTGTGGGTCAGTATTGAAATTGATTGGTGGCATAGCTTTTTAACTTGAATGAAATTAAGTTAACTTAGTTTTTGAATACCCTTATAAAGTCTTGTGTCTTAGGGAGTAAAGGAACCTCAAGGACCTCCTCACCCTTTCCCAATTTTTATGGGAACTCAATGGTGCACAGATATCTCAAGGAGTACAGTTTTTCTCTCCCTGAAAGCTACAGGAAACATGAAAACACAATAAAATTGTCAAATAGATCTGAATAGACTTGCTGAACCTTTTATTAACCGATGTCGTATTACAAATAAAACTTAGCCGTGTGTTTAGTGCTTGATGACATATACTCACGTGTCTGCTGCACGGGCCGGCAAGCGACGAAGGGATCGCCCGAGGTTCCCGCAGGACAGCTGCAGGTAGGGATGTGGTTGATGACGTCACACATGGCCGCTGCGCCGCAGGTGCCGGGACACGGATCTATGCAGCGCTGGTTGCTGCAGGCTCGGTTTCTAGCGCAGTCTGAGTTCATGGTGCACTCGGGTCGGCAACCGGTGTATGGGTCGCCGAAGTAGTTGGTCTGGCAGGTGCATGCGCCGTTGTTGCAGAGAGCGTTCGCTCCACATGGTGACGGGTTGCAGGGGTCAAACCTCTCTGGCGGCGCTTGCTCCACTGTAAGCAAAAGTCAAATAATCATTGTTTTAGTCGTTGGTAACAGTACTGAAAATGAACCAACAAGGTCCTTGTGATCTTTTCTAAATATATTACCTCCTTGATACATAGCTGTAAGCTTCAAAACCTCTTTTCAAAAGAAGAGAAGAGCTTGAGTAAAAAAAAAATTTTTAACAACTTGCCTCAAGATATTATAAAAGCTTCCCATGAAAACCTCCTAGCTAAACTTAAAGATTTATTATTAACTAATGCATATTATTCATTGTCTGAATTCTTTGACGATCCTAAACATTGAATAAAGATGTTTTGTAAAGCTTGTGTATTATTAATATTAAAAAATATCATTGTTTGAAGTATATTTTTTCTTAATTTAAAATAATGTATCATTGTAAATTTTAACTATATAATTAACTTTTTGTTATTAATTTTGTAAACAATTTGAGTTAAACATTATGCTTTAGTTTGCTAAGAAAATGTGACAATGCACCAGTTTTGTTGTACTACACAATGTTAAAACGTTTTGTGCAATAAAGTTTGTCTATTTGTATATTTGAGTCAAGTGGAGCAAATCTCAGGACAACACTCGTCAACTGGATATACAGTCGGCCTTTCTACAGCAAGGATGAAGCCTTTCGCCACGGACAAGAGAGTACTAGCTATACTAACTTCTGTGTTGGTCTTGGTTCATACTTTTATTCGTAAATAATTCTTTTATGTATTTTTCATAAGTTTTCGCTTCAAATCTTGTATTTTACAAAATAAAGACTTACTTTCTTTGTAAAAATCTAGCTGTTAGGCAACAGAGACACTCACCCACAATGACAGAACACTGTGTGAATGGATCACCAGTGAAGCCGGCAGCACAGGTGCACACCGGGATGTGGTTCTGCACCCGGCAATCTGCATTGAGACCACACGACCCGGCGCACGGATCACGGCACTTCTCCGAGATACAGGCCTGGGTACCCGGGCAGTCAGTGTTGACTACACACTCCGGGCGGCAGTTGGGCGGGGACCCGACATAGTTGGGCAGGCAGGAGCAGGCTGGCTGGGAGCCGACAGCGCGGCACTCAGAGAACGGGCCGCAGGGCGACGGTTGACATGGGTCCACGGGGCGCTCGGGTGTTAGCGGCGTGGCTTGCACTGCAACCACAACACAAGCGTTATACGCCTTTCTCAAAAAGTTTATTTAAAATAAGCATTTTCAAATCATTTTGGAATGCATAAGATCGATTTGATATCTTCAGATTTAGAAAGTTCTTGACAACAGCTCTGAGCCTGAATATAAAACATAACGAACTGAGCATAATTTTGAACAGAATGAGTTATACAGGAGAACGCTAGAGATAAAAGTTGTGGTACCTGGTACAGGAGAGCAGCGGATGAACGGGTCACCAGTCATGGCGGCCCGGCAGCTGCATATCGGGTTGTGGTTGATGACTTGACACTGTGCGTCGATGCCGCAAGTGCCGGGACACGGGTCAGTGCACTTGAACTTGTAGCAGGCTCGGTTACTGGAGCACTCGTTGTTGACCACACATTCCGGGCGACAGTTGGGCGGCGCACCTTGGTAGTCGGGCGCACAAGAGCACACTGCCTGTCCGTTGTTGTTGCGGCAAAGGCTGTTCGGCCCACAGGGCGAGGGCTGACACGGATCCCGGCCGGGCGCTTCAGTCACTACAAACACAGGAGGGTTAACAGAGTACTGACTAGGACAACACAGGTAGTAGAAAGGTGTGAAATAACTTTTGTAAGCATGTAGGTTACTAAGAAGGTTAGTAAAATTGACTTTTGCATGCTCCATGTCAAACTACAAGTTCAAAACAAATTTAGAAGATCACTGAAGATCTAGACCCAATTAAAGAAAGGTGTTAATTATTTATATTGTATGGAAAATATCATTACTTTATTGTGCGAACAGATATAATATACAACAGAAGACCAGCTGACCTGGTGCTTGTTGCACAACTGTGCACGACACGAATGGATTGCCAGCGTAGCCTGGCGCACAGGTGCACGTCGGGATGTGGTTGACAACGGTGCACTGCGCGAACTGAGCGCACACACCGGGACAAGGGTCTTGACACTTGTTGCGCACGCAGGCGCGGTCTGTGGGACAGTCTGAGCTGAGTACACACTCGGGTCGACAGCCCTCGTACGGGTTGCCCTGGTAGTCTGCAATACAGCTGCACGCTCCGGCGCCGTTACGCTCCGTACACACGGCGTTAGCGCCACACGGCGACGGGGTGCAGGGGTTGATAGGCTCCTCTGTGGAACAGGGTCGATCAAGTTGTAAACAAACTTTAAAATTTTATATTTTCCAAAAAACTAAAATTTTTGGAAAGAGGAAGTATAACTAAGAATTATTTAACAGATAAATTTAGGAAACAGCTTTAATGACTAATGAGTATGGAGAAATCATTGATATGGATTTCTTCAACAATAAGAAGAGTATTGTACTTTATTAACAACTTCATAATACTGCAATAAATAAAAATGGTATTGGATAGACAAATTTTAGCTATTTACCTTTTTAAGACTTAACACTAAGTGATGATACTTACGTTGTTGAGGGATGCACTGGACGAAGGGGTTGCCGGTATAGCCTGGCTGGCACGTGCACGTCACAGCATGACTGATAACGGAGCATTGCGCATTGATACCACACGAGCCGGGACAAGGGTCGACACATTTGCTGTTGACACAGGCCTGGGTGGCCGGGCAGTCTGGGTTGATGACACACTCGGGTCTGCAGTTGGGCGGAGCACCCACGTACTCGGGCAGGCAGGAGCACGCTGGGGTGCGGCCGGTGGTCTGGCACAGTGCGTTGGGCCCGCAGGGGCTGGGTTGACAAGGGTCTCGCTCTTGCTCCACGGCTTGGATGGGAGGTGGTGCTGTTGACACGGGACAGAGCAATTAAGCTGGGAGAATAAATTTCCACATCTACTAAGACTTATACTAATTAAAAATGATTTTCAAAATTACTTTCACTCTTCAAAATTTGAACTTAGAGCTTTAAATTGTATTGAAAACCTATGAAAAAGTTTTATAGATTAACTGTTGTCACTAAAAAACTATTAAGTTATGACTCAAATAATAATTAGGTAGTTTGATGTACCAGTGAAGATAAACAAGTTGTGTTGAAAGGCCTTGCCAGGTTTGACTCGTAACTTTTAAAAGAAAAAACATTGCAAAAGAATATTTTGAAATACTATTTTTGGCAAAACTAAATCATAACAATCATTTCCACCGGTCCAATACCCCTCTAAATTACCACATCTGCAGAAAATTCCCTATATGGCACCCTATTTACTTACAACTCTTTGAAATTAACCCTCTTACCCAAAAATTAGAGTTTCAGGGAATTCCTGCTCAATTTTCAGGATTTTCTGACTTCACAAATAATTTAATAAAGTACTCACGAGGCAGGTCGTAGCAGCTGCGGAAGGGGTCGCCGGTCTGTCCCTCGCGGCAGCTGCATATCGGCGAGTGGTTGATGACTTCACAGCGAGCGTTGATACCACACGAGCCGAGGCACGGGTCGGTGCACTTCTGGTTGACACAAGCGCGGGTCTGCGGACACTCTGAGCTGACGACACACTCCGGGCGACAACTGGGCGGTGCACCACTATACCCGGCAAGACATGAGCACACAGCGTGCCCGTCCTGTGCACGGCACTGACTGTTCGGCCCACAAGGCGAAGGCTGGCACGGGTCTCCCGGCGCTTGTTGAACTGTGACACAAGAGTGAGATGTTTCATCAGCAAACAAAAGTCTTGGTATTTATTTCTCAGAGAGAGGCAAACAGGAGTCTTTTCTGAATTGTTTGTTTTGGATAAGAAACCATCTTTGGCCTTGAAAAAAACTAATTTTATTCTATCCTAGTACACAAAAAGCTGATTGTATTTGTCAATATTTTCAGAAGAATAAGTATTTAAGAATCCTTTTTTCATGATTACAGTAAATGCTCACAAGTTAAGTTAAGCAACCCCCCTATTTAGTTAGAAACTTCTTTTTTTTAAATTGTGTTTCCAACCAGTATTGTTAGAAAATGACATTAAATTAGGGTTATACCTAAGGTATTGAACAGGTCAACTGTACAAGTATTGTTGGTTCAGAGTAGTATACAAGATGTGATATCACACTGTGTACCTGGAGGGACGGGTCGACAGCTGGCAAACGGGTCGCCGGTGAAGCCCTGAGGACAGGAACACACCGGTATATGATTCACGACGTCACACTGAGCATTCTGCCCGCACGTGCCCGGGCAAGGGTCCCGGCACTTGTTTCTCAAGCAGGCCTTGTCCCGGGGACACCCCGGGTTCAGTACACACTCCGGGCGACATGCTTCGTACGGGTTACCGCTGTACTCTGGGATACACTCGCACACACCGCCGGGGCGACACACTGCATTCGGCCCGCAAGGGGACGGGTTGCACGGGTCAATGGCTTGTGGCGTGGCTGTAACACATCACGCAGTTGGTTCACACTACTTGTAGTAAACAGATCTAGTATTGTAAGAAATTGCAATTTCACAATGTTAGTTTCCTGACCCTTTTCGACACCATAAATGTCAAGTATACTTATACCAAGAAGCTTAAAAAACAACTGAGGAGAGAAAAGAATTTACAACTCCACTGAATTATGGTCTAGGGTATGCAACCTTGAGTTTTAAAGCTACTTGGCAACAAATATGTAAGTTACGATTTTGTGTCTAACAATGACTAACTTCATTGTATGAAAATTTAGATGGCACGATTGGCGTCCTCCCTGGCTATACATTGCCTTCAGACTTTCCAAAATTTATCAAACAAACATGGTGTGCCAAAATTTTCTATCTCAGGCTTATGGCTACTGTTGAGTGTGGTTAATGCTAAGTCTTCAAGAAACGTTTGTTTTCAACATTTTAACTTGTAAAATATGCAGAGAAGAAGGTGTTTATAGCTAAGAAACAACAGAAAGGTTAAGTAAAGGTATATTATTCATGACGACCACTGATTGCACAAGTATATACATACTGTATGTATATAATTTGTGGATTACACACTTTTGATTGCCAATTCAGTCGTTTTATTTACAAATTATATACATAAGTAAAGGTACTCACTGATAGGTATCGGTGCGCACTGTGAGAACGGATCTCCTGTGAATCCATCGTTGCAGGTACAGACAGGCACGTGGTTGACGACTCTGCAGTTGGTGTTGACACCACACGAGCCAGGACACGGGTCACGACACTGCTGCTTGATACACGCCAGCTGACTTGGGCACTCGGCGCTCAGTACACACCCCGGACGACAGGTGGGCGGGGCGCCGATATAGCTAGGCAGGCAGGAGCATGCTACGCTGCCGCCCACCAGTTGACACTGAGAGTTAGGGCCGCATGGAGACGGCACACAGGACGGAGCCGGGGACGGCGGTGGGGTGATGGGCTCAGCAGCTGTAACAAGTAGATACGCAAGGTTAGTTTGTACACTGCACTGAACTTACAAAAGTCTAAAACAAAGATAACTTTTTGTTTTGTTGGATAAAGATAACAATTTTTAGTATTCCCAAAAAATGTATTGATTTAAATGGTAACTAATGTTACAAGTTTTGCACCAAAACAAAAACAAAAAGGGGAACAACCCAGGCTCACCATTAGTACGTTCACTTAAGATATCTTTTAAGATATTGTTTAGGTGTTCTAGCATCTTTAACATCATTTGTTGGACAACAGTTGGATCTTTGCCTTGTACTTGGATACAGAAAGAGAAGAAAAATGAAAAGTTGGGAATGTAGCTTTGTAGCTAGTTGTGAATATTCTCTATCCTCCTCCCCCAAGAATGGCTGAGAGGCCAGCCAAACTGACATATATATTTCCATGATTTGGGCCGCTCTTTCATGGGGGAATACACCTTCGATAGATATTTAATGTTTTTGTGTTTTTAAACAATACCAGGACTCGTCTATTTGACACACTTGTTTACAAAGGTGTGACTCACGTATGGGCAGACACTGTGAGAATGGGTCGCCAGTGTAGCCGGCGGGGCAGGCACAGATGGGGTTGTGGTTCTTGGTGGTGCACTGCGCGCGCACACCGCACGTGTTGGGACAAGGGTCCTGGCAGCGTTGGTTGACACAGGCACGGTCTAGTGGACACTCTGAGCTGACTACACACTCGGGTCTGCATGCGGCCGGGGCTCCTACATACTGCGGCAGACATGAGCACACAGCTTGCTGGTTCACAGCGCGGCACTGCGCGTTCGGCCCACACGGTGAGGGAGAGCACGGGTCCTCCGGTCTCGGGGGAGCTTGCGACAAACACAGCATTTCGTTAGGTAATTCTTACGTAGTATTAGACATCAAACTAGAGTAGATACCTTCTGGGTAACAACTAAACCATTTCATTTAAATGTCATGTCTAACTAATTAAACTTTCAATTCTAAATACTGCAAAAAAAACACTATTTTTATTATCAACTTTTATTTAAATTAAAGATTAGCCTTGAAAAACTTGAAGAACTGGTTAAAGTTAGTAAATAAACTTGAAGGAACACTTTTTCTCGTGTGTACAGAAATAAATAATGGAAATGCATCAATGAAACGAGTTAAAACTAGACGTATCCAGTAAGTAATTTAAGTTTAGTTGTATACTTTTCTTTTGATAATTTTTGTTGATAACTAATTTTACATAAATAAATTAAGCAAAGTAGACTCACGAGCTGCAGGAGCAGGCTTGCAGGAGAAGAACGGGTCACCTGTGAACCCGGCCGGGCAAGAGCATGACGGGATGTGGTTGATAACAGCACAGTCTGCCCCGGAGCCACACGTCCCTGGGCATGGGTCACCACACTTGTAACGTATACAGGCGAGTCCGGGAGCACAGTCCGGGTTAGTCTCACACTCCCGGCGACACCCAGCGTACGGGTCTCCTTCAAATCCGGCCAAGCACGTGCAGGAGCCTACGTTGTTGCGGTTGGTGCACTCTGCGTTCACACCGCAGGGTGACGGGAAGCACGGGTCGAGCACCACGGGTGTGCGCTCTGTGGCTGTGAACAAGAGGGGTAAATCACACACCCTGTATATAACACACACAACTGTAGAAGCCAACAGCCATCCACACAATAATCACTAAAAAAAAATTAGAAAAGACAGTTTTTGAAGATTTTTTAAAAGAAATCGGGTGATTATTCAGTAGATGAAAAATATTATTATTGATAGAGCAAACTATTACAGTTACAAAAACCAAGCTGAATTGATACCTGGAACAGATTTCACAAAAATATAAATAATCATGTTAATAAATACAAAATGAGTGTGGCTGCAGGTTAGTGTGAATCAAGATCCAAGTTCTTACTGATAGGAGGAGCTTGCTGACACACTGACGAGGGATCTCCGACAAACCCTTGCGGACACGTGCAGACAGCAGCGTGATTAACAACACGGCACTCTGCGTTCTGTCCACAAGCGCCCGGACAAGGGTCCTGACAGCGCTCATTGCGGCAAGCACGGTTCCCGGGACACTCGGCGTGGATGGTGCACTCTGGGCGACAGTTGGGTGGCTGCCCGACGTAGTTCGGTAGACAGGAGCAGGCCGGGGTCTGGCCGACGACGCGACACTGAGAGAACGGGCCACATGGCGACGGATCGCATGGGTTGGTGGGAGGGGGCGCCGTTGTTGTCGCTGAGAGAGACAGAAGCAAGAGATAGAGACAGAACAGGCAAGACAAGGGGTAAACACACTTTCATCCATTCAACATCTAATTCGGTACACCAAAAAAAACATTGATTTGGTAGTCCTCCATTAAAAGGTTTTAGAGTCTGCAATGTGTTATTTTATTTAGATGAAAAGTGTGTTTAGCAAAAGACAGTTGAAAGAGAAAGATATGCAACAGTTACAGTCAATGTAAGATGGCCTATTAAAAAGTATTTTCCCTTGTGTGATTAAAATAGTGTTGGTATAATGAAATTTGAGAGGTTTCTGTAATGAACTAAATCATTGTTAGGCAGGATAGAAAGGAAATATTGAATAAGAAAGATTAAGAAAGTGAAAGACAGAACAGAGAAGAGGTTCTTACTTTGCTGTTGCACACATCGGACAAAGGGATCGCCCGACATGCCAGGGGGGCAGCTGCAGATGGGGTTGTGGTTGACGACCTGGCAGCGAGCATTAACCCCACAAGTGCCGGGGCAGGGGTCGATACACTTCTGGTTGACACAAGCCTTGTCCTGAGCACAGTCAGAGCTGACCATGCACTCGGGCCGGCATGACGGAGGCGAGCCTACGAACCCGGTGAGGCAGGAGCAGACGGCGTGACCGTTCACCTCGCGACACTGACTGTTAGGTCCACAAGGCGACGGTTGACAAGGGTTCTGCGGAGGCTGAGCTACAGAGAGGAAGAGACAGAGACAGTAGAGCAAGAGGTAAAGTGAAACCCCATCCATGTTGACAAGTTGTTGTAATTGTTTAACTGAACACGATTATTATGTAAGTTTTTGTTTGAAACATGACAAAACTCAGGTTTTTAAATACTAGAAACTTTATTGCTGTGACTAAACGTCACAAAAATATTAGCTGTTTAAAGTTAAAGGGATGAAAGGACAGTAAAAGAAGAACAAGAGAAAATAAAAGAAAAGAAGAACTCTTACTAGGAGTAGGAGTGAGAAGACAGTTTGTGAGTGGATCTCCTGAGTAGCCGGGCAAGCAAGAGCAGCTCGGGGCGTGGTTGATGACCCGACACTCGGCATTGAGACCACAGGTCCCGGGGCACGGGTCCCGACACTTGTTGTTGACACAAGCCTTGCTGCGGTCACAGTCAGAGTTGATAACACACTCAGGTCTACACCCTGTATACGGGTCTCCAAAGTACTCGGGCAGGCAGACACACGAGCCGGCGCCGTTACGCTCTTTGCACACTGCGTTAGCGCCACACGGCGACGGGTTGCACGGCTGTCGAGGTCCTTCCGTCGGTTGAACTGCAAGACAAACAACAGTTACAAGAGTGCCTGGTGTCGACAGAACCTACACAAACGGTGAGAAGTGACGGTTGCTTACTTTGTTGTATCTGTGTACATCCTGCGAACGGGTCGCCGGTGAAGCCTGGTTCACACGAGCACTGAGGCGCATGGTTCACCACCACACATGTGGCTCTGGCTCCACACGAGCCTGGACAAGGGTCTCGGCAGCGCTCGTTCTGACACGCCAGGTTACCGGGGCACTCGGCATTGATGGTGCATTCCGGGCGACAGTTGGGCGGGCGACCGACAAAGTTGGGCAGACAAGAGCAGGCCGGGTTGTTGGCTACGACTCGACATTGTGAGTTGGGACCACAGGGGGACGGCACACAGGGGTTTCCACTGGGCGGGGCAGGAGTAGATGGTACTACAGAAAACATGCAACACAGGACAGAATAGTAACATGCTTTACAGGAGAGCACAGATATACATACAAGAGAGCAAGACAAGTCAAGACAGTGAAACCAGAGAGGAAGCAAGTAAGGTTTATAGAGGTACTTCACAAACAGTAGAATTACACAGGGTACAATTTTGTAGCATACAATTTTGAAACAATTGCTCTTCGAATACTGATGTAAGCTTACCGCATTTTAATTTGAGACAAACTCTACTTGGTTGCCTTTTTGGGGACAAGAAACATATGAAGGCAAAACTTTGGTTTTGGATCATGGGTTATCTTCCTGAACAAGTTAAAATTCTTTCAATTTTCTATGGACGTTTCCAAATCTCTTTGATGGTAAATAGTCTAAGACTTCTTGAGGTTATTTCAATCGACTTCTTATTTGTTTGAAAAAGTGGAAAACTATACATTCTCAACTAGCTTGAGATTCTAAAAGATCCAGAAAACTTTGTGTATCCTTTACAACCGGATCCCAAAGATTAGAAAAGAAAAATTGCATTGAATAATAAAAAGTAGAAATAAAGTGCAAACATAGATTAAAACAGAAAATATAGACAGAGAAGAGAAGGCTACCTTGTACTTGGACACATTGTTGGAAAGGATCCCCAGTGAATCCAGCGGCACAGCTGCAGATGGGGTTGTGATTGACCACCTGACAGCGAGCATTAACCCCACAAGTGCCGGGACACGGGTCAGCACACTTCTGGTTGATACAGGCTCGGTTCTGAGCACAGTCGGCACTGACCATGCACTCGGGCCGGCAGGAGGGCGGGGAGCCTATGTAGTTGGCTTGGCACGAGCAGACGGCGTGACCGTTGACGGCACGGCACTGACTGTACGGACCACACGGCGAGGGCTCACAAGGGTTCTGGGGAACGTCTGGCACGGCTACAGAAGAAGATAGAGATCATGCAAGAGACAGGACAGATCAAGAACAGAATGGAAACATACCTCTGAATACAAACACGGTATCGTCAGCATATTAAAGATTTAGAACGAAACTGTATGCTGTTTCAAGAGTATCAATAAAACATACAACTACCATTGGTTTTGATTAAAACTACATTCTGCAACACGAAAAGGTATTCACAAAAGCTAAATTAATACTTCTAAAATCGAGATTATGTACTACCAAAAACTCAATGATTGAGCCGTGTCTAACATTTCAAAGGTATGTTTCAACAAACACTGACAAGAATACAAGACAAACATCATGCAAAACATTCAGAAATCAGTAAACAGTGATGAAGGTAAGAAAAGAAATTACTGAGCTCTGTTCTTATGCAAATATTAGAAATACAAAAATTTTTAGAATCTATCCTTTGTTTAGTGTAGATAGTTGTGACTCTAAAAACCAATCAATAGCTATAGCGTAAAGTCGTGTCGGTGAAATACAAATAATAAAAACTTATAATGTGAAGGTATGTAGCTAGGATGGCTTTTGACATACTCTACAAGTTACTTGATTTATAAAGACTTTAACTTCCACCATCGAGGCTATAAAAATTAACCTTGTTGTTTCAATATTGATCTATGAAAGTATTGACTGTTTTGTATGCAGTAATTGGAAAATATTAGAGCCCAGTTTTAGTGAAATACTTGACAGAAAGGTGAAGAAAAGTGCAAGAGAGAGTCTTACGAGGAGGAGGTTGGTGGCATGCACTCATGGGCTCTCCCGTGAAGCCGGGCAAGCAAGAGCAGCTCGGGGCGTGGTTGATGACACGACACTCTGCATTGAGACCACAGGTCCCGGGGCACGGGTCCCGACACTTGTTGTTGACACAAGCCTTGCTGCGGTCACAGTCAGAGTTGATAACACACTCAGGTCTACACCCTGTATATGGGTCTCCAAAGTACTCGGGCAGGCAGACACACGAGCCGGCGCCGTTGCGCTCCTGGCACACTGCGTTAAGCGCCACAAGGCGACGGGTTGCACGGCTGTCGAGGTCCTTCCGTCGGTTGAACTGCAAGACAAACAACAGTTACAAGAGTGCCTGGTGTCGACAGAACCTACACAAACGGTGAGAAGTGACGGTTGCTTACTTTGTTGTATCTGTGTACATCCTGCGAACGGGTCGCCGGTGAAGCCAGGTTCACACGAGCACTGAGGCGCATGGTTCACCACCACACATGTGGCTCTGGCTCCACACGAGCCTGGACAAGGGTCTCGGCAGCGCTCGTTCTGACACGCCAGGTTACCGGGGCACTCGGCATTGATGGTGCATTCCGGGCGACAGTTGGGCGGGCGACCGACAAAGTTGGGCAGACAAGAGCAGGCCGGGTTGTTGGCTACGACTCGACATTGTGAGTTGGGACCACAGGGGGACGGCACACAGGGGTTTCCACTGGGCGGCTGCACGGCTGGCTCTACATAGCACAAGCAACACAGAGTAAGGACATGCGTAGAGGAAACACAGAGTAAAGAAAAAACAGAAAGCACAGATAACAGAAGATTAACAAGGGGAAAGTAGATAGTTCCCAGTACAGAAATTGTATAGTTTGAAAAATAGAACAAAGATAACTGTGAATCAGTGTAATATTTTATTTATGATATATTTGTCAAAGTATTTAAAACTTCACATTAATTTTTAAAGAATAGTTATTGATATCAGTTAAATTATTATTTTCAACGATTGAAAAGTGAAAACAAAGAGTCCAAATTTTATGAAAAGTTAAATATTGTTCAGATAAAACAATATTAAAATATGTCTTAGAACTATAAAAGTTAATAAGATTCTTTATGGTAGACAGTTTCGTTCTAAAATTTAACCAAAGCAATACCGGTAATTATATAATTTCTACAATCAGTTTATAACAAGCAATGTGAGGCACAATATGAATCTTCAAAGCGGTAATTTGCTACAAATTGGTTTTCGGTTTCACGGTTTCTTGTATGTCAAATTATAAAAAGTGTAATTAGAATTTAAAAAGCGAATATCATTAGGTATTTAGATGACCCTTCAATTTTAGTAATTAACTAATTATAATTATGACGTGATTCATTTTAATGTTTTTCTGAAGTAGAGAAATTAAGGACAGTCCAGATAAGAAAATTAGAAAAGAAGTTTAAACTCTCAGCAAAGAATAGAATAGAAGAAGAGACAAGCTTACTCTCTTGCAAACAGCGCACAAAAGGATCTCCAGTGAATCCTGCGGCACAGCTGCAGATGGGGTTGTGGTTGACCACCTGACAGCGAGCATTAACCCCACAAGTGCCGGGACACGGGTCAGCACACTTCTGGTTGATACAGGCTCGGTTCTGAGCACAGTCGGCACTGACCATGCACTCGGGCCGGCAGGAGGGCGGGGAGCCGATGTAGTTGGCTTGGCAAGAACAGACGGCGTGACCGTTGACGGCACGGCACTGACTGTATGGACCACACGGCGAGGGGATGCACGGGTTCTTGGGCTTGGCAGGGGCTGCAGGGTAGACAGAGAGAGTAGAGACAGACAAGTGGAAACGTACAGAGTAGAGGCACAGAGTGAACAAGATAGTTGGAAAAGAAGAGTAATAATTGTCTTTTAGTTGCAGAAAGTAGTTACAGAATTAAAATATTAGGATTTTGAAAGGGAAGCAGGTTTAACATTTAATAAGTCGACTTCTTGATAGGAACACTAGTAGGGCACAGAAAACAGAGTATTTTGCAATCATTGACTGTGAAATATTCAGCTTTCACCCTATTGGTGTTTCTATTAGGAAGTGGGCTTTTGAAACAATAAATCTGCTTTCCTGAAATCCTAAAATTCCGCAACTAACCTATTTCTCTATATATTTAATGTTTTGGTTTATAATTCTTTGCTCAAAGCTCAATAAAAAACTTTTCGGTGTACTTTAAAAGGCCGTTTGGACCAATTTTAAATGTATTTCTAAAACATAGTCCTTTCTCTGGGCTTTCGAAAGATTTATTAGTCTTGATATGACATGTAGACAATTTCAAGATAAATGCATAATAATTTATGATACTGTTAGTTTGATTTCATCTGAATAAAATCAAATGAAAATTAGATTTAACTTATTAAAGAAATCAAACTTCTACATTACTTTAAAATCAACTATTTTGTATTGTGGGTGGATTTAGAAAAGTAGACAACAAGTCATAAAATCTAACAAACAAAAATCAAATCCAAGTTTTTTTGGAAGGGAAAAATTATGGAAGAATCAAAAAGACTAATACAATGAAACTAAGCAACACACAGCATGCAACAAACCACAACACAGAAAAGTAGAGAAAGAGAAAGAAATAGAAGAAAAGAGCTTACTGGGCGAAGGGGGCGGGGGCTGCCTACACGAGCTGAGCGGGTCACCCGTGTATCCGGGCAAGCAAGAGCAGCTCGGGGCGTGGTTGATGACCCGACACTCTGCATTGAGACCACAGGTCCCTGGGCACGGGTCCCGACACTTGTTGTTGACACAAGCCTTGCTGCGGTCACAGTCAGAGTTGATAACACACTCAGGTCTACACCCTGTATACGGGTCTCCAAAGTACTCGGGCAGGCAGACACGAGCCGCGCGCTTCTTTGCACACTGGCAAGCGCCACACGGCGACGGGTTGCACGGCTGTCGAGGTCCTTCCGTCGGCGGAGCTGAAAAGTTAGCACAATACGTCAACACAACATTCGGTAAACATCAGTAGAAGATACTTCAAGCTGATAATACAACACCAATACAAGCTGCAAAAATGCTTACTAAGTCAAATTATTTTCCCAAAAGATCAGGAGTTTATAAATTGTTTAAATAACCAGGATGTCTAGATGAGTGAGGTCTGTACAATCAAGGCCCTGCAACACTAAGAGAACAATATCAACACTCTAGAAGGAGGAGTGGCAATATACAGGGAAGCAGCAGCTCGTCTACTGAGGAAGTGAATGAGCATGAGCTTACTCTGCGGCAGCGGGTTGCAGCCAGCGAACGGATCCCCCGTGAAGCCGGCCTGGCACGCACACTGAGGCGCATGCGTCACCACGGTACACGTGGTCTGAGCGCCACACGAGCCCGGGCACGGGTCCAGGCAGCGCTCCTTCTGACACGCCCGGTTACCCGGGCACTCGGCATCTATGGTGCACTCTGGGCGACAGTTGGGTGGACGACTGATGTATCCTGCGGCGCAGGTGCATGCCGGGCGCCCCGATACGACCCGGCAGTCAGAGTTAGGGCCGCAGGGCGTCGGTGAGCAGGGGTTGGCGGGAGTGGGGGGCTGCGTCGGCGATGCTACATGCACCAACACACATGCACACATGCAGATGAATGAGGTTAGTGAAGTAATGAAGTTCACAGTTAGATGAGTATTAATTGTAGTTGATAGATTAGAATAAGTAGAAGCAGCAAAGAGAGAAAAGTCTGTGGTTGTTCATGAGTTAACTGTTTAGTATTCACAATATTATCAAAGACAACACATGTAAAGTGATGTGTAGCAAGTTTAGTATTTTTGATGTGTTACTGTTTAATAGTAGTACTTATTGTAACTTTGCACTACACATTTAAAAAAAACTTAGTGCTTCGATTTACTTGTTTACTAATTGATATGTCATAAACTTTAAAGAGTAATTTTATAGTTTCAAGGTAAAGCCATTGGAATGTTTTTACCATTACTACCCGCCCAATAGTGTATTCAGAATATTTGAGTAAATAAGAATAGACTATTCAAGTCCATGACACAAGAAATTAAAAAATTGGCACAAATAAAATGATTGGAATACATTGATATTTGGTAATGTTGGTTGGTTAACAGCTGATTCTGAATGTTATGTTCTTGTTTTGACAGAGATGAAAGTGAAAGAGAAAGTCACCTGTTAGATGAAAGAGGTTAGTGAGCATGCTTACGTGTTTGCAAACAGCGCACAAAAGGATCTCCAGTGAATCCTGCAGCACAGCTGCAGATGGGGTTGTGGTTGACCACCTGACAGCGAGCATTAACCCCACAAGTGCCGGGACACGGGTCAGCACACTTCTGGTTGATACAGGCTCGGTTCTGAGCACAGTCGGCACTGACCATGCACTCGGGCGGCAGGAGGGCGGGGAGCCGATGTAGTTGGCTTGGCACGAGCAGACGGCGTGACCGTTGACGGCACGGCACATGCTGAACTGCCCACAGGGGGTCGGCACACAGGGGTTCCGGGGGAGGGGCTGGGGAGCTGCCACACCAGGGGTTAGACACACACACACACATGCAGTGGGGGAAGCTAGCCATCAGTCGGTATGCTTCAAATGGTAAGAATGTTCCGTTTTGTACTTTTTCAGAGTGATTAAACAAAAACGCGACTAAAGAAAGAGATCATAATTAAAGATTGTAAAAGAATTGAATAATGCAATTTAAATCTGTATTTCAGTTCTTCAAACTGTTTTAGCAATTAATCACACAAATTTAAAATTGCTATTGGTTTTTTGAATTCTGAATATAATTACCTCATGGCTAGCTTCCTGTTAGACAGTTGAAAGAAGAAGATATAATGAGTCATGGTTATATTAATTAAAATGCAATAAGTAAGTAAAGAGACAGTAATGTAAGAGTTTATGTTGAGAGTATTAGAAATGAAATGAGAGCCATTGTTACAGGAATCATTCAAAATGAAATAAATAATTGCATTTAAGTTCATATAAGTATAAACAAAAGTAGGCAGGTGGGAGTAGTATTCTTATATTGTCATCACTGAACATTTGTTTTTTAGCTGTTATGCAAAATTCTCTAAACACGTCTACTGTCTGGTTTTTAGTTTTAAATCCTTTGAATACCTGGCAAGTTGTTAAGCTTCTGCAAGTGTCTGGTTCTTGCACATGCCTAACTAAAAGTGTCATTTCCACTGTAACAACGGCTTAAGGTTAGAAGCATGCAGTTAGCTTACTGGTGGGTGGGGGTTGCGTGCACGCTGACGCCGGGTTGCCCGTGAACCCGGGCAGGCATGCGCAGGACGGTGCATGGTTCACCACGCGACACTCTGCATTTTGCCCACACATCCCCGGACACGGGTCTGCACACTTGTTACTGGCACACACCCGGTTACGAGGGCAGTCACTGTTGAGCACACACTCCGGGCGACACCCGGCGTACGGGTCCCCATTGTACCCGGGCTGGCAGGAGCAGGACCCTGCACCGTTACGCTCTCGGCACACAGCGTTAGCGCCACAGGGCGTCGGGTTGCACGGGTTTCGTGGCGCTCCGGGCTGCACCGCTAGACACACAAGCTCATTCACTTCCCAGAACGCAACACATTCAATAAATAAAACTAAACATGGTGCCGAATAAGCAATTATTGTTGAGTTTTTATCAATAACTCTGAAAATTGTTAAAATTAATGCCATTTATTGACAAAAAACACACTACATATTATAAAACAAGCCAAACATTTGTAACTGTGAAATTCTATAATTTATCTAAATTAAAATTAGTATTATTAATAAATTTTCCGCTAAATTAATAAACTATAAAGTAGTAAATAGTAGAAGACTGGTAGAACACAGGTGTAGCTGAAAACACATGATTAGTCAATATGCTAAAGACAACTACTCTATGTTACGAAGCTGGATTAACAGTGAGACAGGACTATATTAACGACAGATTAATGCTGGATTAACGACGGATTAAGGCTGGATTAACGACGACAGCAGACTAGACTATGTTAACAAGCCGGATTAACTCGTTAGCGGCAACTCCAGAAGACAAACCTTGCAACACAACAGAACACCCGTTGAACGGATCTCCCGTGTACCCGTCCCTACACGAGCAGACAGGAGAGTGTTGTATCACGACACAGGACGTGTAGCGCCCGCAAGACCCGGGACACGGGTCCAGGCACTTCTCGTTCTGACAGGCCAGATGCCCGGGACACTCTGCGTTGTTAGTGCACTCAGGCCGACAGTTGGGAGGGCGTCCGATGTGCGAGGGTAGACAGGAGCAGGACGGAGTGTTGTTGATTTCTCGGCAGATAGAATTGGGGCCGCACGGTGACGGACGACAAGGCTCATATACTTCCGCCGCTACCACAGGGGTCTCTGGCGGGACAAGACACGCTTACCAACCCAAGCCACACTCACACAGAGAAGAGAGGAAAAGTAATGACCAGTTAATTGGTATAAGAGGAAAATTATTTAAAACTTTAGCAACTAATTTTTCAGCAAAATGTTCTAATGAAAACAATTAATTTAGTACATTATTGTAAAAACACTATCATTTGGTTCAATTAATTTTTTTAAAATACAATAAAGCAGAATTCTTTTTGTAATTTTGGTTTTTATTGTATTTTGGCACTGTACTTTTAGATAAGTCAAATTTCAGTGTATTTTATCCCTATGGCCAAAAGCACTTCAAGGGTATTGGGTATTTCAACATTTGTTACAATTAAAAAATAAAATACTTTTATCAAACAAGAAAATTTTTGCAGGTCTTTACATGACTAGATGTGTTTTTGAAAGAGAAAGAAAAGAGGTGAAAGATAGAGAGACAAGCTTACTTTGTTCCGGGAAGCAATGCAGGAACGGATCTCCAACCAGACCCGGGGGACACGAGCAGATAGCATTGTGATTGATGACTTGACACTTAGCGCCGACGCCGCACGTGCCAGGACAAGGATCCACGCAGCGCTGTGCTACACAAGCCTTGTCCTGCGCACAGTCAGCGCTCACAACACACTCGGGGCGACAGTTGGGGGCGCTACCGTAGTAGCCGGGCTGGCAGGTGCAGATAGCGTAGTCGTTGATGGGGCGACACATGCTGTACGGGCCGCAGGGCGAAGGCACACAGGGGTTGGTAGCCATTGGCGGCACTACACACACACATACACTCATAGCACACACACACCACTTCTCAGTCTGGGGAGAAGCTAGACAGCGAGAGAGAGAGAAAGAGAAAGTGGTGTATGAAGAGAAAAACGAAAATTGTTGATTTCTAGATTTTATGTTTATTGTGAACAATAAAAATTTAGAAAACTGAAAAGATTTTGCAACTGATTTAACTCTAAGTATTCTGTATTTCTATTGATCTTGAACATTTATTGGAAAATAATAATTTGAATTCATAATCAACTAAAGATTAAATTTTGTTATTTGTTAAGTTATAAGTGTTTTTAATTTTTTATTAGGATTTTTAGTACATTTGTTTTAATTGTTTGGCCAGTGGAGCACACTTTTGGCTGCTATTATAATTTTTGAACTGTGTGGATTACTTGTTAAAAGGAATACTAATAATGTGGTTTATTTGATTAATATGATAGTATATGAGAGGAAGCACTATTAGGTTATTTTTATCTATAAATGCGTCTATGTGTTGTGTCATTTTGGGGTTGTGTGGTTTTGGTTGTAGGGAAGAAGTGAAGTGTTTCTATGAATGTAGTTGTAGTTACTAGGTTGATTAGTATTACGTTGTGGTTGGTAGGTGACAGGTTGAGAAAGCATGAAGCAGAAGCGAGAGAGAGGCTTACAATATTGCACGACGACGGGACGACAAGCAGACAGAGGGTTGCCGGTGTGTCCGTGAAGACAGAAGCAGACTGGAGTGTGATGGTTCACTTGACACTCAGTGTTGAGACCGCACGCGCCCACGCACGGGTCACGGCACTTGTTGTTGACACAAGCCCGGTCGCCCGGGCAGTCAGAGTTGAGCACACACTCCGGGCGACACCCGGACCAGGGGTCGCCGGAGTAGCCGGGCGCACAGGCGCAGGAGCCGGCGCCGCGGGCGCATCTGCACCGCGCTGGATCCGCAGGGCTCGCACGCAGGGGTCACGCGGTGCTATCGTCACGTCTGCCACAGCCACACAGTCCACTGACACAACAAGCAGCAGTTCAACACAGGCAACCACAGAGCGGCTTTGTCAACCAACTGCATCCATCATACAGCAAGAACACTTGCAATGATCCTCGTAACATTGGATAAGCTCGCTAACTTGTTAGGAGCAATTGAAAATTGAATAACTTTTATGTGACCTTGCAATAGGAAAATTTTAGTATTTGCAATGTTAATAAATATTGTTAAAGCAGATTTAACTTTGATTCATCGTTGAAAATAGAAAAGTGTTTCCACATTCAATTCTTGTCATCACAATCATTCAACTGTCAAATATCAAATGATGAATGTTTAGATGATGCAGCTGGCTGTCAAAGTGTGGTTTATTTGAACAAGACATAGAACACATCACCTTTGAAAACAATCAATCAAATACAAGCAGTCAACCAACTAAACACGCAGCTCGAAACAAAACAAACAATCGAAATCAGCGCAAAACCTGAAAATACAAAAGGATTAAGCCTGAAAAGAAAACACAATTAGTCCTGAAACACAGTGACACAGATGAGTAGACAATGTTCTTACGTTGGGGAGAACAGCCGGTGAAGGGGTCTCCGGTGAGTCCCGGGGGACAGGTACAGATGGCGTTGTGGTTCACCTGGCGGCACAGAGCGCCGGGTCCACACGAGCCGGGACACGGGTCCACGCAGCGCTCGTTCTGACATGTCAAGTACCCGGGGCACTCGGCACTGATGGAGCACTCCGGGCGGCAGTTAGGCGGGCGGCCGATGTAGTTAGGCAAGCAGACGCAAGCGGGTTGACCCGCCACGACCCGGCACTGCGAGTTTGGCCCGCACGGCGTCGGTGTGCACGGGTCAGATGGCACCACTACACACTCTACACACCCGACACACACCATGACAAGCGTGAGCAGTGGAGCAGATGTACTGGTGCGCCTTGATGTGTTGGATCCATTTAGACTAATATAATGAACATTTATTAATTTGATTTATTAATTTACTTTTGAATAGAATATTTATGCAATGTCTAAAAAATCCGCATTGCAACAGCTAAGAATTACTACCAGTCAACTGTTATCAGAATAGTCTCATCGTAAATTTTAATTAAGTAAAAGAATCCAACAAATCAAAACACACCTGAAACAACAGTTAAAATGTGTTAATGACAGTAGAATGTTAGAAAGTTAAGAAATTAGTAAAGTTAGAAATAAAGTTTCAAGAAAAAGAAAGTCAAGATTGAGCTAGAAAATTGTACCTTTGTTTATAAAATGATTGTTATAAAGTCATTAACACAGAATATTTTAAGCTTTCAGCAATGTTCTTAAACCAACAGTAGCAATATCAAAACAAATTCAAAGCACTTTAGCTTACTTTGCCTAATGAATTCTTTCTTTAGGTGTTTGCAAAACAAAAAAGCAACAACAAGATAATGTAATTTACTAGCTCATAGTGAGAAGCTTAGTGAGATCAGTTAAGAATGAAGCATTGCCATGAATAGTATTTGTTATAGTATAATGAGTGAATGTGAAGCGAGAGGTTGTGTGACTAGAACCAGATACGTGAACAGTTGCACAGAGAGTACAAGAGAAAGATAAGTAGGTTTGAAACTTTGTAAGAATAAAGACAGTAGTTTTGAGTATGAATTCATGAATTGTAAATCACAAATATTTTTTGATTGTTTACAAATATTGTGCTATGACTTTTGTTAGTGTTTATCCGTGAGTAAGAGTCACACAGCCACTGAGTGAGTAGCTTACTATCAGGCCTAAGGCAGCGAGTGAAGGGATCCCCCGTGTATCCCGGGAGACAGCTGCACACAGGCGTGTGGTTGACAACTTGACAGCGTGCGTTGCGTGCACACAGGCCGGGGCAAGGGTCCACACACTTCTGGTTGACACACGCTCTGTCCAGTGCACACTGCGAGCTGACCACACACTCTGGTCGACACGTGGGCGGTGCACTCACGTAACCAGGCTGACAGGAGCACACGGCAGTGCTACCACTACGCCGGCACTGACTCAGCGGCCCGCACGGACTCGGCAGACAGGGGTTGGCAGGCCTGGCTACCTGCCGCCGCTTGGGCACTGCCGCAACCGTGGGGTTAGTCAGAGTGAGTTGCACAGAGTGTAAAGAGAGGCTTGGGAACAACATTGTATAACACAGCGTTTAAACATAAGCTTTACTTTGTTAAGCAGCTGGTCAAATTACGCAACAGCAAGCCAACAATATCTAATAAGATAAATGTTATTTTTCTCTCTTGAAAAGCTGCAATACAAACTACTAGAAAATGCCAAAACGTCTTCTTTGTTCCTCCAATCCTTTCTTCACAATCTGTGCTGTTGTTATTTTCAAGTTATTGTTGGAAAAGTTTATGAAAATTTATAGTTAGTAAGAAAAAGAAAACAGGTGTCATAGTACTGATTAATTTTTAAATATGTGATGGATCAAACATTGTTAATCAGAAAGTTAGCAAAGTTAGTAGTTCTTTAACAATCAACCAGAGTAAAAGTAGACACCAAAGTGAAAGAAGACTTAAGATGACAGGAAAACATGAAATTAGAGTTAAGATAAGTAGTTAGCCTCAAAACACCCCTTATACAATCTCAACCAAAAGAAACTATGAGGGAATTATGCAAATTAAACATTTCTTTTATTGAAATTTTGTATTAAACATTTTGAATGTTTATTGTAACAATACAAGGCTTAACTCTTAGGCTTTCATAGCCGGTATCACAACTATAATCTAGTTCTTCCGGTTCACACAGTGTCAAAACATCATAATAATTTGCTTGGAATATTCGATCTCACTGTAGAGTACCATCTTCATTCACAGATTGGCTGAAACTGACCTATTTGTTGTCTGCTATCCAATTGGTGAGACCAATGACAGTTAGCATCCGTGCTCCAATGGACGATTGGCTAATAGGATAGCAGACAGGAAGTAGCTCAGTTTCAGCCAATCAGTGACTGAAAATGGTATTCTACAGTGAGACCAAAATATCTCAAACTAATTATTATGATGTTTTGACGCTGTGAGAAACCAGGAGCGTTGTGCAAGGTATAAGGGATGCTTTGTGAGCAAGCAGTGAGTGTGGTGAGTGAGCTTACTAGGAGGAGCAAGCAGGCATTGTGTGAGCGGGTTGCCAGTGAAGCCCTGTACGCATGAGCACACTGGCGCGTGCTGTATCACTTGGCACTGTGCGTTCACGCCACACACACCGGCGCAAGGGTCGACACAGCGGTTGTTGACACAAGCACGTGACCGGGGGCAGTCCGTGGTGAGCACACACTCGGGCCGACACCCGGTGTACGGGTCACCCGTGTAGTTGGTGCGGCAACGACACGAACCAGAACCGGCACGCTCCTTGCACACCGCGTTGCTGCCGCAGGGCGACGGCGAGCATGGGCGCACCACCTCACTGCGCCGCACTGAACGAGGTACACACTCACACAATCAATCAGTGTGACAACAACACAACAACAACAGTGTATCACCATAACTTCTAGAAATATCATTTTAATATAAATTAGAAGAAGTCAAACGACATGTAGGAAAATTATATTCAAACCAAAATACAAATACTATGAAGAGACAGAACAGAGAAGTTTTAATCAAACTTAATATACACGAAGTTAAAAAAAACTCATTTAGAATCCATGAACAGAAAAGAACACAATCATACTATACCTTCAGAGCTGCGAAGCTTGGACTGGCACAGCAACACCACACAAGACAGTCAAATACCACAAAGCACATTCACAAACACCAAGACATTCTACTGATCCAAGCCAACATTGACATAGCTCAGAGCAGGGCCGGTAAGTTCAAGGCTCTAGCCCCGGCCTGTCTCCGAGTTTGCGAGAAGTACATACAAGAGCAGTTACCTGGTGTCGGGTTACAGCCGGAGAACGGGTCTCCCTGGAAGCCGGGCAGGCAGGCACACACGGGCTGGTGGTTGACGACAGTACACTGTGCGTTGAACCCGCAAGAACCTGCACACGGGTCCCGGCACTTGCTCTGCACACATGCCAGCTTGGTGGGGCAGTCTGCGTGGATGATGCACCGGGCGACAGTTGGGCGGGGCGCCAAGCATGCCTGACAGACAGGAGCAGACCGGGCGCTTGTCCACCACGCGGCACTCGGCGTTGGAGCCGCACGGAGACGGCACGCACGGGTTTATTGGCCTCATTGGTGTTTTAGGAGCTGAAGAAATAATACATCAGTATAAGGTTCATCAAAACTAAAATTACTCTATTAAATGAACCAATTTGCAACTTGCAACTGAAATTTATGTTTAAATAAATTTTTATTGAAAATGATTCTATAAACTCAAAGTTTCGACAAAAAGCTTTTGTGCTTCATACTGCAATGGCTTTATCGTGGTTTTTAATAGTATTGCCAAACGGGAAGTAGGTTTTGATCAGAAGTTTATAATAACAAACAAGTGCTAAATTCGAGAAGAGTTAGTACACTTTCTTTGAGGACAAGATGTTTTTCTTGCTTTCAGTTCTATATTATACAGACTTCTATCAAATCGATTTAGCAACCTTAACAAACATTTGTCATGTAGCGTTGTACTCACTCTCTTCCACACAGCGGACAAAGGGATCCCCGGCCATCTTGGGCGGGCAGCTGCATATCGGGTTGTGGTTGACTACTTGACACCGAGCGTGCAGGCCGCACGTGCCGGGACAAGGGTCTTTACACTTCTGGTTGATACAGGCTCGGTTCTGTGCACACTCGCTGGACGCTACACATTCTGGCCGACAGTTTGGCGCAGAGCCGATGTAGCCGACTGCGCAAGTGCACGCGGCATTACCATTCAACACACGACACTCGCTGTTCGGCCCGCAGGGGCTCGGCTCACACGGGTTTCTTGGTGGTTCAACTGTGCAACAGAGAAAACATTAAATGATTAAACATGAGAAAATATTCTAATCATTAGGCAAATCCTCCAATTGTCTTTATTATATTGAGATCTAACCAGGTACGTAAAAAATTCTAAATTCTATTTAGTTCCTGCTCCAGTAAAAATGTTGAACTAAGCTAGACCACCAAATGAGTCTTTTTAAAAGAGACAGGAGTAAACACAATTGGTACGGTTTATTTTTCAAGTTTAATTTGCTACTTTATGGTGAAGTATACCGCTTTTATGCCTACTGGATGAGATATGATGTTTGATGCCGATCTTTGCTCTAAACTAATTATTCTGAAGGACTGAAGGTTATGTATTATTCTTTAGTTACAGAGCATTGAAAAGATGTTTTACCTGCAACAGGTTCTGGTCGACAGGAGCTGAACGGATCGCCGGTGAAGCCAGGCAGACAAGAGCACACGGCAATGTGGTTCACAACACTGCACTGAGCGTTGATCCCACACACTCCAGGGCACGGGTCACGACAGTGGCTGACCAGACAGGCGAGGTGGGCGGGACAGTCAGCACTGATGACACATTCCGGGCGACATCCACCTGCGTAGGGGTTGCCTACATAGGGCGGGATACAGGTGCAGTGAGGGGTGACTCCGTCTGGGCTGGAGCACTGGGAGTTCTCCCCACAGGGCGAGGGCGAGCAGGGGTCTGTGGGCGCTGGTAGTGCTGCAACACATGGTTCCCATGTAAACATTGTTTAAGATATTTTAAAAGTCACCTTTTTGTTTATGAGGCCAACGTAATTAATCTTCTTTGTAATTTTTATGCTTGATTTTGTGCAAGTAATTCTATAGTTACACAATTTAAATCTCATCAAGTTTTGGAAATACAATGCCTTGGTTGTTTACTGTTGTTCATTAAGTAACTATGTTTTCGTATTGTGTTCTGTTTTCCTTTGTGTTTAGTATACTGAAAAAACTATTTTTATTTACCTGATTCAAATCCTGACCACAAGTTATGAACTAAAAAGTAAAAAGTCTGCATTAGCATGAGCTGCATCATGCACAGGAGTTAAACCAACCCCTTTTGAATAAACGAAAACCGGTACTCAATAACTTGCAAAAGGAGGAATTAAAGAATTGTTAAAAATAGTAGGGAAACCAACAAGAAAAGTGTGTGAAGAATTAGTGGACGAGAAAAAAGAGGTGTCAGGTACCTTGAGGTATCTTGGTGCAGCCGATGAAGGCGTCACCCTGGTACCCGCTGAGACAGCTACAGAAGGGTGTGTGGTTAACTACATCACACTTAGCGTTCTGGCCGCAACTCTGCTTGCAAGGGTTACGACACTTCTCCTGTATACAAGCTTTGCTCGGAGCACACTCTTGACTCATCACACACTCCGGCCGACAGAACGGAGGACTGCCGATGTAGTTCGGGCTGCAGGAGCACACAGGGCGCCCCTGCTTCACCTGACAGAGGGAGTTGCTGCCACACGGTGACGGGTGACACGGGTTCCCTGGTATCTTCGGTTCTTCCGCTGCAACACATAGAGAGTATTGAGAAATGATAGTCATAGATTTAGAACACAGGGCACTAGGCCAGGATATGCTGTCAAAAATGAATAAAAGTAGAAACACATAAGAGAACAGTTGTGTTTGTGTTCCTATTTTATCCAGGTGAGCTTGCTATTCCTTTTTGATAGTATAATGATACTCACGATCGATCAATGTCTGCGATTGTTAATAAGTGCTTGTAATAACGGTTTTTTGACTTACAAGATTTCCAGAGGAACTTAAATTTGGTTTTATTACATAGGCAATTTATCTGTACCACTCTATAAGTGTGTATGTGTTTTGATACAGTACACACAAAGGAAAGGTTTTTTTCAATTCTTAATTTCGCAAGGGTATTTATTAGAACAAATAAAAAGAACTTTCTACTTGAAAAATGTTTCTTCTGCATATTTTTTTATGAAGTAAACCTGGTCATTGACTATTTTAAATGTAAACTTAACCTCATTCATATTTAATTTGAGTACAAAACAAAGCACCAAGCTTTCTTCAACTCATCTAGAAGGTAAAATGTACATTGGTATGATGTAAGTTGGCTGACCTGCAGGCGGAACCTGGCAGTTGGTGAAGGGGTTGCCGATGTAGTGAGGTGGGCAGCTGCAGATGGGGTTGTGGTTGACAACTACGCAGCGAGCGTTGATACCGCACGTGCCGGGGCAAGGGTCGACACACTTCTGGTTGACACAAGCTTGAGTCTGAGCACACTCGGCACTCACAACACACTCGGGCTTGCATATCGGCGGCACCTGCACACAATCATTCACTGTACTATCCCCCGGTCAGTACTTGCTCAAGCAGCTTCATAGCTATGTTAAATCTGCATCATTCTCTACTAGAAAAAACTGAATTTGGGAAACAGAGTAAACAGCGACTTTAGGCAAAACTTTCCATAATTTTGGGGATAAAGCCCCGAGTGCTCTTTCTTACGATAACGTGGTCCCGATCCTCTCCATAATCCAGACTTCCTTTCATTTCAATGCCTAACCAGACCCTCTGACTGTGTACTGTGTAGGACTGCTTACCCCTCGGTATCCTGGCAGACAGCTGCACGCGGCGGCGCCGTGGGGTGTGATGAGACAGCGAGAGTTTGGACCACAGGGTGATGGGTCACATGGATTGTTCGGATGTCCCATGTCTCCTGCTATCGGGTATTCTGCAACGTACACCACAACATTGTCAAACAAGGTTTTCAGTTTATTCTCAGTTTAAAATTCATTTTTGGAAGAAAGATTTGTAGAATTTTTAGATGTATATGAGAAAGTCCAGTCAGGTTTAATAAATCTGGAAAGCATAGCAACAGTGCAACCTTTTAGCTCTTAGTAGCTGAAGGCTGAAACTAACCTGGTCTGAAGGGGTAGCAGGTGACGAACGGGTCGCCAGTGTGGTCTTGCGGACAGTAGCACACTGGCACGTGGTTGACAGCTTGACAGTGTGCGTGCACACCACACGCACCCCGGCACGGGTCTACGCACTGGTTGTTGACACAGGCTTGCTTTGTGGGACAGTCACAGTTCAGTACACACTCAGGCCGGCAGCCGACGTACGGGTTGCCGAACGTGCCCGGGCGACACACACACGTCACCATGCCATGACTCTGCACGCACTCCGCGTTCGGGCCACACTGCGTGCGCTGGCACGAGTTCGGCTCATCTATCACATCTGCAGAATACAAGAGTAGAGTAAGTGTTTATTGTTTGTTGTTGTAACTAACCAGCTGTCACCTGGTCTCGGCTTATATGGAGCGATAAAAACTTAGGAACAACAATAAGTTGGTTTTTTAAGAACTTTAAATTCCAGAGAAATAACTTTTAAATCTGAAAGAGGAGACTACTGAGTTGCAACCACACTTTCAACTCACCCGGAGCGGGAGCGACACAGTGTTCGAATGGGTTGCCGACGAGCGGGTGCGGGCAGGAGCAAATCGGGTCGTGATGCCAGACGAGGCAGTGAGCGTTGATACCACACGAGCCGGGACAAGGGTCCCGACACGCCTGGTTGAGACACGCTTTGTCAAACGGGCAGTCAGCGTTGGTGAGGCACTCCGGGTGACAGTAAGGGTTGTAGGCAGCGCCCGGGCCACCACACGGATCACACATGGCCACGCTGGGCTGGTAGACGTTGCAGGCGGAGTGAGGGTCACAAGGTGATGGGTCGCACGGGAGAGTCGTGTTTGAGCCCACCACTACAACTGGCTCTGCGGATACACACATAATCATGTTAACTTGTGTATGCCAGATAAAAAGTGAAGCAAAAACAAAATGTGGAACATCTTTCTGACACGGTGTAAAACACTTTGTGTGGAGAAACTAGAAAGTACTCACGAACAGGGATGCACTGTGAGAACGGGTCGCCGGTGAATCCCTCGAGACACACACAACTAGCCATGTGGTTGCGGCAAGTGCACACTGCGCCAAGACCGCAGATGTTACCCATCGTGCACGGATCTATGCACTTCTGTCCCAGGCAGGACTGGTGTCCCGCGCAATCACTGTTGAGTGTGCACTCGGGTCTGCACCCGGCATGCGGGTCTCCCACTGTGTCAGGCAAGCACGAGCACACTGCCCGGTTACTCAGCACTTGGCACAGGGTGTTCAGTCCGCAAGGGGAGGGGATGCAGGGGTTGCCGACTGGTAGGTGTTCTGCAACACGTAACTCAGGTTAGAATCGTCTCTCTTACAAATATTCCTTGAGATTTTAGTTGGTTAATTGATCGTAATTGGTTTAATATTCAAATTTGAGGAAGGATTAACTTTTCGGAAAAGGACGCATGGTGTGTTTCTTTACAGATAAAAAGAACTTTAAAGAAAAGGTCATTAGTAACTAGACATGTACCATTTCTCTTCAATACATTTTTATTTCCTTATTTTACTGCTTCTGATTTATTTTCATCTGCCAATGATAATTGTTGTTAGTTTATGTTCAACCAATTATAAGGAAGCGAGTAATCTGTGACTTTTCATGAGTAAGCCAGTGAGTGATTGGCTAAGCAGAACAAAACATGATTTGTTAACAGCCAATGAAAACTGTTGCCTGTCTATTGCCAATTAATATTTGATGCAAGAAGTATGAAAGTGGAATCTTTGACAGCAGTGATTTGTTTTAAACTTCTAATAACACAACATGTTTTTAGAAGGACTGTAAAAGAACCCAACACATTTACATTTAGAGCAATTACAAACTAATATGCTTTCAAAAGATTGCTTAAAAAATCAAGTGAAAAACGTTTTTACAACTTCAGTAGTTTCAAACACATTGTCTAGAACATGTAGTTGATGGTTTGCCTACCTTGTAGTGGGAAGCATCTGACTAGAGGGTTGCCAGTGAGGCCGTGGTTGCAGGTACAGACGGGGTGATGCTTCTCCACTCTACACGAGGCTCCGACCCCGCAGGACCCCGGGCATGGGTCACGACATCGGTAACCCATACACGCCAGGTGTAACGGGCACTCATCATCCACCCGGCACTCCGGGCCTCCACACCCGGCCACCGGGTCACCAGCCATACCGTCCGGACACAAACACATCGGGTGACCTGCCACACAACAGAGGATGGAATATTGCTCATTGTCAACAGTATTTCAAGAGAGGTCCTAATTCTTGAAGATGAACATCAAGGACTCTTTTACTAGTTACCTTTCAATCCAAGCTTGTACCTGTCAGGCAAATCCCAAATGCACCTTTACAATGCAAAATCATTTCAGAATAATGGAATCGCTCAAGACACATCCAAACAGACAACTAAATAATTCAGACTAAGGGGCTAGGGTCTGTGTTCTCATTTCATGGTCCCAAGTCTGAACTCTTGCTGTCGGAATTGTGGTAAAACCACCGTATATATGAACTACTACATCTGGACATCTAGCACACATACAAACAGTACAGCTGGTCTAGTGTGCAAGCGCGCCCGTACCTCTCATCCCTTCCACTACCTGCCCCAAGTAGCAGTCTGGTTGTGCAAGTGGAACTGCGCAGAACTCCCACTACTAGTAATCTTACGATGTAGTGTAAGATCTTGCGATCACTAAGTACTAATCTTAAGATGTAGAAGAATATGTAATCATGTTTTAATTTCAGCTTTTTAAGGGATGATGCTTGGATTGTAGTAATTCAATAATCTAAGGTCGTACGGGTGCCATGTGCTAATCCGAGTAATTATGTAATTATTAAATAAGTAGGTTCTGAGCTAATATCGGAGTTCACTTCTCTAGATAATGATTACATTTTGACCTAATTTCTGGAGGTATCAAGCAAGTTGAGAAGCCATAGATAATCTGTTACCTTCGTGAGTAACGCTGCAGAGAGCTTGAGGCCCGCAGGGGCTGGGCAGGCAAGGGCTGGCCGGTGGCAGGTGACATCCTGAGTATCCGTCGCCATGGTAACCAGCACGACAGAAGCACTGCTCAGTGTTGCCTGTGACGTAGCAGTCTGCGTTAGGACCACAGGGGCCGGGCTGACACAGGGACTTGACCGGCTCTACAACAATACAGGTGTGATAGAGTGAGTGTTGTGGACCGGCAGGAAAGAGGATGGGTGGGGACCAGCAGTGAATTAATTTGAGTGAACTAGGAAGTCCTGTGATCTATTTTTCTCTTGACAAAAGCCCTAGTAGGGCTTAAAATTTGACAGTCAATGTCCTTTGTGTTTCTAATTTATCCAGGTGAGCCTGCTCTCCTTTGTATTCCTTTTTGATACCATATCCTGGCCTAGTGCCCTATTTCCTAAATCTAGTAGGTCCTGAGTGGAAGGAGTTAGTTCTTTCCTCAGGCAGTCAGTCCCAGCAGGTTTTGTCAAGACCTCATTGACACTACACTAGCGCTCTTGGGAGCAAAGTCTGTAACTGCAAGCTGATGTGAACCAGGAGCTACACACCTGAAGAACAGGGCCTCTCACAGTCATCGGTTCAATTTTGACCCAGGGCATGCAGTACTAAACGTTAAGCATACTCCAAGAGCAGGCAAGGCTATTAACCACTGATCACTGAATACAATCATCAAATCCTACGAGTTGGAGGCCGGCACTTTTTGAGCTTGGTGAGTTGATAATCCTTGAACTTAAAGTCATAGACCGATGTCAAGTATCAAAGAAGTGTTTTCCTAAAGGGTATTGGTTTGTGAAATGGGCAGGTACTCACGAGCACACTGTTTGTAAGGGTTGCCGACGAGGGGCTCGGGACAGAAGCAGGCAGGTTGTCGGTTCGGATCACAGATGGCGTTGACGCCGCACGGGCTTGGCTGGCACGGGTTGCGTTTCTCCACACAGCCGCGGATAGTGTTAGGACTCTCGATGTAGCCGGGCAGGCAGGTACATTTGGCAAAGCCGTTGCTGAGAATGGCACACTGCGTGTTGGGCCCGCAGGGCGAGGGCTCACACGGGTGACTGGGCAGGTCGCACTCCTTGTGCGTCGGGTTGCCCTCGAACTCCGGAAGACAGAAGCACTGCGGATGACCTCCCACTTGGCGACACCCGGAGTTGCGACCGCACGGGTTAGGCGTACAGTCATCCCCTTCCGGTACTGTGTGGAGTAGAGAGAGTGATTAGAAATAAGATTTAACAAACAATACAATCTAAAGAAAACTTCAACAATTTTTAAATATATTTCAAGTGTGTTGTACTTACTGCAATTCTTGAATGGATTTCCAGTCATTCCCTTAGGACAGAAGCAGATCGGGTTTCCGTTGTCGATTTCACACAGAGCGTTGTAGCCGCAAGGGTTCGGATCACAAGGGTTTTGAGGAGCTGAAACCAAAGTATAGATTTATAATTAGGGTAAATTAAAATTTACTTTCTTTTATTAATTATCTCTCAGAATTTTAGGGAATTCTTTCTCGATTTTTTGGATTTGATTGCCGACTTCTAGCGTAAGGAGTTGGTGGCTGTCCTACCTTTGCAGCCAGAGGCCGGGTTGCCGGTGTAGCCAGGCGGACACTTGCAGTTGGCTCGATGGTTGATTACCTCGCACACAGCGTTGAGTCCGCACTGACACGGGCTCGCACACTGGCCGTTGATACAAGCCTCTGTACGTGCACACTCCCGGTTACTCCTGCATCCTGTCACTGCGACACAACACACAGACATACATAATCATAGGGCAACTAAGCATCATCAAGTGGGCAACCACTGGTTCTACTCACTAGGAATCTATCTTTCCTGATGGGAACCAGGTGCAGTCCTCATGGAGTCAGTGACTTACAGAAAAGCAAACCCTCTATACTAACCTTGATCACACTCAATGTAAGGGTTGCCCTGTGTGCCAGGCAGACAGCTGCATGTGATGCCGTGGTTCTGCGGAACACACTCTGCGTTGTCTCCGCAGCTGTCCTCTGCGCACGGGTTGATACAGACTCTGTTCAGTCGGTCGCATAGCTTGTCCGGAGGACAGTCTTCGTTGTACTGACACACCGGTCGTCTCGAGTCTCCCACTGTACATGTCACGGACAATTGCACACAAGACATTAGTAACAATATCAACTTCAAAAATGATCAGCTACATTTCTAGCTCTAGTATTGTATAAAATATACAAGGGTTACTCAGAAATTAATTTCTTCTGAAGTTTGTAGAAGAGTTATGCCATGCAAACAAATTTTACGTTGCTAGATTGCCTGACTTTTTTTAGATTCTACTTTGTATGTCCGGTAGAATGTCATGCAATGTCAGTGCTCTGACTTTTATCCTGCAAATGTATGTATGTATGTATCCTACACAGTATAGCTAAAATAACAGTTTTTAACACAAATATAATATTACATTTCTGCAAATGGTGTAAGTTTTAGAATTTTGAACACAGGTTAACTTTTAAACAACACTCCTACAATAAGAAATCATTGGCTAACATGCAAAACCTCTATCAGAGGAAAAAAAGTAAAAGGATCAATTTTCTTAATTTTAGTATCAAAGAAAACGTTCACAGATCCAACAAACCTGGTAAACATCCAACATGTCCGTTGCCGTGGAAACCCTCCGTGCAGCTGCACTCAGTCGCGTGGTTGGTGTTGACACAGACTGCATTCTGCGCGCAGGGGTTGTGTACGGAGCAAGGCGGCTGACACACTCCGCTGATACAAGCCTCGGTGATCCCGCAGTCGTCGTGGGCAAGACACACCACTGTGCGCGAGAGGAGCAAGAGACAGAGAGAGATAGAGAGGAGAGAGAGACAAGACGAGACCACACGCACAATGTACATGTGTACACGATATGTACAGAACTCTGTACACGACTCTGCGTAGGACCATCTCAAAAACTTGATCAGCACAACAAAGTAAACTAAACCCAAGATCTTCTGGACAAAGTTTCTCAGGGTACATTTATAGCGACAATAAGGCAGTTGGCTTTTTAAAATAAAAGCTCAAAAAATGTCTGCCAAATATGTTCATTGATAACTGTTAAGTCCCAGTCTAAAATATAATCTGAGAATTTTTTAACAATCAAGCCCAAAATGCACAGTTTGAAATGATCCGACGCTGCAAGTCTTAACACTAACAAACAGTTTTTCCAACAAAGGCGTAACTTATCTCTGTATTAACACACACACACACACTCTCACAACACTCAGGACTGTTAGGTTAGTGGCTATACAATCTCTTAGTCGAGGTTATATATTATGTGTTAAGTCGGTAAGTATATTACAACAGATGTTGGCGCAGCGAGGGTTGAGCCTGTTGTCGACATTCAAAAGTTTAGCGGACACAACTTAGATTTGTAGGTTAGGAATTGCCTATGTCAACGAGTATTTGTAGCTTCTTCATTGGAAAGGTTAGCAGGTATTGTTTAAGGATGTTGTGGTAGGTAAATGGTAGAGTAGAGGAGGACTGAGGTAAAACTCTTAGCAATTAAAATGTGAATTCTTTTAGGTGTAAAAATCAAAATTTGGGCAGTGTTCTATGAAAGTGACAGGGCAGACTGCACCCCCGCTGCGCCAGTGGCGGTGCTGCACATATCTTACATGGTTGTGGCAGGAAGCACTTAACAGCCGGGTTGCCTTGGTACCCGGGCGGGCACGTGCAGACGGGTCGGTGCTTGACAACGTGGCAGCGTGCTGACGCAGCACACAAGCCCGCCAAGCCGCACAGATCCTCACACATGCCGTCGTAGCACGCCTCCATGTCCAGGCACTCAGCGTCACTCTGGCACGGCACAGGGCGCTTCGCCGAGCCTCCCGGTACTGCCGTGGCAACGCAGTTAGTCAGACTAGCCTACGTTACCGGCGCTGCAACGTGCACACAACACCACCTCCACGCTCTAACTGTGCTCTTACCCAACAAAGTGCTTTTATGCTTTAAAACTACATGACTAGATCTTGAAGAAATTGATTTAAAATGATCAATAATGTCAATGTGATTATTAACATAAGCACAAAAAATACTCAAGATGGCGCCAAAAAATTGGTTTTTTTTTTTTCCGTTCAAACTTGAACAGGTTCTCGTTGTTGTCTGCACGGAGGTGGTTTTGTGTGCCGTTGCTCGTTAAGCTGCCTTGTGTTACTGTCAGTGTGGTAGTGAGTTACTCAGGTGTGGTAGTGTGCATTGTGTTAAGCTGCCTTGTGTCAACTATTTCTCTTATGTACAGAAGTAAATACTAGAGCTCCATTGTGGATTTTTAAAGTCTTAGTGATGGAGAGAGTTATTTGTTAATTGTAATGTAGAGATAGTTAATAAAACGTTTATATTCACTTGCCAAAGTCTTCATTTTCAAATCATAAGTAAATGCGTTTTTTAATGAGAACTTTAGTTTCGGTGGGTTTTTGTTGTTGTTTTGAAATTTACACAAAAAAACACAAAAATGAAAGTGTTCCTTTTTTGAAATCTGTATAGTGTGATATGTATTATCCTTGTTCAAATGTGTTTTGTTATTTGTGTATACAATTTAATTACCATACAACTTTTTAATAAAGTAAAAATAAATAGACACTATAACTTTTAAACTCTAAACAATTTAAATGCGTGAATAGACATAAATCATGCTTCACAATAATTACTTTGAAATAAAAGTTTTCAAGCAAAGGAATTTCTCTGAACAATTACTTTAACTGTGCGAAAAGTAAACACACAAAGTGCTGGATTTATTTACAAACTGGTCATGCTTTCCTCTTATTTTATTTACAAACATACTTGGATCAGTATTACTCAAAAACCATGCATTAAATACGACAAGGTAATCATGAATGTACAAAATTTACAGCAAACTAAATTTAATATTCACAAGAGAGTTTTTCCTGTTAACGGGAGTATATTACAATATTGTGCGGGAAAATAGAGCAAATTGTTTTATAGAAAAAAATATTAAAGAACACTAAATTAATGTAGAATAAGACAAAGGAATTTTCAGTTCCCCTCAAGAAAAAAATTTATGGACAATCAAAGGTGAAAAACAAAGATCTGGAAATAATAAAAATCCTAACGGACATGTTGCATTGTATTCTGATCACGTTCTGTAACGTGTGTTTGTATTTCTGAAACGTTTATACTCTTGACAAAAGACAAGTTAAGGCTCTATTATTATATAGCTGAAGGATGTTTTCTAATTTAGTGGGGATAAACCATTACATGGCGAAAAGGTTGAGGGCAGAGAGAAGAATCATTGATTTGCAAACTTGCTCTATTCGACCGCACAGTTAGGCTAGTAAGGTTAGGGGTGCAGTTGTACCTCTGTTACAGTTAGGTTGACCGGGTCGGCAGACGACAGAACACTCTCCCCGCTGGCAACTCTCCCCCGAGGCACAGTCTCGGCCGCTGCTGCAGTTCTTCGCTGACGACACGCTTGTGCTAGTCAGTACAAAGTCTGTCTCGGTCGGTAAAGTGACTCTCACATTGTCTCCTTCGGAAGCACCACCTTGAGTCGTTGTTTTTGGTAAATTAACAGTTTCTAGAGCTGTGCTCTTTGTTGTGTCTTCACCACCCTCGGAAATTGTTACCTGAGGCAGGTTGACAGTTGTTGTTTCCGATGTTTCGGAGGAAGTGGTGATCTCTGGTAATATTCTGTCAGTGTCAATCTGTGCGGTTGTTAGTTCAGTTTCTGCAGGCTCTTTAGAAGTGGTTATTTCAGGAAGGTTTTGTGTACTACCTACTGAAACTTGTGTAGTTTCTGGTTGACCAGGTTTACTAGTGGTAATGTCATTAGTTTGTTCTACTAAAGTGGTCACTTCGGACAGTTTTGGTGTTGTTGCTTCTGTATTTTCAGTATCAAACTTGTCCAGTGAAATGCCGGACGTGGTTATTTCAGGAAGTAGTATTGTTGTTGTATCTAAAGAATCACTTGACGTTGTGATTTCAGGCAATGATTTGATCGTCTCTGATTCTTCTTTGATTGTTTGTGTTTCGGGGATGGTTGTTGTTATTTCTTCCAGTGCTCTTAATGTTGTGATTTCGGGCAAAGTTTTCACTGTTTCTGCTTGATCTTCAATTGTTTGTGACTCTGGTCTTTCAGTATCAAAATTGTTAAACAAAATTCCTGATGTTGTTATTTCAGGTAATATTTTTGCCGTCCCAGTTTCTGGGGTTTCGTTATCAAATTTATCAGATATTATTCCTGAAGTTGTTATTTCCATTGGTTCTCCAGAGGTTGTTATTTCAGGTATTATTTTCGTTGTCCCAGATTCTTGGTTTTCAGTTTCAAATTTGTCAGAACCAATACTCCTTGAGGTTGTTATTTCTTGAAGTTTTGTTGTTGTTTCTATTGATTCTCCAGATGTTGTTATTTCTGGCAATGACTTTTTTGTTTGTAAATCAGGGGTTTCGGTACCAAACTTGTCAGAGCTAGAAGGTTTCCAGGTTGTTGTTTCTGTTGATTCTCCAGATGTTGTTGTTTCAGGAAATATTTTTACTGTTTGTGATTCTGGATTTTCAGATTCAAATTTTATAGTAACAATTTCTGAGGTTGTTATCTCTGGCAATTTAATTGTTGTTGTGTCTACAAACGTCGTTGTTTCAGGTAATATCTTTATTGTTTGAAATTCTGGAATTACAGAATCAAATTTATCTGGTAAAGTTCCCAAAGTTGTTATTTCAGGTAGTTTCAATGTTGTTGTTTCCGTCGGTTCTCTCGATGTTGTCACTTCAGGCAGTGATTGAACGATCTCAGGTTCGTCTCTCAAGGTTTGTGATTCTGGTTTTTCAGTATCAAACTTGTCAGAAAGTTTGGCCGTTGTTATTTCAGGAGGTGTTATTGTTGTTTCTCCTGTTGATTTTTGTGATGTTGTTATTTCAGGAAAACTACTAACTTTTTCTGCTTGATCTTCAATTGTTTGAGATTCTGGTCTTTCAGTATCAAATTTATTTGATACAATACCTGAGGTTGTTATTTCAGGCAATATAATTGTAGTTGTTTCTATTGATTCTTTTGTCGTTGTTTTTTCAGGAAACTTGTTTACCCACTCATCAGATTCGTCTCTAGTTGTTTGTGATTCGGGGTTTTTAGTGTCAAATTCCTCTAAGGAAATTCTTGAGGTTGTAATTTCTGGAAGTGTTTCTTTGCTTGTGATGGCATCAGGAATGGTTTGAGTTGTTTCCGACAGGCTTCTCACCGTTTGTGATTCAGGAGTTTTAATATCAAACTTATTTGGTTCAATACCAGAAGTTGTAATTTCAGGTAATGTTTCCACGCTTTTTTCTGTAGTTGTGACTTCTGGGAAAACTTGATCTAGTACGCCTGATGTTGTGATTTCCAACATACTCTTTTCTGTTGTACCTGCAATATTCTGATCAATGCCCAACTCTGATGTTTGATCTGGAATTACACTTGTTGATTCTGGCTCGATACTTTGAGTTCTTTCAGTAGTTATAAATATTCCACTAGAATCAAACTTATATCCACTTTCAATCGGGGAAAGAGTTGTTTCACCGGGAACATTAGTGTTAGTAGTAGTTTCAGTCTCTACGTTCTCATTTTGACTAGAAGATTCAAAAGTGGGTTTAGTCACCATTTTCTGTTCTGTCTCTTGCTCGACAGGAAGTGTCGCTACTTCCGAGAGAGGGTCAGTCTGGCTCTCCACAAGCTCGGGTTTGTCTTTGGTGATTGATTGCGAAGCTGTCGTCGTAACGATCGCTTCAGTCGAGGTAACTATGTCAGGAACAGCGTCGGTAGTGACCGGTTCATCTTTGCCCGGAACCAGCGGTTCGCCTCCGTTCTTTGGCATTTTCACAGACACTCCTGTCGGCTTCAAGCTCTCGGCGGTGGAACTCAAGGTGGTCACTTCAGGAGTGTCAGTGTACGTTACAGTGTCGTCAGTGACAGTAGTGAGAGGTAGAGAGAGAGTAGTGAGGGTGCCCGGTCGCGTGGTTTGACCCTCGGAAGGAGAAGAGAGCGAACTGCCAGCTTCTGATAGGAGCCGGCCAAGACAACAAACGCCACAGTTAGAGGTACAGAGCAACAGCAGTGCAAAATGCATTTAGGTAAATCACTAAGCTAAGCTATTTACATAACCGTTACAGTATGTACATTCTCCAAGAGAAATAAGTTTGGAAAAGAATTTAAAACAGAACAGATTTTATATACATACTTTGACAAATCAAAGACTTGTGGAGAAGGATTCGAAAAGCGTTTCCCACTGCCGATTCGTGCACAAGTTAAAACATGCGGCATGCAGGGTACAACTCATTCACACTGGCATCCAGCTTACATCTAACATCTCCTAGGGAGTGAGGAAACTAAACATGAGATGAATCAAGAGTGGCCACCGCTTACGCAAGACATTCCCTACGAGTACAGTCCGACATGAAGACATGAACTACAGAACCCTCCGAGTGACCAACAAGACTTGTCTTGCGTTGCTTGGTCTACGACCCGACCATGCAATGTTCATGCTGCAGTCTGTGCATAGCTTACCCCGCTCCTACAAGTCTCACATTCTTTACAAGAAACGGAAAAAAGAAAACAGAACGATTGTTTATGTACAGAGACGATAGTATAGAGGTGTGTTGCTCTTTTGTGCCGACACACCGGGAGAAAGGAAAGAAGCGGAAACGTAAAGTGGCTGCGTGGTGGTCGTGATTGCGCGTCCGCTGCTCCGCTACGCCTTCTCCTGTTAGTGCTAGACAGCGGGGACCAAGGGAACTACAGGAGGGGGACAAAACAGCAACACACCAGTTCCTGACAAAACACTCATTAGTAATCATCGAACAGAACACATTTACGTTACTTTGCGAGACTAAGTGTAAGTGGTAAGTTCGGTGGGGCGTTGGCCGGCCTACCTTTGCCAGGTGCGAGACAGGCTCCCGTGAGCGGGTCACACGGGATCCCCGGGCCACAGTTGCACGTCGACTCCACCACAGCTGCAACACGCAAACACAAATTTACACTACAGTAGACTCCTCCCGTCCGGCCTCAGCGCATGTTAGTTTGTTCTTGAAAATTGCACAATTTGGTTCTTTACAGCCAACGACGTCAAGCAAATTCGAGCTTTTGGGGCTATCTGTGCTTGGGCTGCCGCAACTATGTTGATTTTACTGCCTCAGCCATGTGGCATCTATGCCCTATCTACCTACCTTTGGTTCAGCCGTCTGATGGTCACTCTCAGCTGAGTAACTCTGAGCGACATGCCACCACCTGTTCCACTCACTAGTTATATATTCATAGTATTAGATCTGTTTTTTAACTTTATCACAAACCCTAAGACTTTGCTTCATGGTATTTGTGTTTTTGACTAACTTAATTCACTTAACAAGGTCTAAATCTAAACTACATCAGTTTTTGAGCTCTAAAGGGCCCCCACACATTTTCCTTGTATGGTCGGACCATTTTTTCGTTTGGCCAAGGATCCGAGAGAGTCTACTGTATACAGGTTTAGTTGGTAATCTGTGTATAAGATCCGGTATAATCTGTGGGTTGCAATTCTACTCACAATCTGCGACACAAGAGCATCCGTCACATCGGTGGCTTGGTCGACAGTCCAGGTTGTGTTGGCATTCACAAACTGAAACATGACAACACAGCAGCCATTAGTTTGGCATATTTTGGCCATTAACCTCTCAAAGAGAGATTTCACAAAGAAAAAACAGAATTAAAAAGGGAAATATTTGGTAACCAAAGATTGAAACTATTCTTGTACAGTAAGCCCCCGTTTATCCAGACCAAATGTAACCAGGTCCGCTCGAGTTGATCCGGATAATCTAGACTTCTGGATTAACGAGGACTGGTTGAACGAGGTTGACTGTACAGTTATAATTATACGCAGTACATAGTTCACTTTAATGATTTAGTATCACACAAAGTTGATACACATTCGTTGAAACAGCGGTTGAAATAAAACAACATTTGCAATCACATTTTTTAAAGACTACTAAATTTTAAAAGAAAATGAGTTTTGGGTAGTTGGCTAAACTGACACAGAAAATGCCTCCAGCACAAACCTTACATGTCTGAGAGAAGCCTACCTTTGACGCAGACAGGGTTGTGGTGTTCCACCTGGCAGGTGTGGTGAGGTGCGCACGGGTTGCTGATGAGGCAAGGGTTGATGCAAGCCCCGTTCACACAGGACTGGTCCGGTGCACACTCTTGGTTTGAGATGCACCCCAACGCTGCAAGTCACATATGCTGATGATACCACAGTGCTCTTCGACAGTTAGATATAACGAAATATCATAGTTTTTACGTTTAATTGACTCAATAGCGAGTAAAATTGGTTAATGTTCATAAAAATACTAAAATGTTTTGAGTTTTTAAACTAACAAAACGCTTTTAAATGGACCATTAGATCACAAAAAAACTGAAAACATGAAAAATTACACAATACCAGTGTTAGACAAATGAAATGTTAGTATTTAGTAAGTGTGAATGAACACTCGATTCACACTTACTAGCATCTCCACCAGCCCGTCACCAATGTACAAACAATCAACACAAACACAAGACACGTAAACATAAACAAGACAAGAAGCGAGAAGACGCAGAGAGAATCACGAGCTTCAACCCTTGCGACTCAAGACATGCGACGGAGAGGAGCGCTGAAATAAAACACAGTTTAGAACAGAGAGAGAAAACAAGAATAGAAAAGAGAATGAAATTTCAGGTAAAAAGGATTAAGCTAAAAAACATCGCAGCCAATATGTATAGATCATTCTCGAGATATTAAGTATAAAAATAATCAATTAATTTGTCTCTTTGAACAAAATTTTTATGCTTTACAAAGAGAAAGAATAAAAGTTTTTGTACAAAATTCATGCTAAGAAAATTTAAAAGAAACTTTCAGATGATTCTAATATTTTGTAATTTTAAATAAAATAAAAACTGTGGACAGGAAAAAGTAAAAATTTTCATGACAGAACCTAAAGAAAGTAGCAAACTTTGAGACAACCATCACCGATAGATTGACAGCTGTACATTCGAAGTGTTCATTCCAAGCCCCCGCACACAGAGTCAGGTGTGTGTGTGTGTGTGGAGTCTGCGACGATGCTCAAGGCTCAAGGTCACGCCTCAAGGTCAAGTAGGTGTTTACCTGGTGAAGTGTTACAAGCCTTGGCCTGCGTGCGAGTACACAAGCAGACCGGCCGGTGAGCGACCACGTCACATGGCACGTCCTGGGGACAGGGGGAGTAGAACTTACAGGGGTCCACGCAGGAGGTATTGAGGCAACTCTCAGTCGGGAGACAGTCGGCATTTGCATGGCACAAACGAGTCAGAGAGTACATGGTAGACTGGGGGAGAGGAGAGGGGTGGGAGGTGAACTCGTATGGGCGACGGTGGGGTGGGTGGTGGTGGAGGTTGTTACATTACCGAGGGTTGTGAAAGTAACATCAGATGAATGATCGCTGTCAATGTCGGGTATTTCTGTGGTATGCCCGACCCTATCTTCTAATTCTTTCGTCATTGATATAAAAGATGGACTTGAAGACTGAAAGGTTAAGGGTGTAAACGAACTAGATGAGGTTTCTGTACCTCTGGGTCCTGAGGTCATGGTAGTGTACTCAGGTGCTAAAGTTTCTGTATCTCTCAATCCTGAGGTCATGGAAGTGTACTCAGGTGCTGAAGTTTCTGTATCTCTAGATCCTGAGGTCATGGTAGTGTACTCAGGTGCTGAAGTTTCCGTAACTCTAGGTCCTGAGGTCATGGTGGTGTGCAGGTGCTGTTTCTGGCCTCTAGGCCCTGAGGTCAAGGTAGTGTACTCAGGTGGTTTTGTACCTGGGTCCTGAGGTCATGGTAGTGTACTCAGGTGCTGAAGTTTCCGTACCTCTGGCTGAGGTACGGTGGTGTGTACTCAGGTGCTGAAGTTTCCGTACCTCTAGGTCCTGAGGTCATGGTAGTGTACCTAGGTGCTAAAGTTTCTGTACCTCTAGGCCTTGAGGTCATGGTAGTGTGCTGGAGATGTGGTTTCTGTACCTCTAGGCCCTGAGGTCATGGTAGTATACTCAGGTAGTGAAGTTTCCGTATCTCTAGGTCCTGAGGTCATGGTTACGTACTCAGATGCTGAAGTTTCCGTAACTCTAGGTCCTGAGGTCATGGTAGTGTACTCAGGTAGTGAAGTTTCCGTATCTCTAGGTCCTGAGGTCATGGTACGTACTCAGGTGCTGGTTTCTGCCTCTAGGTCCTGAGGTCATGGTGGTGTACTCAGGTGCAGGCTGAAGTTTCCATCTCTAGGTCTGGGTCATGGTAGTGTGCTGGGTGCTGAGGTTTCTGTACCTCTGGTCGGGTCATGGTGGTGTACTCAGGTGCTGAGGTTTCTCCACCCTAGGTCCTGAGGTCATTAGTAGTGTGCACAGAGGCTGTTGTTTCTGTATCTCTAGGTCCTGAGGTCATGGTAGTGTACTCAGGTGCTTTGAGTTTCTGTACCTGGGTCCTGAGGTCATTAGTAGTGTGCACAGTTGCTTCTTGTGTATCTCTCTCTCTAGGTCCTGAGGTCATGGTGAGGTAGCTCGGATGCTGAGGTTTCTGGCCTCTAGGTGCTGAGGTCATAGTAGTGCTGGGTGCTGAGGGGTTTCTGTCCTCCTATGGTCCTGAGGTCATGGTAGTGTACTCAGGAGCTGAGGTTTCCGTACCTCTAGATCCTGAGGCAGTGGTTGCTCAGGTGCTGGTTTCTCTGTACCTCTAGGTCCTGAGGTCATGGTCAGGTGTTGGGAGCTGGGTTTCACTTCTAAGTCCTGAGGTCATTGTTGTGTACTCAGGAGCTGTAGTTTCTGTACCTCTAGGTCCTGAGGTCATGGTCGTGTACTCAGGTGCTGTAGTTTCTGTGCCTCTAGGTCCTGAGGTCATAGTCGTGTAACCAGGAGCTGGAGTTTCTGTACCTCTAGACCCTGAGGTCATGGGGTAGTGACTTCAGGTGCTGAGGTTCTGTACCTCTGGGTCCTGAGATGGTCATGACTCAGGGCTGACGTTTACCTGGGTCCTGGGAGCTGTGGTAGTACTCAGGGCTGGTTTCTGTACCTCTAGGCCCTGAGGTCATGGTCGTGTACTCAGGAGCTGCAGTTTCTGTACCTCTAGGTCCTGAGGTCATGGTAGTGTACTCAGGTGCTGTAGTTTCTGTACCTCTAGGTCCTGAGGTCATGGTCGTGTACTCAGGAGCTGGAGTTTCTGTACCTCTAGGTCCTGAGGTCATGGTCGTGTACTCAGGCTGCGGTTTCTGTACCTTTGGTCCTGATGTCATGGTCGTGTACTCAGGTGCAGGGGTTTCTGTACTAGGTCCTGAGGTCATGGTCGTGTACTCAGGAGCTGGAGATTCTGTTTTTCTAGGTCCTGAGGTCATGGTCGTGTACTCAGGTGCTGGGGTTTCTGTACCTCTTTATGTCCTGAGTGTCATGGTCGTGTACTCAGGTGCAGGGGTTTCTGTACCTCTATGTCCTGAGGCATGGTCGTGTACTCAGGTTCAGGGGTTTCTGTCCACCTCGATGTCCTGAGGTCATGGTCGTGTACTCAGGTGCTGTAGTTTCTGTACCTCTAGGTCCTGAGGTCATGGTCGTGTATCCAGGTGCTGTAGTTTCCGTGCCTCTATGTCCTGAGGTCATGGTCGTGTACTCAGGTGCTGTAGTTTCTGTACCTCTAGGTCCTGAGGTCATGGTCGTGAACTCAGGTGCTGAGGTTTCCGTACCTCTTGGTCCTGAGGTCATGGTCGTGTACTCAGGTGCTGAGGTTTCTATACCTCCCAGGTCCTGTGTCATCAGGTAGTACTCAGGGAGCTGCAGTTTCTGTACTCCGGTCCTGAGGTCATGGTCGTGTATCTAGGTGCTGTAGTTTCTGTACCTCTAGGTCCTGAGGTCAGGTAGTGTACTCAGGTGCTGTAGTTTCTACCTCTAGGTCCTGAGGAGGTCATGGTCATTGTAGTAGGTGCTGAGTTTCTGTACCTCTAGGTCCTGAGGTGTGGTTCGTGCAGGGCTGCAGTTTCTGTACCTCGGTCCTGAGGTCATGGTCGTGTACTCAGGTGCTGTTGGTTTCCTTCTAGGTACTGAGGTCATGGAGGTAGTGTACTCAGGCGGGTGCTGTGGTTTCTGTACCTCTCTAGGTCTGAGGTCATGGTGTGAGGAGTGGGTGCTGAGGTTCCCCATTTTGCCTCTAGGTCCTGGGTCATGGTCGTGTACTCAGGAGCTGGGTTCCTCTAGGTCCTGATGTTATGGTCGTGTACTCAGGTTCAGGGGTTTCTGTACCTCTATGTCCTGAGTCATGGTCGATATTTTGGGTTCAGGGGTTTCTGGCCTCTATGTCCTGAGGTTATGGTCTTGTGTACTCAGATGCAGGGGTTTCTGTACCTCTAGATCCTGAGGTCATGGTCGTGTACACAGGTTCAGGGTTTCTGTACCTCTATGTCCTGAGGTCATGGTCGTGTACCCAGGTGCTATATATTCCATACCTCTATGTCCTGATGTCATGGTCGTGTACTCAGGTGCTGTATTATCCTTACCTCTAGGTTCCAGGGGTTGCATAGACTGCAGTTACTCTGGTGGGAGCCGGGGTTCTGCCTGTACCCCTAGGTCCTGAGGTCATAGTCGTGTACTCAGGTGCAGGGGTTTCTGTACTTGAACGTCCTGAGGTTATGGTCGTGTTGCTCCTTATGCAGTATCTTCTGTACCTTTGGGTCCTGAGGTCATGCGTGTACCAGGTGGCTTTGTAGTTTCTGGGTCCTGAGGTCATGGTCGTGTACTCAGGAGCTGGAGTTCTGTACCTCTAGGTCCTGAGGTCATGGTTGTGTACTCAGGAGGTGGTTTCTGGCCTCTAGGTCCTGAGTCATGGTCGAGTGTTTAGGAGCTGGAGTTTCTGTACTTCTAAGTCCTGAGGTCATTGTTGTGTACTCAGAAGCTGTAGTTTCTGTACCTCTAGGTCCTGAGGTCATGGTCGTGTACTCAGGTGCTGTAGTTTCTGTACCTCTAGGTCCTGAGGTCATGGTCGTTGTAACCAGGGCTGGGTTTCTGCCTCTAAGTCCTGAGGTCATGGTCGTGTACTCAGGAGCTGTAGATTCTGTACCTCTAGGTCCTGAGGTCATGGTAGTGTACTCAGGTGCTGTAGTTTCTGTGCCTCTACTGGGTCACTGAGGGTCAGGCTGGGTTTCTGTTCCTAGGTCCTGAGGTCATGGTCATTACTCAGGGCTGGGTTTCTGTACCTCTAGGTCCTGAGTTGCATGGTGTACTCAGGTGCTGGGGTTTCTGTACCTCTAGGTCCTGAGGTCATTAAGGTCACTCCAGGTGCAGGGTTTCTGTACCTCTAGGTCCTGAGGTCATGGTCGTGTACTCAGGAGCTGGGTTTCCTACTTTCCCAGGTCCTGAGGTCAAGGTCTGTCAGGAGCTGGGTTTCTGTACTCTTTGTCCTGAGGTCTGGTCATTGTAGGTCAGGGGGCTGTAGTTTCTGTACCTCTAGGTCCTGAGGTCAGGTCGTTACTCAGGAGCTGGAGTTTCACCGTGCCTCCTAGGTCATGACTCACATGTTTCAGGGCTGGAGTTCTGTACCTCTAGGTCCTGAGGTCATGGTCGTGTACTCAGGTGCAGGGGTTTCTGTACCTCTAGGTCCTGAGGTCATGGTCGTGTACTCAGGTGTAGGGGTTTCATGCCTTTAGGTCCTGAAGTCATAGTTGTGTACTCTGGTGCAGGGTTTCCTGTACCTCTAGGTCCTGAGGTCATGGTCGTGTACTCAGGTGCAGGGGTTTCTGTACTCTAGGTCCTGAGGTCATGGTAGTGTACTCAGGTGCTGAAGTTTCTGTGCCTCTAGGTCCTGAGGTCTGTACTTGGTCTGTCTCCAGGTGCTGGAGATTCTGTACCTCTAGGTCCTGAGGTCTGGTTGTGTACTGGGAGCTGGGTTTCTGTACCCTAGGTCCTGAGGTCATGGTCGTGTACTCAGGAGCTGGAGTTTCTGTACCTCTAGGTCCTGAGGTTATGGTCGTGTACTCAGATGCAGGTTTCTGTACCTTTAGGTCCTGAGGTCATGGTCGTGTACTCAGGCTGGGTTTCTGTACCCAGTCTGGAATCCCTGATCAGTGAGTCTTGCCAGATAGGTTTCTGTACCTCTAGGTCCTGAGGTCATGGTCGTGTACTCAGGAGCTGGAGTTTCTGTACCTCTAGGTCCAGGGTCATGGTCGTGTGTCAGGGCTGGGTTTCTGTTACCTCTAGGTCCTGAGGTCATGGTCATGTAGTCAGGAGCTGTAGTTTCGGTACCTCTAGGTCCTGAGGTCATGGTTGTGTACTCAGGAGCTGGAGTTTCTGTGCCTCTAGGTCCTGAAGGTCATGGTAGCATGTCCTAGGAGCTGGAGATTCTGTACCTCTAGGTCCTAAGGTCATGGTCGTGTACTCAGGTGCTGGGGTTTCTGTACCTTTGGAATGAGGTCATGGTTGTGTACTCAGGTGCAGGGTTTCTGTACCTCTCTCTAGGTCCTGAGGTCATGGTCGTGTACTCAGATGCTGGGGTTTCTGTAGCTCTCTAGGTCCAGCAGGTCAGTGTACTCAGGAGCTGGAGTTTCTGTACCTCTAGGTCCTGGGTCATTGGTGTTTCAGGGGCTGTTTTCTGACTTCTAGGTCCTGATGTGGCAGTTTGTGTGCACTCAGGGGTTGGAGTTTCTTTACCTCTCTAGGTCCTGAGGTCATGGTGTGTGTAACTCAGGTGCAGGGGTTTCTGTACTGGTCCTGAGGTCATGGTCATTTGGCTTTTCAGGAGCTGGTTCTGTACCTCTAGGTCCTGAGGTCATGGTTGTGTACTCAGGAGATGGAGTTTCTGTATCTCTAGGTCCTAAGCTCATGGTCGTGTACTCAGGTGCAGGGGTTTCTGTATCTGTAGGTCCTGAGGTCATGGTCGTGTACTCAGCTGCTGCTGCTGGAGTGTTTGAGTGTTCTAAGGGGTTAACGGTCGTATGACGTTGACCATAAGGGTGACTTCTGTGGTAACATTTGCTGAATTTGGTAAAATTATTTCTTTGCCCCTCACTTGACTATGTCCCGTATATGCTACGGTTTGTGGCCCTTCAGTAGCAGTAATGATTCTGTCTTCGAGAGTAATGTTACAGTTGTGCTCATCCCTCAAATAGTTGTCTCTGGAAATAAACTTGAAATTATACTAATTATGCTTTCAGTTGTCATTTCGAAAAAGCTATTGACAGTTTCTATTCTGCCTGTACCAGGAGTCAGTGTTGTATACTTTCCTGCAGTGGCTTCTGTTCTGCCTGTACCAGGAGTCGGTGTTGTATATTTTCCTGCTGTGGTTTCTGTTGTGCTGGTTCAGAGTCAGTGTTGTATATTCTTCTTCTGGTTTCTGTTTTGCCTGCCAGGAGTCAGTGTTGTATACTCTCTCCTGCAGTGGTTTCTGTACTGTACCAGGAGTTAGTGTTGTGTACTCTCTGCTGTGGTTTCTGTTTTCTGGGGTCAGTGTTGTTACTCCTGCAGTGGTTTCTGTTACCTGTACCAGAGTCAGTGTTGTATACTCTTCTGCAGTGGTTTCTGTACCTTGTACAGGAGTCATGTTGTATATTCTCCTGCTGTGGTTTCTGTTCTGCTTTTTTTGCCAGGAGACAGTATTATATTCTCCTGCTGTGGTTTCTGTTCTGCTTGTACCAGGTCCCAGGTATTGTATATTTATTCTCCCGCTGTGGATTCTGTTCTGCCTGCTGGAAACGGTGTTGTATACCTCCACTGCAGTTTAGGTGTCAGTGTTGTATACTTCCTGCAGTGGTTTCTGTTCTTGTTCCAGGGGTCAGTGTTGTATATTCTCCTGCTGTGGTTTCTGTTCTGCTGCAACAGGAGACAGTGTTCTGTGCTGTGGTTTCTGTTCTGCTGTACCAGGTCAGTGTTGTATATTCTCCTGTGGCTGTTCTGGCTGTACCAGTTGTCAGTGTTGTATATGCTGTAACAGTGGTTTCGTTACCTGTACCAGGAGTCAGTGTTGTATACTCTCCGGTGGTTTCTGTTCCCTGTACCAGGGTCAGTGTTGTACTCCCTGCAGTGGTTTCTGTTCTGCCAGTACCAGGTGTCAGTGTGGAATACTCTCCTGCTGTGATTTCTGTTCTGCTTGTACCAGGAGTTACTTTTGTATATTCTTCTGCTGTGGTTTCTATTCTGCCTGTACCAGGAGTCAGTGTTGTATACTCTCTGCACTGGTTTCTGTTCTGGTGGTTCCAGGAGTCAGTGTTGTGTACTCTCCTGCTGTGGTTTCTGATTTGCCTGTACCGGGTGTCAGTGTTGTATATTCTCATGCTGTCGTTACTGTTCTGCTAGTTCCAGAAGTCAGTGGTGTATACTCTCCTGCAGGTTTCTGTTCTGCTTCTGAGTCAGTGTTGTATATACTCCTGCTGTGGTTTCTGTTCTGCTAGTTCCAGGAGTCAGTGTTGTATACTCTCTCCTGCTGTGGTTTCTGTTCCCTGTACCAGAGTCAGGTTGTTACTCTCCTGCAGTGGTTCCTGTTCTGCCTGTATCCAGGAGTCAGTGTTGTATACTTCCTGCAGTGGTTTCTGTTCTGACTGCTGAGGAGTCAGTGTTGTAACTCTTCTGCAGTGGTTTCTGTTCTGCCTGTACCAGGAGTCAGTGTTGTGTACTCTCCAGCAGTGGTTTCTGTTCTGCCTGTACGAGGAGTCAGTGTTGTATACACTCCTGCTGTGATTTCTGTTCTGCTAGTTCCAGGAGTCAGTGTTGTATACTCTCCTGCAGTGGTTTCTGTTCTGCCTGTACCAGGAGTCAGTGTTAAATATTCTCCTGCTGTGGTTTCTGTTCTGCTAGTTCCAGGAGTCAGTGTTGTATACTCTCCAGCTGTGGTTTCTGTTCTGCTAGTTCCAGGAGTCAGTGTTGTATACTCTCCTGCAGGGGTTTCTGTTCTGCCTGTACCAGGAGTCAGTGTTTTATATTCTCCTGCTGTGGTTTCTGTTCTGCCGATACCAGGTGTCAGTGTTGTATACGCTCCTGCTGTGGTTTCTGTTCTGCTAGTTCCAGGAGTCAGTGTTGTATACTCTCCTGCTGTGGTTGCTGATTTGCCTGTACCAGGTGTCAGTGTTGTATACTCTCCTGTTGTGGTTTCGGTTCTGCCTGTACCAGGAGTCAGTGTTGTATATTCTCCTGCTGAGGTTTCTGTTCTGCTAGTTCCAGGAGTCAGTGTTGTATACTCTCCTGCTGTGGTTTCTGTTCTGCCTGTACCAGGAGTCAGTGTTGTATACTCTCCTGCAGTGGTTCCTGTTCTGCCTGTATCAGGAGTCAGTGTTGTATACTCTCCTGCAGTGGTTTCGGTTCTGACTGTACGAGGAGTCAGTGTTGTAAACTCTTCTGCAGTGGTTTCTGTTCTGCCTGTACCAGGAGTCAGTGTTGTATACTCTCCAGCAGTGGTTTCTGTTCTGCCTGTACGAGTCAGTGTTGTATACTCCTGCTGTGGTTTCTGTTCTGCGTTCCAGGTCAGTGTTGTATACTCTCCTGCAGTGGTTTCTGTTCTGCCTGTACCAGGAGTCAGTGTTGTATACCTCCTGTGGTTTCTGTTCTGCCTGTACCAGGAGTCAGTGTTGTATACTCTCCTGCTGTGGTTTCTGTTCTGTGTACCAGGAGTCAGTGTTGTATTCTCTCCTGCAGTGGTTTCGGTTCTACTTGTACTAGGGGTCAGTTTTGAATACTCTCCTGCTGTGGTTTCTAATCTGCCTGTACCAGAGTCAGTGTTGTATATTCTCCTGCTGTGGTTTCTGTTCTGCCTGTACTAGGTGTCATTGTTGTATACTCTCCTGCTGTGGTTTCTGTTCTGCCTGTACCAGGAGTCAGTGTTGTATACTCTTCTGCAGTGGTTTCTGTTCTGCTTGTACCAGGAGTCAGTGTTGTATATTCTCCTGCTGTGGTTTCTGTTCTGCCTGTACCAGGAGTCAGTGTTGTCTCCTGCGGTTTCTGTTCTGTCCTGTACCAGGTGTCAGTGTTGTATACTCTCCCTGTGGTTTCTGTTCTGCTTGTACCAGGGTCAGTGTTGTATACTCTCCTGCTGTGGTTTCTGTTCTGCTTACCTTTAAGAGTCAGTGTTGTATTCTCTGCTGTGGTTTCTGTTCTGCCTGTACCAGGTGTGTGTTGTATACTCTCCTGCTGTGGTTTCTGTTCTGCCTGTACCAGGAGTCAGTGTTGTATACTCTCCTGCAGTGGTTTCTCTTGTACCAGGAGTCAGTGTTGTATTCTCCTGCTGTGGTTTCTGTTCTGCTTGTACCAGGAGTCAGTGTTGTATACTCTCCTGCTGTGGTTTCTGTTCTGCCTGTACCAGGAGTCAGTGTTGTATACTCTCCTGCTGTGGTTTCTGTTCTGCCTGTACCAGGTCAGTGTTGTATACTCTCTCTGCAGTGGTTTCTGTTCTGCTGTACCAGGGTCAGTGTTGTATATTCTCCTGCTGTGGTTTCTGTTCTGCTTACCAGGAGTCAGTGTTGTATATTCTCCTGCTGTGGTTTCTGTTCTGCCTGTACCAGAGTCAGTGTTGTATATTCTCCTGCTGTGGTTTCTGTTCTGCTGTACCAGTCAGTGTTGTATATTCTCCTGCTGTGGTTTCTGTTCTGCTGTACCAGGTGTCAGTGTTGTATACTCTACCGCAGTGGTTTCTGTTCTGCTTGTACCAGGAGTCAGTGTTGTATATTCTCCTGCTGTGGTTTCTGTTCTGCTTGTACCAGGAGACAGTGTTGTATATTCTCCTGCTGTGGTTTCTGTTCTGCCTGTACCAGGAGTCAGTGTTGTATACTCTCCTGCTGTGGTTTCTGCCTGTACCAGGTGTCAGTGTTGTATACTCTCCCTGTGGTTTCTGTTCTGCCTGTACCAGGGTCAGTGTTGTATACTCTCCTGCAGTGGTTTCTGTTCTGCTGTACCAGGGTCAGTGTTGTATACTCTCCTGCTGTGGTTTCTGTTCTGCCTGTACCAGGAGTCAGTGTTGTATATTCTCCTGCTGTGGTTTCTGTTCTGCCTGTACCAGGTGTCAGTGTTGTATACTCTCCTGCAGTGGTTTCTGTTCTGCTTGTACCAGGAGTCAGTGTTGTATACTCTCCTGCTGTGGTTTCTGTTCTGCTTGTACCAGGAGTCAGTGTTGTATACTCTCCTGCAGTGGTTTCTGTTCTGCCTGTACCAGGAGTCAGTGTTGTATACTCTCCTGCTGTGGTTTCTGTTCTGCCTGTACCAGGAGTCAGTGTTGTATATTCTCCTGCTGTGGTTTCTGTTCTGCTGGTTCCAGGAGTCAGTGTTGTATACTCTCCTGCTGTGGTTTCTGTTCTGCTAGTTCCAGGAGTCAGTGTTGTATACTCTCCTGCAGGGTTCTTTCTGTTGTACCAGAGGTCAGTGTTGTATATTCTCCTGCTGTGGTTTCTGTTCTGCTCTCTACCAGGTGTCAGTGTTGTATACTCCTGCAGTGGTTTCTGTTCTGCCTGTACCAGGAGTCAGTGTTGTATTCTCCTGCTGTGGTTTCTGTTCTGCTGGTTCCAGGAGTCAGTGTTGTATACTCTCCTGCTGTGGTTTCTGTTCTGCTAGTTCCAGGAGTCAGTGTTGTATACTCTCCTGCAGTGGTTTCTGTTCTGCCTGTACCAGGAGTCAGTGTTGTATATTCTCCTGCTGTGGTTTCTGTTCTGCCTGTACCAGGAGTCAGTGTTGTATACTCTCCTGCTGTGGTTTCTGTTCTGCTGGTACCAGGAGTCAGTGTTGTATACTCTCCTGCAGTGGTTTCTGTTCTGCTTGTACCAGGAGTCAGTGTTGTATATTCTCCTGCTGTGGTTTCTGTTCTGCTAGTTCCAGGAGTCAGTGTTGTATACTCTCCTGCAGTGGTTTCTGTTCTGCCTGTACAGGAGTCAGTGTTGTATACTCTCTGTGGTTTCTGTTCTGCCTGTACCAGGAGGTTGTGTTTGTACTACTTTCCAGTGTTTGTTTCTGTTCTGCTAGTTCCAGGAGTCAGTGTTGTATACTCTGCAGTGGTTTCTGTTCTGCCTGTACCAGGAGTCAGTGTTGTATATTCTCCTGCTGTGGTTTCTGTTCTGCTGTTCCAGGAGTCAGTGTTGTATACTCTCTGCAGTCTGTTCTGCCTGTACCAGGAGTCAGTGTTGTATATCTCCTGCTGTGGTTTCTGTTCTGCTTGTACCAGGAGTCAGTGTTGTATATTCTCCTGCTGTGGTTTCTGTTCTGCTACCAGAGTCAGTGTTGTATACTCTCCTGCTGTGGTTTCTGTTCTGCCTGTACCAGGAGTCAGTGTTGTATACTCCTGCAGTGGTTTCTGTTCTGCCTGTACCAGGTCAGTGTTGTATACTCTCCTGCAGTGGTTTCTGTTCTGCCTGTACCAGGAGTCAGTGTTGTATACTCTCCTGCAGTGGTTTCTGTTCTGCCTGTACCAGGAGTCAGTGTTGTATTCCCTGTTCTGCCTGTCCAGGAGTCAGTGTTGTACTCTCCTGCAGTGGTTTCTGTTCTGCTGTACCAGGAGTCAGTGTTGTATATTCTCCTGCTGTGGTTTCTGTTCTGCTGGTTCCAGGAGTCAGTGTTATATATCTCCTGCTGTGGTTTCTGTTGCCTCTTGTACCAGGGTCAGTGTTGTATACTCTCCTGCAGTGGTTTCTGTTCTGCCTGTACCAGAGTCAGTGTTGTATACTCTCCTGCAGTGGTTTCTGTTCTGCCTGTACCAGGAGTCAGTGTTGTATATTCTCCTGCTGTGGTTTCTGTTCTGCCTTCCAGGAGTCAGTGTTGTATACTCTCCTGCTGGTTTCTATTCTGCCTGTACCAGGAGTCAGTGTTGTATACTCTCCTGCAGTGGTTTCTGTTCTGCCTGTACCAGGAGTCAGTGTTGTATATTCTCCTGCTGTGGTTTCTGTTCTGCTAGTTCCAGGAGTCAGTGTTGTATATTCTCCTGCAGTGGTTTCTGTTCTGCTAGTACCAGGAGTCAGTGTTGTATATTCTCCTGCTGTGGTTTCTGTTCTGCCTGTACCAGGAGTCAGTGTTGTATACTCTCCTGCTGTGGTTTCTGTTCTGCCTGTACCAGGAGTCAGTGTTGTATACTCTCCTGCAGTGGTTTCTGTTCTGCCTGTACCAGGAGTCAGTGTTGTATATTCTCCTGCTGTGGTTTCTGTTCTGCTAGTTCCAGGAGTCAGTGTTGTATACTCTCCTGCAGTGGTTTCTGTTCTGCCTGTACCAGGAGTCAGTGTTGTATACTCTCCTGCTGTGGTTTCTGTTCTGCCTGTACCAGGAGTCAGTGTTGTATACTCTCCTGCTGTGGTTTCTGTTCTGCTTACCAGGAGTCAGTGTTGTATACTCTCCTGCTGTGGTTTCTGTTCTGCTTGTACCAGAGTCAGTGTTGTATACTCTGCAGTGGTTTCTGTTCTGCCTTACCAGGTCAGTGTTGTATATCTCTCCTGCTGTGGTTTCTGTTCTGCCTGTACCAGGAGTCAGTGTTGTATACTCTCCTGCTGTGGTTTCTGTTCTGCTGTACCAGAGTCAGTGTTGTATCTCCTGCAGTGGTTTCTGTTCTGCCTGTACCAGGAGTCAGTGTTGTATATTCTCCTGCTGTGGTTTCTGTTCCGCTTGTACCAGGAGTCAGTGTTGTATATTCTCCTGCAGTGGTTTCTGTTCTGCTTGTACCAGGAGTCAGTGTTGTATACTCTCCTGCAGTGGTTTCTGTTCTGCCTGTACCAGGAGTCAGTGTTGTATACTCTCCTGCAGTGGTTTCTGTTCTGCCTGTACCAGGAGTCAGTGTTGTATATTCTCCTGCTGTGGTTTCTGTTCTGCCTGTACAGGAGTCAGTGTTGTATACTCTCCTGCTGTGGTTTCTGTTCTGGTTCCAGGAGTCAGTGTTGTATACTCTCTGCAGTGGTTTCTGTTCTGCCTGTACCAGGAGTCAGTGTTGTATATTCTCCTGCTGTGGTTTCTGTTCTGCCTGTACCAGGAGTCAGTGTTGTATATTCTCCTGCAGTGGTTTCTGTTCTGCTAGTTCCAGGTCAGTGTTGTATATTCTCCTGCAGTGGTTTCTGTTCTGCCTGTACCAGGAGTCAGTGTTGTATACTCTCCTGCAGTGGTTTCTGTTCTGCCTGTACCAGGAGTCAGTGTTGTATATCTCCTGCAGTGGTTTCTGTTCTGCCTGTACAGAGTCAGTGTTGTATACTCTCCTGCAGTTGTTTCTGTTCTGCTAGTTCCAGGAGTCAGTGTTGTATACTTCCCTGCAGTGGTTTCTGTTCTGCCTGTACCAGGAGTCAGTGTTGTATACTCTCCTGCAGTGGTTTCTGTTCTGCTTGTACCAGGAGTCAGTGTTGTATATTCTCCTGCTGTGGTTTCTGTTCTGCTTGTACCAGGAGTCAGTGTTGTATACTCTCCTGCTGTGGTTTCTGTTCTGCCTGTACCAGAGTCAGTGTTGTATACTCTCCTGCTGTGGTTTCTGTTCTGCCTGTACCAGGAGTCAGTGTTGTATACTCTCCTGCTGTGGTTTCTGTTCTGCCTGTACCAGGAGTCAGTGTTGTATACTTCTCCTGCTGTGGTTTCTGTTCTGCTGTTCCAGGTCAGTGTTGTATACTCTCCTGCAGTGGTTTCTGTTCCTGTACCAGGAGTCAGTGTTGTATATTCTCCTGCTGTGGTTTCTGTTCTGCCTGTAGTTCCAGAGTCAGTGTTGTATACTCTCCTGCAGTGGTTTCTGTTCTGCTGTACCAGGAGTCAGTGTTGTATACTCTCCTAGTGGGTTTCTGTTCTGCCTGTACCAGGAGTCAGTGTTGTATATTCTCCTGCTGTGGTTTCTGTTCTGCCTGTACCAGGAGTCAGTGTTGTATACTCTCCTGCTGTGGTTTCTGTTCTGCTGGTTCCAGGAGTCAGTGTTGTATACTCTCCTGCAGTGGTTTCTGTTCTGCCTGTACCAGGAGTCAGTGTTGTATATTCTCCTGCTGGTTTCTGTTCTGCTGGTTCCAGGGTCAGTGTTGTATACTCTCCTGCAGTGGTTTCTGTTCTGCTGTACCAGGAGTCAGTGTTGTATATTCTCCTGCTGTGGTTTCTGTTCTGCCAGAAGTCAGTGTTGTATACTCTCCTGCTGTGGTTTCTGTTCTGCTGTACCAGGAGTCAGTGTTGTATATTCTCCTGCAGTGGTTTCTGTTCTGCCTGTACCAGGAGTCAGTGTTGTATACTCTCCTGCAGTGGTTTCTGTTCTGCTGTACCAGGAGTCAGTGTTGTATACTCTCTCCTGCAGTGGTTTCTGTTCTGCCTGTACCAGGAGTCAGTGTTGTATACTCTCCTGCAGTGGTTTCTGTTCTGCCTGTACCAGGAGTCAGTGTTGTATATTCCTGCTGTGGTTTCTGTTCTGCCTGTACCAGGTCAGTGTTGTATACTCTCCTGCAGTGGTTTCTGTTCTGCCTGTACCAGGAGTCAGTGTTGTATACTGCTGGTTTCTGTTCTGCTTGTACCAGGAGTCAGTGTTGTATATTCTCCTGCTGTGGTTTCTGTTCTGCTGTACCAGGAGTCAGTGTTGTATACTCTCTCCTGCAGTGGTTTCTGTTCTGCCTGTACCAGGAGTCAGTGTTGTATACTCTCCTGCAGTGGTTTCTGTTCTGCCTGTACCAGGAGTCAGTGTTGTATATTCTCCTGCTGTTGGTCTGTTCTGCTAGTTCCAGGAGTCAGTGTTGTATCTCTGCTGTGGTTTCTGTTCTGCCTGTACCAGGAGTCAGTGTTGTATATTCTCCTGCTGTGGTTTCTGTTCTGCTAGTTCCAGGAGTCAGTGTTGTATACTCTCCTGCAGTGGTTTCTGTTCTGCTTGTACCAGGAGTCAGTGTTGTATACTCTCCTGCAGGGGTTTCTGTTCCGCCTGTACTAGGAGTCAGTGTTGTATATTCTCCTGCTGTGGTTTCCGTTCTGCCTGTACCAGGTGTCAGTGTTGTATACTCGCCTGCAGTGGTTTCTGTTCTGCCTTTGCCAAGAGTCAGTGTTGTATATTCTCCTGCAGTGGTTTCTGTTCTGCCTGTATCAGAAGTCAGTGTTGTATACTCTCCTGTTGTGGTTAGTGTTCTGCTAGTTCCAGGTGTCAGTGTTGTATACTCTCCTGCAGTGGTTTCTGTTCTGCCTGTACCAGGTTAGTGTTGTATACTCTCCTGCTGTGGTTTCTGTTCTGCCTGTACCAGGAGTCAGTGTTATATACTCAATTGCTGTGGTTTCTGTTCTGCTTGTACCAGGAGTCAGTGTTGTATATTCTCCTGCAGTGGTTTCTGTTCTGCCTGTACCAGGAGTCAGTGTTGTATACTCTCCTGCAGTGGTTTCTGTTCTGCCTGTACCACGGAGTCAGTGTTGTATACTCTCCTGCTGTGGTTTCTGTTCTGCCTGTACCAGGTGTCAGTGTTGTATACTTCTCCTGCTGTGGTTCTGTTCTGCCTGTTGGGAGTCAGTGTTGTATATTCTCCTGCAGTGGTTTCTGTTCTGCCTGTACCAGGAGTCAGTGTTGTATACTCTCCTGCAGTGGTTTCTGTTCTGCCTGTACCAGGAGTCAGTGTTGTATATTCTCCTGCTGTGGTTTCTGTTCTGCTACCAGGAGTCAGTGTTGTATATTCTCCTGCAGTGGTTTCTGTTCTGCTTGTACCAGATGTAAGTGTTGTATACTCTCCTGCAGTGGTTTCTGTTCTGCCTGTACCAGGAGTCAGTGTTGTATACTCCCCTGCAGTGGTTTCTGTTCTTCCTGCACCAGGGGTCAGTGTTGTATATTCTCCTGCTGTGGTTTCTGTTCTGCTAGTTCCAGGAGTCAGTGTTGTATACTCTCCTGCAGTGGTTTCTGTTCTGCCTGTACCAGGAGTCAGTGTTGTATACTCTCCTGCAGTGGTTTCTGTTCTGCTAGTTCCAGGAGTCAGTGTTGTATACTCTCCTAGTGGTTTCTGTTCTGCTTGTAGGAGTCAGTGTTGTATATTCTCCTGCAGTGGTTTCTGTTCTGCCTGTACCAGGAGTCAGTGTTGTATACTCTCCTGCAGTGGTTTCTGTTCTGCCTGTACCAGGAGTCAGTGTTGTATACTCTCCTGCAGTGGTTTCTGTTCTGCCTGTACCAGGAGTCAGTGTTGTATATTCTCCCTGTGGTTTCTGTTCTGCCTGTACCAGTCAGTGTTGTTATATCCTGCTGTGGTTTCTGTTCTGCTGCTGTTCCAGGAGTCAGTGTATACTCTCCCAGTGGTTTCTGTTCTGCCTGTACCAGGAGTCAGTGTTGTATACTCTCCTGCTGTGGTTTCTGTTCTGCCTGTTCCAGGAGTCAGTGTTGTATACTCTCCTGCTGTGGTTTCTGTTCTGCCTGTGCCAGGAGTCAGTGTTGTATATTCTCCTGCAGTGGTTTCTGTTCTGCCTGTATCAGAAGTCAGTGTTGTATACTCTCCTGTTGTGGTTAGTGTTCTGCTAGTTCCAGGTGTCAGTGATGTATACTCTCCTCCAGTAGTTTCTGTTCTGCCTGTACCAGGAATCAGTGTTGTATATTCTCCTGCTGTGGTTTCTGTTCTACTAGTTCCCGAAGTCAGTGTTGTATATTCTCTTGCAGAGGTTTCTGTTCTACTAGTTCCCGAAGTCAGTGTTGTATATTCTCTTGCAGAGGTTTCTGTTCTGCTAGTTTCAGGAGTCAGTGTTGTATACTCTCCTGCAGTGGTTTCTGTTCTGCCTGTTCCAGAGTCAGTGTTGTATACTCTCCTGCAGTGGTTTCTGTTCTGCTTGTACCAGGAGTCAGTGTTGTATATTCTCCTGCTATGGTTTCTGTTCTGATTGTACCAGGAGTCAGTGTTGTATACTCTCCTGCTGTTGTTTCTGTTCTGCCTGTACCAGGAGTCAGTGTTGTATACTCTCCTGCTGTGGTTTCTGTTCTGCCTGTACCAGGAGTCAGTGTTGTATATTCTCCTGCTGTGGTTTCTGTTCTGCCTGTACCAGGAGTCAGTGTTGTATACTCTCCTGCTGTGGTTTCTGTTCTGCCTGTGGGTCAGTGTTGTATATTCTCCTGCAGTGGTTTCTGTTCTGCCTGTACCAGGAGTCAGTGTTGTATATTCTCCTGTGGTTTCTGTTCTGCTAGTTCCAGGTCAGTGTTGTATACTTCCTGCAGTGGTTTCTGTTCCCTGTACCAGGAGTCAGTGTTGTATACTCTCCTGCAGTGGTTTCTGTTCTTGTACCAGGAGTCAGTGTTGTATATTCTCCTGCAGTGGTTTCTGTTCTGCTGTACCAGGAGTCAGTGTTGTATACTCTCCTGCTGTGGTTTCTGTTCTGCTTTACAGGGGTCAGTGTTGTATACTCTCCTGCTGTGGTTTCTGTTCTGCCTGTACCAGGAGTCAGTGTTGTATACTCTCCTGCTGTGGTTTCTGTTCTGCTAGTACCAGGAGTCAGTGTTGTATACTCTCCTGCTGTGGTTTCTGTTCTGCTGTTCCAGGAGTCAGTGTTGTATATTCTCCTGCAGTGGTTTCTGTTCTGCCTGTACCAGGAGTCAGTGTTGTATACTCTCCTGCTGTGGTTTCTGTTCTGCCTGTACCAGGAGTCAGTGTTGTATACTCTCCTGCAGTGGTTTCTGTTCTGCCTGTACCAGGAGTCAGTGTTATTCTCCTGTGCATGGTTTCTGTTCTGCCATCAGGAGTCAGTGTTGTATATCTCCTGCTGTGGTTTCTGTTCTGCTAGTTCCAGGAGTCAGTGTTGTATACTCTCCTGCAATGGTTTCTGTTCTGCCTTACCAGGAGTCAGTGTTATATTCTCCTGCTGTGGTTTCTGTTCTGCCTGTTCCAGGAGTCAGTGTTGTATACCTGCTGTGTGGTTTCTGTTCTGCCTGTTCCAGGAGTCAGTGTTGTATATTCTGCCTTCAGTGGTTTCTGTTCTGCCTGTACCAGGAGTCAGTGTTGTATACTCTCCTGCTGTGGTTTCTGTTCTGCCTGTACCAGGAGTCAGTGTTGTATACTCTCCTGCAGTGGTTTCTGTTCTGCCTACCAGGAGTCAGTGTTGTATATTCTCCTGGTGTGGTTTCTGTTCTGCCTGTTCCAGGAGTCAGTGTTGTATATTCTCCTGCTGTGGTTTCTGTTCTGCTAGTTCCAGGAGTCAGTGTTGTATACTCTCCTGCAATTGTTTCTGTTCTGTAAATTCCAGGAGTCAGTGTTGTATATTCTCCTGGTGTGGTTTCTGTTCTGCCTGTTCCAGGAGTCAGTGTTGTATACTCTGCTGTGGTTTCTGTTCTGCCTGTACCAGGAGTCAGTGTTGTATATCTCCTGTGGTTTCTGTTTGCTAGTTCCAGGTCAGTGTTGTATATCTCTCCTGCTGTGCTGTTCTGTAGTTCAGGAGTCAGTGTTGTATATTCTCCTCAGTGGTTTCTGTTCTGCCTGTACCAGGAGTCAGTGTTGTATACTCTCCTGCTTGGTTTCTGTTCTGCCTGTAGTTGGAGTCAGTGTTGTATACTCTCCTGCAGTTGTTTCTGTTCTGTACCAGGAGTCAGTGTTGTATACTCTCCTGCAGTGGTTTCTGTTCTGCCTGTACCAGGTATCAGTGTTGTATATTCTCCTGCTGTGGTTTCTGTTCTGCTAGTTCCCGGAGTCAGTGTTGTATATTCTCCTGCAGTTGTTTCTGTTCTGCCTGTATCAGGAGTCAGTGTTGTATACTCTCCTGCTGTTGTTTCTGTTATGTCTGTACCAGTAGTCAGTGTTGTATACTCTCCTGCTGTAGTTTTTTCCTGTCTGTACTAGGAGTCAGTGTTGTATATTCTCCTGCTGTGGTTTCTGTTCTGCTAGTTCCTGGAGTCAGTGTTGTATACTCTCCAGCAATTGTTTCTGTTCTGCTAGTTCCAGGAGTCAGTGTTGTATATTCTCCTGCTGTGGTGTCTATTCTGCTAATTCCAGGAGTCAGTGTTGTATACTCTCCTGCAGTTGTTTCTGTTCTGTCTGTACCAGGAGTCAGTGTTGTATACTCTCCTGCTGTTGTTTCTGTTCTGTCTGTACCAGGAGTCAGTGTTGTATACTCTCCTGCTGTAGTTTTTGTCCTGTACCAGGAGTCAGTGTTGTATATTCTTCTGCTGTGGTTTCTGGTTTGCTAGTTCCAGGAGTCAGTGTTGTATATTCTCCTGCTGTGGTGTCTGTTCTGCTAGTTCCAGGAGTCAGTGTTGTATACTCTCCTGCAGTTGTTTCTGTTCTGTCTGTACTCGGTACGATTGTTGTAAGTTCTTTAGTTGTATGTTTTTTAAATGTTACTCCAGCCACTGTTGTACTTTCGTCTACTGAAGTTGAGTCCTTGAAGCGATTGTCAACTGTGTAATTTTTGTAATCCTCAGGTTCCTTGGTAGTTGTTATTAAATTGAAAGGGAACATCGTCGTGATTAGTCCAATAATTCCAATCGATGAAGCTGTAGTACTCTCTGACATTGTAGTTTCGGTCTTTTGGGCGAAAGGGGTCATGAATTTATACTTTGGGGTGATATCCTCCTCTTCCTCTGTGAATCCATTGTCCTCTTCCAATGTCTGGTTGACGGTCGTTGCTGATTACGTTGTTGTTAATGGCAACCTAACTTCCACAGTTGGTAATGTGTCTGGCACGGTTTCGGAAGGAGGATGAGTGGGGTTACATCTGACATAAGGATCGCCGGTGAAGGGGGGGATACACACACACACGGGAGGGTCTGCTTGTGTGCACTGCGCCCCAGGCCAGCCACAACTTCGGCATAGGGTTGGCGGCAGATGCCGTCTACGCGGACTGACCGCTGTTACAGTCAGCGTCGCTACGGCAGACGACGGAAGTGTTCTCTGTGAAACCATTTATATACAACATGTGAATATGTACAAACACACACAGATGAGATGAGGTGAGGTGACAGTGTGAACAAGTGAATGGTGATTATATACAACTCAGAGACCAGAGTGCTAGGATCAACAACTATACTAATCAAATCCAACAATGTGATATTTACACATATTTAACTTATGAAGCAGCTACTTTTAAAATTCTTAAAATGTATAGCATGCATTTGATTCTTTATTTTATATACACAAAACTACTAAAACTATTGGTTAGCTGCCAAATATTTACAACTTGTCCTGTTAATTTACCTACGAGTAGGAAGTGAGACAGACAATGAAGTGAAAGAGATACGTTCGGAAGAGTGGACATTAGATCAGTTGGACAAAGAGGAAAGTTAAGTGCACTGTTTCGCAAACTGTTTAGCTTTTAGTCGGTTACTCTTCTCGTTTGACTAAAATCTCCCTCAAACTAATGTGAATATTCGGGAGATTTACCTTTGAGGCAGCCGTACTTTGGGTCTGAGGAGAAGCCGGTGGGGCAAAACTTGCAGACGGGTTTGTGCTCTTCAACGAAGCAAGGGGTGTCCTGAGGACAGGTGGTGTTGAGGCAGGGGTCGACACATCGGTAGTTGCGGCAGGCTTGCTGGGGCGGGCAGCCGGTGTCTCTCAGGCAGATGGACAGCGAAGGGTTGCAGTCCTTGGTGCAAAGGCAGATCGGCTTGTGGTTGACAACTTCGCAAGTACGCTCTAGTGGACATGTCAGTTCAGAGCAGGGGCTCACGCACTTGCTCTTCACACAGGCCAGGTTAGAGCTGCACTGGTCATCGAAGCTGCACTCTAGATCGTCCGGTGCACAACTCAGCTCTCCGGTCTCGCTGACCGAGAAACCGTTCTTGCATACGCACACCGGCCGGTGCAGTCTCACTTCACACTTCTTGCTGCGTCCACACGCCACCGAGCCGGTCACGCAAGGGTTCCTACAGTTACCGGTGACGCAAGCCATCGTAGAGGGGCAGTCCGCGTCCGCGCTACACAATATAGGCACACTCGGGGTGTCCGCTCTCTCCTCGCACTTGGGGTCCGGCCTGCACACGAGCGCCGGTGAGCCTACATGGCACTCGGGACACGAGCAGAGCGCCCGGTGCTTGACTGGCTGACACAATGCATTGTCCCCACACGCCCCGCGCACGCTACACACTTCCAGACATTGACGGTTGATGCAGGCCTTGTCAACCGGGCAGTCTTCGTCCGCCGTACAGACACTCTCTACAGAGCAAACAGTGCACATGAGACAGTCGCCATGGAGACGAGAGAACAGAGATTGAAGAACTGTGAAAGTGAAGTGGTTCTCACACCCGAGATAGTGACCGGAAGAAGCTGTACATTAGATACTAGGAGTCGGCGGGTCCAAGACAATTCCCGACAACAATTCAATTCTTGAAAACTGGCCGGCTTTTTTGGACAGGAAGGGTTTCAGGAAATTTTTAGCAAAGGGTATTCTGAAGAGATTTTTTGGTGGTGAGGATAACTATACGGGCCTTTTTAGAATGTACGATAATTTAAGAAAGTGTTTCTTGGTTGATTCCCGCCCACTCCTAACAGACAGTAAAGAGGTGAAAGCAGACAGAGACACGGGTTTGTGAGAATGTTCGCTTTCACAGTCTCCAATCTGACTTCTCAACATTAAATACAACAACACTAAGTAAGAGGGCTCATTGAATATTGTTAGACGCGACTAGAGTTGTCTGTCCCACGCGAGGTTGGGTTAGGAGACAAGACAGATTGGGACTGTTCACATTCCACATCCCGTGAAGCTAACAATATATACAAGAGCCCCGACGTGTTACTCAGCATATCGTGAGAAGAGCATGCGACAATTATACACATCCTGTACCTGTACAGTAGAACTTCACTAACTCAAATCTGTAGAGAATTCATCAATCAAGGTTTTTATAGTAAGTGCAGTTACATTTTTTAAGGGTAGAACTGCCAGAAAAAATGGAAAAACTAAAGTTCTTATATCTTAACGCCCTCTGTTACTAAAATTAATGGCATCCTTTTTCTTTATCTACATAGTTTTCACATTGAAGATTAAAAAAAAACAGGGATTAATCGCAGTATTGAAACTTGTCAGGAAGTTGAAGAATCAACTTGTCAGGATTTTATTCACTTAAACTTGGTGACAAGAGGCTTTTCTAACAGTGCATGCGATGAAGATTTCGGAGGTTTGGAAAATATCAAGTTATCGAGGAATCAGGGCTATCAAGGTTTAAGCTATTGATGCTCTACTGTACTACATAAATCATTTAAAATTGATTTTTTTGAGCTTTAAACACAACATTATAGGTTGTGTTTGTTAAAATGCGTAAAAAGCAGAACTTAGAAAATAAGTTAGTTGTATGATAACGATGATACTGTTCAAAATTTGAACCTACCGATTAAAATTCACCGAGCTAAATCTGTTCAAAAACTCGCTGTTGTTCGAAAAATACGCTGTAAAAGTGAAAAGACAAGTTACGCAGCTCTGTACACAGTCCCCCACCGCCCAGGTTTGTATGGTACAGTACAGTGTTAGGTTAGAGTGGTACTCACCGATGCTGCACTCTACTTGCGCGTTACCGACCATGCCACTTGGACACTGGCACTCGAACTTGTCTCCGGCAGCGACACACTCTGCGTGCTTGCCACAACCCATCGTGCGGCAGTCCTTCGGCAGGACCGGAGCACCACCTGCATATCACACTCAACTCAATCCACTCGGCATATTCAACTAATTATCTAACAAGACTACGCCTTTGGCTTTATTATCACTTAAAAATTTGGCTCTTTGGTCTTTTTGTTAATCCCAAAAAAGGACTTTAGAATTAAGGACTTAAAGTAAAGGAAAAATACCAACCAAATTTCAGCCAGTACTAATTTTAAGAGCCCATTATTAGGTGGGTCGGGTGGTGTAATGTTACTCGCCCGGCAAGTAAAATATCCAGGTTTGAAGTAAATTGATTCCCAGTAAATTTTCGTCTTATGGTATAATATTAGATAACAATATACATTTTCTTTATTCAACAGTTCATAATCCGCAGGGAAAGAAAGGAGAGCAGGCTCACCTGGATAAGGTAGGAACATAGAGAAGAACATAGACTGTCAAATGTTTAGCTCTACCAGGTCCTTTGTGTTTCCACTTTATCCAGGTGAGCCTGCTCTCCTTTCTTTTCCTTCCTGAAGCATATCCTGGCCTAGTGCCTGGTAAAGTTCATCATCGCAGGGAAACAAGAAACGTGGTCCTCAGGAAAAATACATGCGGCAAACCACTGGACAGAGACCAAGGCTTTCCCAGATTGAGATGGGTTGCAGAACTTTGTCCAGGACCCCAGATAATGCCTGACTTTTGCTAACTGTTTACAGCTAATGAATACTTCTAACTTGATGTTGTTTATTTAGCAATAAATTGAATCTAATCAATATTGGCCTTGACAGCGGCAAGGTTCTGCTGACCCCACAGCCGGAGTGTACTCACATTGTACAAGAGGATCGCCGAGGGGGTACTTGGTGGGGCAGTAGCACGTGGGCAGGTTCTGACTGAGCCGGCACGCCGCATTCACGCCGCAGTGCATGTCCTGGCACGAGCTGGCTGATTTCTGGCACACACAGCCTTGGTACGGGTCCCCGGCACAGCCTGGCGAACACGCACACTCTACGCCACCGCCCGGTACGTTGCGGCAACGTGTTCTCCCCACACGGGTTGCGACTGCACGTCTCCCCTCCTGCACAGTTACAAGTCTCACAGTTACACAAGTCTCATTTACTTAAGAGTAATTGAAATGGCAGTTGGATATTATCAATTAAAATTCAAAGTGAGGAAAGTAAGTTTCAAAAAAGATTAAGAAAGTTTTGTACATTAAGAACCTTGGACTATTTCTTTCTCAATTACTTGGTTGTTGTTAGACTTATTGCAAAGATTTGCCAAATTGTTCTTGGTGGGTTTTACTAATTACTTTGACTAGAAAGAGATGTTTAGAAATACTTCCATTTAAACCAAAGACCAAGATGACCATTCCACCAAACAGATTCTTGCAAATTTCTGTTTGTTTCTTTGCGTGGTTGGCTGATATCGCTTGGTAAAGAACCCTTACCTTGCTTGCACTCGATGAGTGGATTGCCCTGGTAGCCAGGAGGACAGGAGCACTGGGGCCGCTTGGCCAGCACCTTGCACTGTGCGTTGAGACCACACACTCCGGGCTCAAGGCAGGGGTTCCGACAGGCTCCGTCAGCTGCACAATGCTGGTTAGCTTCACAGTCAATGTCCGAGGTGCACAGAGCCTTCTCACACCCTCGGCTTGGCTCTCCCTGCGAATCAATAGACGGCATCACGACTGTGTTCCACTGTTTGAGCTCCAAGTTGAGGTTTGCTGCTGATGCAACAAGGTCATTCTCCACTAGTAACTCTAAACAGCTGTTTGGTAAACACAAATATTCCCTGAAATTACTCCCCCGTTTAAAAACTACCCTCTCACAAGAAATACCATTTTAAGGGAGTTTCCTTCCGACTTTAAATCAGCATGAAATGTTCAACTTCTTAAACCTAACCACTCTTGTACCTGGTATCCCTCAGGACAAAGACAGACGGGTCGATGTTCACTGACTCGACAGAGTGCGATGGTGCCGCAGGGGCTCGTCTCCTGACTGCACGGATCCTGACAGCGACCACTGAAGCAAGCCTTGTCCATCCCGCAGTCACCCGCCGCCCTGCAGCCACTCAGACACGCTCCGTTCTCACACACATATCCCTGCACACGCACACCAACATGGTCAATTGTCACATTATTATTAAACTCTAGTACAACTTATCACTTTTTAAAAATATTTAGGATGGATGAAAAGTTGCAAAAAGCTTGATCAGAATTGAAGCTTGAGCATCAATTGGAAAGGTACACAATGAAAACTTGTGTGTCAAATTTCACCAAGGGGTAAACATTGTGGTGATGGCCCGATTGATACTTTCTATAGTCAGTTTCCTATGTTAGTACTTTGGTAGCTGGTCATACCTGAGGACAAGCGATGTTGGAGGAGCACTTCATGCTGCAGACGCCAGACGTGCACACCTCGCCGCACGCACAGTCTTGGTTCTTCTGGCAACTCTTGACACAGAAACCGGTGCTGTCGTCACAAGTGCACTTGCCGTCACAGCGCGCTGGGCGTGACACACAGGTGATCTGCGGGTTGCCTACTGTGCCCGCCGGGCAGCTACACTGCACTCCGTGGTTCACCACTCTGCACTCAGCACACGAGCCGCAGGTAGTGGCTCCCTCACACGGATCTGTAACACACTCAGTTTACATCGGCTGCCTTGTGTATTACTAGAGGTAGAAATGCCTGGTTTACTTTTATGAAAGAACACAAAGTTCTTAGTCTAATAATGAATTAAGGATACAGTGTTAAAACAGTAAAGCTTGTTTGTTTACAGTACAGTACTCAGAGGACACGACTCTCTGTTTCAGTGTAAAATAAAAAAACAAAACTTGCAATGCTGTCATTAATCAATTCAATAACACTTACTCAACGCTTCAATAAGCTCAACCTTAAATCCATTTTCTTCTATTTTTTATACCACAATCAGACTTGGCCCACAAACAATCAAGATGAAGCCAACACTTAAATTTCCAGAATTTTCAATCTTTTAAACAGCCGCCAGAAGAACAGCAAAACTGGAAAAGAGATATTTGTCCAAGCCAGAATTTCAAAATTCCAAACTGATGCCAGCCACTACTCTGTCTCTGAGACATCGCTATCCTCAAGGAAGGATCCACACTCACCTCGGCACTGTTTGTTGATGCAGGCTTGCGTGTCCGGGCAGGAGGTGTCGCTACGGCAACCGGCCACACACAACCGGTTCTCACAGATCTGGTGATTGCCGCACTTGGTGTCCGAGTTGCAGATACGACGACACACGTTCTTCACACACCGCTCGTCCGACAGACAGTTGAAGTCCCTGTCACACAACAACAACAACTTTTAATATCTACCAGCAATATCCATAAAGCAATTTCTGTTCAAGCATATTAAAATGAAAACTTCTGATAGAGTATTCTTTAATCTATACTTTGATATGCTCACAATTAAAATACCTATCAAACTAATAAACGTGTTTTTTACGCTGTTACATTAAGTTCCATCGCCAGTGTCTGTAAAAAAGTTTGATACAAGCTGTTGAGATTACTTTTGTTAGCCAGACACTGAATTAAACACAGCCTCGTCAAGTTAATGACAGATTAAACATAGTGTTGTTATTTCAAGATTCAAAATAATTTTCACAAAACAGTTTTGGCCATAACTCTAATTATTTGCCCGGCTAGAATATTTCATGTGCCAGCCTTTTGTTTGTTTGTTCAAACTCCAGAAAAACAAACTATCAATATTTCAAGCTAATGTCAGTTCCAGAATAAGTCTGACAAACAAGCAATGTTTAATTTGCATGTATGATGGATCATTTTCTCTATTATTATCTATACAGCAAAAAAACTTAAAAACAGAATAGCTTTTGTATTTACAAATAACAACTCAGGAACTATGTCTACAAGGATTGACAAAGATCACTTACATACAGGAGCAAGCCATCATGGAAACAAAAATTAATTCAACCAATCAATGCAGTAGTATTTCATTCCAAAGTACTATTTTGCAATCGGGTTTGTATTCTCATTCAAACATTCAAAAGAGCCATCGCTTAACTCAACTTTAAAATACAACAAGAGTTAACACAACGAGTAGACTTTGCATAAACTAAATTATTTGACAACTAGAAAGCAGAACAAATCTGATTAGTTCTTGCCAATCAAGCTGACTTTTTAACAACTCGTTAAACAAACTGTCAATTTCCACATAAAACTTAAGTTGTGTTGATAGTTACGTTCTACAGCGCGCGGCGCAGGTGAGGGCGTAGCAGGTCTGGTCGCTGGAGCAGTCGCTCTCGGTGATGCAGGGTGTCGTGGTGTGATGACAGGAGACCTCCGCGTTGCCTAGGAGCGGGGGCGGACACGTGCACTGCTTCTGGTGATGGTGCATCAGGCACACAGCGTTCACACCACACGCAGTCAACGAACCACACAGGTCTGCAACACAACGTCATGTGTGTCACACGGCAGACAATAAATATATACATGATACATTAGATTACGAATGGAGAGGGACTCTAGACCCCTCACGTCAACCTTGCGTGGTTTATTGTGCTCTCAGAGTATGATATGCTGGGTGATACCTATGTCTTTAACAAGCCTTAGAATTTGTGCATTTGAACATGCATCTGGCAACAATCCCCCAAAGATTCCTTTTCTCCTAAGCTCTAAAGGTTCACACTCCAGGAGCAAATGTCTGGCACAAGATACATAGAACAGCATCAATTCATGATGGAAATGTTAATCAACATACATTTTCTTAACCCTTAAATGGATACCGGAGGACATTTTTCATGCTTACCCTGTTCCCCAGGAACATGGACCGACACAATTAAGTTCAAGCAAACAAACACGTTTTGACACTTACCAATACACTTGTTGTTGACACAGGCCTTGTCCTCGGGACAGTGGTTGTCACTCCGGCAGCCGGCCACACACATGAGGTTATCACAGAGTTCTCCACTGCGACAGTCAGCGTCACGGCGACACAGGGGCTTGCACGTGCCTGTAGTAGCGTCGCACTGTTCGTTACTGAGACATGCGGCACTCGACGTGCAGATAGCGCGGCATACTGCGTCCTGGCAAACGCTGCCGCTCTCACAGTCTCGACTGCCTGAGCAGGGCGGCGCTGGCGCCCTTACACATGCCACCTGCAGGAATTTATTTGCGTTAAAGAAGTCTCTAAAGTCTCATTGTAATTGAGCATTGAATCAAAGTGTAGAGAATATTTTTGATAAATGTTAAAGCACTTTGTACAGTCAAGCCGCTTAGAAATCGGAGACAGCTCTGTGACTAGTACCTGAGCGGTGGGGTTGGGCACGAGGCCGTGTCTACAGGAGCAAGTAGCGCGATGGTTGGTGACACCGCAGACAGCGTTGGGTCCGCAGGGCGACGTGGAGCAAGGACTGGAGCACTTGTTGTCCAGGCAGGACTCACTGGCGGAGCAGTCCTCGTCAGAGTGACAACCGTAGATGCACATGTTGTGCAGACAGATGTGGCCCAGGAAACAGTCATGGTCTACACGACACGTCACTGCAACAAACACGTAGCATGGAAGTAAACAACACAAGCTGATAAAATATCCAGTCTTTCCTATCAGAAATTTATTTGTTTGGAATTTTCATTAAAAATGTGGTTAGTTCTTTCGCCTCTCTTGTGGAACACAGCACTAGACTATAGACTGTTCTGGCCAAGGATTCTTTATGTGGTCAGAATTGTAATTGTAACTTCGCTGAGTTCCAAAACCAGATCTTTTGAACAATATTCTGTACTGTCTTTGAGCTGGTGCTGAAAACGTCCTTAACTGGAACTGCCTGTTTCGCTCTTTCTTGCTAAACTATCTTATACTAATTCTCTTTTTCATGTCTAATTATGTTATACTGTGTTTATTCTCTTTTTTTCAATTTCTGTTACATTTAAATTTTTAAGAATTTGGCTTTTACCTAAATTAATTTAGAAACTTCACAAAGTGTTGAGCAAACCACTTACATATACAACTGCCCTTGAGGCACTTCTCATTGAAGGCGCAGTCGTTGTCCGCCAGACACACCGGTCTACACATTCCGTTCTCACAGTGACTGTCCTCTGAGCACTCCGCGTTGGAAGAACACGAGATTGGTACTGTAAACACAAACATAGCTTCAAGAATCATCTAAACCCTCAAGATACAAGTTGTTAGCTCTTAGCTTCAGTGAAAATTTACTAATTTATTCAAGCTATTTTACAAAATAGGTGTTGGTTTTTTTGGCAATACTCACTGCGCACGCACTCCACGGAGTGGTTGCCGGTGAAGCCGGAGGGACAGCTGCACTGACGCACGTGATTGTAGATGCGGCACTCTGCGTTCATGCCACACACGTCTCTGCTCTCACACGGGTTCACACACTGGCCTTGCACGCACTGCTCTGTCAACCCACACTCACTGTCCGCTTGACACCACGCTGTCGACAAACACACCATCACTTTGTAACACCTCCCTAATATTTAAGCCAGCCGATTACACCGTCAGCTGGCACACCACGCCACTTTCTTGCCCGCTCAACGTATTTTGTTCACTGACCAAATTACCTTCAATTACAACCATTTCCAATTGTGCTGGGCTGATCAGTTAACGTTCAATAATTTGTTAATACTATCATAATATATTACTTTGTTACTATAAATAACCAATTTGTTTTATTCAACCACTGTAATACCCCAACTACCTTTCACAATGATAACCCCCAACCTCACGACCTTACAACTTAAACACTCAAGAACCAAAACTAGATGGCAAAAAAAGTTTTCTGTACTGACCACAATACATATTAGAGGCACTGATTTTGAGGAACAAGACACTAGAAACTCATTCATAGAAAGTTCTTCAAAAATCCCTGCCTTTGTGCTCTAAATTGTAAACTGATTTTGTTGATTTGAGTTCCTTTAAAAGCTCAATACAAGTGCATTCTTTTGACAAACTGTACCTCTAATATCACTGATGAAATTAATAATTACATTTTTTTTAAAGGTAAAAGTATGTACGTTTATTGATCTAAAGCTGAAGAATGATGTCAGGTTTTACACCTGTTCTAACATACCTACAACTTGTAAAACCAATTAAACTTTTAAATTATGTAAAATATGAGGAAACTTACGTCGACAAGCTAGCTGGTAGCAGTACGTGTTGTGAGGGCAGTCGGCACTGACAAGACAGTGGACGGGGGTGGGACGACAGCCGAGAGTAGAGTCACTGGGAGTCCCTTCGTAGCTAAGCGCACACTCACACACACCCTGGCGGTCTGTGGCTACGCACTCTGCATTCGGTCCACAGACTACTCCTTCACACACATCTGTAACCCGGCAGCAAACAATGGAAGAGGTACTGAAGTGATGAGGTAACTTTTATATTTAACTAAAAATAATAGTGGACCAAAAGCAGAACCTTGAGGAACACTATAGTGTACTGTTCAAGGTTGAAACTTGGCCTGAGCGTGAAGTTCAATGAGTCCGTATAAAAGTTCAAAGTGCAGAGTTTTTTTAAGGTTTGAAAAAAAAATTAAGGTTTGAAGAGTGAAAAGACTGATGATTTTTTAATAACATGCATTTTTTTTAGGTAACAAACACAGAAAGGAAAACAGGGCCGGTAATTCATTTCTTTCCTTCATAAATTAACTGTTGTTTTAACCCTCTGCCTGCTCACCTTTACACTTGGGTTCTCCGTTGTCTTTGACACACTTGGTAGCGGCCGGGCAGTCCAGGTCTGTCTCACACTCGACGGGAGGTCTACACCCATCTCGGTACGGGTCTCCCACCGTGTCCAGCGGGCAGAGACACTTGTACGAGCCTCGGGAGTTGTCACAGTGAGCGCACGCGCCACACGGCGCACTCGCGCAGAAGTCTATCAGCGTACATCCTGCGTATGGGTCCCCGGTGTAGCCTGGCTGGCAGTAGCACACCTACAAGATACATACAAGTTGTACTTTCTCAGCTCAGCCGGTCTCGAGAGAATGGGAATGGCGGTGCACAAGACCAAGGCGATTCTTGTGACGAAGAGGAAACCAACACTGTATATACACGGAACCAAAATTGAGTGGAAGAACCAGCTTACTTATCTGGGGGTTTGGCTCGCACATACAGAAGATTGCTTTGAAAGCTTCAAAAACATGTGGTTATCTGGCAAGGCTTATGCCAAATGTAGGTGGCCCAAAGGAATTGAAAAGGCGACTATTGTCATGAGTAATTCAGAAACAGATACTGTATGCATCTCCGGTTTGCACAGAAGCTCTAGAAAAGGAAACACACAGGAAGAACTTAAGATCAATCCAGTTCATAAATTTAGACAAAATTCTCATTGATTACACGTTTATGGAAAACTTCCATCACAGGCAGGTGCGAAATTGTTTAACAAACTCCCCGAAAACATTAAATCCACTGAAAATTTTATCTTATTCAAAAGAAAGTTAAGACCGTATCTATTGGAAGGCTCATACTATTCTGTTGGGGAATTTTTAGATCAGGCCTTGAATCATGATAAATTGATAATTAAATTGTATCATAAATGTAAGTAGGTTTTTGACTCTTACTAGTGGTTTACTTTGTTTTTTTTTAAATTTTTGTTTATTATTGTGTTTTTTTGTGTTACCTTTTTTTGCTTTTTTGTCAATGCAAAAGTTTTTGTATTTTTGGCAAATAAAAAAGTTATTATTTTTATTCACAGGTCGTCTGCGCTACGGATCACCTCAGCATACCGAACTGTCTCTGAAAGTGCTGTTCTAGTACTGGCAGGAACACCCCCCATTGAGCTGCAGGCATTAGAAAGGAAAGAAGTCTTTTATGCTATTAAAAACTTAGATACAGTTGGAGATGTGTTACAGAAGAGCAAACTCTGACAATAAAGCAGGAAGCAAGGGAAAGGCTTTGCCGAGCTTGGTAGGATAGGTGGGACAGAGAAACAACAGGAAGATGGACCCATGCACTGATTGGAGATCTCAAGAAGTGGATCAGTAGAAATCATGGGCATGTAGGATTCTACGTGACTCAAGCACTTAGCGGACACCTGCACAGATTCAACATAGCCGGAGATAGCAGCTGCGAGGACTGTGGGGCAGAGGAAGATGTATAGTTGCACTTCATACACTATTCCTCTGCAGGTCAACGGAAAGGGAAAGAGCCCAGTTAGAAGAAAAGGTAAGGGAGAATATAAGTCCAAGGAATATTATAAGCCAAATGCTGAAAAGTCAGGAGTTGTGGGAAAAAACGAAACTTACATTTATAAGTACCATGAAAAGAAAACAACAATTAAAAACTTTGTAATGGGAGCAACACAGAAGGACAAAGACGACTACAATTCAAAATAAGAATCTGACCAAGAAGAATGCCTTACAGTGGTTCCTTGGCCAGAATGGCTGAAGTGGAGGGGGTTTTAGTGTTTTTTCCACTTTTTCACACACGGAGAGCTCACCAACCACCGGAGCCCTTATAGTGCGTAAGCATTTCCCCTTCAGGAAAAAAAAAGAGAATGGGAATCCCAAGGTGAAAATAGAGTCCCAAAAAACAGGAGGTGGGAATTCTCTAAAAATAGCAATGTTTAGCGACAAAACATGGGGTATTTATTTTAAAATTCATAATATCGATTTAATTAGAAAAACAGACTTTTCCGGCCATTTTAGGAAGAAAACTACTCTGTATGTTTCTTTAGGTTAGGCCCTTGAGCACGGGTGGTTTCCCAACTGCCTGAAACATTGGAAGTAGTTTTCTTCCTAAAGTGGCCGGAAAAGGCTGTTTTTCTTTAAAATGGAGTAATTTTTGCAAAGTAAGAATTTTTAGGGTAATAGTTTTATTATAATAACGAAAATACGCCATTTTAAAATAAATTGATCTAAAAAAGTGCCATGATTAATGAAAATACTGCTGATACTAATTTAATTTCATATTACTGTTAAGTCTTTTAGTAGACAGTAAAAGTCCAAATACTACTGAATTTTAATATTTGTTCAGGTTCCGATCATCGCAAAAATCTGTAACTGTTTTTTAATATATTGAAGTATCAACTTTAAAACTCAAGGTTAATTATATTTTCCAATACATCATTTTTGATAATAACCCACAAAGAAAGGGAATGATAGTAGGGTAATGTGCATTTATTTCAGTAATTCATTTAAGAACATTTTTAATAGGTTATGAGGAAAAATGACTTTTGATCTTGCTTGAAAACAACAAGCATTTTACGTCTGAATGGGTAACTTGCCTAGTATTAGCTGAACATGACTGACCTGTTGATGGTTCTCAGCAGAGCACAGCGAGTGCACGCCGCAAGGGTTGTTAGCCAGGCAGGAGATCTTACACATGTGCTGATCACACAGCTTGTCGCTGGAGCAGTCTCGGTTGTCTGTGCACTCGATGTGTTGACAGCCAATCTGTGGGTTGCCATGGTAACCTGACTTGCAGCTGCACTTGGCCTGGTGGTCCACGGCGGTACACTCGGCATTGCGGCCACAGGGGGAGCCCTCACACACAGCGCGACACTCCGCCTGGACAAACATCACAGTCACATGAGCCAAGTCATTAGTAGTCAGCGGGTCCCGGGGAGTCTGAACATTTTCTTACCAAAATTAAAATATCAGGGGAGAAAATCGGGAAAATAGTGAGGAGGTGATCAAGGAGTTCAAGGTGAAGGTGGCAGAGGAGAAGTATAAGGAGGGAGGAAGTAACAGGAGAGGGAAGTAACTGGTAAGGCTTGGGAAGAAGGAAAAGAGTTGTGGTGGACCAGGGAGTATATTATTCATATGATGCCAAGCACAAGTTTTCTATCAGTGTTCTCCACAGCTGACTATTTGATCGTGTTGAGCACGACCGCTCCTGCACACAGATGCCGTGCAAGCAGTACTGCAGGTCTGGACAAAATGGTTGTGTTTTGCATCGGTTGTCGGTTGACACAGATGCACACACTGCTCTTTCCCTGCTCGTGGAACACACAGCTGCAACAAGCGTACCCAGAGTTAATAATTGTACAAGATCGTGTTTAGTGAAGATCAAAATACCAGTGATAATTTGATAAAGAACCTGATAGGAATAATACTCACAGAGACAAATACCGTTGCTGCACCTTGTCCCGGAGGGACACTGGTTGTCCCCGGCACAGTACTGTATAGCCACACAGCCCAGATCCGGGTCTCCTGTGTGTCCAGGTCGGCAGCTGCAGGTGGTTTGACCCGGCGCGGGTCCAGCTCGGCACTCAGCGTTTTCCCCACACAAGCTGGTGCTACGACGGGGTCCTGGCATGCGTTGTTGAGGCATGACCAGAGGGCAGTCAGCGTCTACACTCTCGCACACCTCCACCTGCGTTACGACACAAGAACCATTCATCAGTAACTTAAAATATTTATTTTTTCAGTTCTGTTCTGAAATATTTAGAAAATGTATAGATTTTATTACAGTTCCTCAAATATATCTGGTGAAAAAGAAATTATTGTAGTTTTGTAACTTTGTATACAAATTCTTCATGATCCCTCTAATTCTCAACCGACACATTTGGATCTCACCTTGGCGTCCCCCCTGGTCTGTGGAGGACAGCTGCACTGAGGACTATGATTGACTGCAGAACACTGAGCATTAACCCCACAAGTGGCAAGAGAGTCACACGTTCGACATGTTGTCCGATACAGGCTGAGTCGGTCGGTGTCCCGGCACAGATCTCGGCTTCGGACACACGCCCTATCACTGGGTCTCCTACCAACCCATCCACACACACGCACTGGTAGCTTCCCGGCACGTTGCGACATCTGCAACATCACATCAGCCAGCTTGAGCATTTCAAACCATGTATACTTCAGGATGGAAGTCATAGCTTTTATTTTATAAAATGTGTTTTGACCCGAAGTTGATTATTACTGACATCTATTCATCCAGGGCCAAAGCTAAGAGTTTTTGACCTCATTAAGTGTTCTTTGGTTCACTTGAGCGAGATGTGTTTCTGCAACTTACACAAGATTATCATCAAACTGATTTAGATTGTTTGACTTAAAACTCAATGATTTAGAAAGAAGCGTTTTGCTACTGGGAATATTTGAAATATTGTGACTGGTGAAAACTTTAAATTAAGGGGCGCAAAAAATTTGACCTTTCAGTGCCTACTTATGCACATTTAAAAAATTGAATGTCTTGTAACTTTTTTGGATTAATATAAACCATTTTGCCAGTATTAGGTAAATTGCAGAAAATTTATCTGCAAGGTGAAACTTCTATTTTTCTCTTGGATTGAGGATCAAAAGAACATCAGAACTCTGAGTGTAAATTCTCGGTACGAATAAGTTTTCTCAAGGTTGCAAACAATTTAGAAAATTAAAAATGGTTTCTTCACTTGCTAGAAGGTTTGGGAAGGTCATTCCTGAAAATAATTAGCAGTTGTTGAGCAATTTTGTACTATTGCAAAGTGTTTGTTAATTAGTATTTACCATACTTTCTTAATTCACCCACTTTGTCACCCCTAAGTGCCTGACAACTCAGGCTGACGGTACCACTACCAGTCGTTGGCGGGAGAGGGAGTTACACTTTCGATGTCTTGACAAGTGTTGTCTACTTGCAAACTCATTGTGCCGATGGCAGAAGCAGACTCCGCGATGATCACTCACTCGACAATTGCCTCGTCCACAGTTCACTCGGTCAGACGGATCTACAGGGGTAAACATCATCAGCAACTATTACTGTAGTGAGAGGCACGGTACATGCAGCATAATGATCAGACAGAGTTTTGCATGTGCAAAAACTAAAGTTTGGTTTTTTCTAATTGTGCACCATCAAGGATCTTGACAAGGTTAACCTGGAGGAAGCTACCTGCACCATGTGGACAGAACCTGGTGCCACAGTAGCGAACAGCCTGCTTGGAATTCTATTAACATTTTATTTAAATAATGCAAGTAGCCTGCTCCAGATTAATTACCTTGATGGTGAAAACGCAGCTTGAGAACCAGATCTTTAATTGTCCCTTCAAAAAGCGGTAAGAGTAGTTTTTTTCTGTCAAAAGTGTTTTTGTAAGGATGTCTTACCAGGGTTCTTTCTATAAAGATGGTCTGAGCAAGCCAACACTCTTTAAACAATCTCTTTAAAGAAATCGTCTTGGACTAAGAAAAAATCTGAATAGTTAAAAACCAGATAAAGGTTTAGTTCATTTCTGACACTCACTTGTACACTTGTTGTTCTGTTGGTCGCATTGCTTGTCCGCCGGACAGTCTTGGTCACTGACACACTCCACCTTGTAGCAGCCGATGTCCTGGGTGTTAGGGTCACCGATGTGTCCGGGCGGGGCTGGCGCATCTGTGATGGTTCTGTACTGCACTGCGCTGCTGGCTGCTGCGCTGGCGCGGTCTACAGTGAGCCTGCACACAGCTGAGTGAGGAGGCACAGTCGGTGTCCGAGGTACACTGGTCGGGCCGGGCGCCTTGGCGAGATACGGGTCACCCGCGTTGCCGCGCGACCGCTGGCGAAGCGAACCCTGCGTGTTGCTGCACAGCGCACTCTGGTGGCAAGGACTCTGCTGGCACTCGTCAATGTCCTGGCAACCTCGTACTGTCATCTTGAATCCGGTTCCACACCTGATACACATTCAATAATAATATATTAGATATAAAATTGTTTCTAAAATATAACTCGTCCTCATCAGTGGTTGGTAAGCAGTCTTAGAAGACACTCCTAACAAAGACATACAATAATCATTTAAATCTTGAAGGCATCAGCCTTTTAAGAAATTTAGAGTTCACCCAACACAAATAATCCTAACTTCACCACAATTAAAGTCACATATAATTTAATTAAAACACAAAAACCATGAGATTTCTTCTGAAGTACTTAAAAGGACACTAATCATCCATCTCACTTTGGGATGGATTGGTCTTTTGGCCAAGATATTGTCTCAGAATTTTAAACCTGCTTTTTCAGTCGGTTTTGGATTTTGAATAGTGTATACTGTAATAAGTGAGTTATATGCAAATGAAATGTGATCTTTGATCGTCAAAGGTCCATTACTTAAAACAACCAGGGGTATACTTTGACTCTCAACAACTGATCTCAGTGATTGTGTTACCTGCACTGGTTGTCACGCAGATCTGGTTCACGTCAGTCACCATCCTGGCACATCCCGATCGACATGTACCACTCGCGCTGCTTCTAGCCGGAGACAGTTACTGTCTGTACCTGCGCGCACTCGCGTCTAGCGTTCCCCTGCAGCGCCGCGCCTTTTACCGGCGTCACCGCGTCTGCTTGCACACGTGCTCCACACACATCTGACCCGGGCGCTGGTCCTTGCTGCGACACGACTGCGACACGCACACAGCCTTGTTCGCGGTGGCGGTGCCTTGGAACCGATCCGGACACCGGCATACCGTGTGCTCCTTGGTGCCACACTGCGGCGTTGACCCCACACCTCCCCGCCACGGGGTCTGCAGGCGAAAGTGGATCCATTAGTTAAGTAAAGACAACACTTAGTTATAATTTTGATATAAGCCCTAATTTTAAATGAACTTTGTTGGTGTACAGCCTGATTGTAGATGAGTGAAATCATATATAAATATTATCGTTGTGCTATAGCTTCATTATGAATTTTACAGCATGATTGGTATTTTGAGTTGCCATTTTCATGCTCTCTAAATAAAATAAGAAAATGACCACTACAAATAATATTTCTTTACACAAATTCATAAAAAACTTCATACATTTTTGTCTACAACTATCTACAAACTTATCATAACCCAGAATCAATTTAGATGGTTAAATTATTAAAAAATGCATCAATAAATATATTTTATTGTAAGATTGACAAACTCTAACCTTGACACTTGTTGTTGATACAGGCGTGACTGGACTTGCACGGATTCACGTTGCTGCGACAGCCAGAACACAGACACTGTTGACACAACCTGGCCGGCCTGGCGCGGCTGCTGTCCACACACGGCACTTGTTCCCACAGGCGCCCTGAGAGCAGTCCTGCGCCGGCGACACACCACCTCGCACTGGCCATTGATACACACCCTCTGCACAGTCAGCGTCCGACAGCTGCCAACTCCGCGCAAACAGCCCTCAGCGGCAGACAGTGGTGAGAACGGGCAAGCACGCGCACCGCGGGCTGGCGGTCACGATGTTACAAAGTGTGTTGGAGCCGCGGTTTATCGCCGTTGATGCACTTCCCTCCGATACTGCTGACTGTTCCGGGCAGTCCTTGTCTCCTCAGGGCAGTTGCCCTCCGGTCGGCAACCTTCTGTGAGGGTCTCCTACATGGTTAGGTGGGCAGCGGCAGTATGTCCCACTGGCGGTGTCGGTTCACACAGAGCAGTCGAGTGGCGCGGGTTCGGGTTGCACACTTCTGTCGGCACACACTTTCGATATCTGGTAAAGATTCGGCGACCACCGGACATTGACAAACTGACTTGTGATCTTCTGCAATACAAACAGCGTTAGCTCCACAAGTATCTTCCTCACAGACATCGTAGCAAGTATGACTCAACGGTTGCACAGCTGGTGTGTCGGGCAGTCGTTGTTATACACAGCAGGGCTTGACAACCCGGTTGTGCTGGGGTCCCGGCGTACAGCCTGGCGGGCACTGACACTGTGCCACGTGGTTGTTACCACACAATCGTGAGGTCCACAGTTGACTGTGTCGCCGCGCTGGCTGGCAGGGACAGCTCCGTAGACGAGTCCATTCTGCAAGTCTCTACTTCCGCACACTGGCTGTCCTGGTTGCACTGGTTGCGCAGTGCGGGTTTGCACCATCATCTCGATGCGTTGGGGTTGCCGGTGAAGCCTGGCAGACACTGGCAGTGTCCTGCGTGGTTAATCGCTACACAGGCTGTTGCTGGGACCGTGAACTCCGCAGATTGCAGCACACTTTAACACTCTCTAGTGGGTCGGTTTGCACTCGGCACTCTCTACACAGTCCTGGTTGCTCTTGCAGTCGGGGAGTGATGGTTTCTGACGATGAGCTCACAGGGTTCCACTGAAGCTAGGTTTGCAGTGACACACAGGGTGTCCCTCCTTGTCCGTTAGACATTCTTCGTTCTGTCCGCATGCTACGTTCGCTGGGGTTGGCGCGACGTTGATTCCGTTGTGGTCTATTGCGCCAAATCAGTCCTTCATGATCCCTGCGTCGCACTCACGGGCTGACTCTCTCCGGCTGACAGCCTGCGCTCAGGTCCCCTGGGTTGCGGGTATCCGTCAGCACATATACGGCGACGGTTCCACACAGCGTTAGACCTGCAGCTTGCTGCCTCCACTGCGCTGACTTGCTCAGCTGGAAGCAGATCTCTGGACTCTTACGGTCTGCGTCGTTGCTGCACTGTCCTGCGGGCTTGCACCCGGTCTGTGGGTTACCCGTTAGTCCAGGGGGACACACACACTTGCCGTTGAGACACGCAGCGCCCGGCCCACACTTGACTCCGTCACAGCGGTTCTTGCAGTGTCCTCGCTTGCACAAGAATCTGAAACCACACCACAAATCAGATACCGTTTAGCACGAGGTAGCATAGTTGGATTTGTCAATTGAAAATAAAGAGTAATTTTACTAAATTTAGGGCAATATCAACCATAATATATGTGTACTTTACTTAAGTATTTGGTTAAGTGATTTTATATCAGTATAAGATTTAACGTGACATTCTGTTGCATTAAGCTGTTTCCACTACAATACTGAGGTTTACTTCATTTGGTTCTTTGTACTACTAGTATAGATTTTCACCCTGCTTTGTTAGTGCTGTCTTTTAGCAGTTATTCCAACTTCTCCAAGAGTGAAAACAGTTGTTTTCGCGTGTTTTCATTCAGAACTACTAATCATCTACCAGGCAGTGGAATACATTGGTTAGAGGTTTTTGCTAGTCTACCTTGCTAACTGTGTACATACCCGGTGGGACAGGGTCGGTCAGTACTGCAGGAGCAAGTGGCCGGGTCAGAACATCTCTGGGGCGCAGTCGGCATACACCCGGTGAACGGGTTGCCCAGGTACCCGTCGATACAGCGACAGTCGAACCCGCCAGGAGTGTTGATACACACTGCGTTGTCTCCGCACGCGTTGCCGATACACTCGTCCACATCTATCAAGTCACAATACACTTTACAATGTTATCACAGTCAACCATTTCATTGATCTAATTAACCTCTTAATCAAGCTTAGGAATGGACCCAATTTTTCATGTTTATCAGGAAGTCAAGGCGACACTAGCTGCAGGAAGTTTGGGTGGTTAAAAGGAGACTGCCAGACATTTGCTGCTGGAGTGTGAACCTTTAGAGTCTAGGAAAAGAGGAATCTTTGGGGATTATTGTCAGACGCATGTTCTGGATCATGCACTGGGCAGCAAACCCTAAAGCTTGTTAAAGACATAGGTATCCCTAGCATATCATACTCGAAGAGCACAATAAGGCACATTGGTGTCTAGAATCTGTCATTCTAATCTGAGAGTGAAGAAGATAGAAAATAACCATGAATAGACACAAGACACAAGTACTAGGATTTAAATGCTAATGGTGAGTCATGAAAGATTCAGGCCAAGAGAAGATGAAAGGATGAATTAAGGAAGGATCCGGAAGACAGAGGTTGTCTTTAAGAGGAAGTAGAGAAACAAGAAGTATGAAATTGACGAGGTTCAATACTCCTAAACCTACGAAAAGTGGAACAGGACCCTAATGTATGAAGGTGTTCTACACTTTTTAGTTTAGTGAGGTAAAGTACTACTTTGTAATCCTAGCAGTCCTCACCTTCACACTTGATGTAAGGATTGCCCCTAGCAGGGGCACTCACAGCGACTCCGTTGTGGTTCTCCGCCAGCGTGCGCCCAGCCCCACACACCGCGGTAGCACCAGGCTTGTCTTGTGGTCCACACTCACGGTGCGGGTTACCACTGGTGCTGGGGTTGCAGACACACTGGTTCACAGCACCATACTCACAGTGCGTTCAGTCCACTGCTGGTGTGACCGGCTCCGCTGCAATACACACACAGTTGTTAGTGGAGGCCTAGGCGGGACTTTCAAATAACTAAGGGTCAACAGAGATCAAAAAAAATCAGACGAATATTAAAATCCTGAAAATTGGGTAGGAATTACCTAAAACCGGGATCAGTTACAAAATGATAAAGGGTACTATTGCGTTACAGAGTAAATCCGGTTTCCAACAAAGAGCGGCAAGCAGACACACTGGTTAGTGTTAGGATCACAGGCGCCGCACCGACTCCCTCACGCTCGCAGCGTCGCGGATACACACACTGGGCTGCGCAGGGACTCACAGTGCTGCATCGTCGGGTGTACAGGATCCGCCTGGGAACGGGTTGCCCCGAAGCCCTCTAGACACTTGCACGTCGGTGAGTGACTATACGCGTCCGCGACCACACATCACACCGTCACATTCTGCAACAAGACACTACACTTGAAAATCTACTCTAACACATAAGAACCAGTCACAAGTGAATGACCAAAGTACTTAAGTCTTTAAATCACTGCTTCCCACCCTTTCTGTGTTTACTTCTTAGAATTGAGCCACTTTGTACACTTTTCACCTTGAGTCCTAAGTAGCTCTACTTGATATAAAACTTGCTTTTTATTACCTAAAAAAGGTAAAGTTTGTCTAGTTTAACGAGGTGAAGTTAGGATTACAAAGTCCTCTCTACCACTCAACCTCGAGATTACATAGTGGATTTGTTGGTGAATGTTAAATAAGTATGAAAATATGACAGACAATTCATATACTGTGGGATAAATTAGCTGGGTTTACCATATATTAATTAAAATTAAGATAAAAATAAAAGTTACACAAAAAGAAAATAAGAGCTCTTTGGAGGGTAGCATAGAGAGATTATGGCAAATGATGATTCACCCTTCTTTTATTCTTGACCCAACAATACTACGAGAGACACATCGGTTCTGGTTCTCAGTGAAGCCGGGTGGCGGCACCAAAGACATGGTTCTCAGGCTCACAGTGCGTTGACACCGCACGAGAGAGAGAGTTGCAAGGGTTAACACTCACTGTTGACACAGGCGAGCTGGCCGAGCACTGGGAGTCTGTCGCACACCTCCACCTTTGGCTGTCCGATACCTGCGAGCAGACCGAGGGTTAAGCAAGAGAGGAGGTTAGAGGTGTTCAGCTCCTTTGTGTGGGAGAGGAGAGTAGCTCAGACCTCACCGTAATAATTGACGCCATAAAGCTATTTTTCTGAATTTCAATATTGTAATTAAATCAACACGTGGTATTGTGATCTTCTGTAAATGTATGAACTATTGTTTTATTGGGATTGAGTGCTATTTTAACACAATTAGCTGTAATGAATTAAAACTTGAAGTTTTAAGTGACTTCTCAAGTTTATTACCGCAAACTATGACTATTTTAGCATCATGTTGTAAGAGTATCAGTATTAACTGTCAATTTATGGAGTTTAAACTTAAATCTTACATATAAACGGTTGGTAAGACTGGTACTCACATCCTCCTGTAGGGATGCCAGTCATGCCGAAGGGACACACACACTGTACCCTCCCTTCTCGTTGACACAGGCGTTGCATGCACTGGGGACATTCGTTGACATCACGCAGCCCTAGTTGCGGGTCTCCCTGAACCGGCCCGGAGACAGGGTGGGGCGGGTCGGTCGGGAACACTGGCGTTGAGCCGCGAGAGGAACCTCTCACATGGACCCTCGGTAAATGTCAGTATATATTGTGTTGCGAGAAATGCTCAACTCATTAACTGTCATGTCTAGATGCGTTAGTGAATGAAATTTAACTAACACATGATTTTTAGTTAGTCTAAATGACTACTTGTATAACCTGCCGTGGGACAGGTTACTGAACTGTTACTCACTCTTGCACTTGTTGTTGGGTGGCGTCCAGTGAAATCGGTGGTGGACACACACACTCTCCGGGCACACTTCGTTAGCCCGTCAGCCGTCCGATGACACAGCGAACCTGGCTGGGAGAGCAGAAGCGTCGCGGGTCACCTCGCAGTACCAGGCGGGCACACACATTGGAACCCACTTGACCGGTTCACACACTGCGCTACACACGCGGCGCACGGCTGGCCTTCACACACTCGTCACGTCTGTACGGAAAGAAAACAAATATAAAGACAAAATGGGAGGAAAACAAGAAGAAAACAAAATAGTGAAAAGTCAGAAAAGTGTGTCCAAAATCCAAAATAAAATAGAAATAAAAGAAGGTTCAAAAAAAACAAACCATATCAGCACAGTTTGTGAAAAATAAATAAGACATTAATGTCAACAAAAGGTTGTACTTCATGAACAAATTCAAAAGTGAGGAGACAATCATAAAATATATATTGAGCAAAATGAGAGGATGTAAGAACTTAACAGACAAATCATAACAGAAGACAGCTGATACCTTGACAAGATCCGTCGTCAGCAGGTCTGGACCCTTTAGGACAGGCACAGTAGCTGACTCCACCAGAGATGGTGATACACTCGGCTCCCGGAGGACACTTGTCCTTGGAGCAGTCAGCCAGGACACTCCCATACGATGTGGTGCAGGAGGCCGACACTGACACTCCACTGTCGAGCACTCTGCAGTCAAGGAATAGAGCGTTAGTCATGAGAGGGGCAGGGTCCTCTGGGGTCAGGAATTTCCTGACAAATATTTGGAGGGCAATCACTAATAATAGGAATTTTTGCCGAAAAGGTAATTAGATAGTGGTTGTCGAATGTTTGTGACAGTTTTACACCAGGTGCCATTGAAAGTTGCACTAATTACTAAACACAAAAATATTATGTCCAAATCATTCTTCCATTTTGTCCAACTCTTGAGTAAGTAGAATCTAAAAAATCCAAATATTTTAAGAGTTTAAATACTAACAATTTACTTTAAATTACTGCTAGTTTTCACTCCCATAAATTTCTAGAAAGTCAAGCAAGAAAACAACATAAGGGTATGATAAGTGTCTCAAGTACCTTCACAGATGGAGAGCGGGTTTCCGTAGAGAAGCCGGACATTGACACTCGTAACTGCCGGCATGTTCTTGCAGCTGACGTTGAGCCATGAGGCGAATTGGCGGTGGGTTGCACTGCACTCGTTAGTGTCCTTACACTTGCCAGTGGCGGGATCCGCGTGTGTACCGGTCGGGAGATGCACACATGCGTGCCCGTGTACTCGTCCTTGACACACACTTCACTACCTGGGCACGGCAGTTGCGGCCCACACGACTCTGGTACCTGAGAATTGTCAAATATACAAAATTTCAGCTTTCAGAGCCTCCAACACAAATGAATATAAAATCCCAGACTTTCCTTGAAGTTTTCAATATAGCACATCCTAATTTTTTAACTTATACTGCTCAGAAGTCCCCTTCATAGTGATCAAGGTCAAGGTTTTCCCATGCACACAAAGACTAAAAGAGCATGCAAAAAAATCTTTTGAAATTCCTAACTGCTCTAATTAATTATTTTTGCTAACGCTAAGGTTTTTTAACCAAGTTTCAGGATAACCGACTGGGTGCAGATTTGTAGAGTTAACTGGAATAGCATATCAGTGTGTGGTTACCTTGGGTTGGGAGCAGCCATCCTTGTATGGGTCACCCGTCGCCCCGCCCGGACACTGACAGGAGTAACTGCCTGGCTCGTTGTTACACTGCACCCACGGACACGGGTTCACCTGGCATTCGTTGATGTCCACACAGCCGGCGTGAGTCCCCGATGGCAGCCGGCGCAGCACAGACACTTGGCTGCTGAGTTGAGGCATGCACTGTCGTTTGGTCCACCACCTGCGCCTCTCGCCGCGGTCTGTCGACAACACACAATGCACAGGATAAACACTGCTCACTGCACCATAACTTTTAAAAGAGAATGATCAAAACACAATGTTGATCACTCACAATGATCAGTCACAATGTTGTGCAACTCAATTTTCATTTTTCAAAATTTATTACTTCCAAATTTTTAAATAAAAGTTGTTTTAATTTCTATGTAATTCTTACAAATGTTTAACTTGTTTTCTAGCTCTAGTGGTGAACTCCGTCTACAGTTGCCGATGTTAGGCTCGGACACAAGCATCTGTTCTGCGATTGCACACTTCGTTGGGGATTTATCCGTCCATGTGTAGTGACACACCGGGTGTGCGGGTCGGGTCGGAGAGCCCTCAGGACACGAGCATGAGCCCGGTGTTGGTACACACTGCCCCCTACATCGTCCTTGATACACTCATTGATATCTCGACCGCCGACAGTGAGAAGAGTGGAACAACACTCTCGGATCTTTAAATCTCCACAGAGTTATTGAGTGTCCTCAGGTTTATAAAATTAATTAATTTTTCCTTGGTTTTATTGGTTTATGAAGAAATATCGCTGAAGCAAGAAACTCTGTCCAACTTTCTGTCTAAAATATGTCTTTGGTCAAGAGGTTTCTGTAGACAAAATTTACAAACTTTCCCCAACTGTGACACAAAACAAATATCTGAAAGCCGTTCCACTGAATTTGACAGCTTCTTCCCTGAGTGTTTGAACAAGGCGACGTTAAGCTCACAACGACCAAGCGGTCCATTCACTTTGTCACACTTTCGTCAATGTCTGTGGAGGTGAAGAAATATTAGCAACAAATGTCAAGGACAATAACTATTTTGCAAAGATATTCTTTAGTTTAGAAGTTGAGTGAAACTCACCGATACAGCCAGCTCCGATGTCTAGGGGTTGAAAGTCCACCGTCTTCACAAATACAATAGGTTTCGTTTCCGTCAGGCTTACAGAAAGCGTGATCCCCAAGTTACGTCCTTGCATGGCTCTGCAAGGAATAAAGATGTTGGGTAAGAAACCTCTAATGTAAGTGGGTTGAAATAACTATATTTGTTTCAGAAATTTCTCAGGTGAATGATTGTATTTATTTAGCTAGTAAAAGCAGTCAGATCTGATAAAGCTCTGATTGTTTGCTGGTTTTAGCTAAAATATTGCAGTCTTCATCAGTTCATTTTGCTAGCAGAGATGAGCTACTTCAAAAGCTGGGGTTTGTTCTGAGAAGGTTGTCTACACTTTCTACCTCTAGAGTTCTTGACATCAATACTCCTACCTTTGCAAGAGATGGTGGGTGGTGCGCCTTGATGCCCTGGGAGACAGTTGCAATGGAAGCCGCGGAAGGTTGGTACGAGGGTACAACCCGCTGCGGTTGTGTCCACACTCCGTCCATCCACATGAGGAGCCTTGCGCTGAACCCATCTCGGCAGAAGCACTGACCCTCCACTCTGCGTTGTTCACCTGGTCGAACTGAGTCTGGCACAGAATCGCGTCCACCTGCAAACAGCAGTTGCTCGGTAAATCAGCGGTTCAGAACAAAACCAAACCGTTTCTCTGTTTACAAAACTTACATCAGTGTCAGAAGTTTGACTAGCAGAAAATAATTTTACATCAGTAGGACAATTTTAAGCTTACTCCAGAACCTTGATGGATTTTATTTGGATTCTAAGCTTGAATGAAGATCCTAACTTTTTAGCCTAAAGTTGTGCCTAAACAAACTTCTGAACAAGGTCTTTTAATTTTAAACAAACACATACGGTAAGTAAACAGTTTCTTTCAGAGCAAACTTTAAAATGCTGGACTATAAATTGAACATTATTACATGAAGACGAAATACAGAGGAGAGCAGGCTCATACCTGGATATCTACAAATGTTTAACGACTCTTTTACAGTATTTTGAAGATTGATTGTAAGTGGTACTGACCTGCTCACAAGCGATCTTGGTGCGCGTCTTCGCCCTATACCCCTGAGGACACAGGCAGTTGTAGCCGGGCACTGCATTCTCACAGACAGCGTTCGTACCGCAGGGTCTATCCAAGGCTGAGCACTCGTCGATATCTGAACAAATTGTGTGTAACGTTAGACTCATCACACTATCTAGCCTACCTAGCCCTAGCTACAATAGATCAGGAATTTGAGATAGATTCTAGACCCTGCACATCAACCTTTGTGGCTCTCCGAGTCTGATATACTATGGGATACCTATGTCTTTAACATGTCTTAGGATTTGCTCCCCAGTGCATGATCCAGAACATGCACCAACAATCCCCAAAGATTCCCCTTCTCCTTGACTCTAAAGGTTCACTCTCCAGCAGCAAATGTCTGGCAGTCTCCTCAAACCACCCAAATTCTAAGAGGGTGGTTACTCTTGCCAGTATTGTGGCGGTGAAAGGTATTTATGGAAGAGCTTGCTTATTTTACAACTGGTGATTCATTAGGAATGATCTGTCGTAGAGTTTGTTGTTAGTGAATTCTCTAGACTCTCATAGCTGTACGGCAGGATCTCTAGATTGCTTTCCTGTTAGTGCCTGGAATGGAAAAGTGATGTGCAGCCAGAGTACATTGTAATTTGTAATTAAGGTGGTAACAAATCCTGCAGTTTTAAGACACTTTTCAATTTTTGAAGCCTGATTTTCAACTGTTAAAAAAATTCTCTATTTGGAGATTTTTGCAATGTTTTAATTTCATTCCATTGATTCAAAATTGTTATGTGATTCCTAGTTGGTTGGACAACTTGTATCCTAGAAAAGCTTTTATCACACAACATGGCGGAAACTAAAACTTGTGAAACCCTTACCGACACATCCTTTGAAAGGGTCTCCTGAATAGTCCTCCTTGCAAGAACACGTGAAGCTCCGACAGTGTCCGTGCAGACTGCATTTGCTCCACAAGGGTTCTGCTGGCATTCGTTGATATCTAGTGGAAGTCAGGGACAAGAGTCAGTTAGCGTAACATTATCAAGGTACATTTAATCATAAATAGATTAAAATAATAAAGTTGGAAGTGAGTGAAAACTCAAAATTTAAGAGATTCATGCTTCAATAGTTGCAGAAAGAAAGAAAGGATAGAGTTAAATCAAGAGTTTACCATAAAAAACTTGAAGTATTTCAATAGAATTTGTAAAGTCACTGTAGTGCAAATTCAAAATATTATCTTGATACAACAGTGCTGTCCATGAAAATGGTTGTGCTAAAGTTACTAGAAGTTTTTCCACTGACTTACATAAAAACTGTGTAATATAAAGTAACACTAATTTGAAAGAAATGAAAGAAAGAAGAAACTTGTAAGATGTGCTCACCTGAGATACTCCTTCAAAGAATAAAAGTGAAGATAAGTTGAGAGATTACCTTGGACGTGAAAAGAAAAGTACACCGACAGAGGAATGGAAGCTGAGCGAAAAGAAAATAGAACAAAACCAAAACAAAACACTGAGGTTCTGCGAAATGAAACACAAAGACATTAGTAAGAAAGTTGTATGCTAGCTGTTATTTCCTGGTTGGATATTTTGTGGTGTCCCTTGTCGGCCATCTTGACAAGCTTGTTTACTTCGTGAATATAAATATTGCATCATCCTCTTATCTCGCCGCTCTCAGTCGCTACTGGACATCGATGTTACATAGTAATGTTGTTCAAACTGCTGGCACTTAATATTTGGAAATAATCTTCTAGTTTACGGCGCAAATGCGTGGTTTCAAATAACTTCTAGTCAATTTTATGGTATTACAAATTTTGTCGGTTTTCATTTTTTTATAGATGGGTCGGTTCCAAAATTTTACCGGTTCCCCGTCCTCGGTTCTGAGAAAATCGGTTCCCCGGCTTGTCGGTTCCGGTTCCGCTTTTGGCGGGCGATCTATTGACTCCCGCTAACGCCGCTGTGAAATAACGACTTCGATTCGCTCAAGGGCGATCTTTTGACTCCGCTAACGCCAAGGTGAAATCACGACTTCGATACCGCTTATGGCGATCTCACCGCTAACGCGCCCGCGGTGAAATCATCACCGGATATCGTCATGGGCGATTCAGACTCGCTTAACTCGCTGTGAATTCACGACTTCCACTGATACCATTGGCGCTATCTCTTGACTTCTAATGCCCGCTGTGGAATCATCGACTGCTACCGCTCACGGCAAATTACCGACCAAATTTCGAAGCTTACCGACAGGTCGAGCCGAAGTTCGAAGGAATACTCAAACTCGACTCAATACATCGAAATTACCGCGACACCCCTAACCCCTATGTGTTATTTCAGCTAGAAGACACTCCGAACCGACATACTTTGTCAATTTTGGTTCTTGAAGGCATTCTGTAAGAAATTTGGAACCCAACACAAATAATCCTAACTTCACCTATTTTTTTCACATTTAACTTTTCAAGAATAAAAATTTCTTCGGGAAAAAAATTTCGTCCTCGATCTTGAAATTCAGATGACACCTTATCTTTGGCCAAGATATTGTCTCAGAATTTTAAACCTGCTTTTTCAGTCGGTTTTGGATTTTGAATAGTGTATACTGTAATAAGTGAGTTATATGCAAATGAAATGTGATCTTTGATCGTCAAAGGTCCATTACTTAAAACAACATATTGGGGTATACTTTGACTCTCAACAACTGATCTCAGTGATTGTGTTACCTGCACTGGTTGTCACGCAGATCTGGTTCACGTCACAGTCACCATCCCTGGCACATCCCGGTCGGCATGTACCACTCACGCACAACTCCCCAGCGAGACAGTTACTGTCTGCATAGCACACCTGCACGCACACTCCTGCGTCACAACGTTCCCCTGCAGCGCACGCAGCACCGGCGTCACACGTCTGCTTGCACACGTGCTCCACACACATCTGACCCCGGGCGCACTGGTCCTTGCTGCGACACGACTGCGGCACACGCACACAGCCTTGTTGCGGTGACGGCGTGCCTTGGAACCCGTCCGGACACCGGCATACCGTGGCGTGCTCCTTGGTGCCACACTGCGCTGCTGCCCACACACACTCCTCCGCAGCACACGGGTCTGCAGACGACAGTGGATCCATTAGTTAAGTAAAGACAACACTTAGTTATAATTTTGATATAAGCCCTAATTTTAAATGAACTTTGTTGGTGTACAGCCTGATTGTAGATGAGTGAAATCATATATAAATATTATAATGCTGTGCTATAGCTCGACTATTATGAATTTTACAGCATGATTGGTATTTTGAGTTGCCATTTTCATGCTCTCTAAATAAAAATAAGAAAATGACCACTACAAATAATATTTCTTTACACAAATTCATAAAAAAACTTCATACATTTTTGTCTACAACTATCTACAAACTTATCATAACCCAGAATCAATTTAGATGGTTAAATTATTAAAGAAATGCATCAATAAATATATTTTATTGTAAGATTGACAAACTCTAACCTTGACACTTGTTGTTGATACAGGCGTGACTGGACTTGCAGTTGCGATTGCTGCGACAGCCGAGCACACAGACACTGTTGACACAAGCCTGGCCGCCTGGCACTGACTGTGTCCCACACACGCACTTGGCACTTGTTCCCCACACAGCCGCCTGAGAGCAGTCCTGCGCCTGACGACACACCACCTCGCACTGGCCATTGATACACACCTCTCCTGCACAGTCAGCGCCCGCACAGCTAGCCAACTCACAAGCAGCCCTCTCCAGGCAGACTTGCCCAGTGGTGAGAACTTGGGCAAGCACTCGCACACGGGCTGACGGCTCACGATGTTACAAAGTGTGTTGGAGCCGCAGGCGTTATCGCACGGATTGATGCACTTCCTCCGATACACGCTGACTGTTCCGGCAGTCCTTGTCTCCTCCAGGGCAGTTGCCCTCCGTCGGCAGCCTTCTGTGAACGGGTCTCCTACATGGTTAGGTGGGCAGCGGCAAGTATGTCCCACTGACGGTGTCGGTTCACACAGAGCAGTCGAGTGGCACGGGTTCGGGTTGCACACTTCTGTCGGCACACACTCGATATCTGGTAAAGGATTCGGCTTGAAACCACTCGGACATTGACAAACTGACTTGTGATCTTCTGCAATACAAACAGCGCTAGCTCCACAAGTATCTTCCTCACAGACATCGTAGCAAGTATGACTCAACCGTTGCACAGCTGGTGTGTCGGGCAGTCGCTGTTATACACACAGGGTACAGCTTGACAACCGGTTGTGCTAGGGTCCCCGGCGCATAGCCCTGGCGGGCACTGACACTGTGCCACGGTTGTTAGCCACACACAATGCGTGAGGTCCACAGTTGACTGTGTCGCACGCTGGCTGGCAGGACAGCCCGGTAGACGAGTCCATTCTGCAAGTCTCTACCGCACACTGGCTGTCCTGGTTGCACTGGTTGCGAGTGCGGGTTTGCACCCATCTCGGTCGCTGGGGTTGCCGGTGAAGCCTGGCAGACACTGGCAGTGTCCTGCGTGGTTAATCGCTACACAGGCTGCTGCTCGGACACGTGAACTCCACGCAGATTGCAGCACACTTTAACACTCCTAGTGGGTCCGGTTTGCACTCGCACTCTCTACACAGTCCTGGTTGCTCTTGCAGTCGGGAGTGATGGTTTCTGACACGATGAGCTCACAGGGTTCCACTTGAAGCTAGGTTTGCAGTGACACACAGGGTGTCCCTCCTTGTCCGCTAGACATTCTTCGCTCTGTCCGCATGCTACGCTCGCACAAGGGTTCAGCGCAAACGTTGATTCCGTTGTGGTCTATTGCGCGAAATCAGTCCCAGCGCCGCAGTCCTCGCCTCTCGCACACTCCACCGCTGACTGCTCTCTCCGGCTGACAGCCTGCGCCAGGTCCCCTGGGTTGCCGGAGTATCCGCCAGCACATATACACGACGAAGCGATGGTTCTCGGTCACACACAGCTTAGGCCCACACTGCAGCTTGCTGCACGCCTCCACACACTTGCGCACTGACTTGCTCAGCTGGAAGCAGATCTCTGGACTCTTGCAGTCTGCGCCGTTGCTGCACTGTCCCTGCGGGCTTGCACCCGGTCTGTGGGTTACCCGCTAGCCCAGGGGACACACACACTTGCCGCTTGAGACACGCAGCCTGCCCACACTTGACTCCGCCACAGCGGTTCTTGCAGTGTCCTCGCTTGCACAAGAATCTGAAACCACACCACAAATCAGATACCGCTTAGCACAGGTAGCATAGTTGGATTTGTCAATTGAAAATAAAGAGTAATTTTACTAAATTTAGGGCAATATCAACCATAATATATGTGTACTTTACTTAAGTATTTGGTTAAGTGATTTTATATCAGTATAAGATTTAACATCGTGACATTCTGATGCATTAAGCTGTTTCCACTACAATACTGAGGTTTACTTCATTTGGTTCTTTGTACTACTAGTATAGATTTTCACCCTGCTTTGTTAGTGCTGTCTTTTAGCAACAGTTATTCCAACTTCTCCAAGAGTGAAAACAGTTGTTTTATGTTTTCATTCCAGAACTACTAATCATCTACCAGGCAGTGGAATACATTGGTTAGAGGTTTTGCTAGTCTACCTTGCTAACTGTGTACATACACCGGTGGGACAGGGTCGGTCAGTACTGCAGGAGCAAGTGGCGGGTCAGAACATCTCTGGGCGCAGTCGGCATACACCCGTGAACGGGTTGCCCAGGTACCCGCCGATACAGCGACAGTCGAACCCGCCAGGAGTGTTGATACACACTGCGTTGTCTCCGCGACGCTGCTGTCGATACACTCGCCCACATCTATCAAGTCACAATACACTTTACAATGTTATCACAGTCAACCATTTCATTGATCTAATTAACCTCTTAATCAAGCTTAGGAATGGACCCAATTTTTCATGTTTATCAGGAAGTCAAGGCGACACTAGCTGCAGGAAGTTTGGGTGGTTAAAGGAGACTGCCAGACATTTGCTGCTGGAGTGTGAACCTTTAGAGTCTAGGAAAAGAGGAATCTTTGGGGATTATTGTCAGACGATGTTCTGGATCATGCACTGGGCAGCAAACCCTAAAGCTTGTTAAAGACATAGGTATCCCCTAGCATATCATACTCGAAGAGCACAATAAGGCACATTGGTGTCTAGAATCTGTCTCCATTCCTAATCTAATCTGAGAGTGAAGAAGATAGAAAATAACCATGAATAGACACAAGACACAAGTACTAGGATTTAAATGCTAATGGTGAGTCATGAAAGATTCAGGCCAAGAGAAGATGAAAGGATGAATTAAGGAAGGATGCGGAAGACAGAGGTTGTCTTTAAGAGGAAGTAGAGAAACAAGAAGTATGAAATTGACGAGGTTCAATACTCCTAAACCTACTAAAAGTGGAACAGGACCCTAATGTATGAAGGTGTTCTACACTTTTAGTTTAGTGAGGTAAAGTACTACTTTGTAATCCTAGCAGTCCTCACCTTCACACTTGATGTAAGGATTGCCCCTGTAGCCGGGAGGGCACTCACAGACTAACTGCTGTGGTTCTCCCGACAGCGTGCGCAGCCCCACACACCGGTAGCACGAAGCTTGTCTTGTGGTCCACACTCACGGTACGGGTTACCACTGGTGCTGGGGTTGCAGACACACTGGTTCACAGCACCATACTCACAGTGTGCGCTCAGTCCACACGCTGGTGTACAGACCGCGGCTCCGACGCTGCAATACACACACAGTTGTTAGTGAGGCCTAGGCGGACTTTCAAATAACTAAGGGTCAACAGAGATCAAAAGAAGGGAAAATCCAGACGAATATTAAAATCCTGAAAATTGGGTAGGAATTACCTAAAACCGGGATCAGTTACAAAATGATAAAAGGGTACTTACGCTGCATACAGAGTAAACCGGTTTCCAACAAAGAGCTGCAAGCAGACACACTGGTTAGTGTTAGATCACAGGTAGCGCCCACGCCGACTCCCTCACAACGCCTTGCAGCCCCGCCGATACACACACTGGGCGCGCAGGGACTCACAGTGCTGCATACGCCGGGTGTACAGGATCCGCCTGGGAACGGGTTGCCCCGAAGCCCTCTAGACACTTGCACGCCTGACCGGTGGGAGTGACTATGCACTGCGCGTCACGACCACACATCACACCGTCACATTCTGCAACAAGACACTACACTTCGAAAATCTACTCTAACACATAAGAACCAGTCACAAGTGAATGACCAAAGTACTTAAGTCTTTAATCACTGCTTCCCACTCCACTTCTGTGTTTACTTCTTAGAATTGAGCCACTTTGTACACTTTTCACCTTGAGTCCTAAGTAGCTCTACTTGATATAAAACTTGCTTTTATTACCTAAAAGGTAAAGTTTGTCTAGTTTAACGAGGTGAAGTTAGGATTACAAAGTCCTCTCACCACTCAACCCGAGATTACATAGTGGATTTGTTGGTGAATGTTAAATAAGTATGAAAATATGACAGACAATTCATATACTGTGGGATAAATTAATAGCTGGTTTACCATATATTAATTAAAAATTAAGATAAAAATAAAAGTTACACAAAAGAAAATAAGAGCTCTTTGGAGGAGTAGCATAGAGAGATAAATTATGGCAAAAGATGATTCACCCTTCTTTTATTCTTGACCCAACAATACTTACGAGAGACACACTCGCCGCTCTGGTTCTCAGTGAAGCCCGGTAGCAGCGGCACCAAGCGGCATGGTTCTCAGGCTCACAGTACGCGCTGACACCGCACGGCAGAGAGTTGCAAGGGTTAACACACTCACTGTTGACACAGGCGAGCTGGCCCGAGCACTGGGAGTCCTGTCGACACTCCACCTTTGGCTGTCCGATACCTGCGAGCAGACCGAGGGTTAAGCAAGAGAGGAGGTTAGAGGTGTTCAGCTCCTTTGTGTGGGAAGAGGAGAGTAGCTCAGACCTCACCGTAATAATTGACGCCATAAAGCTATTTTTCTGAATTTCAATATTGTAATTAAATCAACACGTGAGGTATTGTGATCTTCTGTAAATGTATGAACTATTGTTTTATTGGGATTGAGTGCTATTTTAACACAATTAGCTGTAATGAATTAAAACTTGAAGTTTTAAGTGACTTCTCAAGTTTATTGCACGCAACTATGACTATTTTAGCATCATGTTGTAAGAGTATCAGTATTAACTGTCAATTTATGGAGTTTAAACTTAAATCTTACATATAAACGGTTGGTAAGACTGGTACTCACATCCTCCCCTGTAGGGATCGCCAGTCATGCCGAAGGGACACACACACTTGTACCCTCCCTTCTCGCTGACACAGCGTGCTGCATGCACACGGGTTGCTTGCACATTCGCTGACATCTACGCAGCCTAGTTATGGTCTCCCTTGAACCCGGGCGAGACAGAGACACTGGGGCGGGTCGGTCGGGAACACTGAGCGTTGAGCCCGCAGGGGAACCTCTCACATGGACCTACGGTAAATGTCAGTATATATTGTGTTGCGAGAAATGCTCAACTCATTAACTGTCATGTCTACGGCACGTTAGTGAATGAAATTTTAACTAACACATGATTTTTAGTTAGTCTAAATGACTACTTGTATAACCTGCCGTGGGACAGGTTACTGAACTGTTACTCACTCTTGCACTTGTTGTTGTCGGTGGCGCCAGTGAAGTACGGTGGTGGACACACACACTCTCCGGCTGCACACACTTCGTTAGCCGCACAGTCGCCGCCCGTGACACAGCGAACCTGGCTGGGAGAGCAGAAGCGAGCGCGGGTCACCTGCATCGGCGGCACACACATTGAACCCTTGAGCCCGGTTCACACACTGCGCACCGTAGCCGCGACGGCTGGCCTTCGACACACTCGCCCACGCCTGTACCGAAAAGAAAACAAATATAGCAAAGACAAAATGGGAGGGAAAACAAGAAGAAAACAAAATAGTGAAAAGTCAGAAAAGTGTGTCCAAAATCCAAAATAAAATAGAAATAAAAGAAGGTTCAAAAAAAACAAACCATATCAGCACAGTTTGTGAAAAATAAAAATAAGACATTAATGTCAACAAAAGGTTGTACTTCATGAACAAATTCAAAAGTGAGGAGACAATCATAAAATATATATTGAGCAAAATGAAGAGGATGTAAGAACTTAACAGACAAATCATAACAGAAGACAGCTGATACCTTGACAAGATCCGTCGTCAGCAGGTCTGGACCCTTTAGGACAGGCACAGTAGCTGACTCCACCAGAGATGGTGATACACTGCCCCGGAGGACACTTGTCCTTGGAGCAGTCAGCCAGGACACACTCCCCCGACGATGTGGTACGGAGGCCGACACTGACACTCCACTGTCGAGCACTCTGCAGTCAAGGAATAGAGCGCTAGTCATGAGAGGGGCAGGGTCCTCTGGGGTCAGGAATTTCCTGACAAATATTTGGAGGGCAATCACTAATAATAGGAATTTTGCCGAAAAGGTAATTAGATAGTGGTTGTCGAATGTTTGTGACAGTTTTACACCAGGTGCCATTGAAAGTTGCACTAATTACTAAACACAAAATATTATGTCCAAATCATTCTTCCATTTTGTCCAACTCTTGAGTAAGTAGAATCTAAAAATCCAAATATTTTAAGAGTTTAAATACTAACAATTTACTTTAAATTACTGCTAGTTTTCACTCCCATAAATTTCTAGAAAGTCAAGCAAGAAAACAACATAAGGGTATGATAAGTGTCTCAAGTACCTTCACAGATGGAGAACGGGTTTCGAGAAGCCCGGAGGACATTGACACTCGTAACTGCCCGGCATGTTCTTGCAGACTGCGTTGAGCCCGCAGGCGGGTCGCTCGTGGGTTGCACTGCACTCGTTAGTGTCCTTACACTTGCCAGTGGCCGGATCACGTGTACCCGGTCGGGCAGATGCACACATGCGTCTGTACTCGCCCTGACACACACTTCACTACCTGGGCACGGCAGTTGCGCCCACACGACTCTGGTACCTGAGAATTGTCAAATATACAAAATTTCAGCTTTCAGAGCCTCCAACACAAATGAATATAAAATCCCAGACTTTCCTTGAAGTTTTCAATATAGCACATCCTAATTTTTTAACTTATACTGCTCAGAAGTCCCCTTCATAGTGATCAAGGTCAAGGTTTTCCCATGCACACAAAGACTAAAAGAGCATGCAAAAAAATCTTTTGAAATTCCTAACTGCTCTAATTAATTATTTTTGCTAACGCTAAGGTTTTTTAACCAAGTTTCAGGATAACCGACTGGGTGCAGATTTGTAGAGTTAACTGGAATAGCATATCAGTGTGTGGTTACCTTGGGTTGGGAGCAGCCATCCTTGTATGGGTCACCCGTCGCCCCGCCCGGACACTGACAGGAGTAACTGCCTGGCTCGTTGTTACACACTGCACCCACCGGGCACGGGTTCACCTGGCATTCGTTGATGTCCACACAGCCGGCGTGAGTCCCCGTGTAGCCGGCGCGGCACAGACACTTGGCTGCTGAGTTGAGCAGCATGCACTGCGCTTGGTCCACACACCACGCCCTCGCACGGGTCTGTCGACAACACACAATACAACGCACTTACACAGGATAAACACTGCTCACTGCACCATAACTTTTAAAAAGAGAATGATCAAAACACAATGTTGATCACTCACAATGATCAGTCACAATGTTGTGCAACTCAATTTTCATTTTTCAAAATTTATTACTTCCAAATTTTTAAATAAAAGTTGTTTTAATTTCTATGTAATTCTTACAAATGTTTAACTTGTTTTCTAGCTCCTAGTGGTGAACTCACGTCTACAGTCGTTGCCGATGTTAGGCTCGGACACAAGCATCTGTTCATGGTCGCACACTGCGCTGCGGACAGTCCTTGTCCGCCTTGCATGTGACAATAGTGACACACCGGTGTGCGGGTCCGGTCCGGAGAGAGCCCTCAGGACACGAAAGCATGAGTACGAGCCCGGCGTGTTGGTACACACTGCCCCGCCACATGCGTCCCTGCGACACTCATTGATATCTACGACACGCGCGACAGTGAGAAGAGTGGAACAACACTCGGATCTTTAAATCTCCACCCTTGAGTTATTTGAGTGTCCTCAGGTTTATAAAATTAATTAATTTTTCCTTGGTTTTATTGGTTTATGAAGAAATATCGCTGAAAGCAAGAAACTCTGTCCAACTTTTGTCTAAAAATATGTCTTTGGTCAAGAGGTTTCTCAAGTAGACAAAATTTACAAACTTTCCCTGATTCGTAGACACAATGATTTCAAAAATATGAGTGAAACTAGTCGATTCCCTTACCAAGCATTGTTTGAAAGCGTTCCAGAAAACCCTGGGAGACATTGACAGCTGAAGCTTCCCTGAGTGTTTGAACAGACGGCGCTCCACAACGACCAAACGGTCCATTCACTTTGTCACACTCGTCAATGTCTGTGGAGGTGAAGAAATATTAGCAACAAATGTCAAGGACAATAACTATTTTGCAAAGATATTCTTTAGTTTAGAAGTTGAGTGAAACTCACCGATACAGCCAGCTCCGATGTCTAGAGGGTTGAAAGTCCAGCCGTCTTCACAAATACAATAGGTTTCGTTTCCTCGGCCAGGCTTACAGAAAGCGTGATCCCCACAAGTTACGTCCTTGCATGGCTCTGCAAGGAATAAAGATGTTGGAGTAGAGAAACCTTTTATCTAATGTAAGTGGGTTGAAATAACTATATTTGTTTCAGAAATTTCTCAGGTGAATGATTGTATTTATTTAGCTAGTAAAAGCAGTCAGATCTGATAAAAGCTCTGATTGTTTGCTGGTTTTAGCTAAAATATTGCAGTCTTCATCAGTTCATTTTGCTAGCGCAGAGATGAGCTACTTCAAAAAGCTGGGGTTTGTTCTGAGAAGGTTGTCTACACTTTCTACCTCTAGAGTTCTTGACATCAATACTCCTACCTTTGCAAGAGATGGTGGGTGGTGCCGATGTAGCCTGGGAGACAGTTGCAATGGAAGCCGGGAAGGTTGGTACACGAGGAGTACAACCCGCGACGGTTGTGTCGCACACTCGTCCACATCCACACATGAGGAGCCTTGCGCCTTGAACCCATCTCGGCAGAAGCACTGACCCTCCACGACTCTGCGTTGTTCACACAGTCGAACTGAGTCTGGCACAGAATCGCCACGTCCACCTGCAAACAGCAGTTGCTCGGTAAATCAACGGATTCAGAACAAAACCAAACCGTTTCTCTGTTTACAAAACTTACATCAGTGTCAGAAGTTTGACTAGCAGAAAATAATTTTTACATCAGTAGGACAATTTTAAGCTTACTCCAGAACCTTGATGGATTTTATTTGGATTCTAAGCTTGAATGAAGATCCTAACTTTTTAGCCTAAAGTTGTGCCTAAACAAACTTCTGAACAAGGTCTTTTAATTTTAAACAAACACATACGGTAAGTAAACAGTTTCTTTCACAGCAAACTTTAAAATGCTGGACTATAAATTGAACATTATTACATGAAGACGAAATACAGAGGAGAGCAGGCTCATACCTGGATATCTACAAATGTTTAACGACTCTTTTACAGTATTTTGAAGATTGATTGTAAGTGGTACTGACCTGCTCACAAGCGTTTATCTTGGCCCGGCTTCGCCCTATACCCCTGAGGACACAGGCAGTTGTAGCCGGGCACTGCATTCTCACAGACAGCGTTGCACCGCAGGGTCTATCCAAGGCTGAGCACTCGTCGATATCTGAACAAATTGTGTGTAACGTTAGACTCATCACACTATCTAGCCTACCCTAGCCCTAGCTACAATAGATCAGGAATTTGAGATAGATTCTAGACCCTGCACATCAACCTTTGTGGCTCTCCGAGTCTGATATACTATGGGATACCTATGTCTTTAACATGTCTTAGGATTTGCTCCCCAGTGCATGATCCAGAACATGCACCTGGCAACAATCCCCCAAAGATTCCCCTTCTCCTTGACTCTAAAGGTTCACTCTCCAGCAGCAAATGTCTGGCAGTCTCCTCAAACCACCCAAATTCTAAGAGGGTGGTTACTCTTGCCAGTATTGTGGCGGTGAAAGGTATTTATGGAAGAGCTTGCTTATTTTACAACTGGTGATTCATTAGGAATGATCTGTCGTAGAGTTTGTTGTTAGTGAATTCTCTAGACTCTCATAGCTGTACGGCAGGATCTCTAGATTGCTTTCCTGTTAGTGCCTGGAATGGAAAAGTGATGTGCAGCCAGAGTACATTGTAATTTGTAATTAAGGTGGTAACAAATCCTGCAGTTTTAAGACACTTTTCAATTTTTGAAGCCTGATTTTCAACTGTTAAAAAAATTCTCTATTTGGAGATTTTTGCAATGTTTTAATTTCATTCCATTGATTCAAAATTGTTATGTGATTCCTAGTTGGTTGGACAACTTGTATCCTAGAAAAGCTTTTTATCACACAACATGGCCGGAAACTAAAACTTGTGAAACCCTTACCGACACATCCTTTGAAAGGGTCTCCTGAATAGTCCTCCTTGCAAGAACACGTGAAGCTCCCGACAGTGTCCGTGCAGACTGCATTCGCTCCACAAGGGTTCTGCTGGCATTCGTTGATATCTAGTGGAAGTCAGGGACAAGAGTCAGTTAACGTAACATTATCAAGGTACATTTAATCATAAATAGATTAAAATAATAAAGTTGGAAGTGAGTGAAGAAAACTCAAAATTTAAGAGATTCATGCTTCAATAGTTGCAGAAAGAAAGAAAGGATAGAGTTAAATCAAGAGTTTACCATAAAAAACTTGAAGTATTTCAATAGAATTTGTAAAGTCACTGTAGTGCAAATTCAAAATATTATCTTGATACAACAGTGCTGTCCATGAAAATGGTTGTGCTAAAGTTACTAGAAGTTTTTTCCACTGACTTACATAAAAAACTGTGTAATATAAAGTAACACTAATTTGAAAGAAATGAAAAGAAAGAAACTTGTAAGATGTGCTCACCTGAGATACTCCTTCAAGAGAATAAAAGTGAAGATAAGTTGAGAGATTACCTTGACGAAAGCCGGCGAAAAGAAAAGTACCTTCGGCAGAGGAATGGAAGCTGAGCGAAAAGAAAATAGAACAAAACCCAAAGCAAAACACTGAGGTTCTGCCGAAATGAAAACACAAAGACATTAGTAAGAAAGTTGTATGACTGCAAAAACTTTCAGTTCACATACTCTGTCACTGTATTTGACTTCGTCTTCACATTGTTCTGAAGGAAAAATGTGGTACTTCTACAGTTTTGTAACAGTTTATTGTAGTTTTTGCAATCATTATCAAACCGTTAGAATTGTACAAGAGGAACAGCAAAGATTCTGAAAAAGAAAATGTAAAGCTGCAACAGAAAAAGCAACAAATGTTTGCGGATTCTGTACAAACGGCGAATAGTCAAGAAAGTGCTGGAATGTACAGAGAGTGAAGAAAGCAAAGCAAAAGCAAACAAGCAAACAAACAAGCAAACAGACAAAACTCATGTCAACTTTGTGTGTTGCTCTTTCAACATAATATTAGCTTTAGTTATGTTCAAACTTTATATGGTCTTGGTTAGAGACCATTTTATATATCTTTAAAAATAAAGAAAATATTTAAGCAATAAAAAGTATTGGTATTTAAAAAGTGACATATAGTTTTAACTGTTGTGATTTCAAGGATTCTGGTGTACAGATGTGTTGAAAAATAACTCATAATGATAATGTTTGTAGTAGAAAACATTGCTCAGTAATGAATAAATACTTGTAGTTGAGCGAATCATACTCGACAAAATGTTGTTAAAAGAAATTAATTCGGTTTGTAACCAAAATCCTTTCTCTCAGCAATATTCTACAATGTACAACTGCAAGGTACTGAAAGTAGTATAGAAGTTGTTTCAAATTTCGTAAAGATTTGTTACCGGATTTTCACTTTTACACAAACAAGACTTTTCAGTATCTTAACAGTAAATGTTACATTAGTATCATAGCAGGCAGAAACTAACTTTGGCAGAACGTGTGGCCCTGGCCACTGAATCCTTGGGGACAGAGGCACTTGAAGCTACCCGCACGTTGAAGCACTTGGCGTTGACTCGCAAGCGTTGGCTCGTCCGCGACTGCTGATGTCGACACACTCCTCGCGGCGCAGGGCCTGTGTAGCCGGGCGGACACGCACACGCGTAGCTGCCATTTGTGTTCGTGCACTCTGCGTTCACTCCACACGGTGACGACTCACATTCGTTAATATCTATCCATTAGACGCCAAACACCAAGGTTATTAACAGACACCAATATGAGACTGTAGGCTATTTACAATCGAGCTAGTCGAGTTTTAAAAATGAACTTGGGTTTTAGTTTTAAATAAGTTTTACAAATCTTTAAAACTATGTTTATGAAATCCTTAAAAATAGGTTGATGAAATTTTTATTTCTAATATTATTTACTTTTTAGTTTTGTGCTAGGTCTAGATGTTTCAACAAATGAACAATTGTGGAGTTAGGTACTTTAACAAACACCAAAGCGTTCAAATGTGTTACAAACAAAATCTACAATAAACTACGACCATATACTTTATCAACCAAAAGCTACACAAAAACATTTTATTTACAGTAAAAATATTAAATTGTCTAATGGTCCATTTTTAAAAGTATGGTTTAAAGTATACTCAATCAAAAAACATATTTTATTAAATTTTACCTATGAATTTCCAAAAAGTGAAATTGATTCATTTTCAATTTGAAGATCGCTATCTTAGGCTAGGCTATCTGTAGAATGTTATTGATTAGTCACACAAAGAGTAGAGAGTAGGATTTGTACACAAGAGAGACAATGTACACTCTGAGTGGCCGGTCGTGTTACCTTGACACTGGTGCATCGGGTCGCCAATGCTGCCGGGTGGGCAGTCGCACTTGAAACTGCCGGGGAGGTTGCTGCACAACGCGTTACGACCGCAAGGGTTGCGAGCACATTCGTTGGCATCCACATCCAGTGACCAATGGGTCGCCATCGTAGCCGGGCGGACAGGCGCAAGTGTGGCCACCGGGACGCGCAAAGCGCACCAGGTCCACAGGCACCTTCGTATGCACATTCGCTGATGTCTTCACACTGTGACAAGAGAGATGCGTTAAAGATTGGGCAAACAGGCCTACTTAATATGAAGCACACTTAAACTAGAAGATCCTGCAACAAGAAGGTGAGGTAATGTGCTAGAGAATACTCACTCCCAAGAATGGATTGCCGGCATATCCTTCCAAACATTGACACGTATAGTTTCCAGGTATGTTTTGACAGAGAGCATTGTGTCCACAGACACCGGGTGAGTGCATTCATTAATATCTGCAACAATACACAAGTTTATTAGTCTCACAGATATCTATGCTTAAGCGGTATAACTCCATTTTGTGTTGGTTAAGTTGGATTGTCCTGTAAGGTGTAGCATTATTCTCTCTATCAATATTAGGGTAGGATAAAGCAACATCAATAAAGCACCAAAATCTACCGTACATCAAAACAGAGTTTGAACTAGAAAAGGCCAAGAATGTAACTTAGTTAAGTTATGGAGGTTGCTCTTGTTTTATTAAGTTAAAAGAAAAATCTATGTTTAAATACTGTAATATTAAACTTTAAAGTACTACAGAATCTCTAGCATACCCTAGCTTTGGTAAAGATAACCCTTAACCTAGCCTGCAGGTTACATTACCATGTCTGTGTATAATGAGTCTAGGACTGATTCCGACTGAATAGGGTATAAAATTGGGTGCATGAATATCATAAAAAATTATTATTATAAAAACCAGAATGGTTTGAGTTCCTCTAGTCTAGATAAATTAACTATTATGCAATAAAAGACTTTACTTTCCTCCTAAAACACATTTGAAATTTAAATCATGTTTTGAAAAAATTTTGGTTGTTTTTTCATGTTTTTACCAGGGCATTAATATTACCCCGACATACCTTAAAATTACCCTTATTTCCTTACTAATCCTGCTTAATTCCGTGCAACAACCAGTGTAATAATTATAACGAGCGTGAAGTATGCCCCATTTCTTGCCTTTAATGACGTACTGGAAACACTATTTAAAAATAACAATTCAGAATACTGTACTTTCCCACTGTCATTTTGACGACTTGTTTGATAAGTATGTGTATTTCAATCAAGATGTAATGCGTCTGACTTCAAATATTTAGCCGGAATATTGTGAATACTTTTGGCTGTATCAGACCCCATTAGACGCTCGACAATATGTATTCCTGAAATAATACATTGAAATTGGAAACAAAAACATGTTCATCACGTTACCCATATCCCCTTAACATCCCTGCAGAAAAAACCAACACATTCAAAACTATGAAAGCTAGGTCAAGATTAAAAGTGAAGGAGAAACGAATTCTGGAAACAGGTTACACACTCGTGAAGATGATGTAGGCTGAAGTCTGTAGGTCATGAGTAGAGATAATGACTAGAAGAGTCAAGGTGTCAGACACAGGTTGTAATTACTACGCACGATTAGCTGTTGGAAAAGAGGTCTTCAAGAACTAACCTTTACACGCAAAATCTTTGACAGTAGTTAGTTTAAGAAGACGAGACAAAATCAATATTAAATGCGCCTTGTAGTCACACAATATATTGACAAGATTTGGTCCACGCAAGTGTATTTTTCTAAGGAACGACCCTGACATGACATAGGAGTATAGGACCTTCACACGGACCCTGTCCACACGGAGCTATTGGACCCACTCACACAAACAGGCGCGTAACGATGATCTCACCACGTCATCGTGTAGACATGGTTGACCTTTTATTATATACTTGGTATACGAGACCTTGGCTCAACTCAAGGCTGGGATGCGCTTATACAAATCCTCTCTAATTGACTCATTCATTTCACGCTTGCTTACGTTTCCCTGAGATTTTAACAGTACAAAAGATAAAATAACTACTGCGAAGCTAAAACTTAGAGCAAATTTTGTTAAAATCCTGAATGCGGCTTAAAATCAGTTAGGACGTTTGTAGGCAAAAAGATTAGCTTTTCTGTGCCAAAATTCTGAAGTTCGAAGTGTAAAGCTCATCTAATTTCTCTACTTGTGACTTCAACCTAAACCATTTGTACTGTGTAACGTATTACCCGAAATCGTTTCTCACTTTTAATCTTGATTTAGTTTTAATATTTGTGTTGTTTTTTTTTTTTTAGATATGTTGTTTGGGGAAAAGTACAGGGGTAACATAATAAACTTTTTATGTTTCCAACTACAATGGATTTTGATACATTTAAAAGAATTTACGCTCTCGCCTTTTTCCAGCCTCATATTTACAGTAAGATGCATTATACACTACTATAATACATAATATCATCAAAAAAGTTGCTAAAATGACGGTGGTGAAAGTAACCTTAATTGTTACTTATATATAGTACTTACAGTGCGATCTGGTTCAAGGGTAATTTTAAGGCATGTCGGGGTAATATTACTGATCGTGGCGAGTCACAGAGTACTTAAATATTTTTGTCAACCACGTCTTAACAATAGATTATCTATGGTTTCCAAAGTGAGACCCGCGCTTGTTACATTCTTGATTACTTACCTCTACATTCGATTTCTCCATCTCCTTCGAATCCGGGCAAACATTTACAGACGAAATGAGCCGGTAGATTGCAACATTCAGCGTTTGCCACACATCGCGCTGCTATCGTCGGGTCTTCACATTCGTTGATGTCTGCAAACACAAACACACAAAGTTAAGTCATCGTGAGGAATAATTTACATCCCCCGCCCACTCCTAATATCATAATAATCATTAAGCCAATCTTCATGTAGTCTTTTAAACAAAAGGGATGAACCAGTGGCCCGTAAAAACCTTTTTTATCCTTTGTGAATTCCCCAAATAATTATAATTATTTCTGCGTCTAATAATAACGATGTCATAGAGGATATTTCAACTGCTGACGCGCCTGTAATTGTTCAACATAACTTCATATAATTACTGTATACAGAAAATGCTGACATAAATTATATATACGAAAATTATGTCAGCCAATCACTGATTTCCGTTGTCTTGCGTTACCTTGTACACGCTTCATATTGGATTATTTCGAGGTACGCCAGCTTCACAATATTGATCTTAAAATAGTTTCTAGGCTAGTCATTTAATTGGGTAAGTCTTAGAAAACTTTGTGTAAAGTTGCAAAATGCTTTGCCCACTCTCCCGGCATTTGGCGTCCATCTTGTCTACCTCTTATATAAATAACTATTACCTAATTTGCTCTACTTTTTAACCATTGCGGCTTTGTGTACGACCTACGGTATTTGAATATACGATACAAAATCCTGGTTTAAGTTTTGACGATGAAATATTATTTTGGATTAGACTACAAGTTAGTGGTCATTTTGACCATTTCAGTACTTTTGAAAATCAAACGCTACAAATTAATGGTGAACCATGTTTTGCAATAAATTATATACAGGGTGGAATTTTGGGGAATTTTCACGATTTAAATAGAAAGGCTACTTAATATTTTGTCAATATGTATCAGAAATAATAATATAAGCATAACCTAAAATTAAAATGCCGTGTATATGATTATTCGGCGTAGTGGTTGTTTAAGGCAATGCTGGTGTAATGTTTTACTTGTTTCTCCCAACTATACGAATCTTGAGCTTGCCATCACTCTGACCTTTTTATTGTAAAATTCTTAAAGAGAGCATGAATACATGTAAACAATACAAAATCAACGTGTGTTTAAGGTTCATAATTTGATTAGCGGTAATTGTGTTACTTTTCGGTTTTTGAACATCTCGACTAATTTTTTCAATCTTTGAAGATATCCTCCGGAAAACGTCCAGTGTTTACCCATAACTATCAGGGAATTTTAGGCTGCGCGGCCGCACACTACCCCTTGGCACTTGCCGGGCAGGCGGACTGCGGAGTGGAACAGGTCCACGCAATGCGCCGCGGCAGCGTCCGGGCAACGACCTTGAGACTGGAGGCACCAAGAGCAACGCCCGCGGCATCACTTCCGGTCTTACTCACTCTCTTCCGAGTTTGGGCATCTGCGGTGCATCCTGTATATGACCAGTATCTTGCACTGCATTATACCCATCGATACAACTGTATATGACGACTTCGGCATTGCACGGTCTAGCCCCAGGGAGTGTTCAAGAAGGTCTTAAGGGGAGGCCGGAGGGTGGGTGGATTTGTGATTTGGGGTGCTTGGGGAAATAGTAATATTTTATTCAATCACTGTACCCTTCATCATTATCATGGTGCTGAAGAATATTTAATAATGATGCTTATACTTTGTATTAGCACTGTAATGTATTATTTATGATATGGCTGTCAATAATTTTGCAGTATATCACTGTAAGTGAGGTGAATACGCTGTGAAACTTGTAATTTATTAGCAATAACTAAGATTTACTGATATCAAGTAATTGTATGCGCTTTAGACCAACCCGTCGTTTGTTATCATTATTTGTATTTTACCGCACGCGTCAATTCTGACATACCTAACTTGTATTTTCAGTGTTTTCAGTGACCATTAATTTTAAAATGATTTGAATGAGCCAGAGACTAGAAAGGGAAAGGTGTGTAAGTGTGTGTACACACAGTTAGTGTGGCCTACTTCATACACACACACACAGCACACACACACACACTTACATACACAACACTTGTGAATGGGTGATAATTGCACTCGTTAGCATTCGGCGGAAGTGAGGAAGAAGAACTTTCACCGTTACTGCGCCTGCGTCAACCAACACTGGCAGGGCTGCAGGGCTATAGTATAGAGTTGCAGTAAATTCTGCGCCGTCAATGCTTAAAAAAAAATAATTTGGTACCACGCTGCGATTTAGAGTATGAATTATTGTCTAAATTAAGGCGGACGGCTGTAGAGCACTTAGCTTTCCTTAATCCTGGCGTTTAGGGGACTCCTGGGAAGTCTTGATAATTTTCAAAGCGTTGTCAGGACAAACATATATATTTATTTAATACTTTGAGAATTTTGGGTCTCTGAAAAGGGGTTAAAAGGGCTTTTAACCTCTCTAAGCCATTTCCCTAGCATGAATATATAAAGCACTAAATATAGTGAGGTGGGGTAGACATACCTTGACAGTAGAAGCCGTCTCCTTGGTAGCCGGGGAAGCAGGAGCAATGGAAGCTGCCGAGTGAGTTGGTGCAGTGGGCGAACACGTCGCAAGGGCGATTCTTGCATTCGTTTTCGTCTGAAACCGACAAGAAAACATAATTACATACTGTATTCGTAACACTCGGTCCACTGTATTCGTGACACGCTGTATACAACACTCGGTCCACTGTATTCGTGACACGCTGTATACAACACTCGGTCCACTGTATTCGTGACACGCTGTATACAACACTCGGGCCACTGTATTCGTAACACGCTGTATACAACACTCGCCACTGTATTCGTAACACGCTGTATACAACACCCGGTCCACTGTATTCGTGATACGCTGTATACAACACTCGGGCCACTGTATTCGTGACACGCTGTATACAACACTCGGGCCACTGTATTCGTAACACGCTGTATACAACACTCGGTCCACTGTATTCGTGACACGCTGTATACAACACTCGGTCCACTGTATTCGTGACACGCTGTATACAACACTCGGTCCACTGTATTCGTGACACGCTGTATACAACACTCGGTCCACTGTATTCGTGACACGCTCTATACAACACTCGGGCCACTGTATTCGTAACACGCTGTATACAACACTCGGTCCACTGTATTCGTGACACGCTGTATACAACACTCGGTCCACTGTATTCGTAACACGCTGTATACAATTAACACTCGGTCCACTGTATTCGTGACACGCTGTATACAACACTCGGGCCACTGTATTCGTAACACGCTGTATACAACACTCGGTCCTAGGCTTTTCTGTGCGCTAAGCACGGGTTATATATATATATACGGGAAATATAATAATCCGACATTTAACCTACGAGAAGATAATTTGTTTTTAGCACTAAGTATGCTTTATGTACGTTTTACATATTAAACCGTTAATAATATAAAATTAAAATCCAGGCTAAGGTAGGTTTTGCAATAATTGTAGGCCTATACTGTAACGTCCTGTACGATTTAATAACATTCTTCTAAACCGTAGGAATGTTGAAAAAGTCATTGTAAGTGAAAGCACTGTGCGTGGGTATAATATAATTATGCTAGTTTTGCTCGAATCAGTTGAGTTCGTGTTTTTAAAGCCTGAGTCACATTTGGCTACTTAGGCTACTGCCTACTGAAATTCAATTAGTTCAAACATTTGTTTTATTCCTAATAACTTTGCCTCTTCTAAGGTAATGCACCTGTAACCAGTAAATTAGATACTAAGGCAAACAGGCTTATTTAAATATGAAATTTTCTTAATTTTTACTTTTAATTAATAGCTTATTTAAACAGTAATTATTAAGAAAATTGATGGTGAGCTTAAAGAAATGTAACAGTGAAATAATACATAAAAGTTACCATGGAGATTATTTAAGGTCATGAAAATCAAAATTATAAGGTATAGTGATGGAAGATGCAAAATTCAAACATCTCTTTTAAGTATAAAATAAATTTTAGTTGACCTCTCATTTAGAATCCCCCACTGATCACAATTCAACCATTTGGAGGTGTCAACCAAATTATAACATGGGCTCACGCCTGGAGCACCCAAAATTCTCATTCTGGACAGATGATGGCAAAAGGAAAGGATCACAATTCAACCATTTGGAGGATTCAACCAAATTATAACATGGGCTCGCGCCTGGAGCACCCAAAATTCTCATTCTGGACAGATGGATGGCAAAAGGAAAGGATCACAATTCAACCAGGTGTAAACCAAAATTATAACATGGGCTCGCGCCTGGAGCACCCAAAATTCTCATTCTGGACAGATGATGGCAAAAGGAAAGGATCACAATTCAACCGTTTGGAGGTGTCAACCAAATTATAACATGGGCTCGCGACTGGAGCACCCAAAATTCTCATTCTGGCTGGCAAAAGGAAAGGATCAATTCAACCTGAGCCACCCAAAATTCTCATTCTGGACAGATGATGGCAAAAGGAAAGGATCACAATTCAACCATTTGGAGGTGTCAACCAAATTATAACATGGGCTCGCGCCTGAGCACCCAAAATTCTCATTCTGGACAGATGATGGCAAAAGGAAAGGAACCATTTGGAGGTGTCACCAAATTATAACATGGGCTCGCGCCTGAGCACCCAAAATTCTCATTCTGGACAGATGATGGCAAAAGGTGGATCAACCAAATTATAACATGGGCTCGCGCCTGAGCACCCAAAATTCTCATTCTGGACAGATGATGGCAAAGGATCACAATTCAACCAGGAGGTGTCAACCAAATTATAACATGGGCTCGCGCCTGGAGCACCCAAAATTCTCATTCTGGACAGATGGTGGCAAAGGAAAGGATCACAATTCAACCATTTGGAGGTGTCAACCAAATTATAACATGGGCTCGCGCCTGGAGCACCCAAAATTCTCATTCTGGACAGATGATGGCAAAAGGAAAGGATCACAATTCAACCATTTGGAGGTGTCAACCAAATTATAACATGGGCTCGCGCCTGGAGCACCCAAAATTCTCATTCTGGACAGATGATGGCAAAAGGAAAGGATCACAATTCAACCATTTGGAGGTGTCAACCAAATTATAACATGGGCTCGCGCCTGGAGCACCCAAAATTCTCATTCTGGACAGATGATGGCAAAAGGAAAGGATCACAATTCAACCATTTGGAGGTGTCAACCAAATTATAACATGGGCTCGCGCCTGGAGCACCCAAAATTCTCATTCTGGACAGATGATGGCAAAAGGAAAGGATCACAATTCAACCATTTGGAGGTGTCAACCAAATTATAACATGGGCTCGCGCCTGGAGCACCCAAAATTCTCATTCTGGACAGATGATGGCAAAAGGAAAGGATCACAATTCAACCATTTGGAGGTGTCAACCAAATTATAACATGGGCTCGCGCCTGGAGCACCCAAAATTCTCATTCTGGACAGATGATGGCAAAAGGAAAGGATCACAATTCAAACCATTTGGAGGTGTCAACCAAATTATAACATGGGCTCGCGCCTGGAGCACCCAAAATTCTCATTCTGGACAGATGATGGAAAGGATCACCAAATTTGGAGGATTCAACCAAATTATAACATGGGCTCGGATCACAAAAATTCAAATTCCATTTGGAGGTGTCAACCAAATTATAACATGGGCTCGCGCCTGAGCACCCAAAATTCTCATTCTGGACAGATGATGGCAAAAGGAAAGGATCACAATTCAACCATTTGGAGGAGTCAACCAAATTATAACATGGGCTCGCGCCTGAGCACCCAAAATTCTCATTCAGGACAGATGATGGCAAAAGGATCACAATTCAAAGGATCACAAATTATAAATGGGCTCGCGTCAACCATTCTTTGGAGGTGTCAACCAAATTATAACATGGGCTCGCGCCTGGAGCACCAAAATTCTCATTCTGGACAGATGATGGCAAAAGGAAAGGATCACAATTCAACCATTTGGAGGTGTCAACCAAATTATAACATGGGCTCGCGCCTGAGCACCCAAAATTCTCATTCTGGACAGATGATGGCAAAAGGAAAGGATCACAATTAAACCGTTTGGAGGTGTCAACCAAATTATAACATGGACTCGCGCCTGGAGCACCCAAAAATCTCATTCTGGACAGATGATGGCAAAAGGAAAGGATCACAATTCAACCATTTGGAGGGTCAACCAAATTATAACATGGGCTCGCGCCTGGAGACCCCAAAATTCTCATTCTGGACAGATGATGGCAAAAGGAAAGGATCACAATTCAACCATTTGGAGGTGTCAACCAAATGGTAACATAGGCTCGCGTCTGGAGCACCCAAAATTGTTATCCAGTAGATATGGGAATGTTAAGGATAACCATCTATTTAATTGATCAGGACATGAAACCTTTGGCAATATCTTCTTGTAAAGTTAAACTGATTGGTTGAAAATAAATGTTTGTCAAAATACAGTGTCCTTATACTTTTAAACTACGTAGCATCTTAATTTGAAACATAGGTGAGGTATTTTTAACCGACTTCAGAGAAACAAGGAGATTACAAGTTGACCTGCGGCTTTTTAATTTATTATGTCTGTCCACAAAATAATAACTTTTGAACGCGGCCATCGTTTTACACCCAGTTTGCATTGATTGGTTGATCTTACCTCCATTTAAATATATTTTGATCTGACTAATATTTCTATATAAAAAGTAAAAAACCTCAAAAATCTCAAAAACCCAAGTACTTGTTGCGTATTTTGTGTAGTAAAAGCACTGTTTTGAACCAAAAAAGTACTTCAATAGCACTATTTTGATGTAAAATTAGATTTCTAACCAGATGGTGGCCTTACGTTCTTTGAATATTTGAGTGTTGCTGAAATAAAGAGATACTTTCGTCTACCCCACAAATAAAAGTTCATAATATGGCAAATAGTGTGCGCATATAGTGGTATTCTAATATGTATCCATTCTCGGGCCGGTTCTCTTTTCATTTATATTAATAATGTAAATGGCGTAGAACTTCAATACTTAATTCAATATGCAGACGATACCACAATTATTACTATTTCAAACTCAACAGAAAATCTAGAAATTCAAGCTTTTGAAAAAGTACACATTTGTACACTATTTTTTGAAAGTTTGTATCTTAAAACTAATTATATTACGTCAAGTTTTATTAATTTTCAACTTGGCAGGCAGAATTCCGATTACTGCCCAACTGTAATGATAGATAATCATTTGCTGGAAGAAGCTGAATCAACAAAATTTCTTGGCGTTTATATAGATAAAAATTTATCTTGGGACAGCCATATTGATTATATAAGCAAAACGATTTCCTCTAGAATTTGTCTTCTTAGATACCTCTCCCAGCATTGTCAGCCACATATACTTAGAATGGCTTACTTTGGTTTAATACAACCATATATAAATTATGGTATCATTTTGTGGGGTTCTTGTTCAGAATATAAACTCTTAAGAATTTTATTCTACAAAAGAAAGCTGTGTGAATAGTAGTCGCGTCAAAATTACGTTGGAGGGATTCTTGTAGAGAAATATGTAAAGTATTAGGTATTCTTACACTACCTTGTATTTATATATATGAAACAATTATTTTTTTCAGATGACATTTTAACAAATGTTTGGTAACAGGTTGATATCCACAACCATGACATAGAGGCTACTGCCATGCAGTAGCGGCTACGAACAGTAGTGCGCTAGTCAAAACCACTAGCATCAAAAATCAAACATGTTCTATTTTCCGTGCTACTAACTCGAGCGAGTGAGTCACGTGACCAACTAGCGGCTAGCAAGTAGCAACCTGGCGGCTAGTGTGACATACTGAGCTACCGACTAGTTGCAACTGCGCGTGCTCTGTCAACTATTGAGTTTTGTTTCAAGGTATTTTGTAAAACAGTTAAGTGTCAATGAGTGATATTAAGTGGACTGGAGGGGATGTCATAACATTTTCGACATTTGCAATGTATCTTAAGACTATCTCTAATTTCGTGCGGCTCGGAATTTCGTAACTATTTTTGTTTTGTAAATAGTTGATCAAATCATCACAAACGTCTGTTACATATCCCGATATCAAGTGGTTTAAATCATTACGCCTTATACAAACAGATGACATTTTACGCGCTTGACAGAACAAAATGAAACTGATTAGCACAATCCCAACTACTAGGTAGCAGCTACCATGTTTTGTGTGTGACAACTTTAGTAGCAGCTATTTTACTAGCAGCGAACCAGTAGCGGCTATTAAGTAGCCAAGTGTGACTCAGGCTTAACACTTATCACAAAACTGGCTTGAATAATATAATTAATGATTTATTTCACAGATTTTGTAAAATAAAAGAAACTTTAAGAAATGTATCGTAAATACTGGTACTACGTACAGTACTCTAAAATATACCAAAAGGACAGGACAACTAAGATAGTGCGTGTAAATGCCGCTAGATAGCAGCGCCATCCAGTAACAGTAGTTAAGAGTTTCCGCCGCTAGATCGCAGAGTAAGCCTGAATCGGTCAAACAGCTGATCAGACTCAGTTTGTGGCGTAATAACTTTCAAGAAAAGTTAAACATTTCTAGTTTTCAATGAACGGTTCATTATCTAATACTTAAAAATCACATGAAAACAAATCTATTATATGAATTTACAAAATAACCTATCAAAGCGAAGCGAGAGTGTAATTTAAAACATGTTTTTCGTGAACTTGTTTACAAGTATTTTGATTATGATCATATTAACTCCTAAAACCAATATTTTGTGACCTACTGCTTTATACTAAAAGGTCAGTACTCAAATAATACTGGATATCTCGTTAATTTATTTTAATCCACAAGAGTTTGAACGAATTTGTTAAAAAGGATACTTCTAAGGGTCTACCTCAGCTTCAATGTAGGGGTTTTCACATTTAAAATAAATTTTACATTAATAAACACAATATACTTGGAAACTAGAATAGTTTTCTAACGGTTGTTTTCAAAATTATGCTTTTAAGTGTACAAAATGGAGTTGAAAACCCTAAAACTTGGACAATTTCCGTGAAACTATTGAACAATTTATAAAAATTGGGCTCTACGTGTCGGTAAACTCTTCTGGTTTCCAATTATATCATGTTTATTAATGCAAAAATAATTTTGAAAGGTGCGAAACAGACCGCCGTTATCCCATGCAAGCATTTGATATGCCGTACTGTTGAAAAAAGGCCTGGCCAGTTGTTACGTGCGCAGTGTCATGTGTTCCTTCGGCGAACGAATTCAGCCTTTCTCTGAGGTGGACCTTTGAACAAATGAAGTTATTTGTGCATGCGTACCTGGCACTTCACAAGAACAGCCGCCAAAGCCATCGTTGCAGTGGCACTGATGGTCCAGGCAAGCCCCGTTCTGACATCTCAACCCGTCCTGCTTGTGACAGTCATCTGCAACACACAGAGTACATTAGTCATGTGATTAATCAACTAGGCTGACATGCTTTATACAACTGGCTCTTAATACTTATACTGTATTTTAATCCGACAAACACTATTTTGCACAATTGCTTCTTTCTCTTCATAGCCTAATCTAGAAAATGTATTGTTTTTTAGAATGCAAAATCTGTATCAATTTTAAGTTATGCGTTAGAATACTTTTTATTTTAACATAAAAATAGACCACAAGAGAGGGGTTAAACCTCACAGCTGTGTGTAGACGTGTTTAATGACTCTGAGGCTAAACCAGATTTTATTGGAGTTCTAAATATCTTTGGCGTCTGGACACTTTAAATTTAATTTAGTAGCTTGTTGACGACGTGCCTGCGAGGGAAACATTCTAAGTCTCCCAGTTCGGCGGTTATCCCTGCCGGCCTGCATGACTCTCTCTACTCTGAGGTCGAGGAACTGCACAGAGTAATCAGTAATCAGCTGTGTAACTGCGGAGAACACAGAGTAGTGGACAAGTAACAGCTGTTGTCCACACCTTGACCGTCTAACTGTAGAACCTCTGTGTACGTGTCGGTGTCTTCACTCTTCATGCTTGTTACTCTGTGCGCCGATATACCCTTTCTTGTCACAACTGAAACCGACATCAACTCGACTCCGGAGTCTCGGTGTGTAACTGTAAACGCTTTTCTTTCTACAATCTCGCTCTGCTCGCCAGTTATTGATTTGGTCGGCTTCGTTCTGAAGGAATGTGAATGATGTTTCTACTGTTTCCTCGAAGGGATTGGCGTTGTGGGATTTCTCTTTGAAAACAAGAAGAGCGTTGATACTTTGTTGATTGGAATGAGTCCAATCCTTTGTTGGTTGGAAGGGCTTGTGGGGTTTGTCATTGATTATTTTATAGGTTGTCTTTTCTGTGCACCGAACCTAACCATTCAATCGTCCAAAACTAATAATAGAATTTTTTAAAACATTTGTATTTTATAAACCACTGTTAAATATCCGTTCTTATACCCACCCCTATGTTACCGGTTTCCAAGATTTCCATGCATCCTATAATTGACACAGAGGAGAATGCACGAGCCCGAGTAAACAGTACAGCACTGTGTATCTACTATCTACTGTCTAGTGCGCGAGATGTATGGCACAGAACAATGCGACACTTGTTATAGTGCACACAGCACGCAGCACGCAGGTAATGGTGCAAGGGTTGGCAGCATTGGGTCCGGTGCGCGTCGCGTGCTGCATTAGGTAAACAAGCCTGGGTAATGAAGAGGACGACCTGTTTACACAGCGCGCGGCTAATTGACAGGAAATCTCTCACCAGCCCTGGTAATCACTGCTTTCGCGAAGCAACTAACTCGTACATTTAGTAGAAAACGTTCCTTTTTAAATCAGAGTTTAACTTTTGTAAAAGTGCATGTTTAGGAATTTGATTAAAAAAAACACATGAATACTTGAAATTTTCGTTATAAATCATCTCTACTAAAACTGTCGTCGGTTGGCTTATCAGTAACGCGCACGCCTCTTGAAGAGGGTCGTGAGTTCGTCCCCGACCACGTGTATTGAGATACATTTGACCTCACTCACCAATATAAAAATATCCACCCATACAGTCATACACTGTAGTGCAATACGTACACCCCTGTAACAGGGTATGAGACCCGGCAGCTACCTGAAGCTACTCCTCTATGTCTCTTCATACTCTGTGTGTATTGCAGATTCCTCTATGTTTTCTTTATACTCTGAGTATATTAACATTGTCGCCAGCTTATATATTCTGCCACAACAGCTGCTTTCTCTCGCGCATTCTCAACTCCTAACTTACTTTCCTCGCTCGTGTTTACTAACACACGCTCACTTTCCACGCGCAAGCGCACAACGCAGATGTTAATCTTTGATAATGTAAACACTAGACTAGTTAATTGTGATCGTTTGAAATTGTATACGTAATTTAGCATTTTGTAATAGCTTTTTAGTGTTTAGACACCACTAACCTGTGCCCTGTCGCTACAAGACGTTTTCTTAATTACACGAGAGTTCATATAATTTTATCGTTATTTAGCGTTTAGTAATAAATCGCTAGTATGATGTAGTTAACAAGTCTTGGCAAGAGCGACTTACTTACTTTGCTCAAGATAGTTGTTGTGAACACAGATTGATGCCTGATTGTCGCAAAATTAGCAAAGTAGGATGAGATATTTATAGAGATGCTTATCCTTGTTCTTCGAACTGTAAAGCAAAACAGAAGCTTGCTGTGTCTTATCTTCTTTTACATACTTATACAGAACTAATGTTTGCAATATTCTTTAAGTTTAACACTCCTTAGCATCTAGTCAAGTGACTGACCACTCCTTCCTTCGCCAAATTCCCCACACGCCCTCCAATCATATCTAGATACAATACACATCACGAGATAACCAATCCGCCAATCTCATCTTTGATTGACGCTGTCTGGTTGGCAATTGAAACTCTGGCCAATCAAATGAGTTGCTGACCTGTGCCAATCACCGGCAGCCGTGTGAGTGATTGGCGCACCTGTCATTGTCTGGGTCCGGGCGTGCTCGTATACAGGGTGTGATATGCAGTAATCAAACCGCTGAGTCATCGGTCAGCAGGGAGGTCTGATGACGCCCTAATCTGAAGGAAACGTCGTATCTAGGCTACTTTGCCGACATTAAATTGTTCAGTTTCGTTTGAATGTCATCGTTAAGTTCAAAGTAGATCGGGCTAGGTTTGCTGAACATACAGGGAACCTTGGATTCTGATCACTGCTACAGGAGTGTCTGCGTGTACTGTGTTGTGTTATATACTGTATGTGCTACGCACTGTACCGGCTGTGTCAATTATACAGCAGACTCTGTGAGGTTATTCACCGGTACCGGCACTAATTGGCCGAGAGATGGTCTGTATCTGCTCAGTGCTCTCTGCCAACAACAGGTGGTGAGCAGCTCCGATCCAATTAAATCAGACAAGGTATTGTACCGGTGTGCTGCTGTCTCCGCCGCCTCTCTACTACATACTGTACCCAGGCGAGGTGCTGAGGCGGTCCAAAACAGTGGTATAATACACAAGATATAACGCACAACTTGTCCAAGGACAACGCACATGTGTACTAGTTGAGTAACCCACCGCAAGAGCGCAACACTAACCTACCTAACTGTGGTTTAATCAGCTGTTATGCAGCCTCGCCGCAGATTATATATTTGTTTTGGAAATTCGACACTCCCAGTGTCCTTGGAACGCGAGTCTAATACAAACGTGCCTGTTGAAAGTTGAACCAAAGTCTTGCGTCTTCCTCTCCACTCAGCTCCACACGCTCGAGTTTGTCCGATGTCGATGACTTAAATTTGGCCAAATCGTGATTTTCGAAGGAACAAACTTGCGCGTGCGTCAGTGGCTCTACTTGAAACTCTAAAACAATTCCCTCGCAGCGCTATCTGTGTTTGGGATGCCGAACTAAGTTGATTTTCCTGCCTGCTTGTCATCTATGCGCAATCTACCAACCATAAGATAATCTTTGGTTGAACACTATTTCAGTTATCGATAATTTACGAGTAAATATGTTTCTCCACAATTAACGCACTGTTAGGATAACTTTGGATGTTTAACTTCTCGTTTGCTGATTTTGTGGCCATAGTTTTGATGGTATAGAACTTCCTACGCAGTTACAGAACATTTCTCGCGTATTATTCAGGGTGTTTCACTTGTACACCTCTCAGAGGAGAGTTCTCAGCTCTTTGTGTCCGGGGACTCTAACAACTTGAGATTATTCCCACCGCAACGCATTCCTTCCTGGAGCAAATCTAATCCCAACTTACGAGCCGGAGCCGCGCACGTGGAATACCAAGTACTTGAACTGGCAGACCGATCTAGTGAACAGTAGACCTCTCTACTCGTGCGTTCAATGTCGCGATAGACAAGAAAACTTGTATTGATTCTGTAAACACGTGAACAGCTATGAATACAAATATTTTGTCAAGGAATTAGATAAATATTTCTATTTTTACTAGATTACTTGCTGTATACGGATTTCTTATACTTGACAACACATTGCTAGTTAGTATTTTCTCTTTGCCCATTGGATTGTGGAAAATAAGTCAAAAGATTTAAGCTGCAGGAAAGATTATCTGCTTCGTCTTACAAGAATGCTGCTGTATTGAGTTCCAAATTTTCTTACGTGTGCGACGTTAAAATGCACAGCTTCATAGAACGAAACGAAGGACGAACATCTGAGGTGAAACCTAGAAACTCTAACTGGTGAAATAGAGTTGCTACGTTTAAAGCAAGGCCAGAAGCACACACATACACAAGTATACATGTACTCCTTGAACTAGTAAACTGTAGGAATAAAGACTGATCAATCTTGTAGTGATTTATTTACGTTAACAGCTGTTCTAACTATTTCCGCGTTGATTACTTTAGATCAATGTAGTTGAGGCAAGATCTAACAGAATGCACTGTGTGTATCTCTAGATTACTCGCGGTGTTATAGGTTTCTTTTATCTAAGACCTCAAATAAATTTGAATTTTAGGCTTTGATTTTCGATGTTGTTTCTGGATGTAATTACGATACATGAAAGAATTTCATGGCTGTTTTGCTTATACAGCTGGTGAGTTTCCCTAGGCGATTCTCTGCGGTACACTCTAGTATCGACCCTTACCTTGCGATTAGGTACACAACACAAAAGCGGTTCAGGACGAGTGAGCGAGAAGAGTGGTTCACTTTCTGTAGAAGCATCAACAGAGACAACAGAGACATGCTCTCCAGTGTTACTGTTAGTGCAGTGTTGCCACTTTTAGGCCAAATACCCTTTTCAGGGGAGTTTTACAACAAGCTTTATTACAAGGGTAATTACAATATTTTGGGTGGATGCAAACTTTTTATCTTTACAGTAATGCAAAATTCTGAATGCAAAATTATTACGTTAGTGGTGTGAAAGGTACCGTCATTTGTGACCCTTATTGTGGAATTGTGCGACTCCGGATCTCTTCACTCCGCTGGCACGGGTTCAAACCCTGCAGTCACCACTTACATGTGTAAAGTGACCATGTGTAACGCTAGGTAAAGGTCGAGGTGAGTGGAGAGGACTGTATAGTCCTAACTTCGCCTCGTTAAAAGGAAAAACAAAAGTGGGTTTCTCTGTCAAACAATAATCGGGAATGTATTGCCCTCCAGAGCGTCTAAACTTGTAATGCTGATAATACTTTCAAAATTAGGTTTCCACGCCGTAAACGGCTTCTTATTTTCTCAAGAAGACTAAATATCCCTAACCCGGAAGCTGTTACGACCTACAACACTTACTCCTGGCGCTCTGTTGACTCCTAGGTTGCGGAAGGTGGTTTGTCTCACCCTGTAGCCCAGGCCGGCTGGGGGGTTAATACCTCAGTTACTGCGAAGTTTACTTTGTGCCTCGCCGCCTCTAATGGAGTTGATTATGGATAGTCTAGGCTAAACGCGTTACGTCATCTTCATATTCTAGTTTATCCGTTACGTTTCCGCAGATCTGTGTTTGGTACATTTCACGGTTTAGAGTTTTCACGCTTGATGTTCTTGAATTATGAGTAGATTATGACAGACGTACATTTATAGGGAAGACGGTTAAGGACATTTGGGTTGCAAAGTCGAATCGGTATAAGCATGTTGTACTTCTAAACGTTTGAATGATTAGCATGTACAGTATATTCTAAAAATGACGCAGTATAAAGGCACCCTAAATGATTGCTCGAAGACGACGACATCAAGATAAACACAACCGAAAGGGAACTGACAAAGCAATAAAACAACTTGAGGTGTTGCTCTACCACCAATTTGAGTATCACCTCCCAAACCCGTGTCTCGGCAGATAAGAGCTGTTCTGACAAAGGATCTGTTTTTGTGATGCATCCGTGGCCCAGATGTCGGACACGAGGACACGGACACGGCGGCGCTCTCTGACAACTTGTCACACAACACAAGGCTACAGGGTGGGGAGAAAGTCAACATTCATCTCTGCGGGATTGATGGTGAGCTACTAGGTTCCTCCTATCCTATGTGATAATACTTTGCCAGCTCTTGCAGCCGACTCACGCCTGCACTTGTGTCGAGGAAGTTGCTCAAGGCTGGCGCAGAGGAGATGCATTTTTACACAATGCCAGGGAACAGTTTGGCGAGTGTTAATTGAGCGTTTGACAACACAATCGGATCAGCATGTAAGTGACTTCCTGTCGCACAATAATCGACCTTCACACAGAAGTCACGCTGCACTGCAGCTGCAGCGGAAGTTCGAGGCCATTTCCGGTACGACACTGATTAACGGATTTGTAAATACCACAGATCAATCAAACAGTGGCACAGATTCATACGTGATCTCAGAAGTGCAAGGTCGCCGTCAGCTGCGTTTCCGTTAACTGTAATTGATAATTACTCAGAAGATTATGTGAAAGATTTATCTGTGAATGGCCAAGGTCAAACTGGCTGTCAAGCGCAGATCACCACATATCAACTACTTCCACCAATTAAAGCCACAGATTAATGAACACCGGCTGCACTTTTTCTTAAGGGAAGTCCAAAGCAACAATCAGCTGGAGTTTACAAGTCAAAAGATAAACAGCATTTCCACAACACACCGCAGATTAACACTCGCATTCAGATGAGAGAGGTCAGAGACGATGAGAGATTGCAGAAACAATGGTGAACACAAGCAGACAATCTCTGTACTGGTGGAACGAGAACAATACTGTGCAATAATGAAGTTGTGTAGCACACGCAAGTGTTAACGGTAACTGTCTGAGCCACTGAATTGGAAAATTGAGGAAGAAAGGTCACATGACAACAAAGATGACATCTGATGTAATCGTGACTGCTGTATACTGCAGTAGCCAGCAAGTTTCACTGGGTTTCTTTTGATTACGACATACGTTTGGAAAATTCGCACAGTTGTCAGCTAAACACTTTGGACTAAATTATTGAAAATCTTTCAAAATTATGTATAATATATTTTCTCCGGTTGTGCTTAGGTGAGGGGAAGAAGCCAGAAATTGCTGCGGTGTTCCTCAACGATCAGCGATGGACTTTTATATTGTGTAAATAGCAAAATCCATTCAAAGTGGACACATAAAAACAGTTTTGCACAAAAAGCTATTCTCTTCACTGCTGAACCTCAATATAGTTGTCAAATTTTGGACTGAAAATAATGTCTGGTGTATGTGTCCAGACGAGGACACAGTTCGGTATTACTCAACAGAAAAGACCCACGCAAAGTATCAACCGTGCCTAAAGATGTTTACCTAATTTCGATCATTGCTGCTAACCTTACATAAGCCAACACTACATAACCAAAACGCCAGACGATGTGTCGAATGGTGGCCAGACTGGACGGAAACTGACCAGCGTGAAAATTAACCAGTCCGTATCCAACCAGGTAGGAAATAAATAATCAATGAAGTCTCTCTCAACAATGCGAGTGAAAACAATTAGATAAGGGTTTCCACGAGTTGTGTAAGTAATTACTGAAGTGTTTTTATTCGCTATAACTGCAATGAAGAGTGAAACAGGAGGTAATGTTTTCCAATGGTTGCGTTGACGCGGAAAATAAAAGAAACAGCATGAGACAGTAAAGAGAAAAACACCCTCTTCTCTTGATAAACACAGGCTAAAGATCCTTCCAACATGAAGGAAGTAGTTCAGATAAGAGTTGTAAGTGTTATTACACTATGTAATGGTTATACGCTGTTATCGTCTTCAAGGTCGCGTACAAGGCCGCGATATGAAGTGGATAAAGTGCACAGTTAACTGCTGTAATGATGGGCGTCAAGAGCCACAGCATGATACGAGCATTAAATATTATTGGAATTTAGTCCAGAAAAGGCTGAGAAATTACTATTTTTTGTGATTTAGAGTTTGAAAAATCAAATGGTCAAATTTGGCACGAGTGATAGTTTGAACTATGAAAATTGCTAATGGGCATTTCAAAAGGAGGGGAAAACGCCATGATGTTTAAATTCCTCAGGATGATCTGTGTGGACGTTTTTGACAGGACTTGAAATACTGATCGACTGTTTGATGAGAATTTTACTTTCTTCGCCAACTTTAGAGCATTTTTCGAAGATTTCCGTAAATGAAAACTGTTTAGATAGTTTCATTTGGACGTCCCCCCACGTCAAGGATGGTTCCCTTACATGAGGCTGCGTGGTATCATTGACCCTGACTTCTGATGACGCTGTTGAGTGTTGACGAAGGTGAAGAACCCCAGACTCTGAGTCAACTGCAGCTGCGACACTCCTGGAGTCCGAGCAGGTGCAGAGAACAATGGACCCTGAGGCCGTTACATCCGGTACATCCGAGTTGTGTATGCCGACAGTGCTGCACACTTCCGCTCATAGGATGAGTCACCAGGCTCCGCCAATCAGGGGCGAGATGCGTCTGGTCCAATCAGAAGCCAGAGTGTGAGGAGCACGATGTCATTGGCTATGGTGGAATTCCTTTTGCGCAGACATTGAAGAAAATCATACGGTTGGAATAAAGTTCTTAAATTTGCAATTCTTGATTGAAAATATCCTTGACTTAAACGAATAGGTCATGAGATATCGAGATTGAGGAAGAAATTGAATGGGAAATATGTTTAACAGAACAAAAGTACTGGCACAACTAGGAAAGTAATGCCTCCAGGATCCAGGAGTGTTCTAAAGGACGTTGACTGCAGCCAACCCTGATGACGCCTGCAGGCCCTGCAGAACTGCAGAACTGCTGCAGACTAATGACTGCAGAGCCTGCAGAACCACTAGTTAGTGCACAACTATCAGACCAATCAGCGGACGCCAAGAGTAATTAAATATTCTCAGAAGCTGCGGACACTCATTAACTAATTGATAGACGAGTGGTATTTGCATAAACAGCTGATCAACTTGATCTGAAGGTTGAAACAAACTAATCTCATCTTGAACCGGAGATGTGGGCCGGAGTACAGAGCTCGTTAAAGAGTTCGGCTTGTTTTCGTGACCTGTGACTAAATAGTGATGAATAGCTAAAAAGGGTTTGTTCTATTTCCACAATAGTTTTCAGAAAGCCGTGTATTGAGTATTAAAAATATGTCGATGCAAAAATTTAAATTGACACAAATTAATGTGAGGTTTATTCAAAGCAAATAGTGTGGAAATGTTTAAATTTTTTCGACAAAATGTGTAACCATTGCTCTTGGACTTACGATTTCAAAGCTTGGGTATATTTCATGTGCACGTTGAAATGTACCCCCAATTACCAAGCTTTTCACCAGCTATTAACGACATCTTTTCGTTTACTAAATATCTTCAATATCAATTGTAAGTGCGTAGTTAAGGTCCATAGATGCCACTATACTACTAAGGCTGTAGGTTGATAGTCACCACTGTCTCAAATTCCGTTTATCATGTCCAGTGTACAGTGTAAGATTTCAGGGATTTTTAACATTTTAACTATTATTATTTTTAACTGTCGTCATAAAAGATATTAAGGTCAGAAAACTTATAAAGAAACTTCGTGTTTTATTCAGTAGTCTTGGATCATATTCCTGATAGTTTAAAAACCACCAACTGCAAAACCATCCTGAGCGAAGCAGCCAGCGACCTCTGGTGTCTAGTGGCAACAAAGTGGAGGTTTTATCTGAGGAAAAAATTGCAGCTGGGCAGCGGAGTGGGCGCGTTCAGACATTGTTGAGCGGTGAACGGCCGGTGATCATCCATTGTTTCTGATCACTCTAATTGTGACCGCAGGCTGGAGCTGGTTTCAATTATGTAAGGAAACAACCGCCGCGCGTATCTACTACATAGTAGTGGACGCTGGGTGTTCGTACCGAGGGAACGTTGGGTTAGCACAAGTTAGACAACTGTAGGTCAACAGTTCGTCTGCAAGGTTCGATGCGTAGGAAGCTGGTTTTAGCGAATTTCCTTTCAAAAGTGAGATATTCATGCCGACAGCATGGTAAGACCCAGCCCGGGACCATGAAATATGCACCGATCCTGACCCCCAGAACACGTTTTGAGCATTCTTTCAAAACTTAATATGCATAGGTATATATGAGTGTACTTTCTAAGAGTTGCGTTATTGTCCGATTTTCATGAAATTAGGTACAATTTTTTTGTAAATATCTCGGTCAAGTTCGTTATCCAGCTAGATCGGACTAATGAAACCTCCCTTTTCCGGGAAGACATTCACCAAAAAAGGGATTTTAATGATCTAAAAACAGTAGACTTTGTCAAATATGGTAAAATTTGAAATAAATATGTATTTTATTATTATAAATCAATTTACCAACAATTATAAAAATGTGGTTTTACGCTTTAACAGCGTTATAACTAGGCAAATTTCAATGGAATTTGGAACAAATTTGCCGTTTATGTAATGTTATAAAACGTACAGAAAAGGCTTCATAATACCCTTGCTAATAAATAATGAAAAGCTAAGGCCGAAGCGGTTGTAAGAAAATTATTAGCTTCACTGAAGCAACATATGTGAAAAAGCGGTACTCACTCGTGCACTTGAGTTCCCTGCGCAGTTCGTCAGAACCGCGGTAGCAGTCTGGCGTGCCGTCGCATATCCTGGAGATCTCGTACAGTTGCAGCACGTCCGTGGACTCGTTCACTTGGCAGCCGAAATAACCGTCCTCTAAATTTAAAAAGAATATTTCTTTCCTAATTCCAAAACCTATACCGCCTTGTGCGTGTGCCTGCAACAGAAACAAAAACATTGCGTTAGATTCGGTTGAATTATAGTGATATAAATGTATACAAGTGAACAATGCTGGACATACATGTAATTACGGCTAAAACATGCGGATTTGAAGTGCATTTAGAACTGCTACTGGAGGAACTTCTTCTATCTTGGTTGGATGTGGATATGCAGTAAAAACTATCAATGGTTGTCGTTTGTTGATCGATTGTTCAAATATTTCAAGTTTCTTTCGTATTTAATAACATGTGCAGAGTTTCAGTAGCGTTTATAATATTTTTTCTTGGATTATTTAACTACTTTACTGCTTTCTTGACTATAACTATGTATCAGAGCAAAGTCCTTAGATACAAAATTGTCATATCTACTCTGATGCGTGCACTTGACCAGACTTGACATTAAATTATTCGATAGATTTGAGCGCTGAAGACAGTCGATTGTCAGATTTCTCTTGTGGATGAAGTTGACTCCCACTGTCTCAGGTCCATTAAGTGATCAAGTGATGTTGACAGCAGAGGGACGTTGCCCCTCGTGGTCGTGACTGGGCACCACTCATAGACAATGGATCAGCTCATAGAGCACCACAAGATGGCGCTCATGTTGGCAACACTGTTAATTAACAACAACAGCAGGGTGACCAACCCACAATCTCGCAGTGGACGTGACTCTTGTAGATGCGCAGGCCTGCCAACCTTCATCTTCAACTCTTGTTAGATAGAACATCACGGAAGCGTAGACAATTTTGAGAAGAAAATGTGAGAATGTTCACAGAGAACGAATCAATCGAATTCTAATTGACACTTGTTTTAATTTCGTACGAAGCGTTTTCCTTGACATGTGTTATCAATCAAAAAGTCAAGTATAAACAACGGGTTTAACCGTCAGATGAAATTCCGCAAAGTTCTCTTCGATGTCAAACGTAAACCCCCTTATATTACAGAAGACTACCAAACATCCTTTCAAACCCTACCATCTTCCATATTGAGTGGAAAGAACAATCGAAAGAGAGTGAACCCGAGAGGAGAGGAAAGTGTAAAGACGACAATAGGAAAGGGAAACAATGCGTTGTGTCGTCTGCATACATAACACAAGAGACTGATCAGCTGTGAGCTACAGTGACAGATCAGCTGATGTAGCTCACAGCACAGAGAGTCATGGGCCCACTGACCCCACAAAGTGAAAACCTACACTCAGCTGACTCCAGTGCGTGATCAATCATTGACGTGAATATTTGCTTTGTTTGTAACTTCGCGATCCATTTGGAGCCCCACTGTCTACAAATTATGGTAAAAGAAAGAGTGTAGATTCACCACCACATTGTTAAAAAAGATAATAACTGAGCTGATACTATTTTGATAGAACGCAACAGTAGGTTTGAAACCAAATTTAGACCCCTGGTTACAATTTTCGGCGTGTTTGATGTATGATAAGGTCTTTTCAACCGCACTAAAAATTTGTATTTGGTGACTTCCCCTGCAAATTTAGGCTCTTAGAATAAATACTTGGTTTTGGTGGTGTAGACTTGTCTGTCAAAACTGGACCAATTATACCAACAAGTTTAGTATCACTGCTTTTGGAACCACTTTGGGTTAAAGGCATTGAACTCCTATCAAACGCTTTGATGCTCCTAAAGCATTGAACATTGTCTCTAGGTATGCATATGAAGATCATACTGAAAACGTTAAGCCTGTTAAAATCGGGTAATGATATTATCTTTTCATGTTATTAATAACTCGCAAATCTTCTGGCGACTGGAAAATATCTGGCCCAACCCAAAACCCTTGACAAAACCAACACGTACCAATAGATACGAGGATAATGACACATTTGACCTACTGGACAACCGCAATCATCTAATCACCGAGGAACGAGAGCAGTTATTGTGTTAGAATGTTCATAAGCCGGGGTTACACAAGGCGGATCAGCTGGTTTGCGCAATGTTGGCCATATGGCGAGTACAATCTGTGACGCATGTGAAAGTGCTTGGTGAACTTTGCACTTGCAGTTGGTCAACCTGCGCTGTGGTTGAGTTTGATGAGTCGGCGCGAGCAAAGGAGGGTTCGGAGGTCAACTCATTTGGTTACTTAATGAGGATTTAATGGGAGCAGTCATGATTGAGGTGAACGTAGGGATAGGACAAAATCTATTATAATCTAGTTTTCCGGTTCACACCGTGTCAAAAATTATAATAATTAGCTCGAAATATTTCGGTATTCTTGAGGAGTACTATCTTCGGTCACTGATTGGCTGAAACTAAGCTACCTGCTGTCTGCTATCCTATTGGTCACAGGGCTGCCAACCGTCCAATGGGGCAGCGATGCCAACTGTCAATGTTTTCATCGGCTGTTTCTTCAGGACTTGTAACCAGCTCCTGACTCTCCAGCTTATGTAAAGTTTGATGCTTTCTTCTCTTTGTTAAATTTATTATCATTTTTAATTATTTCGATGGTTTCTTTCTTATAAATAAGTCTATAATTTAAACGTTTCTCAGAATGATACAGGGTGTTTGAAACTTTAGGATTATTCAGAATATTTTTTACCTGGAGTTTGCACAAATAAACACGATATTTGGATCACGTTACGTTGAAAATATCAACTTGAAATTGAAATATCAACTTTCATTGGCTTATCAGATTCCTGCTTTCAACGATGGGATCTCTCTTGACGCGCACTGAGAGCTACTCAACTTCAATTCTCATCAATGTTCGCTTCTGATCTCGCCCAAAAGGTTGGAATACAGTATTTCAAATTTAAAAGTTACAATAAATATTATACATTGCTCAATTAAAATTTCTCCAGATCAATAAAAAAGTTCAACAAAAAGGTTTCGTGAGTGTATGTATGCACAACGCACATGTCAAATCACCAAATCACCTTGCGATGATAAAAAATAAATTCCTCCAACAACTCTCTTAAGAACGCATAGAGCTATCAGTGAGGCAGGCGATGGGAACATTCTTCCGCGATAGTTAAGTAATTGAGTCGAGGAATTAATGGACAGATGATGTACATTTCTCCTCTAACCGGCTTATCAACAAATAATGGAAGTAATGGAGCTTCTGTCTTTCACAATCGCAGCTCAACTTTCCTTTAATGTGCTTCATCCTTGCTATCTGATGGCTTTGTGTCTTGAACAATTAGCCTACGGTGACACTAGGTAAAGGTCGAGATTGAGTGGTAGAGAGGACTTCGTAGTTCTAACTTTGTCTCTTTTAATAAGACAAACTTTACCTTTATCTTTTCACCTTAATGTGAGTTATTTAATAAGGTTTGAAGTAATGCAAACGGTTAATTGAGTGAACTTATTGGTTATAGAGTTTTCGTCAATAATAAAGGACATAAAATGTTGGAAAATGGTGTATATGAAATGAACTTTGACGGTTTTAAAAAATTCTAGAAAGGAATTTTGTTTCCATACGTGGCTCAACCTGTTAGATTTACTCTATCACAGCCCCAATACACAGTTACTAGTCGTTAGCCAGCTCATTCACTATCACTTATTCATTTTAGCGAATAAACACTTTTTAGACATTTATTGTGTCCATTTTAGATCAGATAAATCCCACGTTGCTCAAGAGTAAAAGACATCCTAGGAGAAGTTAGTTAAAGTGTCAGTACCACGGCATACAACAAGAACTGTTCTTATTTGTTCTAATCAACCTTTGAAATGACCTTTGGTTCATTGTTTTCCTAGAAGCAGTCGACAAAGAAATAGTTTGATTCACAGGTAATTGCAAAGATCTGCCTTGCTGATGCGCCTCACACGTGGTCTGAGATGTGGATCAGCTGATCTAGATGCAGATGACGCGTTGTTGTTGGGAGACTTCAACACTCATCTGTGGACTCAATGAAGTCTCTCTGATTGCTGACATTACGCACCTCCAGACCTTGGTTATCCTCCGGGCTTCGACCTCCCACCGACACCTCCTTCTCAGTCACACAATCCGATTTTGGGAGTTTTAATTACTTGTAGCGTGTTTTTTCCATGAAGAATTTTTTCTGGAAGAATTTTTCTGTCAATGAAATGTGTCTATGTATTTTGTTATGTCTTTTTAGTTGTTGGTTGTAACTTTGTGTATTCATGAGCTCCGGAGTCGCGCGCTATACCACTCTGCTACGGGACCGCTGCGGTTTAACTACAGACACGGTGACATTACCAATACGTAGTGTTGAGTAAATAACCTTGCTTAACTAACTGTGGAGGAAACTTTGCATTGATCATGTTGAAGGCTATTGAACCATTCAAGGTGAACATTGAACTCGGCCCACTCGCTGCCCACTGCCCGCCCATCTATATACCTTAACCCAGCGTTTGTCATATACGTAGCTTGTTACATTTGCATAACGGCGCGTCTGAGGGGAGAAAATAATGGAGGTAATTTGTAGAAGAAAACGTTTAAAATTTCACGTGGGTAAAATGAAAACGACTTTTTAAAACGCCCAAACTAAGGTTGTCCCCGCCATTGTCCAGTGTAACGGAACACGAAAGTTAATGGTAAATTACCGCTAGAGGTAGTTTAATGACACTAGACACTAGAGGTAATGTAATGTAATGAAGCTAGACAATCAAGAGCAGGGTTAACGGCAATGACAATGACAGTGACACAGTTCCTTATCTCACCGCGGGGAGCGCTAGTGTGTCAGCGGTAACGGTCACGTGACCCGTGTTACATGTACATGAGGGCAGTGTTATGTGGAAATACGGGAAATTTATATGTCTAAAGAATAAGGTTGGTATTACAGCTCCGAAAAACCAACCTTTGGAAACTTTTAAAGGCTGAACCATTCTGCACATGTTAAATAAATCTTTATTGTATAAACAATATACATTGTATCGCAATCGTCTGTGATTTAGGTTATCTAAAATTTTCCATTCATTCACATCGAAGTATCTTTCAGACATAAAAGGTATTCATTCATTCATTTCATTCATTCGAATTATTCCCACTCCAGCCCAATCGTTTGTCAGTTTTAAGAGCCAGTTATGTGCCATGTATTCGTCTGTGCTGTAAAATGCTTCCTGAGCTAGTATTGTTTTGAGACGAGATTTAAATGCCTTTGGCATAGTGGCACCTTTAATCGAATTTGGAAGTCTGTTGATCAAAAGAACTCCTGCCTGTGAAGGCAAACGTTCATGGGTTACCGTCCTGTGTCTCCCAGTTCGGTAATCATCCCTGCCTCTCGTTACGTAAGAGTGTATGTCTATACCTCTTACGGGGTCGCACTTAGATCTAAAAAAGAGACATGTTTCAAGGATATAGAGGCAAGGTAGTGTCAACAATTTTAGTTTTTTGAAAGCTGGCTTGCACGACTCTCTCCATTGAAGTTTTGCGATTGTTCGGATTGCTTGCTTTTGCAAAATGAAAAGCCTAGAAACATTTGCATTTGAGCAGCCTCCCCACAAGGCCAAACCGTAGGTAAGGTGTGGGTAGACAACTCCATAATACGCCGTCATCAGTACCTGAGTTGGGCAGAATTTTGAAAGTTGTCTCAAGACATAAATGCCTGAGGAAATTTTGGAGCAAACGTGTTCAACGTGGGAGTCCCAGGTCAACCTTTATCATGGTATATCCCAAGAAATTTCATTCACTTGAGTGAAACGAATTTCGTTCAAATGTTCACTTGAGTGTAGAGTTGTTTCTTTCATTTATGGCTTTAATATTGAAATTGTAAAACATTAATCGCAAAAGCGTCAATGGAAACCCCAAGGTTCCAGCAAACACTTATTTAGCAACTCACTTAACACGAAAGTGACTAAGAGTTAGCAGAAGCTAGGCTAGACTGTGACACTTGAACTGAACTTGAAGTGTATTTAGCACTTTGAAAGCGTCAATTCTAGTGGCAATGCAGTTAGAAAGCGCTTATTGATGAGATGAGTGCATGTGTCGGTGTTTGCAAACTGCACAGACTGTAGCTGCTTAACAGCTGTGTGATACTTGGCTTTGTTTACAAGAGAGAACAGTTCCTAATTCTCGCTAACAAAGGTCGGTCTCAGCTAGTTATAGAGGCTAGCAGAAGTTGTTTTTCGAGGAGTGGAAAATTATCAGTGTCTGAACTCTATTTTGTCAAACTATGGAATCGCGTTTGATGCTCTATAAGCAGAACTCGTGGCGGAGTGGTATCGCGCGCGACTCCAGAGCTCATCACTCCGGTTGTGCGGGTTTGATCCTCACAGTAACCACTAACAATTCTTTGTTTGACTTTACGATGACGCCTATAGTATACGTCGAGGTTGAACGGTAGAGAAGGCTCTGTATTCCTAACTTCGCCTTGTTAAAAAAGACAAACATCACATATTTTTACTTTAGTTCGTTCCTCATGTTTAATTCATCTATCGTCTAGGTTGGGTTTTACTAGTAGATTGTTTCGTAATTTAAGCTAATTATTTTATCAGAGTAAAATAACATTTCAAAAATCGATTGGTTGCACCATTAACCGTAAAATAAATCGTGAACGCGATAGAAAAATTAAAGAACTTAAGAGTTTTATAAGTCTCAACTTACCATCATGCAAGTTGAAAATTGCTTCAAACTACACAAAAACACACACTCACATTCGCGAAACCTACTGAACCAGAACAGCTGAAAGTAAGTCACCCAACCTTGACTTTTAAGCTCTGCCAGTGGGAAAGCTAGGAGGAGAGAGCGCCGGTGTGGAGAAGATGAGATTAATAGAGAAGAAGAATTAATCAACACAGAAGAGAAGTGAGTGCAACAATTACAGCTGACCTTGTGTAAACACACTCAGCTGACTGTCAGTGGTCCACAGAGAAAAGCAGGTCATACAACACAGATTAAACCTCTTCATGACACAGATTTCAAGCGAGAGCTTCTGGTAGGGAACACGATTGTACATGTGAGATGGGTTTTTGGAAATATTATTGCACTAAAACGTTCTCGAATCGAAAAGAGCTTGATCAGATATACAGTACTTAGAATAAACGGTAAACTTTATAGGTTATATCAAGTTTTAATATCTTGGAAACAAAAGTCAATAACCTATAAACTGCCTTAGTAATAAACCCAAGCTACTGACCTCAACATTGTGTTCTTGGTCAAGGAGTTTATAGCGGTTTAACAACAGACACTTTACAGCATTGTGAAGAAACTGTTTAGAAACTCGCTTTTTAGAGAAGATTAGCTGTGCAGTTTGCAAGTAAAGAACTTCTATTTTGAACCTCACACTCAGAAGAACCTAGGAATGGGAATCAGCAAAACTTTGAGTACCAACTAAACGTGTAACGGTGTATATAATACAAGTAATGTTTGCTTTATTTGCAAGTGCAGCAATAACTCGTCTGAGCACAAAGGGACCGAGACCACGACACAAGATAAATCAGATGCTCTGCCTTCTCCACGATCACAAAACCTCTCTTGCAATCTTGGACTGAACGGATCTTTTCAAACTCTTCACATATTTTCTACTTTCAATTAAATTTTAAGTTGAATTTCGTTGGTCCAAAAGATCGTCACTATAACTACCCGAGACTTTTCATGAACAAAGAAGAATCTGTAAGTACACAGCCACTTTGAGAGGCAAATCGTAGATTACACGGATGATGCGGAATGCACTCCTGACTTTGCCTGAAGCTTTGGCAGAGTGTGAGGTCTGGAACACGCCAACACGAGATGTGCTAATGTAGGAGTTAGTGCTGGACATGACCGCCAGGGGCAGCACTCGACAAGGTCAGAGGTCAGGGTTCAGCACAGTGAACTCCTAGGAGATGTAGTGGTATCATTATTTGTCTGTGGAGGATTTTCATCAAAGTATCTGGAGATCCTAAGACCGTCACAGCAAAGTTGCGAGCAGATGTTTCCAGCAATAAACAACCTCTTTGCCATGACTTGGCAACGTCCAGCCGAGCACCCGCTGGACTCTAGTCACTCCAGTACCGTTTCTTCATTACTCCAGTGATTGACGAACTGGTTCCAGCACTGGCATATTTAATAGACAACTAACTGTAGTTCAACCTAGCGTTGCTCACTCTAGTCTAGTACCAGTTTCATAACTGCACTCCCCAATCAGCTGACAACTTGCTTATCGTACGTTCAGGAAGCTGTTACATAGGAGGCGATTACAAGAGAATTGCTTCCCCTCGGCTGAAATTGTGCAACGGCCCGGTTGGGAGGCCTTGAAGATGGTCGGTTGGTAGGACTGATGTATTCTGGAGGAAGTGACATCCGGCGTCGCCCTTTGTCCAGAGGCCGCGACCTTGGCTGGAGTCCACGGAGCATGGAGCTGGAAACCATGACGTCACCGTCTGAAGTGACATCTGCCCACTGGGCGGGGGAGGAACACGAGATGAATCGGGCGAAGGGGATGATGACCTTCTTAAAGAAAAATTGTACATGCTGATACTTGGGATTATTAATGGAGGGATGCTAGGAGATTTTAGAATAGAAGGGTTTAACTCTTGCTTTCGCGGCCGTTCCCACAAATATAATCTGGTTCACACCCCGTCAAAACATCATTATAATTTTGTTGGATCTTTTTGGACTAGCTGTGGAGTAGTACCATATTCAGTCACTGAGATACTTGCAGTCTGCTATCCTATTGGTCACAGGGCTACCAACGGTCCATTGACCAATAGGATAGCAGACAGCAAGTATCTCAGTTTCAGCCAATTCATGACTGAAGATGGTACTATACTTACTAAGACCGAAATCTTTCAGGAAAATAATAATAATCACTTGACGTGGAGTGAACCGAAGGAACTATATTATAATGAAATGGTTGATTAAATGATGTACAAGGCTGAGAAAAAATATTCTGGAAAAATGTTAAAAGGCCCATGAATTATGAGCTATAACATATAGGTTCTCCATAGTTTTGTAGACTCTATTATTGCTGTTTCTTAATTTTAAATATATCCCCGTCGACAGAATATAGGATATTCTTAACCAATCAACTCCTTTGTCACGTTAAGGGCGCTTGACCTGAAGATGAGAAACGATAGAAGAGTCCATAATAATTTCCTAAATTGTAAACTCCTTCATTATAACAAATAATTACCCTTATACACACTATCTAATTTCGGTATCGCGGTGATGACAGACTACAAAAAACGAAATCAAAGGGAATACAAATGATGCAACATTTAACTCATTCCAGAACCAGTTTATCCTTTGTTTTGGCAATCAACACGTCACGTGACCGGTTATAATCACGATGTTGATTTAGAAGCAGCTGAGCCGAGTCGTGACAACGAGAGTTGGGCTGGAATTGTAATCCATCCTCAGCCTTGTGATAATTGTAGAGCAAGGAGATAAATGTAAATGATAAATCTGCACATGAGACTACCGTGTGTTCAACTCAGGGTGATTATATACGTGGTTCGGAAGTCACGTTAAGCCGTTAATCCTTTCCATTGGTCGTATGAATTAAAATGTATATATTTGAGATACGAGTGGACCTTAACAGAGTACTGCTACAACACCGGTGGTCTAGAGCAGGATAACACCGTACACGTATCATTACACTACAGTGCTGCCAATATGATAACAATCAACAATCAAGATGGCGGCTTGGATCTTGATAATTGCAAGGCGTGAACAGTAGCAACTCCATGAATATATTAACAATGTGAAGTAGCAAAGCTCACGGTGCCACCTTGAGTCTCACGGTTCCGGTTTAGCTAATGGATGGGATGTGTAAAACCTCCGTTACCTGCTGTGAACCTCATCAGGAGCACACGAAGTGCTAGGATACTTGTCTGACACTTGTTCTGGAGTATCAGGGCGACAGGAGTGTGTAGCGGGACATGAGTGTTTTCTTGTGGGAACTAAGCCACGCAGTTGTTAGTTAAAGACAAAATGCAAACACTTGACTTAAAATTAAAAATATTCTGGTTAAGACTACCATTTTAAATATATAGATCTCAGTACAGCCCAGGACAAATGTCTTGATTTTAATATTTTCTGAAGAAGAGTCAGCTTGAGTTTATTCTGAAGAGTGCTGACATTCAGCGGGCCCGTGGCGGATTGGTATCGCGCGCGACTCATTCGGTGGGACGGGTTCGATCTTCGCAGTCACCGCTAACACGACGATGTCAATGCAACTGTATGTTGTTTATGGAATAAAACATTTATTTATTTAACAATTTGTTATGTGACTTTGCGGTAACGCTAGATAAAGGTTGAGGTGCGGGGGAATTGAAGTGAACAGGTGGTTTCGTTATTGGAACGCGTACTGACTGGTTTGGACTGCGCATCGCGAAGATAGCGGTTGCAACATACGTCAACTCTTAGATTACTCTGGAACCTGTCCTTGACAAGGACGAGTGGATGTGGGCGACCTTCGTTATCAAAACTCGACCAAACAGACTCAGACTAAACTGCACACAGTGAGTAATGTGCAGAGAACTGCAAGATATGGAGCGCGTGCTCGTGTGTGTGCTGTGGTCTGAGCGCGGCCCGGCGACTACGCCCCCTGAGGGTCACCGAGACTCAGATATGCGTAAATTTGTACATCAACCTAAAGTACACCGAGGTATTACAAATTTAGTGAGCGCAGACTCGGTAAACCCCATAATATGCCATCTAGTACAAGGCGTGCGATGCCCCTCAAACAAGAGGCCTGACCTCTTGAATCCACAACACGGAGCGGCCGTTCCACCTAATTCAGTTGACCGAGACAGACGCCGGGCGTGTATCAAGGCTAACTAGTCACTTCATATAGTGTGTGTGGGAGTACTGTTAGCCGTTAGTGTAGCAGTTGGCAGCACTGCATTAGCATAGAGGCAGCACGCAGCTGCATGCTCGGCGCGGGAGTTCATGGCCTTGGAACTGTTGATGAGCTGATAAGATTAAGATGCAAAGATGGAGAGTATTTACTGGGTTTAATACCATTTGAAAATCTTTTAGAGCACTTCTCCGACATTACGACGGATTATGTTCCTAGCGTTTCAATAGACGCCGTCAGAAACCTTCACACTTCTCGCAAAGTCGAACCTCACATAGCACACACAAGCATGCTATGGCGGGAGGCGAGGGGGTGAACGAATATTTTCCTTTTGTTGGTCTAAAGTTCTTTCGTTCAAAGTAGAGAAACGGGATGCACATTTGTGATACGTTTTTAATACAAATGTGCATCCCGGTACCTTGCATGATACTTAAGAATTCGAAGCGATAACACTCGATATTAAACTTTTTGATTTTATTTTAATCTACGAATGATATAAATGGAGATTACTCATTTTTTTAAAGCCGAATGAGGTTAATACGAGCTCGTATATTACGTAGTACAAACATCTAAAGTATTTTCGCTTAAGGGCAGATTATTGCTGGCTCAAACTAACTTGGCCTGTGTTTGTGATGCGGTTGATTTCACGCACAACACCGCCGGCTGTAGACATTGTTTATCTCGCGAGACCTTGGTATTGATGATCCTCTGATCTTCTGTTGTGTTGTTGATGGACTCCTGATCCTGCTGGAGCCGTGTTTAATCACAAGAAGTGTTTCTCTGCTTTGTTCTGCTCCCCTGGTCTCATCACGCTCTGCCAGTCTCGCTCTTGCAATGTCAGCTTGATTCCAACATCTGCTATTTCTTGCCACTGTTACAACTCTTTATGCTGATTCGTCTAGGTTGGAAATGCATCTACCTAATCTACCTGCTAGTGGCGGTGGCATCTTTTTTGTGGCTCTCGTTGGTTTCAACCGGACGTATCTTTCTTTAGTCTTGTCTGACGTAGCAAGTACCTGTCTGTATACAGGGTGTTTAAAAAGCTACCCATGCAAGGACCTATGCACCTCTTTTTTCATTTAACCTCCTTATGATAAGTAGTGAGCTTTGGGACACCCTGTATACACGTTGTCCCCTGGGATTGTGGAGTTAAGTAGCTAGTCTCCTTCTGCTGAAGATTTTGCTAAAATTCTCATGTTTCCTGACACACAAGAGGGGATCTTAAACATTCTTCTAACCTGTTCCCAATCGTCTAATAATAATGTTTTTTTACTTAATTAATGTTTCTCCTAGACAACAACTCAGTGACTCCAGCTAATTCGTGATATAAAGCTCTTAACCCAGTTGTTCGAAAGCAGAATATAACCTCCAAGGTCTTCCTAAGTATTCAGAGAACCAAATAAATGGCCTGTTTCAAAACACTAAAAGACCATCCAAATTTATAGATTTCCTTTTGAAGAGGTTCAGACCTTAATTCTTCAACATTTTCTCTAATGTCCAGTAGGAACTTGAAAATGATTGAATGATGCCATGCAGTCTTGTGACACGATGTTCTGTCTAACGATGAGAACCACAGGACCTTGAACATCTGCTGGAACCACGCTCTGTGCACTCACAGATTGTAGAGACCAGCTGCTTCTGCTGCTTCAAGGTACAACACAACTCAACTATTCATCACAGTCTGCATATTTCACAGCGGAGTTTTTCTGTACTTTCATGACGCAACTGGTTCTAAATATTCTGTCAGCTTTCGAGGAGTTACATGTTGATTTTTGGGGTCTAGCCAACAATAAAGTGACATACATGAATCGCCAAGTGCCTGTCTTAATCCACAGTGTGTAGCAGCAACCATGTAGTAGCACTCGGTAGCAAAACCATCTTCGAGCACATTATAAACCCATCAGAGCTAATGTTATGAAAGGCGTACAACCGCGATAACATCAGTGTATAACAGGAGCATTATATCAGGAGTGCATAATCAGGAGTCGTTACACGGTAACCTGTTACACATCGCAACCGTTGCACGAGAACCGTTGCAACCTTGGCCGTCCTGTCACTATTCATAGTCAAGGCGAGTTTATGGACTATTCTTCACACACCTAGACCGTGCTTCGCCGTCGTTTAACGTTGATATTTCCTAACAGCTGTTCAAACTAAGAGTTACAAGCGGATTCTTTGGTGATATGTGATGTTTTATTGCTGCTTTATTTGCACATGTGTAAATTTCTAGTTTACAACTACAGGAAGTTTTATAGCAGATGAATTTTCATTAGCGTAAGTTATGAAACCGCATAGATTACGTGTGACCTTCGCGAATATACGGATTTGAGTTTTAGAGATCGTAAATTAGTCAATAAACATGAAGGAGGGATTTATCACTTTGATGACACGGTTTGATAACATTCGTTGAGAAGTTATATTAGTTAGTGCTGGAGGGGTTATTTATGGTGCGTAAAGTTAGTGGATAAATGCATCTTGTGGATACACGACGCAGTGATAACGTATTTCGAACGCTTATTTTCAAAAGTTTCAAGACATTTAAACGATTGTATTTCTTTATATCCTTTGATTTGGATTTTGAAAATACAAGTCATGAAACTATTATCTAAACCGGATGTCCATTCAGGACCTTAACGTCAGGATTGACAGAAGTAAAAGTCTTGACCCTTTCTCAATCTCAAGTCAAACATCTGATAACGCTCCGGACGTGTCAAATGAAGTTGTCTATACAGTCACGAGAAAACCCCCAGCACTTTCCTGTGAACACAACACCGTGTTCTCCTAGTAGCCTGGTGACTGTAGAGAGAAAGTGTTGCAGACTGCATTGATGTTGCGAAACACTGATCAGGCAGGCGGACACCAGGTCACCTTGATGCTGGGGTTAGCAGGGCGGGGGAAAGGTCAAGTTGGCGATATATGTGCTTCCAGCCGGGTTTGTTTACAGAAACCAGTCTAGTCACCTGAAATTATCAGAAAACTACATGGTTCCTGATGTCATGCTTTAAAACAGCTATATCTGCATGCAAACATGATCTACGATATTAATTCAAGAGTAGATCCTATTGGAAATACCTAAGATCAATTGGTAATCAATGAAAAGTACCCGAAGAAAAAGGCACTGTTGGATGAAGAACTTTCTGCATTACGCATTTGCAGGTCAAAGCTGTAACCACAAAGAACTCTTACAACAGAATTCATCCATGCAAATCTCTCACCCAGATAATAACCAAGATTGCACATCTTGACTGTAGAAATGCAACTGATGAATGAATCGTCTTCAAGAGTTCTAAAGGTCTTTGGTGCGTTTAAAAACTAAATAACGACCATTCAACCGTTTAAAGACCTTTTGGAGGTACAACTCCAGAAACATCTTCAATCATCAAATGATTGATTCGGATTGAACACTTTGTTCACCAGGACCAAGAAGGAGCAGCGAAGGACAGGTCTGGTATGATTCAGTCATGTGACTCCCAAGAGGCCCCTGACTTGCGTCATGTTGATCCTTCACCGACTCCTCCACAATGATAACCAGGCCAGAGAAAGTGTCCAGTGGGCGATCCGCGTCATGTCAGTGGGACCAGCGTGGGTCCGCCAGAGTGTGCCAATCTTCAGGAGCTGAGGATTCACGGGTGTGTTCTCTAGGAGTGGGCTGTTTGGGGACTTTCTGATTTGGAGAATTCTACAGAAAGCCTTGAAGTTGGAAGGTTTTTTGGACTCCTCCTGAAACTCGTAGGCTTGTTGTTTGACGTATACATTTTTGTTAGATTCCGTTTATTAATTAAAGTAATAATAAATACACGCTAAGAATGGTTTTGATTTTGTGACGTAATTTTCAAAATTTAAAGATCCAAAGAAATCTTGTTTGAAAGTTTTCTGACTTTTTCGAGGATAGCTGCTTATTCTGTTGGGTTCCTACCCGTGTATTGGTCAGGCACTTAGATAACTGAGAAGTGAGACAGTGTTTGTGAGAGGGCAGAGCTGAAACAATGGAAGTTGGCCAATCTCACATTTGGGTGAAAGTTAAGCCAGTTCGTGCCTCCCTACACGCTACTGGCTCCTTTCCCCTCTCGTAACCTTAGTCAATCTTTGATAACACAGGTCAAAGTATGGATTGACATCTGCTTGAATTTTATAAATCAGAAGTGGTATGAATACGTGCGCGTCGTGTGAAATGAATCTAACTAAAAGCAAATATTCAATTGATAAATCGTTAAAAACAACAATACATTATTTAGGTGATTAATGATTATTTAAAGACCAGTCACGGTCACTTTGGCAAGAAAATCAACCCGCCGCTACAACAGTCGTTACTTATAACGGTAAGAGAATATTAGCGAAAATAAGCGCTGCTACTGTTATTCCATATTTTGCATCAATTGTCGACAATAAAAGCAAGGGTAAGTAGGTTAGCAGGTGCGACAACCTAACAACAGCACCTCCTGGTGGGTTAACGAGCAACTGATGGGTAGAGTGTTGGTAGGCGAGATATCGCATGCAGCTGGGCACAACTGTACATAACTGTGGTAGGTGACTTATCCCATCCAGCCGGGCAGATTCTCGGTTCCAAGAACAGTTGTTAGCGCAGAGATAAACAAATATAATTGGCATTTCCGTTAGCAACAGTAAACATAGTGGCAGAAAAACAAGGAAGAACTTAACATCGAGACTGACCAAAGCTACTGTTCTATGGCCGTATCCATGTTGATGAATGCTTGTGGAATAATTAAGTAAAACCTTTTTTGGGTGAGATTGATCTCAAAATTTGACCTTAAGCTTAAACTGGCGTTCAAATTCAGCAAACAAAACTTTACGCTGAATTTTTATTCGCACATTGTATAAAAACACGCGTTTAAGTACGATAAACTGTTTCCTCAAACTTTGACAGTGAGTGACATGAAATATCTCTTAAATGTTGAGAATGTGTTCAACGGAAATAAACTGACCGTCACAGCTGACTTATTGCTACAAAACAGCTATTCAAAGGAACCGTTTCATCTCCACCTAATCACCATGGCTTTATGACAACCGCCATAAACCACTCGCATCCACGGAAGCCTGTTGTTCTCAAGCAACGGTAGATGGGATCTAGTTTCCTGCCAAGAAGCATAACTCACACGAAGCTAACAGTACCGGTGATTATGCTGATGAGGCTCTTGCACACGACTCGGCGAGTTGCACAGTGTGAACTGGACTTGGCAACAAGAATCTGTTCAGAGGTTATGTCTGGTTTTATGTACAATGCTGGAAGGTTTGGTTCTGGAGGTTTGGAGGAGTAGTATTAACTGAGATTGCACGATGTAAAACAGTTTCAAAAAGTACGGGGTCATGAAAAAAGATGGAAAGAGCTAGAAACTGAAGAGGCGTTGAAAAGGAAATGACATCAGACAAACTATATCAAGTAAATGTACCAACAGACCAGTAGCGAAGTGGTTAAGAAACCGGATTAGAGGTTTGACAGCTGCGGTCTTGGTCCACTTGGAGCAGTTTATGGTCTCTGAATCCTGCCCTGAACACCTTCCTCTCCTTGGTCACCGGCTGTTGGATGGTTGAAGGATGTACATTTCGTCATTGTTCTGGCTGAGGAGACACCAGTCAGGTGAAGAGATCAGTGATTCATAGATGTCAAGAGTTTGTTGTGAGGGATGGTGATCGGTGAAATGATCGTGGGATCTTTTAATTCACGGAGAGGGATCTTCACTCATGATAAAACCAATCGATGGTATTGGTGTAGCAGGTGATGATCATCATCGAAAGGATATTTTTCTCAAAAACGCCTGGTGTATTGAATATTTCTTAAAGACCATAGGAGGGTAGTACGCAAATAATAATCTAAATTGATCTGTAAAAAGTTGCTCAAACAGTTAAACTTCTAGTTTACAGACGCCAAAATTATCATTGCTGTGGAAATCAACTGAGATTGCTCAAATTCCAAATATAGATGACACAACTATTTACAGAATGCTTTTAACATGTCGTGTTCGTGGATGAAACGTAGACAATGCCGGCAGGATGATCAGCAGATTCAGAAGCAGAAGATAACAATGTTCATTAGTGACAGATGACAGGTGAGATGAGAACAACGGCTGATCACAAAACAGCTGATCAAAGCCCTCCTGATGTGCTGAGGCAACACGCAGCCGCAGGTGCTGACCTTCCCACCAGCAGTCAGCAGCGGGAGGTGCTTCGTATGTCAACAGGCAGGGCAACAATAGCTTCTTGCTCAAGAAATGATGAACAACATGTTTGAAGAAGCTGCAGAAGTTCTTCTTCAGAGGGATTTCAATCTTGCGACATGTTCGCACGGCATCTCCTCATTTAACGACCTGAGAGATATAAAAAGCCAGTGAAATGTGAGCTGCGCTGAAATGGACATCTGGCGTGCAGTTAAATGTATCATTCTCAACTTCACACGACATTAAATTACCATCAACAGAAAGCCGTGAAGACTCGGAGCACGAAAACGAAATGACCTTCCGCAGCGGATTTGCAAGGTGTTTTGTAACATTATACTGTGAGTATTGGGTAATGGAAACGTTTTTAAACGCTTTCATAGAAGAACAACAAATAAAAGACTTATAAGAAAAGGATGAAGCCAGGAGCTAACACGCTCAAAAAGGCAGAAGAACAAGACGTAGAACAACTAGAAGAGAAGATGAAGAAACTAAAAACTGCAAAGAGAAGAAGAAGAAGAAGAGCGCAATTAACAGCTGGCAGAGCGGCTTGTATGGTAATAGATAGCGGACTCTTACACAATCAGATTAATCTATGTTGTTGCAATTACAATTACCGTTTCCTCGCAGCAATTACACGCCTACAATTACAATTACGCCGGAGTTACTATTACAGTGCGCCCGCTTATTGATGTTCTTGCCTCTGGAAACTGAGACGTTTAGTTGATTATAGTTTAGAGTTTGCAGATTTAATGTGGAAACGAATTTGGTGTAAGCACAGGTTCATATTCTTTGTTGTAAAATATTCAGTTACTTGGTTTTGATTAGTTTTTATCTGCGATGTTAAAAGCCAAACTGTTGATTGTCACGTTTTTGTTTTTATTGCTTTATTAAGTAGACTCTCTGTGGACTGTCTACTTTATGGGATCAGCTGATGCCACAGATTCAGACTCATCTGCGACCTCCTTTCTCTGTGGACATTACTGCGCTGCACTCTGTGACCACATAATCAGCTGTTCCATGTCCAAGGTTGGAACCCACTTGTGACAATACCATCACCAGTAGATTGAATATTTGACATTTTCCCGTGCGATGAGGTAAAAGTACATTTGTTGAGAATTCAAACAGGATATTTTCCAGTTTAAGATAATAATAAAAGTTCTAGACGCTAGACAAAGTGCGTTGTTTTTTATATTCCGATTGATTTTAGTTCATCAATTTAAGGGCTTTGAGGAAATAAAGTCTTTGGGAAATAATTGTGTGGCCTTTGGGAAAATTTGAGACATTTTGTTGTAATTTAGCAACCTAGAGGCGTTTTAGGTACAAAATTTACGACCTAAACCCTCTCCCTCCTGGGCACGGTCTTGAACACCTACTTCGACTGACAACTTTGACCTTGAACCTAATTCGCTTTGATATCGCGTATCTACTTCCGCAAGTGCTCCTGACTTCCTCCCTGGGCGTACCTTGTCCTCCACAGTGATGTAGTCTGTGTGTAGGCAGCAGTGGCGTCAGCGCCGCGCCCCATGCCGAGGTCATGCTGTCATCAGTACGCGACAAGAGTCCGGAGTAGCGGGCCTGTGTACGTGACCGAGTATCATGTCGTCACCCGAAACTGTTAGCTGGCTTTGTGGGTTTTATGACCCAGGAGCGGTCGAGGTGTCGTTAGGTTTAGAGCTCGGGAAGAATGCGGTAAAGTAAGCAAATGAGGGAGTTAAAAGTGTTGAAATGTGGTAGTGGCGTGTAGATATGCGCTAGATTGTTATCAGAACTGAGGTTGGTCTGTCAGGGTTAAATTGAATACGTTTAATAAAGAGATTCACTGACTATTAAGGATAGGATCAACCATTTAATTTAGTTATAGAAGCCCAACTCAAATGGGTCTCTTGTCCGCTGAGTTTAGCCCGCACTCTGTCGGCACCAACTGTTCGGCCGAATGTTTGAATATTCGGCTTATAGAGAAAATAGTCTGTTATAAATGATCAGTTATCAAAAGTAAACTATAGCCATCAACCTCGAACTACGCGAAATCTGGCAGTTGGCTGCAAGTTCAAAATCAACGCATTGCACAACACCTACAAAGATAATGTTATGGTAGGTAGATCGGACGTAGATGCAACACGGCTGAAACAGGAAATTCTACATAGTTGCGGCAGCCCAAGCACTGCGCTGCCTCTCTCGCCGTATTTCTCCCCCCTCGGCTCCACATGCTCGAATTTGTCCGATGTCAATGACTTAAATGTGACCAAATCGTGCGATTTTCAAGAACGAACAAACTTGCGCGTGTGTCAGTGGCATGTGCGTGTGCGCGGTCTCTTTCATCACAAATACTTTAAATATTCTTATAATATAAATATTGTCGTTTAAGAACGACGAGTCTAAAACAACTCCCCTTCTTTTCTAATTTAATGTTTATTTTTTCAGGGATTCCGGACAAAGAGGGGGGACTGTCTGCGCAAAGGTAAGTGAACTGATAGCACTTTACATTGTTTTCCGATTGTTAAGTTTAATTATTGTTACTTTAACCATAGATGTATCTACTGGAGACTCTTAAACAATTGCCTGAGCCATGTGGCGTGTGTTTACTACAGCTGTGCGGGTGTGTCACGTGACCTTGAGACTGTTAACGGGTGACCATGTCCAGGACGTGCTGGACTCCGCGGATCCAGTTCTTGCACCACTCTGACAATGGATCTTCACTCCATTGTCCGCCTCTGTTACCGGAACAATGACTTGGAAAATGCTTCTTCAACAGATTCCTTGACCTGCTTCAACCGATCCTCCCCTTGACCAAGTCTCGTTTCGGCACTTTCCTCAATCATCTGGTTAATCAGTGTAAGAGTAGTTCGAAACGCCAAATGATTTTGGAGATCGATAATACTTAGTCAAATTGGAGGAGTTGCAAAATTTCTAAACATTAATTTTGCACTGCACGTTTACTTGACGTATTTGTGAAACCTAAAATTATGTTATGTTGTATTGCGCATAGATGTGACATGGCTGAGGCAGGAAAATCAACATAGTTCAGCAGCCCAGCAGCACAGCTAGCGTGAGTTCACCTGTGTTGTGTACTTGGCCTGGATATGCAGTGCTGAGGTTGATGGGAGGAGGTTTTGATTTACAAATTTCACAACTGACCTTCGAAACTTGTTTAAACATCCTTGTTGGTACATTCAGACATAAATCTTATTATGGGATTAGGACACAGAGTATTTAATTTGGCAGAGTGTACAGATGGTATAAGTAAAAGGTTTGCTAATATTTTCCTTCTTAAATACTCAAAGGTTAGCAGCGATCTACTGACCTATCACTAAAGGTTAACAGGGCAGTCACACTGGTCACATATATCAACCAACATAGTTATCTGACCTTTATTGTTGAATCAAGGGCAACACCACACGAAACCGCGCGTTCAAGTCTATCTATCTTATATACCTGAGAATATCATTGTAATATTAATGTTTAAAAGATCAATTCCACACATCTTAAAATAAAAGTTAAAGTTTGTATTGTTTAACGAGGACGAGCTAGGTCCTCTCTGCCACTCAACCTCGACCTTTACCTAGCGTTATCGCATTATCGTCTTCGAGATGATGTAGGGTTTCACGGTGTTCACCAAACAAACGGCGATTTCTCTATGCTTAAAACAATCAAATTATTTTCCACTACAACAAATGTCTCAGTTTTTTTAAGTTTTGACCGATGTCTATACTTATGTGACAGTGCTGTGTGTTGGGGTGGCTGAGTGGTTAGCGGTGTGCAGATTGCCTCATGCCCGTGGGTCGAGCGCGGCCAGGCCGGCTATATATGGTGGCAGTGTGGGGAGCAAGGACAGCCAGCCCACGCCGCTCAGCAGCTCAGCAGCTCCGGTTACACACTCACTTTCCTTCACCAACAGAGAATACACATTTTGGGCCTTACCGGTTAGTTAACACGTAACATTACCACGGAAAAGTAGGTGTGATGTCGATTTTGGTCAGGTGTGAACCATGAAGGTGTCGACCATTCATAACATCTGTGTGAATGAATTATAGAATATTAACTCTTAGGATTTCGTGGTTGTTGTAACAACTATAATTTAATTCTTCTGGTTCACACCACGTTAAAACATCATTATAACTTGTTATAAATATTTTGGTCTCGCTGTGGAGTACCATCTTCAGTCGCTGATAGGCTGAAACTGAGATCCTTGCGGTCTGCTTTCCTATTGGTCACAGGGCAATGGAGATTGGCAGCCATGTGATCTTTAGGATAGCAGACAGCAAGAATGTTAGTTTCAGCCAATCAGTGACCTAAGATGGTACTCCAAGCAAATTAGATTGACGTTTTGACCGGAAGAACAAGATTTTAATTATAGAATAGTTATAACACATTCTATTAAAAGAAAAACTTCAATACAATGTGGGAAACACGATAAACATTCCTGTATAGGTGTGCGTCACCAATAAAAAACTGAAAACATAAAAACTCTCAATCAAATCTAGATCAACTCACTCCTGATACTTGCAATGATTGCAAAGTTGTACCACTTGTAACACTTGCAATCATTGCAAAGTTGTGCTCTCATATGGACGTGTAATTGTAAGGAAGTGTTGTATGAAATGAAATGACACACTGCGTCCAGCAACCTTCGCATGCATCGGAGTGATTAGACATTAGAGTGGAGACCTGCTCCAGAATGTCAGGGCTGACAACTCACTTCAATCATGTACACTTATGCAACAGTTGGTAGCACTGCTCAGGGAAGGGATATCCGTTAAATAACAGCCGGCCCTAGTTTTTAACAAGACTAAACCTCATCATTCATCAAAAACACTCATCACACTCGCCATCATTCCATGTTCGATTATGCAACGATCACGACTCAATGCTAAAACTACAACACAAAACATCCCAAGACAAAACCATCTGTGCAGAAAATCCATCACGTTATCTAAAGCATGAATTGATTCACAGTTCCTCTTCCTTGTTGATTGAAATCAGCTGACGGCGTGAAGTCCGGTGAGTGATCACAGATTATCGGTGCACCAGCTGATGCAGGTGACGTTGACAGAGTGATGCGTCTCGGTGCATTCGATATTGCAACCTTTGTAAAGTAGCCTACACTCATTGTGTTGTCACTGTGATGCATTCGAGGGAAAGTTATGAAACATTATACTATCAAAGTGGTGAAAGAAAACTCTCAAAGATTTCTAAATTGGAGGTTGTCTGTGCATCGTATCGGAAGAGTTTAAATACCAGCAAACTCACCCACAGGAAATTCGTATGGTCAGCTTGTGTACTTACCTAAAACAAAAATACAACAATTAGTTTTCATATAACAGCAAACAAAGAAGATCGTAAATTTTAGTAGTAGACACAGGATTACAGGTAGCACTTTTCATAGAAATAAATCAGTCCACCTTGCATTCCCACAAGTCTTGTAAATATCAAGGACACCAAGACAATCTTCGTTTATCCTTAGACACCATTCGTCGTGATAGAGTGGCCATTTCAACGACAGGGCCGACACCTGACGGCAGGAGGGGTAATTAATAGCTTGATCAGCAGAGAAAGTACCTCGAGGCTCATATTTTATACTCTGTGGTGCCGTATTGTCCAAGGTCATTAGGTGGATCCATTCTGTAGGGAAAGTTCGGTGTAGGAGGGTGATTTGGAGAATGGTCTGTGTAAGAGGTGAATGGATTTTATGGGCTAGTGTGATGGCTTTGTCGGTAGATCACGCAATAAGTCTATGATTTTATGGTTCAAATATAATCACAAGTCACAACGCTATCAAAGAGCTCTAACATAAGGTTACTGAAACCTACATGTTGGTGCTTTGAATTTACAATGTAATAAATATAGAGACGATGCCGGTGACATTCAAGCAAAAATAAATTTCTGACAAACTTGAATTTATCCAGCTATCAAAAGATTGACAGAAAAACGTGACTTATATCTTAACATAACCTAAACGTCCAAAGCAGTGAGCGATTTCGGTGACGTAATCATGCGTCAGTGAACAATGATCAGCTGGGAAATGTCACGTCCACAGAGTAATGACACCAGAGAGTAACTCTGCACAGAGGAGTCATAATGTAATAACGACTGGTTTTTCTTCCTCTTTGGATTGCCAGTCTCGCCGGCAGCGACACTTCTAGGAAATTCGGCGAGAAAGGTTTTTACCCGCTGCGATTATTGTTGGGAAGTTATGACAAGATGAGCTTTTGTATTCTTTGGCGAGAAGTCTTGAGCATAAAAATAAAACTGGCAGTGGGATGTCTTTGACCATAAACTTCTAGCGTATTCATGGGCAATGCTGACAAAATGAAACTTGGACACGGAACATTATCTTCTTCTTGTGAAGTGTTGTTCTGATGTGCAGTTTTCCTTCAGCGCCACTGGTGTGCGAGGATGCGGTGAACCACACGTGCGTGCGGTCAAGTCGCGACTCTGCGGTCAACAAGTCTCAGACAAAAACCCCGTGTACTTGTGCTTTGTTCACACTCCTGGAGTTTTCTTCTTCATTGATTCCAAACCAGTTCAAGGGTTTGATCGGCTGTTGACCCTAAGAGGAATGTGGGTAAAAACTGAACGGGATGAGCTGAGAAACTTTTCAGTTTTTTTGTTTAATTCTTAGGCTTTCGCGGCCGAAGTCTCAGCTACAATCTAGTTCTTCCTGTTCACACCACGTCAAACCATCATAATAATTAGTTGGAGATATTTTGTTTTGCGTTTGGAGTACCATCTTCAGTCACTGATTGGCTGAATCTGATCTACTTGCTGTCTGTTGTCCTATTGGTTGCAGGGCTGCCAATAGTCCAATGGAGCAGGGATGCCACTGACGATGTTCTTACCAATAGGATAGCAGACAGCAAGTAGCTCAGTTTCAGCCAATCCGTGACTGAAGATGGTACTCCACAGCCGTAAGAACATTATTACGATGTTGTGACGCGGTGTGAAGGGCAAGAACTAGATTATAGTTGTTCAGTTGTTGTAAAAAAGTTGAAACTGTTTAGCACGATTATCATTGATAAACAAAACGTCGATTTTAATTTGGCACGGAAGTTCAATAACTGAGATTCCTCAGGGAGTATAACGATCCGGTTGGATTTTAACTGTGATCTAGAGAAACTCTAATAGCTTCGTAAAAGAAATGTATCAAAGAACAACTAGTGAGCTTAAGGGAAGTACATGAGTCAAAGAGATGATTGGAGCAATCTCCTGGATTGAGTGAACGTAACGCGTTACCATCAGTACAGGTGAGGACAGCTTCTAACGGTCCCAACATTCTAAAGCCGTGATCTGCAGCAATCTGGAGTTGTGATGATAACAGCAATGCTTCCCGGCAATCACAGGAACCTGTTACTCTGTGATTAAACTCTTCAGTTGAGCGTCTCTTTATCTCAATGTTGTGTTGAGACTGGTTTGTCGGATCAGCCACTTGTTCCTCAAGGTCACTGAACTTGCGGATTCACTCTCATAGTCCGTCTTCCTCGCTATAACATGTCCGTCTTCATATAACGCAAGAACACAACCTGGTAGACTCTCGCTCTGGGCGGTGCTCTACCAGCAGCGAGTGTTTAATCTATTACCAGCCGCACAATGGCGGACCTTGAGCCCACAATACATTGTGAGTGTGACACAATGTTATACAAGAGGTGTGATTAGCTTCTTGTGCCGCTTTGTCTTCACCCCCTGGCGGGCCGCTGCCCCAGAAACCTGCCCTGGCCTTGACTCTTCACCCTCGATAGTCGATACGTGTCAGTATTATCGATCTATTGAGTGAGAATATCGTCGATTATCTTAGACTTTGGAGGTGGCATACTTCAACTGATATGTAAGATCGAGAAATTTCGGTGTCCCTCAAGGTAGTATTGTTAGTGCAATGTTCATCTTAACTTCTTAGCAAAGCAACATTGTTACTTAGACACTGACCTGAGTGGACATCTAAGATGACTCGATAGTCGACCAGACCCGATGTCGAGACAGCGATTATTAATGACCCTCTCTAGCGGCTAGTGTGTTCTATTCTGATGGCTTTTATTCAGATAAATCATGTTGTGTCTGTGAATGCGTTGTGTTGTGTCGCCTCGGGCTCTCTCACAAGTACACGTGCGTCGACTTGGAGTGTCAATGTACGTCCAAGTTTCCTCATGGTTTGGGAGTTGGTACGGTTGCCTAGATAGATGGGCGTGTGTGATGCACGCAGCACGTGGTGTACCGTTGCTCACTAGCGCACTCTGCCCGCGCAGACACGCAGCACGTCCTCACACTTGTCTGCTGATTACTGTGTTTCACACAATTGAGAGCTTTTATTACTCGCGCTCACGTGTTCTCAGCCCGCACATTCCGGAGTCGCTGAACTTTCAAACTCGCATCACATTTTTACTTATTTATAACGGAAATCCGATTCAAACTGATCCTTGAAGGGTGTAGGTAGACCTGGATGTTTTGGTACCTTATGAAGAGTGGTAAAAAAGGTAGAGATGAACTTCAGTGGAGAAGGAGAAACTGAGTGTCTCAAGTTTATGGATAAGTTAATACACGTACATTTTCAATGCTACGCAATCGTCAGTATTTTAATAGCTAAAATGCTCCATACATTCTAATATCGGGGTGTCTCTTCCAGTTCTTGCTGAACAAACAATTGTTCATTCCCCATTCGTTTTCCTCTCTAGCCCTTCATCAGTGAGTAAACCTCGCGCTCTCTCAGCAGATGTGTCACTATACAATACTTTTGCAGTTACAACTTCTTTAAAACAAGTTTGTAACAACTTCGGCATCAGGACACCTTAAATCGAACTCGGTAACTGGTTGACAAGTCCTGCCTAGAAGGCAAACTTTCTATCCTTTAAGAATCATTTAGTGCTGTAGGAAAAGAAATGATGTTTTTGAAACGTTTTATGAATAGTTCCGTCGAAATTGCCATAAACACCGCCGTACATTAAAAATTAAGACATCCTCAATTTAATCCTCGGTTCCGGTATGATGGCTGTTAATGAATCCACTTCCTCACTAACAGTACCCAGGACCAGGACCATGACCAGAGATATGCTAGGAGGTGAACACTCTGACTGCCAGAGGTACTGTTACTCACGTGTGTGAAGGCTCCGTTACCGGCTCTTGAACACTGTCGCGTGCACGTCAATCAACGTGTCGCCCTAGGTGAACTGGACGTGGTCGCGAGAGACATCAGGCAAATGTTGTTGAATTTTGCGAAATTAAAACTGTGAGACAAACACAATTTAAAACTGTAAGAGCCATAGGATCCTCGTACAGGAGGTTCCTTTCTGATGTACTTAGGGGAAACTGGAAATCATATCTGTTCTTATCAGGTGTAAATACATTCAGTTTCACAGCACTGTTCCTCGCTTTACGAGCTTATGGGGCGTAGCTTGCACATGCACATTAACATACTCTCCACAACCGGCGTCTTTGATACCTTCACATTCACAGAGCGTTGCTCAGGGAATTGATTATGAGGCAGAACATTTGCAAGATGCAGTTAGGGCAAAGGTGGGAACACAGACAAATTAACTATACCATAGAGTCCGTTAGCCTATGTCGGGAACATGTGAACCGTTCCGATGAATCAACAACCGTTAAGTGGAAATGATTTTTGAAACTTTTATTTCCTGAGGAGAGTTTGTCAATACTATCTTTGTCAACAACATTTTGAATACAATTCCAGTAATTTTACTGTTTTTGTCATACATCTTAACTCGCTATCAGATCTCATACTATAATCAATACCGACTTTGTAGCCTGCAGTTGCTGAACACATTAAATCAAACGCACCAAACTCCTTCCACCTGACGCCAAGAATGCGCTCAATTACTCGAGCACAGTGCGACAGAGCAATAGTTGATCCTGGATAACAAAAAGTGGCGCGCCGTTACTCGCTTTGCTCCGCATCCTTCATGCCGGGGTCAACGTTCTGTCAGCACCGACACGTATAACACCGACATGTATAACATCGAAATGTATAACACCGACATGTATAAAATCGACATGTATAACAACGACACGTATAACACCGACATGTATAACACGAAATGTATAACACCGACATGTATAACACCGACACTTGCTGACGCGTCATTACACCGACACGAGCAGGGAGATCAGATCAGAGGTTGTTAGGCCGGTGAGCTCGTGATGTTGTGCTGTTAGGGATCACGTCACTCTTCTTTTGGTGACTGGTGGATAGGAGTGGAGGACGAGAAGGTCTAAAGAACTGCATTAGATGGAGCAATGGCACTATCTGGGGAACAGTCGGCCTTAGTTTATAACAAGACGACACCTTATCGTTCATCAAAGCCCCATCACACTCATCATCATTCACCTTAAAATACCGTCTAAAAGTGGCTGGTATCTCAAATCAAAGTATCAAATAGGATTTCTTTTCTTAACTACCTGTTTAAGAGTGGATTGAAAGGTTGCTGTAAAATTGGAAGGTGGAATGTAACGCTCATAAGGTGAACGGCATTTTTCGATCTTTTGGTCAAATTTAATATTTTTTGTAAATTCCGGAGGTTCTTTTAAACAGCTTATTGTTCATGCTCAGTTCTTAACCTTCTGGGTTGGCACAATAAAATTTATGTACTCTACTGCCTCTTTAAACATACATTTAGATATACGAGTATTTGTACATAGTACAGATTTTAAAGGCAAAAACAAAACATAGTTCCTCATTTTAAGTGCTAACTCGTTTGAATTAAGTCAACTATACTTAACACTAGTCTAACAAGGTTTAATCTTCCTAACCCGGAAACCTATAAAGCTACCAACAACCTCTAAATGACAGGTCCTTCAGTTTTTTGCTACTTGAGGGCGTCATCAAAACCCCATCACCCACTCGACCGCGGAAGGGTTGTGACATCTCACTAGTAGCTGCGTGTGGCGGCGCGTCACGTGATCGTGTTATGATATACGGTCCGGGGAGGTGTGCAGGGGGGACCGCCCTCTCATCATCCCCAGGGTGTCTCGTGCCGGGGGTTGGCACCACTGGTGTCTGAACGCACGTTTAAACGGCTCAGGGTCTGTAATCAATCGTCGTTTAACGGACCACCCTGGGAGTTGAGGGTCTTTGCAAAATATTTGGTGAAACCGCTCCTACATCAAGCGTGGAACTAAGTTTTGTTTTTCTGGTCACATCCTTTGAAAAAAACGTGAACGTCTCAAAACATACATAAAAACAACTCTTTTGACACTTTTCCTCATTTAATTTAAAATTGTACCTTTAAATCACCCGCGAATACCACTATGTATCATCTGTAACGTACCGTTTACACGAAGCAGGCTACCTCCCGCAGGTCACTAATGTTCGTGTCTACGGGACGTAAGCTCGTGAGCCAACTACAAGACACTCTCTATCACCTGCATCACTCGACAATACACCATCACTCTACTCACATCGCGGTTGTCGATCTCCTGATCGTGCTTTGTTTGAAGTTTGTTGTTGACGATGGTACTTTTTCTGAGGTTAAAACATTATTACGTACGTTTTCCATAGTTTTTTAATGAAGACGTTTCGTTTCGTCGTACACGACGTTTCGGGGTGTGGAATCTGACCCCGTCCTCAGGTCACAGATCAGGAGATCTGGCCATCGCCAGGAGCTGATCGTTGAAGACCTCAAGACACAAGATGGCAACTGAAGATGATGTGATATGAGCGATGACCTTGTGTTGTCAGTTGGCAAGGTCGATGACCCCTTGGACACAAAGGACACTGAGAGGTGTTCAAGAGCAGCGTCACGACTGCACGACTCTGCAGATGGGATCTGAGGATGAGCATCATGCTAGTGCTACATGGAGACCGAGGTGATCTACTGCTAGCATTGTCCTTAGTTCTCATCTGATACACCACGAGACATGAGATCACGTGGGAAGATGCACAACTTATCTCTTCAACTTGTGTATTGACAAGAAGAAGAAGAGTGGAGATGAAAACAGAACAGCTAATCTTACCAGTTAGATGTAAAAAGTAAATTTGTGGAATTTATATTCAAAACAATACACTTAAAGTCCTTAAGATAGTCATCTTTTGGAGGAATAATTTTCCTAGATATTTCACAAGACAGGTGGCTGATAAGACAAAATATTAGCATCTAACGTCAAAATTTCACCAAAAATACTATTTCAATCGATAACAACAAAACTAGGTTTCCCGCGTAGGCTCGCGGTATATCATTCTTGGATTTCTTCCATCATAAATCTGGACCAACCATAGCGGCACTTGATGAGTTCAGTGTTCACGCTCGGCTTCTCCTCCACCTGGACACGTCCGCGGCGACATTATGATGTCCTGGTGACAGGCAGATGAGTACCGGGCACCAGGAGATCAGCGGCTATCAGGAGACGCATGAGTGGACGTGCGCTAACTGTTCTGTTCCCAGGTCTGCCAACTGTTCCTTGTACGTGCGAGATGGCACTTGGGGAGTCCTTGACCGCGGACAGTAAATTCACAGATATTCTTGATACTTTTTGTCACCAAAGGAATGTCATTAAATGTCCATCATCCACTTGGCTGTGAAGGAAGGGGTGGTGACATCTTACTCAATTAGGGTGGTTGTTGGCGACCTATCATTTACAGAGGAGTTGATTGTCTTTTAATGATTAGTTTCAACTTCAACAGAGGACCCTTGAAAATATCTTCATTTTGGTAATATTATAGAGGAAGGTTCAGCCCCTTCATTGACAACAAGCCTAACAAGGAACGAAAAATCTATTTTGTTCGGAACAGAATTCCTAGCAGTCAAATCCTTAAAAACAATTCAGGGCTTTTTAAAAAGGAAATGTTTTGTAAACCACTATATTGCAGATGACAACGTCTCCCACTGATGTGAGTTTTTAACACGATCACCCACGGGGAGGAACTTGGATGAGTTACTGCTCTAAGAACCCTCAGCGGCCATCATTCACGGCACGCAGTGTAGATGAGCGAATGAAATGCGTGAACCAGTTGATGGAGTTGCACAATGGGCCGGGAGTGGGAGGAGCTCATTAATCTAAAGGTTACAAGTTCCTGGTCCCGTTAAACACACAACACAAGCAAGGCTCATCTTCCATCGCCCACGTACATCTACGCTCTTCTGCTCTCCTGATACCCCTCCCCCGAAGTTCTTTACCACATTGCACAGTGTGTTGAACAAATTAGCTGTGACTCTTTTGTGCTGATTTTGTGTTTTTCGGTCAGCAAAAGAAAATTAATGTGAAAAAGGCAAGTAAACTGAATGTGAAGTAAAGAAAGAATTAGACCAGAGACTGAAGATTGAGTACTTTCTACAACCGCTTCCTCCGCCGCTGTGGTCAGATGCAAGGCAATGAACAATGGAGCAGAGTAAAGTGTTGAGCCATTGCGGCCATTGTCTCTGGCGATTTGCAAACAAACCCTATCCATCTCCTGGAGAAACCGACATCAGGAAGTCAGCCCCACGAGACTGGGAAACCCGGCTAGATCTTGAGTCAGATGCGAGTAGGTGGTTCACAGGAGTCTAGATAAATGTAGCTTACTTTGATCATATGAAAATCTTCTTGGCAGGCTTAGAGGGGATAGAATTTAGATGATGGAAAGAATTGAGTTGGTAATCATTAGCCAAATTGATGATCGATCATTTGAAAATATAGAAGAAAGAATAGAGTCAATGATTAAGGTCAAACAAATCTTACGAAGGTCTTCTGATGTCTGATGGTTATTGAGTTTAGTAAATGGCAAAGTTTGGTGAAATGAAACTACTAAGGAGTCTATAGAGGTAGTAGAATAAAGTTGTGTGAGGGCTTGACTTCTGTTATGGTGAATTTTTGAATTGTTGTTTGAATTTTCATGTGTTTTAATGGAGAAATATTGAAAGATTCTTCATATTCTTCCTTCTTCATATTTAGCCCAGAGAAAGAAATTCACTAAGTTGTACGTGCAGGCCACTTATTTCCCATGAGGTAAATGATAATAATTTGCGATTTTCAAAAACACTAAATAAAAACTAATTAGTTATTGTATCACAACGGATCTCTGCCGTCTACCCAGCCAACAAGAAGGCAGTTAATTAACAAAACCCGCCAAAGTAATTAATCCAGCAGCAGCTAACCATGTAGACGGGAGGAGGGATATGGAAACCCATCAGCGCCGGTGCTGACCCCTAGCGGTGAAACCGCCAAGTGGAAGTGACCGGTAAGGAAACTTGGCCCTGCGAACCGGAAACGCTCAACACTCGGACGTTTCGTTTGACTTTCTTCGTCAAGTGAAGTTGCATCATCAGCACCATCTGTCGTCGCGGTCGACAATCACACATGTGTACCGTCACTGTCACCCGGAGTTGCCAGAGGGCTTGTAATAGCTCTAAGTGGATTTCCGCAAAGGGAAGACTGTGAAGATGACAAAGTGGGAATTCTTTAGAGCATGTGGTCTCCATGTAACTTACGTCCTAGATTCCGATCCTGGTTTTTGCGAAAATATCCATACACTTGTGGAATCCCCAAATTGGCCAGTTGACAAAAACCTGACCCGTTTGGAAAATGATGGACGGGATTTCACGGCATTGTGTTTTGCAAATAGAAAGCAGCTAATGATGAGGGAAGACAATGCTTCATCTCGTAGTGCTCGAGGGAAAGTGTGTAGTGGGAAGTGTTACACATAACACACAGATGAACAGACACAGCTGATAACACAGAGTAGATGTCAGCTGATTACACAGAGTATAACGCAGAGTACATGTCAGCCGATTACACAGATTTCTGAGGTCTTGATGAGACAAGGATTAAACATCGTTAGAGATGTAAACACTCATCAGGTGAGATCCCCTCACTGTCTGAGACGGGTTTAAGAGCCATTACTCTTACGCAATACAGAAGGAAGTCTTCAAACATTTTGTACATTTTATTTTGGGATAAAAATGAACGATATTTTTATCAAATTAATTTGAATGATTAAACTGGTTGTTCCTATGTGTATTTAGTTTAAGAGTTTTAACACAACTTTTCAATAAATCGTCAATACCAAAAGAAAGAAAATAGAGTAAATTATAATATCATAAAATGAGATTCTTCTACGATTATCACGCGATTCAAAAATTTGGGGTGTAAGGAAAAATTGACTTCGGAATGGCCTAATTACACTTGCAACCTATCAAAAAAGTTTAACTCATTCAGACCGGCCCCTATTTTACAACCATAGACTGGTGTTGGATAATAAAATAACTCGCTCCAGTGGCAATTCCACGCTTGGTTATCCAACACAAACACTCATCCAACAATGCAAGTGCACTGTTTGACAGCTGTTGTTATGCACGTCATTGTCATGTGTTTGCCAACATGTGGAAGTGTGACCAATCTGCAGACTGACATCGATCTGTGTGCAGTTACACACTATGTAAAGTGTACACTGCATGATGCATGGTTGCAACCATAACAACGCGAGAAGACGAAATCTAGTGGCGGCGGAACTCGATCTTCTATAGAACTGTAATAAGGCGTTGACAATATTGAGTGTATTTGCTCTTTCGCACGAACACCGAAGATAGTATTAGACTCAGGTAGACAAGTCAGGTGGACCTTTAGTTGTCATAACAATTTGAAAAGAGAACGGTTTGGGCATTGAGCGAAAGCCTGCGGTGACTATTGTCCCTTCAGGGTTTGACAATACACTGCGTTTGCTGATGTTGTGACAGCAAAGGCTCAGCTCTGGCTACCTGTCTCCATGGAAATCATCTTTGATGGGTGTCACTTCTAAAGCTCGAAAATTATCTTTCATTATAGAAGATCTAACTCACTGTCTGTGGAACTTGAGCAGGGATGAATTATAGAAAACCGACCAAGTAGCTCACCTTTAGCTCATCTTATTTCTTCTTCCAAGTTCTAATTTAAATATTCCTCGATGAACCTCTGTGCAAACCCGTTGTCTCTAACCAGCCCATTCTCCCCAGGAAAAGACCCAACATGGAAGACAGCGATAACTTATCACCAAAGTAATCTCCTCTTTACGACGACTGCTCACAGTTAATTTGCCTTGGAAGAGCCTCTCAAGAGACTGTGAAGATGAAGCAGTTGAGAGGTGGGCAGGTGGTTTAGAGGACCTGGCCCACCCCGGGGTCACTGACCTTGGAGGCGTGGGTCGGTGACGTCACTACTGGGACGCCGGAGATGTTTCCTTTCCCGGCTCTGCGAATCATCTGTCTCGGAGGTTGTTCACCGCCTCTTTGCATTTCATTGTAATTTATATTCGGTAATTTGTCAGCGGAGATGGGTTTTCAACAGTTTGATTCAATCGTTAGTATCGCCAGTACAAAACGACTGCGGTATTTTCTGTTCAGAAATATTCTGTTAGGGTCCCAACATTTTTATCACGGAATGCCTGAACAGAATGGATATGAATATACAGTAAAATCTATTCCCATGTATGATATAAACTCCCAACTAGTCTTCATATTCCTCGAGCCTGTACTGCTGCTCTATTCTAGGCTTTACCGAGCCACTAACTTACTGCTATTTTCAATAAATTATCTACAGATTGCATACTGCATAATTATCCGTATATAACATTGAACAGCAGAGCCGTGATTGAGACTGCACAGCATAGCGCAGGCGCAGAAGTAGATCAGTCTGCGCGGTGACGCAAGCGCAGTGAAAGCGACGATTGGCGCGAATAATCACAGCTGATTTGGATGGCTAATGGTGACTGACAGCTGCAGCCGGTAATTGTTGCAATCAGCTGTCCGCTATGTGTAAACAGTCTGCGTGGCGTTTGTTTATTGTACAAGTATCGCTTGTTAACAGGCAATTATCGGGGATTTATTGGCGATGCGGGGTTTCCCTCAGCAAAGTGCTGTTAGAGTGGTCACTAGACATAAAGATAATGATGTGATAAGCTTGGGATATAAGTTCTTGTGATGTATTTTATGTCCGCGAAGAACTTCTTGCTTGAATTTAACATGGACGGTTACCCCCTCTATGTGTAGACTACACTTACTGCACTTACATTTCGAACAGAACGAAGTTTCAGTTTGACTAATGGAAGTACTTTGGTTAAAAACTGTTACGTCAAAACCAGAACCGCTAGTCTCTAACAAGACACATAAATGAAACCATAAACCCAAATGAAACCATTCAAGTGGCTCAGCCCTGGGAATGCAATGTGTGAAGGCATCCTGATTGTCCGTGACAAGTAACATTCCTGCAACGGTCCAGCTTCACAGGTGTCCACTGTGAGAAACACATCTAACAGCTGATCAAGGGAAAGTGCAGAAAGTGAATAATCGACTTGTGATTAATCGATTGATGTGAGGATTGATCGATTGTGGGAAGACGAGGAAGAAGATCAGGCATGGAAATGATCTTCATGCTGAGCCATTGTAGTGCGTCGTCACACTGAAGCGAAGCTATTAGTCTTCGAGTGTTGAGAGATGCAAATGAAATATCGATGAGATAAGAGATTCGTTTCGTAAACGTGGATCGAATTGGAAACCGTGCAATAATGTTTGTGTACAGAAACGTTTATTTAATTACAATTTTTTGTGAGCTAAATTTTATGATGATTAGGCATGACGATTGAACGTTGTTGCCAATAAACGTCGTCGCCTGGTAGCCATCCATAGAAGTGAGAGATTAACGAGGAGATTAACGATCTGGAATTTATCCAGAGACAAATATACTTTTAAGGGCAACATTTGAAGATCTTTTTAGGGTTTTGTCAAACTAAGTATTCCAATAAGTATTTTCTTCAGGTTGTTTATTATCAAAGCTCTCGCTTTAAGTTGAAGTGGAAAGTTTGTTTTCTAAATTACGATTCCAACAAGGAAGATAAGCTTCAGAATGGACGATACTGTAACTTTGACTACTTGAGGTGGCAAGTAGAAGAGACGAAACATTTCCAAATGCATCACGGGAACAAGTTTGCTGTCCAAAGATATCTCCAGTTGAACGATACAGAGAAGAACTGAAGAGCTCACATCTCAATGTCCAGACTTGTGTTAACCCTACAATTGCGAGTGCGGAACTGCTCACCCTGTAATCTCACTGTGCTGAGTGCTTATCATCTGCTCAAGGTCGAGTCAAGAGGTTTTGTCTTTGCAATTTCGCGCTGGGCCGTGGCGAAGGAAGTCTCAATGTCGAGGCTGACAATATCCTTCCCCGAGAGCGTTTATTCAATGCATTGAACATTTAACTTATAGTGGAAGTATTTGTATTCTTTGATAATTTTAGCTACTTGTATAAGGTAGAAAAAGATGGTAGATCCTAACCGAAATGTTTCAAAAGGAATCGCCGCCAGAGTCACAAATTTAATTAATTTCGCATCCGGTTCACACCGCGTCAAATTAACTTCATTATATTTGCTTGAAATATTTCAATCTCGCTGTGGAGTATCATCTTCAGTCACTGATTGGCTGAAACTGATATATTCTCGGTCTGCTATCATATTGGTCACAGGGCTGTCAACCATCCAATAGAGCAAGGATGCCAACAGTCGATGTTCTTATTGGCTGTAACTTTATCGCGAAAAGACTTCTTCAGAACTGTCTGCCAGCTTCTTGAAAGTCAGCCAATGAGAACATCGACAGTTGGCACCCCTGCTCCAATGGCAGCCCTGTGACCAAATTGACATTGGGCAGCAAGTATCTCAATTTTAACCAATCTGTGACTAAAGAGTTAAGATGGTACTCCACAGCGAGATTGATATATTTCAAGTAAACTATAATGATGTTTTGACGGGGATTATATACAGGCGATTTTCACTTCAAGTGTACAGTGTTGGTGATACAACAAGGTCGGGTTTCCTCGTGGATAACCTAAAGGCCGACTGACTCTGCTTCCGTCAGCTGGTCGCTTACCCGGGGCAGCGCCTTGTGACGGGGAAAGCACAGAGCTGCAGGAGGGCCGTGCACAGTTCGGGCAATTGCTCACATTAAGTTGGCCCCCCTGCAGAGAGAAACTGCTGACACTGGAGTACAGGATCGATACACTGAGCTACCTCCGCAATAATGCACTATAACAGATTGTATTGATGCTCGTATTAACTGGATGCATCTCAATGGTTTGATATGAACAGTATCGCCAATGTATCAATAACGCCGAGTCAGTAGTTCAGAAAAATGATCATTTGTTCGTTTCTTTTGCGCGTAACACTGTGAAATTTTTATTTGATTTCAAATGTCATTTGATGCTCTTATATACTCTCACACATGTGTCTGCATATTAAAGTAGAACCGTTTTCATCTCTGCAATTATTCATCATTGACCATTTTGCTCAAGTAGCTTTAACATTCACGCTAGGTAAAGGTCGAGGTTAAGTGGAAGAGACAATTAATTAGTCCTAACTTCGACAAGGGAAACAAACGTTACCATTCGCCTCTATTACTTGGACGTGTTGGGGTATATAGTGTACAGTGATTAGAAGATTATAGTCAAGTACAAAATTAGAAACTATCTGTTTGTTGTTGAATTAAGCGCGGTAGGAATGGTATCAACTGCACAGAGCCACGCGCCTTTACAGTTTCAATCGTGAGTTGACAAACGTCAATTACACTTACACAATTGTTGTATCGAGGCCAGATGCTAATCTGTGGTTTCTCCGGGACAGATGCTTTCTCCTCACCACTGCCCACTGTCTGCGTATCTGCGTGGCTGTCTGTCATACAGGGGCGGTCCTCCCAGTGGAGTCAATAGTGTCTTTATCCAAGTGAAAGTTGAAGATGTCTAAGTTAGGGATAAGTTTGGTTGCCAAAATGTCGGCCTACAATATAACGAAAAAAGTAGGTGACAGGAGTGTCTCAATCATGAAACAGAAACCTAAAGAGATTTAGGTGTTTAGTACCTTAGTGCAAAGCTTCAACGAGTTAAACATTGGTTTTGGTTAATGGTTAGTGGGGTGAACCTTTAGCCGTGAAAGTGTCAGAAATCAGACTTCATGAATATATCCAAATGTGACTTTCAGACAGTAGAAAAGGTCTCGAATGCCATTTACTGACTGTGCAGGGGCGGTCCCAGTGGAGTCAATAGTGTCTTTATCCAAGTGAAAGTTGAAGATGTCTATGTTAGGGATAAGTTTGGCTGCCAAAATGTCGGCCTACAATATAACGAAAAAAAGTAGGTGACAGGAGTCGCTCAATCATGAAAAGAACAGAAACCTAAAGAGGTTTTAGGTGTTTAGTACCTTAGTGCAAAGCTTCAACGAGAAAAACATTGGTTTTGGTTAGTGGGGTGAATCCTATAACCAGGAAAGAGTCAGAAATCAGACTTCATGAATATATCCAACTTTGACTTTCAGACAGTAGAAATGATCTCGAATTCCATTTACTGTTTGTAGGTATATCTAATTTTAAGGAAGGGGAAGTTATCTAAAGTTTGCAGTCTCAAGAGACTCATCTGCTTTTGTAGTTTTCCTCAGCTTCTATATCTCAAGTATAATTGCCGCCTTGTGTAGAATTATCATACACGTATTAACGGATCAGTAACCTAGCTAGATGTAAACTGTAGGCCTACAGGAAGCAGTGAATCAAAGCTTACTTAACCTGACTGTGCCGGGTCGTGTCGAGCTGTTGTGTTGGCAACACTGACAATCGTAACAGAACACAGATCACAGCTTGTGGTTGAATCCGTCATCAGCACGCAGTCGCACCTCCTTGGTTCAATTCCTCTGTAGTCCCCAAGGAAACATATCCCCGCTCATGGAAACTCATTTTGCATTGAGTCGTTTTTTTTGTAAATAATTTTCTAGATTTCCCCTTAATTCTCCCCAAATCCTCCTTATTTTTGTCTGAACTCTCTTGGCTTCAGGTGGAATCGTGCGTGACTCTTACAGGTCATTACCACCCCACTGGCTCGAGTTCGATCCCCAACAGCAATGTTTAAAGAGAGTTACAGTAATGCTAGGTATGGGTCGGGATTAAGTGAAAAAGAGTCCTAATTGTGCTTAGAAAAAAGACAAATTTTAAACTATATTTACCCATATTCTTATCCTCTCCGAAGCTCATAGACACTGCATCACAAAAAAGCCTAAGATACTATTTTTTAAAATGAGCCCTAATAAGAAGTCATCAAAAAAATACAACAATCTACTAGTTGACTATTGAGTTGAGATATCCAACCTGTAAACGGACCAAACCTAACAACCTGTTGCTTTGGAAACCCGTCAAACGAGACTCTTAGTTAGTAAATCCATAAACCTGCTTCAGACCGACTCTATACCAGAGTGCTGAGCCTGCTGCTGCAGGTATATACCAGTACCTAGTGTATTGTGAGCCTGCTGCAGCTAGAGTTTGTAGTCAAGGTGCAAATGTACCACAACCTTCGTCACATTCCTATCAACCTTTCACTGCTGACCTCTTGTTAAAGTTCACACGCAGTATCATAGACAATGTAGAACTGTGTGTGAGTGAGTGAGGAGTGCATGTGATCTGAAAATGGTGCATTTTCATCGAAACGTCAGTGAAAATGTAGACACTCAACTGTTGTTGGTTTGGCCCGTTCATAACAACCAGTTTGATTTTCAACAATGATGGCTCAAAAATAGACTTTATAAGGGAAAGAATTTCTGTACGTTTCTTTTTTAACTGAGGGAGAAATCGTCAAAATTTACTGAACACGGGAATGTGCAGCGTCGTTACAGTGGAGGATGTATTATAATTAACTATTTTGTCAATCGACTATAAACATTAATGGTATAACTGAAGGGGACAAGATTTATAAATATTCCATAGACATCAAAACATAAGTTCTAAGGGATACCTTTCCTTGTTTCTGAAAACTAGGCCTTCTTCTTAAGCTACCGGTTAAGCTTGTTAACTGTTAAAATATTTGGATGTTGGTTTATAAAAATTTGAAATCTCCGTATTAGATCGTTTGATTGCCAAAATCCGTTGTCTCCCTCCGTTCCCATACCTTTCTCTCCCTTTGCCGTATCACTCCCTATCTGATGCAGTTTCCCTTCTACACCACTACACACACACTATCTCATGTTCCATCATGCTGACAGCGGTAACGGCGTCTGGAAGGCCGACCTTGAGTTGTCTGAAGGTTAAACATCATTTCGCGCAATTTCAGAACAGCTGTTGTCCTAATGTTTTGCATATTCAATGTTACGTTCAATGCAATCTTAATCTGTGGTCTCGGCTCTACTCTGTGGCACTCCTCAAAGTCAGCTGTTCATAAATCAGCTGTTCTTCTCCAGATAACAGCTGCTTGCTGCCTCGGCTTTGAATGGCTCAATAAGTGCTTCCTTGAAAGATCTTCGATTAGATCCTCAGGTCTTCCTTTCTTTTTTCACACCCTGTGGTGTCGAGGTGTTTTAGGACAAAACAAAAACTGTCCAACGTAATTTTGGGTTCGTGTTTCGGAAGTAGTTTTTCAACGTGAAATTCTGACTGGTTTCCCGACTGAGATATTCAACGTAAGTGCAGTAAACTAAGGTTTATTTGTAGTTTATATTTTTTGCGCGACGCAGTGTTTCTATCATTTTTCTTATACGACCTTCATAAGGAAAACACTAAAGTATGTCACAACACGATAACCGATTTAGTTTCAGAACATTTTAAAACAAATTACCAGAGTCGTACTTAAAAATCAATTTGCTCTGTGTGAAATTGCTCAATTATGTTTAAAGTAGCAATAGTGAACAGCTGACAACAACTTACAGTAAATGTTTATTGTTCACTTCTCAAACTGAAGGTGAAGTGCTGATTGTTGCACTGCGCAGTGAAAGCTGTGTGCCCGTGACGGGGCTCGAACCCGTGACCTGCCTGACCCTCTCCTCGCTCATCTTGCCGCGTCACGTCAGCGACGTCCTGTGCACGAATATCCGGGCTTCGTTACCGCTTTGCTGGAATCTTGGATGAGCGTTCATCACTCATCTTTCGTCACTCATCGGAGCGTTTTTGTTGTTGTTTTTATTTGGGGTCGTGTTGCAACTCTTCGTATATGGAACGTTTGAAACATCAATCGTCACTTGGAGCAAAACTCAAATACATCGGAATTTTCGGCAAACATATTTTTATTGACTTTAAAACCCGTACCCATAACTACTTTACTGTACAAAACTAGTTTCACTTTGAACAGTTTTCTAGTATTAGCTACGTTTTAAACTTTCAAAACGTCAATTTATTTGTTTAAAATCAACAAAGATAATAATTTTGATTTAAAGTAGAGACATTTAATTTATGAAGCACGTAGGGTTTCCTAGCGTCAGTTCATATTATTTTCTGCACACCCAACAATAATAATAAGGTTACAAGTTGTTGATGGGACAGCATTTTTCCGCAAAATACTCCTTGAACTCCAAGCGGTTACCAAAACACATTTTTTGTTTTGTTTTCACAACATTAATTTCGCAGCTGATCGACCACGTGGAAAGGCCCTTCCTCCCAAACCACACGAAATAATCTTCGCTCCTGATGGTTTCTTTGTATTGATTAGATTTGGTTAATAACAATTTGGCAATGAATGGAACAAACTAAACACTTCTCCTCGAGTTTAGCAACAGACTGAAGAAACTGAAGTCCTGTCTGCCTGTGTTATGCAATGTTGAGTATTTGCGGCTTGGTCTGACCCGGATCTCGCGACTCACTTCTCTCTAGGCAAAGTGGATTTGCTTTAAGCCTACATCATCAATAGTGTTGGCTTTTGTCACATACCTCTTGATTAAACAACGATGGTCCTAAACATGAACCTTGTGGGACACCTTTAGCTCTGTAGGTAGGCGGACGCACTGCATCGAGCAGAAATTATTCAAAGACAGATAAAAGGAGACCACTTTCGTTTTCACAGTCAATACTTTCTACACTGCACAGTGAGTTGAGTGAGTGGACGGAGCTTATCACAGAGATTAGAGACTGTGCAGAAGTAAAAGTAACAGTGAGGGAGTAGAGTGACCTTTCCCTGCAGCCACACCCTCGCCCGGCCCGGCCTGGCCTACTTGCCGCACTGAGTCATACACAGCAGCAGTGGGTGGATATCAGAAGAGACGTAGACAGTGACCGTAGGACGATATGGTGTCAGTAGATGATGAGAAAATCGCTTTTAGTCAACTTAGAATAAACGTTGAGCTAGTGACACCATTAAAGACAAGTACTCTGGACCCTCCTACTAATTACAAAGAGAGCTAAGCTATCATGCTGTACACGCGAAGCAATATTTTAAAAGAAAAGCGTCGTAAGTTTAGACAATCAAATTAGTTTTAGATCCTTCTTCGGTAAGATTTGGGCCGAATGAAGACCTAAACTATAATCCTAAAATCAGACTTGTCAGCTATGTGCCCGGGCAGCTACCTGAAACCACCCCGTTGAACTTCGTCCTTGGCGTGAAAATGTCTAAAGGACCTTAAAGGGACGGTTTTAGTCCATAGTTTCCCAGATCCTGGTCTCAACCAGGGTGTAAACTTGGGTGAAATATCCAAAATAATCGAGGACTATCTACTAAGGTTTATTTCAGCAAAAAGCAACACATCTTCACTAACTGAATTCCCCTGATCTGCTTTAGAAGGTGAAATTGTCTCAAGAGAAGCTCCTCACCGCGGCCTGCTGACTATCCAGGTCTTCCGCGTGGCGGCCCCGCTACACTCTGAATATCCGGGTAACCTGTGTGCCGAGACTCGCATACTTGCAACAAACATAATCCAGACTTATCCAGGCTGTAGGCCAGGTCGGTGAGAGCGACCAAGGCCAGCAGGGTCACGAATCCCCCACCCCTCCCGCCCACAAGCAATCGACTATCAATAACACTTAGAGTTTCGTACTACCCGCATAATCGAGTTCAATCAGTGCAATGTTCAAACAAAGCAATGTTCGAGTTCGTGAACTGGTTCGAGATCGGTCCTTGAAGATAAGTCGCAAAGATCGAACCCAAGCAAGTTCACGAACCCAACAATTTTCCACGTTGCAGAGAAAAACACATAATTCAAGAAATCTAATAAATCGCAAAAAAGGCTTCGATAACTCACTGACCACAAAAGCATCTATCTACACTTTGAGTCAAACTAAAGGTAATCTGTGGATTAAAGAAGCGGATGACGTCACGATGAAATCAGCTGATTGACAGATGATCAGCTGATGATGTCAGGACGGAAGGAAGGAGGTGATATGCTTTCTGGCCGAGAGAGAGCAGCTAGAGCTCTACATGGTTAATTAGGCTCATCTTTCTTGTGTACGCCAATTAAATACTTACCCGCCGTCTACAAACGAGCCCCGTCCTTTCTCCTGGAATGTCGGTGCAGATAGCAGAGTTAGCTGAGATACTCTAGGAACAGTTGGATATATGTATTTAATCATGATAAATTAATCTCACAATCAACAAAATCTGCTTATGAAACACTTCAAGTGTCCAGATCAGATCACACGGATTTGACTAGAAAAATGATGATATCAAGCAAATGCTGACATAAAGATGATTGAACGACTTTCAAAACCGGTCGATTTAATCGACAGATTCCACTGAAACCAGTTTTGGTCAATATATTTAGGGTATTTTGCATAAATGATCCGGATGATCCTCATGAAAGCGAAAATATCCTTCGGAATTTTTATGAATGGTCATTCATTGTTAAATAAATTTCCGTTAGTATTCTTTCAGAGACTAACTTCTGGAATACTGTCACTATTCTATGACTTAGACTTGAGATCTACGTACAGTTGGGCCTCTAGAGAGAAATTAATGACGTGAATATTTCTTGGTTGACACGAATTCATCAACCAAAAAAAGAGGAGAAACAGTGAAAGAACGAAGAAGATTTAAACAGCATCCGAAAGAGAAGAAGAAAGAATCAGTTGAACCCACTGAGCTACGCAGACGTGAGATTCCCAGAATTGCCGCTTTCGTTCCAGGAATTCCAGCATTTGTCCAGCCGCGATTGTTTTGTTTGGACAATGCCGAGGCCAATAACTAACCTCAGAACAAACAATCCACGGTGTGACAGCAGGTGTGAGGTCTGACTCTTTGTCTTGAGGGAAAGGTCAAAGTTCATTGGAGATCAGAGGAGAATCGAAATGTCAACTTGGAGGGGGTGTTTAGATTTGTTCAGCACTTTTGAAAATTGGGTTTTATTAGGCACCAAAGAGTAATGGGTTTATTAATGATGACTGTTTCACTCAAGGTGTTCTGAATCCAAGGGTGGTATGAAAAGTCACTGTTCCATTGATAAAAAAATATTAATTGACAAGACAGCTTTTAGCCGAAGACATTCCTTTTAACTCCCAGGATTTTGCAGACGATCCTAAGATTTTGACTAGTGATTCAACTGAGCACATCGCCAGCAGATGGTTTCCCCACAACCTGGAAGCGAGTTGCTGATAGCGAGAGAGATGATAGCTGTCAGTGTACACACTGGGCAGTACGAAACCACAGATTACTGTGTTGCGTAGAAAGGTAGAGTTCCAATGCTCCAGTTGCAGCGGCTGCAGGGCGCAGTTCCCCCTGACATTTGCCCTTCTCTGGCACATTCACTGCGGCAACACAAGGATACTGACCGCCGGGATATAACACAGAGGTGGAAGAAAAGTTCAAGAACTTTGGTCACTTCTGTAGTTTTAAATGGCTCAAGTATAGAGCAATAGTTTCTTACATTCCAGCAAGAATGAAAAAGTCCTTAGAAATGATCAAAAACTAGTTATGATTCACATTAAAATGTTTTTGGTCAGTAAAGTCAAAACGGAACAGAAGCAAGAAAGATGATCATCTGATTCCGACTTGTGACATCAGCTGATCCAACATAACATAACAGCTGATCACGTGCCGCTTCCGTCCCAGAGTTTACGTGGATTTAACTCACGTAAGCTGTGAAAAACACAGCGAATCTGTAATGTATACACGAGACAGCGTGTTGAATCTATAACTGTAGAACAGCTGTTGCAGCAACTTCTGAGCAAATATCAATATCGCGATATTTCGTGATGGTGAAACAATATTCACTTTCTAGACTCGCCTTAGTGGATTTGTTTCCCTTAAACGTACCAAGAATTTCGGAATATCTTGTCCGGTCTAAGGGGTTCAGAGCTTGAATTTATGCCAAAGACTAGCCTAAACTAAATCAACTTGATACGAGAAAATGTCTAAAGCACAGACGGAGAGAGAGTGTGTCTTGGACTGTTTCCTCTGCTTCGAGCAGTTGTCTGTAGGAATGGTGTTAAGTGTTGTATTGTCCTCTACTCTGTGGTCACAGGTCAGTAGTCACGTGACCAGTCTGCGGCTGATACCAAGAAATACTTCGTGAATTGTAAAAATGTAGGCCTGCGTATAAAAGTTCTTGTTATTAAGAGCGTGCAGTATATCGATAACGATTATCAAAGTAATTGCAAATAGGATTAATTTCCAACATAATATAGGTATTGAAAACTCTCTCCTTGCGAATTCGGCACCGATATCTACTGTGTGAATTTTAAACATGACAGGAGTATACTTACATAATTTGTTAATATTGTAATCCACACGACTAGCGGCAAAATTATCTTCATTTTTGCTGAAACAGAAAAAGAAAACATTATTAATACATCACAGATACTTCCTAATATTACAGATACTAGCTGTCCTAATATAAATATTGTCGTCTAAGAATTACGAGTCTGAAACCTGTTCTTTTCTAATGTAATTTTTTCAGTGACAAAGAGGAAAGAACTGTCTGCGCAAAGGTAAAGTGAACTGATAAGACTTTACATTGTTTTCCGGTAGTTAAGTTTTCCATTAGTTACTTAACCGATTAAAAGATGGAGTAAACCTAACATTTAAATATACACTTTTAATAATCTATTTGAAATGAATCTTACAACGCAACCGGCTACGCAGTGTTGCCACTTACTGGTGGTACGAGCTGGCAACACTGCGGGCGTGGCAACCATTACAGTCTGGCAAACATAACCTCACTTTGCCATAAATCATAACAAGACTTGTTATAGCAGTGCGGCCTAATGAGACGAGTGCCTTGGAGCAAAAATGGAGCAACAGTAAAAGGGAAAAGAGTTTTTCTAGCGCAAGATGGTTACGTGGTACGAAACTTGAGTTGCGTAGAAGAATCTTGATCTACGCTGGTTTGTTTTTATTGTATGCCACTTTTGTTCGTTATAAATATTGTTATCTAATGTAATTAACGGAATTTTTGAATGTAATTGTTATATTTTCAGGGGTCTTGGACAAAGAGGAACGAGTTGTCTGCGTAAAGGTATGTGATCTTGTATTGTTTTCTGGTTGTTGAGTTTGTTTGTTGCTACTTAAATCCTAAAGAAACGTGTCCGGGTATATTGTACAGTTCGACCTAGTTTTATTGGTCGTGCACTATGGTGCGATTGGCGGCCCTGCACCGCGCCAATTCATTACCAGCTGATTATACAAGAGCAAGCCTTTCACCCAGAACAGCTGACTGCTGCTGTGGCCAAGGCGACTTCTGATTGGTCCAGACCACTTTCGCAACTGCATGGTCCAAACCATTGTCTCAGCCGGGGTAAATCACGCTGCTACTAATCTAGTAACTCTCGCGCAGTGTTTGTTCAGAGAGTAAAATTTGTCAGGTTGACAGTTCCATTATCACGATTCTCGGACTTGCAAATTCCCGCAGTAATTAAGAAGTAACAGTTTTCTCAACTGTTCGGTAAGAAAAGTAAAACAATCGTAATTAAAGTAATAAACGAGCCTCAAGTGCCGGTCGCAGCTTGTCCTTGGGAATGATTTCCATTTCCGTTAATTATGCTACGGAAGAACAGTTCTGCGATGTTGAAACATGTCTTGTACTTTGTAGAGAAAGTGGTTTCACAGACTTGTGCAGTTGCACTTCCTCTTGTGAGTGTTGTGCAAAGACAAGAGTTTCGGTTTGTTTGGAATCGTCAGCTGTTTAATGGGAGGAAATGGCCAGCAAAGTTGCGCAGGAGATTGAGATAGCCTGGATGTGGACTGAGTGAAACATGTGATGGTTTACATTCTAACTGATCTCAGTAATTCAACACACAGCGGAGTTGTACAATTTAAGTGAATTATAACTTTGGAACTTTTACTGGCAATAAGTGAAACAATTATATGCGCTACTACGTAATTACTAGTCGGAATTTAATCTCAGGAACAGATTCAGCACTGTCTTTAGTTTCCAAAATCGCCAACAAATCTCAATTCCGACCAAAATTACGACCACCGGAAAGCGTCTTCTTTATCCAAATCAAGACATTCCAGAAATCAATCACTTGTCCATCATGACTATCCCATTACGAGTTCCGGGAAAGGTTGAATCTGCGGTGTAATGACGGGTCCTTGTGAGCCGCACAGACCCTGTAGATAGGTTTGGCAATGCTCAGTGATGAATGCTGAATGTTGAATGCTCATTACCTCACGCCCGGGGAATCTTGTTGAGTCAGCGACCTTACTTCACACCAGCTCTTCCCCTGCATCATCCGTCTGACTCATCACCCTCGAGTACCCTTGGATATGTGTTAGGTGGTTTTAATGAATTTCTTTTTTAATTTCGTATTTTACGTTAAAACGCTGAGTACCTCCAATATTGGAGACTTTTCAAGAAATAATCTGAAGGAGATCGATAATTTTATCCAGCAGTTCGCGTGGTTGTTGAGGGCGGAGACGTTATCAGCTGAGATGTGCCAGGTCACGTGGTACAGTGACTGACAGAAACTGGTCCGTTACGTGGCAGTAACTGTTGCAATGGTGTGATGTTACCTGAGTACAGTACGTGATCTGGCTGACCGTTCTCAGGTACTGTTAGCCATCCTCAGTGCTCCAACTCTTTGCGTCATCCTCACCATTGTTCACATGATGGTATTTGACGCGGGTGTGCTTGGGAGGGGTTTGCCTCTTAATGTATAAAAACTTAAAGCGCGAGGCCTAGTGTTCACGAAACTATTAGTAGAAAATATTTACCCTTAAAACTGACTATTGAGCTTTATCTACACATCTGAGTTCTACCCATCCCAATTCACTTACAGGTATAAACATTTATTGTCTTTACAAATTTGAAACTTCCAAAAGCGAATTCTTTTGAAAAAGAACCAAACCTTCACACCCCGCAGGGAAAACAGTTTGGCATCGAAAAAACCATTTCGCAGAAGAGAAAAGACTGGACCAAATAAATGCTGATAGGTGTTCTCTTGGCTGTCAATAAGATGGATGGTTTGTCCATACACACAGCGCTGTCCGCGGCGGGGGGCGGCACTACCGAACACCTGACACAGAGATGCTCTGTCAGCTGTTTTGTTTCCATACTCTTTGTTTTGCAACCGAGATAATCACATCAGCTGTTTGCATTCGAGTGAGGAATTGAAGTTTTGATTTATTGAAGTGAGGGGTAAATTACAATGTTGTGATTTACTGCTTGACGATGTATAAGTAGGTTAAGAGCTTGATACAAACTAGTGAAGTTACCTTGAAGTTTATGAGAAGCTTACAGAAGAACATCCTCTGAATATTCAACAATAGGAGTTCTTAAGTAGCAGGATTGAGTGTTTTGTGATTTATGGCGAATAGGATTTAAATAAATCTGAGCCACTTGCTGACTGCTATCCTATTAGTCAAAGGGATGGCAAAGTCCTGTGACCAATAGGATAACAGACAGCAAGTAGCTCAGTGACTGAAGATGGTACTCCACAGAGATATCGAAATATCTCAAACTAATTATTACGATGTTTGACGTGGTATGAACCGGAAGAACTAGTTTATAGTTGTGATACCGGCCGCGACGTAAACTTGTAACGAAGAAAGACTACAACGCGCGGTTTAACAGAAACTGCGTTTGACGAACATCGCAGTGTTTAATTATCTACTGTTTATTCAAAATGTTCACATCCAATTGTAATGTTAATAGAGTCGTGAGTAGCCCGCGGGATTTGTTTCTATTACTGTATATTCAATTTGAAGGCCGCAGTTTTGTGTTGGCCTTGTGCTACGGCTCATCGTGCAATACATTATTATAATAACTATACAAAGTAATCATAGTATTGCTGCGCATTGTATCATGAATAATAGAAAAGATGCATTCGTTGTTAAGTTTGATGATTTGCCAAGTGCGTGAGTTTGTCGCAATACTCTGTAGATTCCGCTGCGGTGTCGAAGGACAGCTGATCGAGATTGAGACAGTTCGTGGAATCAGCTGGTGTAGCGGAAATGCCCCGAGTGAAGCGGAACATTGAGATGTGCCAACAAAACAGTCGACCGTTGCGGCAACCAAACTAATCAAGTCGAGTCAGGCTTTTTAATGTATTTGGTATTTCGACTGTCGTGGATGCGAGAGACGCAGGATATAGAGTTGGGTTTTATTTTTTTTAGCAGATTTTAGCCAACGATGACAGACTTAAAGAAATAAAAAAAATGAGCGGGCTGAAAACTACTGAAAAATCCTATTTTTGAACGCAATGAAACTAAAGTTTGTTCGGTGGCCTAGGCGTTTAGTCTAGAATCAGAATCAGAATAGTTTATTTCCGTTGATTTGTTTAACAGAAATAGGACACGTCATATACAATAACAATCATTTCACTTCCTAAGTAATATTAAATGACAGATTATTAGTTACCAATTCTTATCGCAAACAATTGTACAATTTGACTTTAAAATAATTGAAACTAATATTCCTAGCCTCCTCAGGTAGCTTATTAAAACATTTATACAATTTAACTTGAACGAAGTCCCTGTTAAGGTTAATCCATGTGAAATTATGTCCATCCTACCTCTACCTCGCGTCTTATAATCATGAGATTCTTGTCTCAAAGGAAAAAGGTTTGGATTCGTTTTAGTATACAACAGTACATGAAGAATATAAAGATTAACAACAGTGGGAATCTTCAGCTTCTATCCAGTTTTCACCAAATCGTTATCAAAATCGTCATTGCTTAACCGAATCAAAATGTCACACACGAATTAAAACTTTCTTTAAGCTTCCCTCAGAAGTATATTGTTACGTACCACATCTACGTTGAAGCTTAACTACCAGAGGGACTCCTGCCTATACTGTCACGTGACGAAAGCTAGCCACAGATGCGCATGCGCGGCGCGGGGCGGCGCCAGAAAAGGAAGAAGAATGCGCGACGTGTTTACTCTGTGTGGTAAAGTCTCACCTGTGTGTGGACACGGTTATATCATCAGCTGGTTTACAGCCTGGTTCCGCTGATAACAGCTGTTAGCTTAGGCTGCACAGGGTGTCAGGGTGGACAACCTGTTCCGTGCTCGCCGCTCACAGGGTGGGTTCTGACCCTAGACATTCGTTGTACCAAAGATTATGTTCTAATAGGTAGGTTGCGCTTAGCTGCCGAGTGGCTGAGGAAGGAAAATCATCATAGATGCGGCAGCCCAAGCACAAATAGCGCTGCGAGGCAATTATTTTAAGTATCTCAAGTAGAGCCACTGACGCACGCGCAAGTTCGTTCGTTTTCAAAAATCGCACGATTTGGTCACATTTAAGTCACCGACACCAAAAACTCGAGCATGTCGAGCCGATGGAAGAAAAAACGGCAAGAAATAGCAGCGCTGTGCTTAGGCAGCCGAACTATGTTGATTTTCCTGCCTCAGCTATGTGGCATCTACCTACCCTAACATAATCTTTGGTTGCCTGTGTGAACACTTGGAAAGGCCCTTTATATTAAACTCGTAGCCATTACATGCTAGTCTAAGCCTCGAGATCATTATACAGAACAAAGCTGCCGTGGGGAAGCTTGCCACAAAGCACCGGCGTCAGAGATAACATTTTCTAATTTAGTCTTGTATATTTTCGTTGCCGAACCATTAGTTGACTAATTCCAGCCCGCAGCCTCCGGCGCACGCGCTTCCACGAACACAGTCGCGTGTAGATGAGTGAGTCTGTCTGCGCATGCGTCCTGAGACACCACTCACTACAAATATACGAGAAGCTTGTCAGAAACTGTGCTAAGATCTGGATGAACTAAACTCAGGCTTCGCGGCCAGTGTCACAACTATAATCTAGTTCTTCCGGTTCACACCGCGTCAAAAAATCACGATAGTTAGCTGTGGAATACTATCTGCAGTCACTGATTGGCTGAAACTGAGATACTTGCTGCCCTATTGGTCATGTACATTATGCCCTGTGACCAATAGGATATCAGACAGCTAGTATCTCAGTTTCAGCCAATCAGTGACTGAGATAGTATTCCACAGCTAATTATTTTGATTTTTTGACGCGGTGTGAACTGGAAGAAGTGGATTACAAAATCTGGAAAAATTGAAATTAGGCAGTAATTTTCAACGAATTTTACATCGCCATTTTTAAAAATTGGGGCGATTTCGTTGGTTTTGTAGAGGTTTTAGAGCAAAAAGAGACATTTACAATGGGCAACACTTTGCGAATTGGTTGCTTAACGCTACGTTGAGATTCTTAAAGTACCTTGTATACATTATTTCGTCTACGAATTAAATATAACTCCTAAGCCAGGTCGGTGACAAGTCAATCAGAACAGCTGTTCAGGAATTTATCGACACGAAACAACTTAACGTTCACTTTGAAATGTGCGTTACTCAAGGAAAACACCCGAGGTATGTTGTAGCAGTTGACCGCGTCAGTTGCAATCAACAGTTGACGACAAGAGCATGATTGTAGTGCGTGGTCAACGAGAAGACAAGGACGTAAGGAGCCAAGGAGGACTTGTGGGCCAACTTGACCTTCACTGCTGCATACTGGTCCAAGACCATATTGATTGGGAAATTTGTTGTCAGGGAAAGAGTGCGAAACCAGTAAAATTTAACAACAATGTTATTGGGCTACATTTTGAGGCATTTGAGTTAGATTAAACATGACTTGATTTGGATCAAGTTTGCTGTGCATCTTAATGAACAAAATTTAGTTAAGAATAATCTTAATGTTTCGTGTTTGTCCCTGCATCTAGATTTTTCATTGCAGCTACGAGGACGCGTGGTCCCATGTGTCTCCTGGCTGTGAAACAATTAGTGTCAACTACTAAAAAATGTTGAACATTTGGCAAAATTTCAATGTTCAATGCTTTATTACAATAAAGCAATGCATGAGGTGAGGCGACTGCACCTGCAGTGTGCAGTGTGTGGTACCACGTAGGGTTACATCACCTGTGCCGAGGATAGGAGTGGACTAGTTTAGTACAAGGCCGCGTCCGCTAGGATGCGCTCACATCGCTTTCGCTGAGTGACGTCATACATCATCAAGTGCCTAGGTGCATCATGCATCATCGCTGGTACGTGTTACTGTAGGTATAGGGACTGCTGGTATAATAGCTTCGTGCCTAATTTGTAACTTGTAAAAACAGGTAAAGGTTTGACTTGTTTTACGAGACGAAGTTAGGACTACAAAGTCCTCTATACGACTTAACCTCGACCTTTACTTAGCGCCACAGTATAGTCACATTACAAATTGTAAGTGACTGCGGGGATTGAACCCGCGCTACCGGAGTGATGAGCGATACCAATCCGCCACGGATCCGCTTGTGTAGTAGGTCTGTTCCGCTACAATGTGGTGCGTCGTTATTCATGGTCTAGGAAATAGGTTCAGAGCCCAACCAGAAATATGCAGGATTGTAGTGTTGGGGTCGTGGATTTTGAACGTAATTTTTGAGTTTCGACCCTAAAAAGGTTTTACAAGAGAACTAGGCAACTTTAGTTTACAAACCTCGATAAACAACCAGGAACTTACTGAAAAGGAAGAATACAGCAGATGATTCTAGTTTATGTTTGAGTAGACACGGAAGACCAGTTAATAACCACCTGAACGGTAATATTAGACATTACAAACTGTCATTTACACATTGAAGCGTTAAACTTAGTTTCATAACACGAAAACAGCAGTTTGCTAGAATGAAGTTTAACAAGGTGGAAAACTGACGGGTGTTGTCGCGGAAACTTGACTGATGATGTTCATCAAGAGTGCGTTGAAGCAGACAACACAGAGTAACGTAACAAATGACAGGAATATCACTGCTGAGTTGCGACCAGCTGGAGACCGACAATCAGCTGATCAGACAAACAAACACAGTGACAGCTGACAGCTGTGACGTCACTGCAAGTTCCTTCTCTTTGGGCCGTAGAGTTTTGCTTAGATACAGCTATGTAGTTTTTGCTAATATTTTAAACAACTATCTATATAATTTATTGTTAATTTTGGCGACGATTCCAAACAGCTTTCCTTTTTAATCCTTATACCACAAATATAAAATCCAATAAATCATGTAGTGTTTGGGAACGATAGGGAAATTGTTACTAGCGTCTCTTAACCTGCAATTTTACTTCATCCTGAAATCGAGAATCCTTCCCTTCCTTCTCCTTCCTGAAAGTTCTAAACAGTCCTGGAAATGTCAACTGTACCTTTAAAAACGTCTCTTTAAAAGTAAATGTAATTAATCCTTTTTATTAAGGTGGTTTTTTCAAAATATTCTTGGAGCGATCACCTATGAGTCGTACATTACATAACCAAGCATTGCTGCTAGCCATAACTAAGCCTCAGTCCCTCCTCCAACCTTTTCCAAGCAGGAAACTCCCTCCGCGCAGTGACCAAGCCCAAATATGTGTGAACAGACGGCCTTGGCATTAAGGCCCACATTTTACCTTAACGTTTCGTCCCACCAGAGGCAAGGTCGACTCTGAGTAATCCGCCATCTTATCATCATTAATAACGGCTATTTGCAACTCCTACTGACAACTGAGATAACATCAGCTGTTGTACTTGAGTGCAACAACTATTTAATCATATTCAAATTTGGCTGCATAAGGCTTTGAGTAATGTGGCATTAAGTGCGTCTTCAAAAAATAACTTGTTATTAGTTTGAAGGTAAAGCTTTGTAAGGTGCGATAGCTTTGTTCGACGTGTTCAGTGTTACGTAGGTTTTATATTATAGACAGACTTTAACGGACTTGTGTTCTTTATTTAGAAAATACTTATTACCTCGGTCGTACACAACCGTTGGCTAGACGTAAATAGTTAATTTAAAATTAATTCGGGCAGGTTAATTTTTGTATTGTTAATCTCCTTTGCCTTCTTCTTCTTCCTTCTTCTGGCTGAAGTACCTCTGCACCAGTCTCTTCATGACTTCCTCGAAGTCCTCCTGTTTCTCTCCTTCTCTCTCCAGATCCTTGTCGGACACGCGGAACACTTTGCTGAAGCACGCTGCCAGAGTGTTGGTCAAGGGTTCCAGCCAGTTCAGTGGAGGAGGGATCACTGTCTGAGACATGTAAGCAAGGTACACCTCGGTCTTGCCGAAGATCCACTCCACATCTACATTGTCCGTGATGTTCTGGAAGGTGTTGCTCATGGCTGCGATCAGCATGTTCACCAACATGATCACAGTCAGGACTGTATACACCGCGAACAGAGTGTAACCTACAGCTTGGGTGAAGTCGTGGTGAACGATCACCACCAGCTCTCCTTCTTCGTTGGGCAGGTTCTCGATCACGACCTGCCCCAGCGTCCTGGGAGGACATGCAGAACAGCCCCCAGAAGAGCACGTTGAAGGTGTCCATCGGACTGACGAAAGAGCTTTCTTGTCTGCTCACGTCTTTGGTGTCAGGGTCGATCTGTTTCATGCCGTCGTAGTACTGGTAGAGTCTGCACATCCCCGCGGTGAAGGATCCCAGCACGATCGCGAAGATGATCATGAACTGCCAAAGATCCTTGGTCATCTGGCTCAGAGACACTTGCATGGGTCCGAGAGTGCCGTGGATCTGCAGCAGAAGCAGAAGCCTGGAGAACGCCATCACGGTGGAAATGCAGAAGAAACCTTCGTAGAAAAGTTGGGGGTCCAAGTTGTCCCAGTTCTTACGCTCGATGTCAGGTTGTGTAAACACCACGAAAATTGCCGCTCCCCAACACAAAAACGTAGTCACGAACAAAATATCCGTTATTAAGTCGTAAACATTCCACTTGAAGGAAAAGTACCTCCCAGCTCCTTGTTTGTAGACCATCCGTCCCGAACTGATGAAATGAGTAATTTCAAACAGAAATATACTAACCATCAAAGGTATGTTGTCTAATATGTCGTATCTACTTTGGTTTTTTCTGTCGCGATTGGCTTCTAAAAACAGTAAAAACAAAAACACAAAGTAGGAGGCTACCGAACTGAGCATTCTGTTGATTGGAATCGCGTAGAATCGTGCCCACTTTGAGTTGGGGAGAAATATGCAAAAAAAGTAAACCAGCGGCAACATCCCGACTCTTCCAAAGAACTGAACCACACTTCTGTTATCAGAGTAACCTTTCCAAGCGAAGTAATCTCCGATCCAAGCAGCTTCCAGAACCTCTTGCACATTCCTCTGAGCCACAAACTGCTTCTGCTTGTAATCCACCGCCAGGATCAACCTCGGGAACATAATGTCTCCTTTGATGTTTGCTCCGTACTCTTCATTCAGCACAGTCTTCACTTCCGGCGAGGTTCTGCACAGAGCAATCAAGTCTGCAGCGAACTGCTCAGTCTCCTCTGTGAGCTCCTCGTACTTGCGCAGAAACACACGGTTCCCCTCTGCCATCTCCCTAAGCTCTACCACCAGCTGGAACACCAGCAGGATGGGGTCTCCGGTCTGTTGGCAGATGTAAGCAGGATTGCAGATCGCTCTGTACAGGTCCAGCTTGTAGGTAGCGAGCTCTAGAGGGTCTCTGTGTCTCCGGTCGGAGACGCACTCGTCACACATGCAACTCGGCGCATGCGGAGACATCAGTGGACCGTGACCTCTGAAGAGAAGCAGGTTGATGATCTCCACATGCCCGCACTGCGCGGCCAGCATGAGCGGGGTCAAGTAGTCAGGGAAGTCTGCGGAGTCGTGGCAAGCCTCGAACTCCATGTTGGTGGAATAGCTGCCGCGCACCTTCTCCAGGATCATGGTCAGGATGCGGGGATGGTTCAGCTTGACAGCGTGCATCACGCAGTCTCTCGGGTCTAGTCCTTTCTTGCTCAGCAGAAGATGCACCATCCTCTCGTCTCCTCTCTTCACTGCTAGATGGATCGCTGAGTTCCCTTGCAGATCTTGACAGTTGATGTCAAACTCCTCCCTTGTGGAAGTCGAGTCTAGAATCTTCTTCACGTTCGCCACGTCCCCTTGACCAACAAATTCCAAGTACTTCCTCTCTTTCTCCGAGGGATTTCTAAACATAAGACTTTTTCTAGGTTTATTTTTCGCCGGCTTTTCGTCAACAAAACTCTTTCTATTTTGATCGACTGTAGTATTTTCCAGAGGGGTTTTACTCTGCGTTTTCACCGGGGGTTTTCTACGTTTTGAAGCTTTCTATACATTTTTGGCTACTACAAACAGAACATGAGAAGGAAAAGAAAAATATTTTGTTAAAAGTCAAAACAAACCACAAACCGATTTGTTGATAATTAATCAGCTCTTGTTTTCACAGCTGGTTTTATTTCAACCCACAGATTAGGTTAAAAGTGTTGATGACGGCGAGTGCTCAAGGTGATCGTGTGAGGAGGAAAATGTGAAGGAACCGCGCCCGCAGAACTGTCTGGAGTCTGAATGTCAACCGGTACAAGTCACCGGTGAAGTGATTGCTAGCAGAACGGTGCATCACCGCTGACTTTACTCACTACTCTATATATGTGACACGGAAAACTCTTTGAGCAGAATAACGTCGTGCAATGTAATATACCAAGGCATTGAAAATTCTCAGCAAGCTCTTGTAAAACTCGAAACCAGCAATGACCTTTAACCATAACGCTGTGCTATATTTTCAGAATTCCATGTTACAACGATTTATTCACGCGGAATTCTATTCAAATAAGAAATTTTACTCCCTTAACTAGTTGTTGCCTTTAAAATCAACTTCATGGACTGAACGAGTTAAACTAATTATCTTGACTTAGATTATCACTGCTTTTTCTAAGCCTTATGACGATTAACTCTTTAACGACCAGTCATTATGACGACGAGAGTAATCATAATTAAGACTTTACTATCGACGACTTCATTCGAATAATCTATTATGATTACTTCTAATTAAAGCACGATTAACAGACTCATGTCGCATGAGAGATGGGTGTTTCGTTTCTCAATTCAACATGTTCATTGAATGGTTTTTACTCTAAATGTGTTCGTGAGTTGGTGGGTTGGGAAGGCCCTCGCTTAGTGCTTACCGGAGCGAGGGAGGAGAGAGGCCGAGTTCGACCTAGCGAAACTAATCTCGATTCGGCCGCCGCAATCGACAGCGAAAGAAATTAGCGATTATTTCAAGCAGCCGTTGCGACAGTGAAATGTAAAGTAGTCTACCCGGTGATAGTATTGCGACACTCGAAAATTTCGGTTTATCGACTGCGTGCTTGAAATTATCAATCGATGGTTATACGTATGTCGAATTTCAAAGGCGACTCATCGACTTTATGCATTGTAAAATCGTAATCGAAGAAGTAATTGTATCGGTAAAAACCATCGATTATTTGGATTTTTGCATGGCGTGGTCAAAAAGCAGAATTTATATTGACAATTGAATCGGTCAATGTATCGATTCTATAAGTGGCATAGTTTTTAGACGAGCCACCAAAAAAACAAAAAGCTTGTTGTTGCTTGTTTTGATTTCGATATTGTTTAAAACCTCGTTGATGACCTGAGTTCTCCAACCTGTGAACGCAAACGCTCGTGAGCTACCGTTATGTGTCTCCCAGTTCCGTAGTTCCCCCTGCTAGTTTCATTAGACTGTGTACACTACAACAAGCTCGTATTCGCAAAGTATCGACTCAGCTCAACTCGAAACTAGCGATACGTCGACTGTGGAAAGTGTCTCCGTGCGGCGACGAAGATTATACACAAGTAGTTACGTACAATTCGTGACTGGATTATATTTGAGGAATTACTCAGCCATTAACATCTGAAACACGCTTCAAAGCGTAATAGAACTTTTGTTTGTTGATGACTCCTTTTGCCTTCGTGGAATTTCGGAGGGAGTTCCGTCGTTTGTTCGAAGAATTACCACTGTACATATCTTTCATTACCACCACATTCTTCACAGTATCCTTACCATAAAACAGAAACAGATTCTTTCTGGTTCCTGGTGTTCCTACAGCTTCCGTTGTAAAAGCTTAATTGGTCATCGTAACTACTCTTCTAATAAACGTTCCTCAAGCAACCTTTAATGCGAATTGCCAAGCAAAAGACTGAAGTAAGAAATATTTCTTGACACGCAACATGACGCGTGAAGTGAACTAGAACCGACTCACTTCCAGGTATCGCTAAATTACCCTAAAAACCCAAGATTACCCTCACTGTGCCCGAGATTACCCTGTGAGCCACGGCGTCGTAAACGCAGGGGTAAACACAGAGAGCGCATGCGCGAGCAGTCTGAACTCGTAAACCGAGGCACAGCTGGTCTGGCGTTGAACAAATATTTTTTAGGTTTGTTTATAGGTTTTAAATTGCATGAAAATCACACATTAACATACCAAAGTTTCGTTCAAATATTCATGTATTTGTTTTATTTTTATTTAACTGTTCCGCCAATGGCAATTTTGATAACTTAGGGTTTGTGGTCATCAAAAAACGCTTTTAAGGGAAAGCGGTCCAAAGTCTTGTGCCTGCGCCGGGAATCGAACCCGCGACCTTGCACTTTACCGTGACTCTACTCACGGTAGATAGGTGTAAGTAGATTAGAAGAACGAATAAAGAACTTAACAAGTTGAAACAGTCAAGTCAGATTGTATCGGTTACACAGTCGTTATCTGAGTGGATCGTTATTCAGAAGCAGCAAGAGAAGATGTGACATGTTTGAAGAAGAGTTGTGTGAGATTCCATCAGTTACACACGAGAGAGTTGGCACCACTTGCTTCCAGTTGGTTGACAGGCATACCAACTAGTCACCCTGTCACATGCAACTAACAGAAAATGCTATATCAAATACCAACTATACGTTCATACCAGGCACTGGTTCGGTCAGTAGTCTGAGTTGATGGGCTGTGTGATTTTATACGTGTTGGATAACATAAGAGAACACAAGAGTTCTAAGAACTTTCGTCCCACCTCCATCTTACCTTTACTTTGGTAGAAAAAGTATTTTTAATAGAAATTTAATTTTTTACCGAATCACTTAATTGATTAACTAAACCATTATTACTCAAATTGTTTTTAGGTAGAATATTGCGAGAAACACAATGCCACCCGGTTGTAAACAGAACACACTTTCTCTTCCAACTATTTGTTTACTAGTCTCCCTTCACTTCTTAACTCCAGTTTGAAGACAGATTATTAGATGCTTGTTCATGAAACTCTTTGAACTCAGATTTTATTTGTCTTTTATCTGAAAATGCGACCTAGCTTTGCCAATTCCACCTTCACAGACAGTATACGAACAAACGACGGAGCAAAAATGATACAAACGACAATAATGAAGACAGCATTCAACTTTCAAGCTGGCAACCAGTCTTGATGAAGTATTTTCGATAGTGTCACAGCCAATGAGAATATCGACAGTTAACATCAATGATTTAATTGTTTGGCAGCCCTGTGACCAATGGATAACAGACAGCAAGTATCTAAGTTTCAGCCAATCAGGTATTTAAGATGGCATACTTAGCGAATTATTTAAAGCAAATTATAATAATGTGTTGACGACGGTGCCAACAGGTAGAAGCAATATATCATCTGCGAATGACATAACTGGTCCGACTCACAGCTGTTGATCTGTGTTGTGTGTTTTGGACAGGATCAGCTGTTTGACGGGGAAAGTGGACGAAACAGCTGTTCTCTGTTCAACCCACTTACCCACACAAGACACTTCACTTTCATCACCGGACTGTTTGATCTGGGTCTACGTGATGTGGTGGACGTGAGGGCTTCCACTTCTGAGAATATCCTACAGAAGCTATCTCACGTCTGTAAGACGTCTACTGTTCAAACGCAGAGATTTGAGACATCAACATCAGCTTACAACAGATGTTAACGCATTAATCCCAGGGCGTATGAACACTTAAACATGATTATCGAACAGTTTGAACTTGATGACCACGTGTTCCAATTTGCAATGATGTTGGTCGACTCTTACATTCAAAAACGCTAAAATGTTGTATTAAATGTTGTATTGAGTTTTTGAACTGAACGATATTTTATTGCTGTTATTGAAATGGGATGTTTGACCCAGCTGGGATGTTTGTTAGCTTTGGGTACCTGAACGTGATTTGTCAGAATTGCTTTTCAGGAGGAATTTTGTCATTTGACATCTGGTGGACGTGCTAATGAATTTTGTAAATTAAATTGTGCCTCACATTTTAAGCGTTATAATAAACTGATTACAATATGGTCAAAGTAAAATAATATAGTCACTGTATAACATGTTTTCAACAACCAGGTATTGAACCAATTTAAACCAATAGAATCGACTTGACTTATTCACCCCCAGATTCAGCCAGTTCCAAGCCCCATTCACACGAGCAGTGAGCACTTGCCGCGTAGCTGGTGCTTGTGCTGGCGCTTGTTGTGAAACTGCTGTGAAAGCGGCTTCGCCAAGTAAGGGCAGATTGAGTTTTGCATGACTTTTAGAGGCGGCCTGGAAAGTTATTGTGCAATACACTTCACAACAACGACTTCTACGAATCCTCGATTAATCACCAACGCTGCGATGATTTTCAAGTTTAGTTTCCTTTTTTGACTGTGAAAGTTCGTGAGGTGGCCAGGATTCGGGAATGATCGAAAGTTTGATTTAAGTTATAAATAAATAAATAATTTTGATGGCGGTTCAGTGAGGGTTTTTTAATGGTGTATTTTTGAAGTTTGGGTTTAATTATAACGGGTTTACTTTCAGAGATTGTGCATTTTGAATCCTTTATTTTGACTTTTCACAGTATAATTACTTTTAAAATGATCAAATACGATATTCTTCAATGACAACAGAATATAAAAAGACACAGATTATTTATGAACAGCTGTTTACAGTGGTGGCGTGACGTAGCGGCGCCTCGCCCAGTGTTGCCCTGCCCACGTCCTCATGACCTTCATCTCCTTGCGACACTCCAGTCTTCCTTCTTCCATCCTCTGCTGCAAAGCTCCCTTATATAGTATCAGACGTCATGTATACTGTCAACTCGACCTAACCTAGAAATCATTTGCTGTTCTGAGTAATGCTAACTGACGAACCATCTCAAGAAGGAGGAATCTTGACGAGATTTGTCCTTTCTCCGAAATTGAGTGAGAGATATTCGTTCCATAAATCCTGGAGAAGAAGAGACCCTATGAAAATAATTGTAAACCATTTGAAGAGAACGTAAAGATAAAATACTCCCCAACAACTTTTTCTGGCGAAGAAGAGCATCTAAACTTTTTTGGAACCTTGGAAGAATCTATAGAAACCCTAAAGATAAAATACACCCCAAAAACCTTTTCAATCTCATAGAATCCCAAAGTCATTTCCATCAATTTAAATATTAATATCATATTCACTGTGGAGATGACGTATAACTGAGAAACTTCACAGTAATGTTCAACCGATGATTTCTCTAGTTAATATCGAAAGCTGCATCATCAGCATATCTCGGTCAGGAATGGCCTCGCTCTGATGAGCTCTTCAGAAGAAGTTTACATTCAGCACACTTTCCTTCCGGCTGAATATAGTCAACAGCTGATAGGAATCTGTCAAAATCAGCTGATGTCAAGGATTATCATCAAACACTTCTCGTGACTGCGGGATATTCGTGATGATTGATGACGGTGAAAGTCTTGGTCTGTTCCGGATGAGTTTGTCTGAAGACCTCTGCTCACAGGTTGACTATGACAGATTATTAAAGTGACCGCTCTGGTTTTTAGTTGTTGTCCAGTGCATTTTCCTGACTCTTGGGATAAAGTGTGAACAAATTGTACAGTGTCATTTCTAGTTCTACATTTTCCTAGAGGTAACACACTCAACTGCACGTTGAGACTGTAAGAAATGCAAAGCATTTAATTAGCAGAGAATAGTCAAACATGCCGAACAAGTCATTAGCCGAAGATTGTTCCACTGATAAACTGCGCTAAACACGCTCAGCTGATGTTGATAGAGAGATCAGCTGATTGATCTGTGGCTTCATTGTCCAAGCTGATCCATTGTCAAGGCCAATTATCTGTGGTCTCATTATCTGCAGACAGGCTGGTAGGTACGGTGAACCTGCATGGAGTAATGGAGGAAGTGCAGACCTCCCTGGCTGCGGCACATCACGCTAATTGTACAACTTGAAACCCATGATTATGTTCCAGGAGTGATTGGACATTTGAATAAAAGTTAGTGTTTAGGCTATCTATTAGTTAATTCGAGTAATGGGTATTAATGTGTGTAGTGTTTGCCGTCTTCAGACATTTAATAAACGCTAGTTTACACTTCCGCTAGAAGGCTTAAACATAATACTACAAATCATGGTAATTGATCAGAATTTGGATTTTGGTCCTGAGCCTTGTTAACAGATTTCAAAACTTGATTAAACATGCCGTTGTACTGAGGCATTCCAAACTCGTCTACAAACAATCCTATTCTCTCAAGCGTTCTACAGCACAGACGAGTTTATGGAGTTCTATCGAAAGACTCTTGTAATTGGCTGACTGGCAAGGGATTATAGTGGAATAATTAGACTAAAAAGAGTTAAATATTCATGTAGTAAATTTCCTTATATAAGTATCTGATATTGATCTTCAATTTTAAATTTCTCAGTAATGATTTTAGCTTTAAAAAGGAAAAGTATCGTAAAATGAAACTTAAGAAACCCAACTAATGTTTTATAGACTGACGTGAAGTATGCCTTTAACTTGATCTGTTTGAAACATTTAAACCCGTGTGGTCCATTACACCTGCGATTACAGAGCAATGAAAGAGTGAGTACAATGGTCAGAACTAGAGTCTAGACTGAGTCTGAAGTCTCCTTGACCCTAGACTTGGACGCTAAATTGCCGCACTTCTTCTTCTGTGAAGGCCGCAGCAACTCCTATAATCTTGCAAACCTCTGCAAGGCTATGAAGACATTACGTACGCGCCACTTGTGTTGTAGAAGGTGAATGACAACCTGATAAATGGTTGATTTGAAGAGGCAACCACAAAAACTCTTCCCTTGATAGATTCGGATGAAGTTCCAACCCTGTAGAGGTGGTGATGGGAGAAAGCAATTTGTCTTCATTTGAGGGTTTGGACTGATTAAGTATCTTCCCACTGTTCAGTCGCGGGAAACTGATGATTTGGTTTCTAACCTTTTGAACTCGAGGGGTTGAATCATCGTGACTGGTGGTTTGAGTTGTTCTCTTCGGTCTTGACGGTGCATTCTGACGAATTTAAACGAAATATTTAGATCATTTTTGTCTACAAAATCGTGATTACTTCGATACTACGAGTATGTTTGTAAATTGAGTTATTTCTTGAACACTTGGCTGCTGCTAAAGGGTTCTTGTAAGATACAATCTCTCCACGAACTCTCAGTTTTATCTAGAGGCAGTCTGCGAGGTAAAGTGTATCAAGACGTAATCCAACTGGCAGAACCGGACCAGAGCTACAAAGAGAAAGTAGATACCGGTACAGTACATCCTTTACTATGTGAAGTCATCCATAGAGATTCAACATTCACTGGATTCTTCACCACCATCAAGAATTCGCAGGCAACAATGTCTAAGACTCTAAGGAATTCAAAACATTGCTTACAAAATGGTAAAAGGTAAAGGTTGTCTTGTTGAACGAGGCTAAGTTAGGATTAAAAAGTCCTCTCTACGACTAAACCTCGATCTTTACCTAGCGTCACCGTAAAGTCACATTTCAAAGTGCTGACACGGGGATCGAACTGAGTGATCAGCTCCGGAGTTACTTAAGCTTCCAATCTGCCACGGGTCCGCTCACTAGCTTAGGTCCTGTCAAGCTAAGAGGATCAACGACGTTTCGTGTACGAGTTTATCACCGCCTTCCTCAGGACGTGTGATCACAATGGACAAAGCTCGCGTCTGTGGTTAATGTATTCATAGCGCGTCACCACAGCCCGGGGGATGGACACGGACACGTCCGGTGGACGGATGAACTCGTCTCGACTCCTGGGCGCCCCTTCCCCCCCAACCCACCTGTCACACCCGGGCTAGGGTTTCAGATGGAGTCGTGAAGCTGGCAAGTACCGAGGGTTCTGGAATTTTAATGAATATTTTACGTGTGATGTCTTTATTCACCTACTACGTACTACGAATTAATCTGAAACAACAGAATATAATCGTGTTCATAACATCCTAGCGAATTTCCAAAAGAACCCTTCTTATGATTTCAACACACTTGGTTTATTGACTTGTCATGACAGTTTTGGCCCGGTATTCATCACGTGACAAACAGCTGACTGCAGGTGACAGATGACATATGCAGATGACGCAACTGTGCGCACGCGCATGAAGCAACAGCAACAGCTGTTAGCGGCACGAGCCCAGAGCTGCCAACATAACACGGACTCATCATTGACTCAGTGTAGGTGCTTTCTACAAGCAGGCAGTTGGCCAACATGGGAGGTGTTCAGAGACAAGTCAAGTCTGGAGATATCCTAGACACTGATGGACAATAGTAATTTCTCGGTAATAATGTTTTACTGGGACGTTTTAATGTCAAGCTCTAATGTAAATGACTTAGCAAACAGTGTCATAAAAAAATTATTGGTGCATCTCTTACACAGTAAAACCAAGCCAGTAAATTAATAAAACCGTTAAAAATGCGGAACGTTATGAGATTCCTGGTAGGCATTAAACTTATTGGTTTCAAGCTATGATACGTTATAGGCTTAGGTGTCGTTCAAAGTAAAGGGGCAGGAAACGCTTTCTTCGTTAGATTAACGACAAATACTTTTTGTTTTTCTTTATCAGCTGACTTGATGTGTGGACCATGTGTTCAGTGTTCACCCGGATCTCCCCGGACAGCGACGGATGGGTTTATGACAGCAGAGATGCTTTCCCCCCATATCCAGCCACGCGCCTGTGCGTGTGTGTATGTGTGGGGGGGATGTGCACAGGGCGGAACAGCCGCGGAAGTCGTCACAGGTGTCTCCGCGTCTCGGCCCAGTGCTCTCACCCTACGCTCTACAGGTCGCTCGGGGTCGCAAGTTTTTGAATTGGACATTTTAAAAGAAAATAGTAAAGTTGTAATAAATCCTAATTAATTCAATTTAAAATTGGCTTTTGACCGCAGGTTAGAGAGGATCCACTGCACTCATACGTTGTTGGATATTCGCGGGCATTCCTAAGTTTTAGCCTAGTATTCCCTCCGAACAACAATCAACACTATCGAGTGGACCTGACCTCTTGATAGTGAGCCTCAAACAAGATTTAAAAAGTTCTCACTGATGGTACTTTTGAAAGAATTTGAACAGAATTCATATCATGGACAACAAAATAAATTACGTACTAGGCATTCTCCGTTTTGAAAGTTCCTGTTAATTGTATTACGATATAATGTTAAACCATTGAATGTTCATTTTGAATCGGGTCAGGTATTGAGGGTATCATTTTTTATTTATGTTTTTGTAAATTTAAAAGTAATTCGAATGGATTCATGATAGTCAAGGCAAAGTACTGTACATTAAGTAGCTCCTCTTTTTGACATAACTGAACATATCCTTTCAAAGCTTCAAGCGTGAATCAGCTGTAAGCCTCTAATAAACTTGGATTTAAACCAGCTTCCTCCGAAAAGTCAAGGTCGGAGACTCGCAAAGGTTTTGTCCGTGACCCACAAATCTCACCGGACAAAAGTAGAGTCGGACTCAGGTAGCGCGGTATATCTAGAGCAGGTGATGTACCACGGGGTGTCTATTGACCCCAGCACCGCCCACTGGGGTCCTCATTCACCCCAGAGTCACCAGAATGCGCTTCATTCTCTGGAGACAAGTAATTGTGATTTAATCTGTGCACAGATTATTACATCCTGTGTAATTACACTGGCGGTTGACTCGGCGTCTCTGCTGCGGTCTGGGTTTGCACACCGCACACACAAAGCCAGGGATTTAATGTTTTAATCTACTGAAGAAGAGGAAATACTCACACATTCACCAGGCCGACACGCAGCTAAGCAAAGCTGGAATGAGTTAAGCTAATTTGCTACTCTGGTTTGCTACGTTCACAGCTTCGCTTCGGTCTCAGCTTTTTGTGTTCTATTACCACTTGCATTACAAGGTTTATTGATTGATAACAGTAAAATGCACTTAATTTTAAATTTTATCACAATTGAATCAATTTACTGTTTATAGAATCATTAAAACCGTTTTCTTTATCCCCCTAAGGCTAAGGGTACTCCCGGTAGTCCAACTTTGCTGGTTAACGAACTTAACTAAGATATTTACAAAGGGAACACGAGTACCGAATTTTATCGGACAAAACCTCGACCCGTAGAGAGTGCTCACATATGTATATACTACAGTTATGAAAACAAAAATCGCTTAAAACATGTTCTAGGCGTCAGGACCGGTGCTCTTTACATGGTTCCGGGTCTTGTCTTGCTGGCGGGATGAAGTACCTCATTTTTCCAAAGGAAATTCGCTAACAAAATGTAAGCGTTTTCGTGAGAATGTGACTATACGATCAGCCTTGTCAAAGATAACACGCTTCAGGTGACAAAACTCGTCCTTGTGATTAGAATGCTAATGAAGAAATCCTCCTCGGTTCCAAATGCTAATGAATCGAATATTGAAGATTTGTGGGTTTTGATGATAATTTAAGGATTCGGGGTCGATTGAATTTGCAATGCTAATTACTATTATTGCAACACCGTGAGAAACACGGGTTATTGGTTCTAATTTGCAATAATTTAGTTTTAAAATAATTAAATTAATTAAAATTTTGATTTAATGCAATGTGAAAAAAGAACAAAAAGTATACGACGTTTCGAAATATGAAATCTAACCTCGTTTTCAGGTAAAGATTCTTCATGTGTTTAAGTTGTACTAACATAGTATGAAATGCCAAGCGCGTGAGGAATATTGACCCTTTCTAGTGCCCAAACATCAACACGGAGAGTGACAGTGTAGAGAGGGAGAGTGGTTAAGGGTGTGTGGCCCTGATGACGCTCGGTGTGGAGAGGAAAGGGTCAACCACGAGGAAAGTGCTGGGTCCACTTTCTCCGACCACTAGACTGCTTCTTGTCCACTGTCTGTCTGTCTGCTGAGATACTGACCCTCACAACATTGTAACCCACTTGTAAAGTGGTGGCATATATGACTGAAAAAGAACGGCTTCAGTAGTGTCTTCAAGTACAATATTGTTTCACCGGCCTAAGTTTTCAAGCCTTTTAGGTGACGTGTTGATGCAATTTCTACTACAATTGTCAATTAAAATGTTCGTCACTGCCTTTGTACGAGTATACGAGGATAAAGTTGGGTAGTATTACATTATTACCCGAGAGTCATCCGAGAAACCATTGAAATACGAGTAATTAAAATAAATTCAACAAAGAAGAGCATACAACTTTTAAGAAGCTGGCAACCAATCCTGAAGAAATCTTTTCGACAGAGTCACAGACAATGAGAACATCGACAGTTGGCATCGCTGTGGCCAACAGGATAGCAGACAGCAAGTATCTCAGTTTCAGCCAATCAGTGACTGAAGATGGTACTCCACAGCGAGACCGAAATATACAAGCAAACCATAATGACTTTTTTGGCGTGGTATGAACCCGATGAACTAGTATATAGGATAAAGTATTAATTTTCCAGATAGATAAAAGATTCACATATAATTGTTCGGCAAGTGACTACAACGCTCGGGTAAACAAGTGACTCTCACTCATGTATTGTATTGTACACTCTGTTCCCTTGTAGAACACTTCCTCCTCAAGCACAGGATCTACACTTGAGTCTTAGCCTTGCTGAGTCATCGGACTTTACCCGTCACTCTCCATTCAACTTTAGTCACACCCCGCGTGCTTAACACTGACCTCAATCTATTGCAAGCAATATACCATCGTAGCCAAAAGTTTAGATTCGAATTTGTAAAAGTTCAACTAAATTTGAAAATAGTATCATTAGTGACTTTCTTCACTAGTCAATAATAGACCTACATTCAAGGAAGCACAATTGTATAGTAGTTGTTTCAGTTTATAAACGATTTTGTTCTAGTCCAATTTCCGAATTTTGAACTTTATTTTCATTAGGTTTACAGAATTTAAACATGTAAATTGTTGTACAATTCGTAATTGTTACGAAAATTGTGTTTCGATAAACTTGTGAACTGTGCGTACGAGAGAATTCGTCTTTGTAGTAGGTTTTGACTTCTTGAGTTGTTTTGTGGGTTTTCGAGTTTTGATGAAATGTGCAATTTAACTTTAATTACTTTTAGTTGAAACATTTCACGTAATTTTACAGAGAGACGATTAACTTTTTTCAACACCTCTTTGACTTCCGTTATACGTCTTCTACGAAAGGACGCGAGCGTTTGGTTAGCTGAAAACCTCTCGTGTTTTATTTTGGTAACCTTTTTAAGTATTTAAATTATTGTAAAACTACAACACGTTGAAATCTTAAGTTTTACTAAAATTTGTCAACAAATATAATTACTAACCGCACTATACTATTTCAAATGTTAAATTTGCGAATATTTTACAAATTTATTTGTACACAAAACGTTTTTAACAATTTTGTGTTTGAAGGTATTTGTAATTTGTGATTGATTTAGAGCCAAGATCTACAGTTAGTATACAACTCAGTGTATGTATTCATACTAAATATTATAAAATTGAATACACGTTTAAAGAGATATATTTATTTTTCACAACTAATATTCACCGCACTAAATTTACTTGTGTAAATCTAAAAATTCTAATCTTTAGCTAGTCTTTCAGTTACTGGGTGACTTTGTGTACTCCTGTACGTCGACCTCAGCGGTGAACTACTGTAACCACCGACCGTTGGCTGAAACTTGTAAACTTCGGATCCGCTGTCTCGTGCGCTACTGACTCTATACGCCCGCGAATATAACTTTACAAGAATCATAGTTTCGTTTGTATTTTATACGCTTTCATATAGAAATGACGTGTTAAGTGCCGGGAGACTCGAGCGCGCGGTCACGGTGAAGTTTCCTCCCTTACTCACTAGGTTGTGGTACTCACCCGTGGCCATGGTGGGTAAGTCCGTGTCAGATCTCCATGCACTGGTGTATGTTGTTTCACTGTGGCACGCACACACTCACACCCTACTCTCGTGTACACTCTCGCAAGTCTAGGCACAGACTGAGGAGCGAGCTGAGCTGTGTCCCCCTCCTCTCCACCTCTCCCCCGCTCCACGCCTCCGTCTCCGTCACGCCAACGTACTCCGCCGCCTCAGCGCGCTGACTCCTCACTACGAACACATTAAGTTTTCAACATTAAAACAATCAGGAAAAAATTATAAATAATATGTGTGTAAATTATGTTATGCAGTCGTCATTTCATTGGAGAAGAAAAGATTTTCCACACGTTCTTACATTTAAATACCTAGCAGACGTATATTTTTGACATTATCGCATCCGTATTCATTCGAATTGTACTAATCTAGTTCTGTATTCAGTCAGGAAAACGTGGATTCCTGGTCATGTCCCATAAACTTATGTAAAATGCTTATGTAACCAAAAGCTTTTCTTAACGAGTGCAATACCCCTCAGCTCTGAGGAACTTTTAATCGAATTCGGCAACCTGTTGACAATATGTACATAGTGTTCTTTTCGATTGGGCGTTGGAATTTATGCACAACCAAAGCAAAATTTATAGTATAAAAATTGATGGGTAACGCGCCATTTGATCGTCGTGTTAAAAAAGCGGCCTCAGCCAGCAAAAATTTTCTTTTTCCCCAATTGCTAATAAGAATCCAACTTGCTTTATGGTTTGTTACGACAAAACGTTACATAGGTGCTGTAAAGCCGTTGGTCCATTCCATTGGTCGTTGGGATATTAATTAATGACCCAGTCTGGGAATAGTCGGCCCTAGTTTGTAACAAGACTACATCTCATCATTCATCAAAACACTCATCACACTCCCCATCATTTCCCATATTCACCTTGAAACTCCCGCTAAGAGTGTCTCAAAGAGAATGATCAAAGTATACTGTATACGAGTATAAAGGGCAGAAGGTATTGACCGGTAGAGTTTAGCAAGCGCAGGTTTGTTGTGCGCTGAGTGCTGACCACTAACACCAAGGATCAGGATGAGCGAGCAGACCACAGAGTCCTGGCAGTTACGTGTTCACAGGACCTGTCATTATCCACTCTAGTTCACAAAGCTACCACTACTCCTTGGCAGCGCCACTCTCCACAGGTGCCAGTATACGTCATTAATCAACGACCCAATCTGGGGAACAGTCGGTCCTAGGCTGTAACAAGACTTCACCTCACTTCACCATCATTCCGTATCGACCTTAATATTCCACCTGAGAGTGGTCAGTGTTTCAAAGCAAAGTACCCTATTAACTGTTAAACCTCTCATGATCTACATGACGAAACAAGTCAAGATGGAGTAGGTTTACCCTCAACTTCCAGATATATTATTTTTCGTACATTTTTCTGAAACATTGATTGTTTTGAAGGAAATATTTATATGGTGGCTGAGTCAGTAGTGTCCGGTATTGTGGAACCGAAGTTCGCAGGTTCGAGTTCTGCCTCATTCGTCACTAAGATCATCACACCGGCTGCACTAAAGGTGATTAAAGGAATTAACTTTAATCACGTATTAGAAGAAACACACTTAAGTCAATGCTTTACAATACACATGAATTAAGTTTATCGGTATCGTGAATTTTTCCATTCCCGGAAGAATCGAACATTCTATTAAGATTTAAAGCGAACAGTTTCAAATATTTAGGCTTTTTTATTTGAAGTTTTTTGTTTACGACGTTATAATTTGTGAGGTTAAAATATTATTACGAAAGTTTTTCATAGTTTTTGAGTAAACAAAAGGTACGCGACGTTTCGGGATCTTGATTCTTACCCCGTCTTCAGGTGGGAAGTAACCTAAAAGTAATTAGCGCAAACTGACCAGTCAGCCACCACCAAAAGCCCTTTTTCCTTCTTTTACCCCGTTATTGAGGTTCTTTGAATATTTTTTAGATGTCAGTTAGTATCTGTATCCCCTGCAGAGCCGCGAGTGAGTCATGCACGCCGTGTGGGTCTGTGTGGGACTCCTCACTCACACTCACACTTTAGTGTGTTTTATGTGAGACCTTGACGTCCTGAAGACTGAGGTGCTGTGTTACTCAGGGGATGTGGGAGTGAAGTGTGATTCCTGGTTAGAGGGATTCTGTCAAACAGGCAGAGATGTGGGCGACACCACTACCATCACGATCAGATGATTGATAGTTTGCAAAACCTTGAGATTTTTTGATGATAGTTTAGTTCTTTGGTTTCGCTAACTCTTCAGACAACAAATTCTCATCACTGGTTACGAAGATGCAGTCAAAGAGTTTATGGTTAGAATGTTCCTAAGTGTGCGACGCTTTCAGGTTAAATTTTCGAATAGAAACGCAAAATTAATGGTTTCGCCTTTAATATAAATCATATCTCCCCGTTGAACACCATGTTGTCAATAAGTCAATAAGTTTTTATTCAGCCAAATTAACATTTTACATGCATTAGCTAAGTCTAAAAGAATTAATTATTTACAATCATGAAAATAAACAATTTCTTAAGTCTACTGATCGTTAATCTTTAGGGTTAGAACCCACCGTCTAGGAACTCCTGGACGCTGTAGAAACTCTCCCTGATCAAAATGGACTTAAGCTGTTTTCGAAACTTGTAATAATTTTTTTCGGTAATAAGTTGTGTTTGCTACAATGTTCTCCAGTTCAAACATCATACTACTATATACTTCTTACCGGTTATTCAAATTTTGCTTACAGAAACTTCTGAATCCCCGAACAAAATGTTGAACATAATGTCGTGTAAGTGATCAAATAAAATAGGTTAAGTTTGTCTTGTTAAACGGGGCAAACTTAGAACTACAAAGTCCTCTCTACCACTCGACCTCAACTTTTACCTAGCGTTACCGCGTAGTCACTTTACAAATGTAGGGGTGACTGTGGGGATCTAACTCGCACCGGAGTGATGAGCGCGCGATACCAACCCGCCACGGGTCCGCTAAATCAGCATATTCCCGCAGTCCCGGATGCATCGCTCTCAGAGGTGGACCATGTCATTACACCAGCCCACCAATCTGAACTGGATTGTATTCAATTACTACTTTGTGGTATTAGCAAGTCTGAGTAGTCGGTGATGCCAACATGTGAACACAATCAATTAAATATGAATCTCTTATTTGCTAAATTAATTTGGGTCTGCAATTACCCTTAATTGTGACCTTTAGACAGTAGACTAAATTGGAAAATCAAATTGCCAAAAACGTGAATTCCGGTCACCGTTTAACATAAACACTAGTAATGATGTTGCGTATTTATCCTGCACCCTTCTGAATATATAAGAGTGGTCTGGTCAGCGTGTATACAGGGTGTGCTGAACATTCCTACTCTGTGTTATGGAAAGCAGAGAGTGACTGCTGCGTGGAGAATGGCTAATGATGGCGAAGATTGGAGCTTTTGTGTGTACAGAAGACACGCACTGGTATACCAGCACCAGCACCTGCACCTGCAGCATGGCGAGGTGCTCTTACAGGGTTCCTACGCGTCCTGGAGAACCTGGAATTTTCCTTGATTTTTTTTCCTGGAAACCTCAAATTTTGCTCTGGTATTTATCAATTTTAACTTGATTGACAATTTCAATTATCTATTCTAAATCAGAACACAAAAGATTGTTCAACCCAACAACGATTCAAAGGACTAATTATTCGAGTGAGCAATACAATCGAATGATTAATTCTCGATTGATAAGTCAATGTTCGACCAGATTGACCTACCCCGCGGCTGTCAAGGCTGGATGATTGATTGAGTGTGGGTTCTGTCGATATATCGACTACTCAGTCGACTCTCAATGCCACTGAAGAGAGATATGATTGATTGATGAACTGTTAGGTTGATTGTCTTCTGTTTTGTTGTTGAAAAGTTCTTTGCTTTTATGGTTTGAATCCGGGTTCGCAATTTAATTAGTAAAGGATTTTCCTTTGTAGGACTTAAGCATAATAATTAGTTCTTGTGGTTGATCTAACCAACTCAAATTAATTGGAATATCGATTGTTAAATGTTCGGTATCCCAATTATGTTCCTAAAATGGTGGAGAGTTCATATACTAGGCTATAAACCGTCAAACATTAGACCAGGCGCCAGACAGCCCCATTGGTTAGCTTGGAGCAGTGAACGACCAATCACAGCCGTGAATCAGGCCGACCAACTGTAACAGAAAAGACAAATTAACGTGTTTTGTTTATTCAAAATTTAAGAAAAACGTTGGTAATAATGTTTTAAATGTCACCTTCTTATAATTATAAATGACGCCTAACTCGTGGCTAACCTAACCTCCTATATCCAGATATTAGTCAAATAATTAATGTAGCACATCTACCGTGTATCAACCAAATTCACGACATACTGTAACATACTCGTATATCATCTGTGAGAGACTGGGAAGAAGTGACTCTTCGTGGGAGGTCCAGCGACTTGCTATATTTACACTATTTACCACAAAACTGATTTAATGTGCCATCAGCCCAATTACTTCACACGCTGTAATAATCGTAGCGTCTGCACATTTAGTGATTTGCCAGCTTAATAAGTGTACTTACATTGAATAATGATTACGATATTTAACGTGTAAAGAGCTCAGATTGTGTTTATGCCTCAGCTAAAATGTAGTCAATGGCTTGTCTTACAATAATGTTTTATGACACAAAATAAATGTTCCTCAATCACTAAACTAACTTTTAGACTACACCTCATCATTCATAAAAACCCTCATCAGACTCACCATTTATTAAAATATTTACCTTAAAATACCCTCTAGGAGTGGTCGGTGTCTCAAACTTAAGAATCAAACCCCGTACACTTTTCTTATGTGGTTAGGGAAGAAAGATGACTTTGAATAAGGCTATACTCTTTCATTTATTCTATGAAACCGTTTCATAGAATAAATGAAACAAAAAGGATTTATTTTTTATTGTGAAGTTATGCCTGACTTGCATCTAAATTTAATTGTACATAATATGATGCGAATAAAGAATTTGAATTTGAAAAAGTCCTAAAGTTCCAAGAAATTATTAATTTTGAGCATGTTTAAGAATGACTTGTGCTTCTATAAACACAAAGTGGAAAGTTTTAACTGCAGTGCGGGCCAGGCGTGAACAAACTAAACCTGAAGAGTTGTAAAGTAAGGCAATGCACATTAGCAACAGTGACTGGTACAGAGAGTGTGTTCTGTGTATAGACGCCCACCACCACTGGGTAGACTGAAGTGAAGGATGTGTTCTTATTCAGATCTCCACACCTACATAACCCAGATAGTGTGCAAGTCATCCTCACGTAGCTGCGTGTTGGCCCATCCTTACCTCATCCTGTCAACCTTAACCATCGTTTGTACATATACAACAATAATAGCGGACCCGTGGCGGGTTAACTTAAGAGCTCATCGCCTCCAGTGGCGCGAGTTTTGCATGCGATACCAATCCGCCACGAGTCCGCTAAACCTTCTAACCTTGTATCAACACCTGTTAGACCATGAATGAGGCGTCAAAAAAAGGTAAAAATCAAGAGAGTCTTTTGTTTTATCAAATTAAGATGATTAGCCCCCATTCATTTTACAACCTGTCCAAACTTTAATTCTTAAATTTTAAGCGTGAAAATATTTAATATTTATTTCTGAAGTAGGCACACAACACAATGTTGACAAGGTGCAGAAGGTCACTGGGTACCGTACTTGACTGATGTATGTAATCAGCAACATCTGTAAATGTGAGATAAGATGTTATCAGTGTGATTCTGTGCGGATTGCAGAGTCGAGTGCAATAAAACTGTGCATCATTACATCGTCTCCACTTCCTCGCCTGTTCATTGTCAGGGTCTGAGAATCAGCTACGTGAGGGTTAACAAAGAGCTTTCAAGAAGCACTTATTGACTAAAGTTCCTGAGATCGGTGTGCCTGCAGACATTGCTAAAGGTTTCTTAAAATACACTGAATGATTTTTTTAAAGATTGCAAAAGTTAAATCCGTGACGAGTAACAAAATACCTGGATAATTTCAAAGTTTATTTGTAAAATTATTGAGTAACGTATGGTCAGGCTCTATACACGTGTCAAAAAAACTTATCTAATTTCAAAACACATCTGATTTAAAATTATTTTGAAAGGTCAAAACGGACCGCCGTAAGCCCATGCAAGCGCTTGCTTTGACAGATAGGCCGCATCAGTTGAAAGAAGGCTCGTTGTTTAACCAGTTGTTACGTGCACGGTGTCGTGTGTTCCTTGGTTCTACTAATTCAGCCTTTCTCTGATGTGGTTCTTAAGTCTTCAGAATTTACACAACTAAAAGTTCATAACCGTCTCGGTAGATGTTGTTCAATGCCCTGCAGTTGTGACAAGGTCGGTGCTCCGTATCTACTGTTATACATCACATTCTCAAGCTGTGATTGGTTCCGGCTGACAGCGACCTCTAGCGGCCAGCCGTGACAACGCGTCTTTACACGTTTCTACAACTTCATATACTGTATGTGTGACACACTTCACTGTCACCTTCACGCTTCTATGTTGAATACGCGCGCAGTTTAGCCTATTGTGAAGAATATAAATAAAAGTGGTCCGGCGTTGATCCTTGAGGTACCCTTGCCTCTGCGGTGAACTGTCATAAGTCAGATGTTCTGACCTTGTGGAAATGTCTAGATGTTGACTGACAACTAGACCCTCGTATGATTTATCAGTTGAAAGGGTTTTGTAAACTGCAAAACATATCGGATCATCATTATGACATTGTTTACAATATAGTCAGATAACAATGCCGATATTGATTCAGCAGTATAGGTTTCCCTTAACCAATTAATCCACTATTTCCCACTAGGATTGGTTAGTCTTTTCTCTTCTAAATACCTTGTTTGATCCACGGCTGATGAACCATTACGGCACATTCCCCCTCTACGTGTGCGTGTGTGTGTGTAGGATTCGCCAGTCCTTGGGAAGAAGGCCGACACCCACCGCACCGCCTGGCCCGGACCCGCGTTATGTAACCGTGCGGCCCCCGCAGCCGCATATGTACCCGCAACCGCATACGTACCCGCAGAACACGGCTTTGTTGTTGATTTATCAGTAAAAAAAATAATAAAATAAGTTGGTTGGTTAAAAATATGTGTTCTTCTGTTTACCCCTGAGAACAGAGGTACCATTATTGCTAGAATTTTTCATGCTACGATTTTTCTTAGAATTATAATGTCAATAATTCTTACCCCACTGACTGAACGCCTGGCCAGCCACCAGAAAGCCCCATTAGCCTGCTCGGAGCACCAGTCGACAAATCACAGCCTTGCATCAGACTGACCAACTGTAACAAAGAACACAAAAATGCCTATTTATGCACATCTAATGGAACATTTGAGCACATACTCAATGTCGGTATACAAGTTGTCTCTTTGTTGCTGCGGTAACACCAGTTATGTCTCCGACCTAAGCACAAATGAGCCCACCAGTTGCATCTAGAACCTGTTACAGGTACAAATACGCTAACATATTCACAACAAGTGTTCTAGCGGTAAGGACAAGTTTAGCAGATATTTTAACAAGGTCGTCCTCACAATGTGCGGATAAATCAATGTAATTGGCCGCCATCTTGTTCATTAGTCGCAATGCATGACGGGTAGTCGAGCGTAGCCACGTACAAGAGTATCAGCAGCTGATTGGATGGTCCTGTGTGTTTGCTGATGGTTGTTACCCGAGGGCAGATTCGATCATTGTGATGTTTTGTGGCGGTGTGAACTGAAAGAACTTTACTAAGATCTAAGGCTTCCGGCGAAAGAACTTTATTATAGTTGGATTGGTTACTGAGGTTAAAATATTATTACGGTTGTTTTCCATCGTTTTTGAGTGAACAATAAAGTACACGACGTTTCGGGTTCTGAAATCTGACCCCGTGAAAAACTTAACACAGAACACAAAACATAAGAGATGAGCTAGCCTAATCTGACCAAGCTGACCAGTCACCCACCACCAAATAACCTTGATTCTTTTCGTTTTCTCCTCTTAAACTTTATAACAGCTAGCCTAGAAAACAATTCAACATGTACATCAACTTTACATATAAAAAAACAAATAGAGAAACCAAGCACTTCCACGGCCAGCGACGACTGACTGCCACCTGGAAACCCCTTTGGCTGGCTCGGAGCAGCGGACGACCAATCACAGCCGTGAACCAGACTGACCAATTGTAACAGAGAACACAAAAATGCTTACTTATGCACAGCCAATGGAAGGGAGTTGTGATGAAATAATCAGGTTTTCCTAACAAAAGAGTAAACATACACTATCACAACTTGAACAAATCTTACTTACTTTCTCAATACTTACTTACTTGATACTTGTTATCTTTGTCGATGCCCAGCTAATGCCAAATAGACTGCGTTAATTTAAAATAAAACTAAAACTGATATTTTAACTCTCTGATTTTGATGTACAAGATGGATGGAAATAGTTGCTAGAGGAAATCCTTACGTGACGAGTCGCGAAAACAGATTATAGAGACTTGAGCTGATCGTTGGGTTTACGAACTTTTGGCAACTCATACCGAATTAATTTTGGATTGAATACCACCAAAAATATACATGTTCAAACTTAGTTATCTAAGACAAGCACAACCGGCGCGGTGGAAGCGTGCAGGAGTGGGCGCATGCGCGGGCCGGGGTTTACAGCAGTTGTTGACGAGCCCGGGGGGTCTGGGGTCACGTGGGGGGGGGTCACAAGACCTTGACTCTGAGCCGGGGAGGTTTATGGCGCGGTATCGGATAATGGATGGATGGGCGTTGATGGCTTTCAAAAACGAATGTGTAGAGGAGTTTTTAACAACCTATGTATATTTGAAGGTATTCATTTCGCAGATGTTAAACCTTGGTTCACGGTTAGTGGGGGCTTAACAACTTCAGAAACCAAATTTAAACATTTTAAGATGCTTAAAATAAGGCCCCTTCGTCAACAGCTCGACACCTCTTGTCCTGAGACAATATGTTTCGTAATTAAAATGGCATTTTAAGGCAGCACATGTTCAACAGGACGGTGTGGTAACATAGTTTTACTTTAGGAGACGTTAAGTGCATGGAATGATTTTCAAAGAGACGTGATCATGTTCTTTAACCGCTGATTGACTGCGTACAAGTAAAAAGTTGTAAGTTAACAGTGTCGGTCAAAACCTCCATAACGTTTCTGTGACAAGTGAGGACTCCTAGCAAGTTGAGTAAATAGTTCCGTCGTTTTGTTAAACTGTTACAAAGATCAAAGTCGTAGTTAATTTCTTTTGTGTAAAATTGAAAGTCTGTAGAATTGTTTATTTGCTGATGTGACCAAGCTCTCGGAAAGGCACTGCACGTGGAAGTAAACACACCTCACTTTGCCAAGGTGAGCAGACGACACCGCACTCTGAGGAACAGCTGGACACAAATCACACAGAGTATAAGTGTCCACAGAGAACCATAACCTGACATAAAACCGCAAGTGAAATATTGCTTTCCACTGCGCATGCCTTGGACACTGCTTAGTGGTCACTGGGAATCAAGTCACCTTTCCCTAGTTTCCAGTTGCTTTCCCTGAATCAAACCGCAACTTTATTATTAATAAATCGGAAATAACCATTTCGTTACTACGTTTGAAGCGTTTTGCGTGATTTTAAATTGAAAGGTCAAAAAATATCCAGCCGACTTGGAAACCAGAGATATTATGGTATTTATTTTTTTCGTATTAAGTGTTAAGTACTACTGAAGATTTTCATTTATTATGACAGACAGAATTTATCAACATTAAATAAATAGAACAGGCAGAGGAAACTGTACAGGGAGCGCCTTCACACAGCTAGCGGCAACTCCAGCACGACTTGCTTGTGTAGGGGCTGCCTCAGCGCCGTGTCACCTCACCTCAGTCAATGTACTTTGAGATACCGACCACTCCTAGAGGGTATTTTAAGGTGAATATGGAATGGTGGTGATGAGTGAGATGATGGATGATGAGGTGTAGTCTTGTTACAACTAGGGCCGTCTGTTCCCCAATTGGGTCATTAATTAATCCCCCAAAGACCAATGGCCCTACACACAGGCTGTTTAAAGTTCCACTAGATCGTTTCCTCAGTCTAGTCCTATGTTGAGTTCATTTAATCACGTATATAATAACTCTACCGTCGGTTAATCGAACGAGGAAAGCGAAGGTCTTTGATTCTACTCAACAATTTAGACCATTTCTGTGTTCGTTTGTTTCAGCCGCAATTATTAACCAACTTTGTTTAAATGTTGGACAAAGGTACCTTCTACTGACGTTGAACAATGAATGTATACAACTTTTCCCATTAGTTTTCAATTCAAGATGGTGTCAAGTAAATAAAGAGACGATGGATTTAGTATAGTTAACTATTTCCATAAAACACTTTCAAAACCATGTGTCGGATCACATCTTTTCAATACTACCGTAAAGAAACTATTGTGAGAAACTATTGCAAAAAACCAAAAGGAATTTTGGGTTCCACATGTGCATTTATTTATTTTATTTTATTGACCGGGACTCGTGGCGTGGTCCTGTAATCCAGCTTCATGGAGGTCAGGTTTTGAGGATGATATAGGTCTAAAGCGGCGCAGATAGTCTCAGTGATCATCTGATGATACCCGCACCAACTCCCACCATCGTTTAGACATATCAGACCATCACCTGCGTGGTTCAGAAGTCACGTTAAGCCATTGGTCCTTGTATTTCCATTGGTCATTAGGCTATTAATTAGTGACCCATTCTAAGGAAGAGTCGGCCTTAGTTTGTAACACGACTACACCTCATAACTCATTACTACCACTCATCACACTCATCCTTCACCACATATTTACCTTAAAATACCCTCATGTGAGTGGTCGGCATCTCAAATAGTGATTTACGTCTATTTTGTATTTACAACTTACATTTGCTCCTCGTTCAAGCATCAGATATCTACGCTCATAACTGGATAGACTGGATATGGGTTATTTAGGAATACTTTCAGTCTGAAAAGAAAAGTTGAATCCTACATTCCAAATTTCTCTCAAGTCACTAAATGTAAATTAAAATATCTTTCTAAAATAAAATAAAATTTTAAAATAACTTTCTTGTAGATTAGTTTCCAAATCCAGCGAGTTTATGATTGTGATACTGCTTGCGTAGGAAAAGTTGTACCAATACACAGAGTTGTGCCTACACTTTAGAAAGTTGTGTCAACGTAACGGTGCCAAGTTATTCTGATTAACAAACCTACGAGCTCAGCTTAGGAGTTTCCCGGGTGTTCCATATCCCTCAGAGTGTGTTTAGGAATATTTCGAATTATACTCAAAATAAAGAAAGTGATGTTTCCATGAGCCCCCTTTGGCTGGCTCGGAGCAGTGAACGACCAATCAAAACCGTGATTCATTCATCACAACGGTTTACCTTCCATTGACTGTGCATAAATGAGTATTGTTGTGTTCTCCGTTGCTGTTGGTCGGTCTGATTCCTAACTGTGATTGGTCATTCACTGCTCTCGAGCCAGCCAATGGGGCTCTCTGCTGGCTGGTCAGGCAGTCAGACAATGTACAGCTGTCACTAGCCGTGGACGTGCTTGATTTATCTATTTGCATAAATCAACATAAGTGGAAAACCGGTGTGATTGTAAGACATACGTTTTTCGTTATTAATTTCGTAAAGTTTCGTATTTTCGTACCGCGGCACTAGACGACAAAATCATTCAATGGTTTGGGTGTGAGCCGCGGTGTCGGAATCAAACAAAATTGTGCAAAATTTCTTTATTTTTAGAAGTCACTATGAGTTCACTTGACGCAAGCTCACAACTATGCCACAGAAACGGTTATTACTGGGATACGACGCCATAAATAAATAAAATCAATAAATGTTATTTACTCGTATTATCCATGAGAGGTGGTACTTTGTCCTAATATTGTCATTCCGGACTTCAAACATGTTTATCTCTAGTTTTTGATCCATGGTTTGATATCGAATCTCAATGTAATGTAACATATGTCAATGTTATTGTTGTTATTTATTATTTATTATTATTATATTCACTATCATACTTTCTAAATGGTTTATATAATGGCGTTTATATTCACATGTTGACTGTATCAATTAATTTTATTGTAAGCATCATAGCATTTCATTTTATCAGCACTATTTGTAGTTTTAGTAATTGCTTTATTATATTGTACTTTTTGTAAAATGGCGTTGGCCGTATATAAGAATAAGAATTAAAAATGTGAAAACCGGTTACCGGTGACAAAGTGATGTAAACAATCACCAGGAAAGAAAATGGCCGGGACAATCCAGCAGTATAAAGTCATCGACTAAAGATTCCCCACAATCCAACTATAAACTGATCAATTCAGAAACTAATTTCAGGATGTAAATCATACAGGCAACTCGTGCCTAAGCACAGATAAGGTTAGGTGCAGTGTGTGAGGACATCACTGAGATTGTGCGCACAATGGACAGTGGGCGCCGCACAATACATTGTCAGAGCCTACTCCAGCTTGCAACACAATGTGTGCCACCTCGCACCCCTTCAGTGAGTTGCCCATCAAACACGCTCTCACTCCTTGCGTTCTGTCATCCAACATACAGGGTTTTCAATCAAAGAGAACGAATAAATGTCTAGTGTCCTGTTCTTATGAGTTGTTCCCCTCTAGTCCTATTGTAAGTCGGCTCTCAACCATGTGCCAAAAGCCCGTCTATGTTTTAAAATGCCTTAAAAATCTTGAGTTTGAGTTTGCGATCAATGACTAGTTTTGATAGCCTTCGGCATTTGGGAACTTTTGATACAATTTGAAAACCTGTTGACAAGTGGAACTCCTGCCTGAAGGCAAACGTTTTTAAGTACCGTTCTATGTCTCCCAGTTCGGTAGTTACCTGCCTCTAGCTTCTTAGGGCGAATGTCACTACTTTGATTTGAGCATAGTCACAAGAATTTAGAGGCACAGATTCAAGTGTTTGAATGCTAGTATGTACCTTTGTTGCTAGAACATTTGGTTAACTATAGTTATTTGCACACACGACGTGTATGATAGGCGCAGTGCGGTATGCAGCGGTTAAGTCACGGTCTAGCCGCAAGTGCGCTCTCTGCGCATGCGCGTAACGTATTGGTGTCTGCGCAGTCGTAATCCTCACGACCTCTTCACCTCAGCGCGCTCAGAGATATGAGTGTTCTTTATGTGTGTAAAGATCGAGTCAGTTCAAGCTCGGGATATAGTAAGTCAACCGTCAACACATAAATTAAATTAGAATATTGCGTTATTCTCATGTTTTATCCACAGTGTGGGCAAAGTGCACCGTGTGCAGTCTAAGAAGGGGCAAATTACGAACAAATTGACAAAGTCTAAGAATAATTCATCAGAAAATATAATTAATACGTAGCTGGAAGATCACCATTCGATGTGCGTATGGTCCAAGTCAGTTCGGGAAATTACTCAGTTTTCAATACATGGGAACATTAATATCAACATCAAGTGAGTGAGGGTGGTGTGGCAATGACACAAGCCCTGATGATTCAGAAGAGAAGAGCTCTCCCAAGCCAGCTGTTGTGCTCTTGATGTCGGCAGAGCAGAAGTTGCAGATCATTATGTGAACTGCGGCAATCTGCGGTCAAATACCTGACAGCTGACATTCAACAAACAGCTGATCCTGTTTATGGACGTTTCAGAAGCTTCAATATAATCTCCTCCACCGGCACCTCGTACACTAGGAGTCTAGGCACTCACAAACACCCGAGTCAAGTCAAGTCATCCGAGAAACCATTGAAGTAATTAAACATGATAATAACTTCGACAAATAAAACATCATTACACTTTAAAGAAGCTGGCAATTAGTCCTGAAGAAGTCTTTGATAGTGTAACAGCCAATGAGAACATCATCATCCCTGCTCTGTAGCTCTGTGACCAAGCAGCTCTACCACCTGCTCTCAGCAGACCCCTTTTTATTGAGTTGAAACGTCCCACTGTAGTTATTCTGTATATTTTCACGTACTGCTTTATACAAAACCAAATCTAAGTCTTTTTCCTTTGAGGCAAGAAACTCATCAATATGACACAAGTTGAGTTGGTACTCGTTGGAAATTTCTTTCATTTACAGAAGAGGTCCGGAATCAGAATTTGTCAGTTGAATTGGTCGGTTGTTACATTACGTCTGGAATTGTGTTTGCAAAAGTTGTGTCTGAAACCTTGTAGAAAGCTGTCTGTGCGCTGAGACGGTTAAGGAAACTTGGCGCGCCCGCGCAGTGGTTCGGAACCCACGTTAAACTCAACCTCTGAGTTACAGCCTTGTCCACGAAACTACACCAATCAGACCACCAAGTAGTCGGTAATCAAGTCCAGTTCTCGTTTATTTAAATAAAACACTACACAATTAGTTTAAAATACAACTTTTGGATGGATCACAAAACAGGCGTTGTAATGGACACAAGACGTTTCGACTACTCTATGCTAGTCTTCATCAGCTAAAAAAGTTGAAATAGAATAAAGAAGGGAATAAAATAACTATGTACATAAACAATTGTAAAACAAATAATGATTTCAAAATTGTAAACATTTACACATTATTACAGAGTTTACAATTTGTACAACTTCTCTGTTCATGGTTTTTGATAATTGTATTGATTATTTGTTTCCACAAATAAAACAATAAACTGATTGGTTTTTGTGTTTCAGGTAGGAGACCCTGTTGTTATTGTTGTTGCTGGGAAGTAAGTAGAATTGTTGCTGGTTTGGTTCGGTTTGACTAACTGTAGTATTGAAATTTAGAAATGTTCAAATAGATTTGACTCGCGTTATTATCATTAAGTTATTTCGATATCTGAGGCCATCTTCACATAATTTAACAATTCCGAAAGAAATTCGCAAGTTTTAGAGCTGGAAAGCTCAGTCTACCTCAGCCTACATAAGAACCTAAACATTAGAAAGCTTAAAAAAAACGCAAATGTAAAAGACGCATGCGTTTGAAATAGGGTAATCCGCTATGCTTTAAGTGCGCTATGTATATAGATTAATACTCTGAAAATGTTATATGTGAGGAACTTCAAGTTTTAGTTATTTGATACATCAGAATAGGAACAACCCCAGGCTCGCGACGGGATTGTTGTCAGACGCATGTTCTGGATCATGCACTGGGGAGCAAACCCTAAGGCTTGTTAAAGACATAGGTATCTTCTAGCATATCATACTCTGAGAGCACAATAAACCACGCAAGGTTGACGTGCAGGTCTAGAATCCTTCTCTATTCCTAATCTAATCTAACTTCATAAAGCAGGTGTTCTCGCCGTGAACACTGTGAAGTTGTTGCCGTGGCTAACTTCACTCAGCCCCGTGCTCTAATGAGCTAGGTTCACCCATGTCTGTCTGTCTGTGTACATTCATCAGCAGAGTGCGCTGTAGGCCACCTCCATTCAACTGCTCTCAATCCATCTTCGTCTGTGTTTGCTCCCTTCAGGCTTGCCAACTTTCTGTAGCTGTAGCACACTCAGACGGCATGAGTAGCTAGTCTTTCCTAAGGGAATTCACCAATACAATTTAAAGGTTCACAACGAAATACGAATAGAAAATTCTTCATTGGGTCTAACGTCACTTCCTTTATGTTCAAGTGTGTTTATTTCACTCGATATTACGCGCCTAATCAGACAGTTGTTTTTCCCGCTATCATGCAGAGCCTGCTGCTCTAATCTGTGCACCTTATACGCTCAGCACTGTTACACAGACAATCTAGGAAACAAGCAGACCTGAACACTGAACACAGTGGGGAGACTGGAACAATAAATCATGTATCTACTCGTACTGATAGTTGCGACACTGGCGCCATCTAACAACTCAGCGCCGCTACATCACATAGCATGACTCAGCGTCTACGCTGTACTTGCTGTAAACCATTCAACGTGTAGGAGAAACATATGTGACAAGTACATTAAACTGAAGATAATGTTATGGTGAGTAAATTGTGCATAGATTCCACATTGCTGAGGCAGAAAAATCAATATAGTTCGGCAGCCCAAGCAGAGATAGCGCTGCAAGGCAATTCTTTTAAAAGTCTCAAGTAGAGCCACTGGCGCACGCGCAAGTTAGTTCGTTCTCGAAAACTGCACGATTTGGTCACATTTAAGTCATTGACATCGGAAAAACTCGAGCATGTGGAGCCGAGGAGGGAGAAAGGCGGCAAAAGGTGGCAGCACCATCTGTGCTCGGGCTGCCGAACTGTTGATTTGTCTATCTCAGTCAAGCGCATTCTACCTAGCATAACATTATCTCTGGTACTACCGTTGTTACAGTTCAGTTCTCTTGACTCCGTGATTACAGTTGATTGTAGATGATTGCTCACAGGTGTTGGGTTCACGATTTATCCTTACACTGGTTGATTCTGAGTTCGGTGATTGCAAACTCTCATTCGTTCATTACTCTACAGACCAATAGGTAAGCAATAAGTTTGCACATTCCGTTTCCATCAAACCATTTAACGCACAGTTTTTATAAGGGCTGAAATCCATAATCCATATTTCCTCTTAATTTAGCCGAACTGCGCTCTTTTTAGAAAGACTTCACAAAATCTTTTTACCTTAATTAGGGTTTCAGAAGGGGTCAAAACAACAAACGCAGTGGAAGGAAAAGTTTGGCGTATCTTTGTAGTTATAGAAAAACCAACGTTTAGAATATTACATATCGTTCAGCTTCTCTCTTGCCAAACAAAGTATTTAATCTTTTTCTTCATACATTTACCTTGCCAAACTTGACGTAAAATTTAAACATTTTACTAAAGATAATGTTATGGTAGGTAAATTTGGCATAGATGGCTGAGGAAGGAAAAACAATATAGTTGCGGCAGCCCAAGCACAGATAGCGCTGCCAACTCTTGCCGTCTTTCTCCCCTCGGCTCCACATGCTCGAGTTTGTCCGATGTCAATAACTTAAATGTGATCAAAACGTGCGATTTTTAAGAACGAACAAATTATCGCGTGTGTCAGTTTCTTTACTTGAGACACCTTAAACAACTTTTTGCAGCGCTATCTGTGCTTGGGCTGCCGAGCTGTGTTGATTTTCCTACCTCAGTCATTCGTCATCCTTACGCTATCTACCTATCATAGCATAATATTTGATTTATTTACTAAACATTTAATAGAAGTTGTTGAAAACACTATTCAAGACAGCTGTGTGCGTGCTCAGCACGTAGTTTGCAAGGAGGCCGGCGCTATCAAAGTAGATTATGTCTAAGTGCTCTCAGGTGTTAACTCCAATTGACCCCTGAGTGATGGAATCCTCCCAAGTCAACCTGTTCACTCCTCTGTGATTACTCTGGTTACCTCTATGTACAGTCGAGTGAACTGGTTACCTCTATGCTGTAGTGTCTCGGAGGTGATTACTCTATGGTCAGTGCCTCAGCTGATGAGTTTGCCTTGAACTTTAACGTAAGCAGTCCGGACGTTCACTCGTTCTAAAGTTGAAGATTCAAAGGTTAACCGAATTATAACAGAAATTGGGTTTTGAAACTGTAACAGAAATCCATTCAAAAACGTAAATTTTCGTGAAATATTATTCAATAAATTTATTTTAGTTATATTATATTGACGTCTTAATCGCTGTCTTTCAATTTTGTCTCTAGTTTCAATCTCTAGTACAGCCACTGACGCACGCGCAAGTTCATTCGTTGTCATTTGAGTCACATTAAGTCATCAACATCGGACAAACTCGAGCATGTCGAGCCGAGGAAGAAGAAAGTCGTCGAGAGACGGCAGCGCTATCCGTGCTTGGGGTGCCGAACTATGTTGATTTTGCTGCCTCAACCATGTCGAGTCTATGCGTTATCTACCTACCAGCTCATTGCCTTTGGTTAGAACGGAACCTTGAGGAACACCACTCTACACTACACTACAGTAGTGTGCGTGGATATTGCTGTCTCGTATATCTCCTCTGTTACCGTTGTTTCTTCACGGACCGTGAACTCGGTTCAGTTCTGCCAGGCTCCAGCAACTCACCTTGTCTACTAATCTATAGAAACACGTTCGTTTCTTAATAAAGTGTGAAAAGCAATGAAGATACAAATGAAACCAACATTACTAACAAGTTTGAGACTTATAATAACTTGAAGTAAGCGATGTATTTCACAGTTTGCGCACAAGTGACTCAAATCATCTGTTCTGCCATTAACTAACTGTGCCAATCAGTTTCGCTCTGTTTGTACGATGTGTGTATACTTTCTCGTGAAACTACTCAGTGAAATATGAGGTTAACAAAGATTTTATTAGAACCTTGTGGCCACTAAATATATCAATAACAGTTTTGAGTTATATTCAATAAAAATGTCAACTTAAATAGTGAATTTTTATGGCAAGCTCTCTTACTTCTTCCAACTTAATAAGGTAAAAAATAAGTCCCTCACGAAACAATCTTCAACCAGCTTGCTTGAACTTGAAGTTCAAAAGCCCTTTCATTAGATAAATGAATGGGTTTGTGTTAGGGTATGACTCTGCAGTTGGTACAGGGTGATTGAAGGGGAAAGGAGTGAAGAATTTCATTTGTTAAGATATTTAGTTAGGTGTCTACCTTCCGAGCTATGGTCCGATTTTCCTCGTGAGTTGAAAGTTGCAAGTATCATCCCACAGTCATAATACTCCACTTTCTTTAAGTTAAGAACCCACTAGTTAAAATTGTTTTGATAGTACAAATCAATGACAGCTGTGTCAATACTAATTTAATTTCGAAATTATTTTCAAAACTATGACCATTTTAAAAACAACCTTTAGAATGTATCGAATGCAATAAGGCTATTACTTGTTGAGTTCAAAACTCTCTCACTACTTTCATATCCAGTCAGCACCTTGTGCCATGTACCATGTTCCGTGTACTCTGTATAGTGTATAGTGAGTGGTGTATTACTCTATGTAGTGTGAGTGTACAGTTCGTTGCTCTGTGGATGACAGCCGCCATTTTTTCCGCCAGCATTGTGCTCCGGTACGGGTCTATTGTGGTTATACACAGGCACTAATCTCATACACAAGATTGACAAGATAACTAGACGCAAGTGTCAAGACGCTGAGGTGACACTGAGCGGATTCATACATAGAGTAATTGAAGATTTGACAGTTGAGTGAACTGATTACCTCTATGCAGTGTCGGGTAGGTGATAACTCTATGGTCAGTGTCTCACCTGATAGATTTGGCAGTTGAAAGCACATCGTCACAGTGGATTATTATCTAATATTAATAAAATTACTACTATTGTTTAAAGTCAAATTCAACGTTTTAGACGTTTTTGTTTGAAAAGTAGAAAACGCTTAGTCTTCTTTGTAAAATTGGATTTCCCCTTTAAAGATTGAACTTCTAACTTTTGGTCGAGGTGTGAAGGAATTATTTCTCTCTCCCACGCAAACTCGACCTTTACCTAGCGTTACCGCTAAGTCACTTGATAAATTGTTAGCGTGTCCGGAGTCCGCTCCGTCTTTAGCTGACCTCAGCGGCCATTGCAACCGTTCTACAGGGTGTTCAGAAAACAATGTTCCGCTGCAGAAAAGCGGTCTAATCCACTAATCTGCGATATAATGTAGGAGAGAGCGATCGTGGAACACTTTGCAATTACCTGAGGAACTCTAAGTGTGGAAGCAGTGATTGTGCCGGTCTACTGTTGGCTCTTTTGTTATAGTCAACGCCACTGTAAACGCTAAGAGATACAAAGTTCAAACCCACATTGTTGTCTTTTTTATTGTGCGTTGTGTAATATAATTTTAAATTCAGTTTTCAACAGATTTACACTCGGGAAAGCTAAACAAATCTTGAGTTTTCCAAAGCTCAAATTTGAACTAATTCAGAAACTAAAGTAAAAATTCCTTTTTACCACTTAGATATAGCTAATATACTTAAATGAACATAACCAGATTTTTGGAACACAATAATAAATAATTTGTGAGTTGATAACAAACCAACCTTAAAATGGTGTTTATTAGCTCCATGACTGAGTATTATGAACTAATTAAATTTTTTCAAACTTTATCTAAACTGTAAGCAATGGAAAATAAAGGTAAAAAGGTAAAGTTTGTCTTGTTTAACAAGGTGAACTGCAAAGTCCTCCCTACCACTCTACCTCGACCTTTACCTAGTGTTACGGTGTAGCCACATTACAAGTCGTAAGTGGTGACTGCGGGAATCGAACCCATGCCACCGGAGTGTTAAGCTCTAGAGTCGCGCACGATACCAACCCGCCACGGATCCACTAAAGATTTAACCGTGTAAAAGTAAGTAAAAATGTGTTAGTGTCTACAAGAAGAAATGTGAGAGTAGTTGCCGGGGAAACTGTGCAACACACCATGATGCAGTTGACAGAGGAAAGTGCAGCTAAACATATAATCATTTAATGTGCAGCGATCATTCGACAAGTGATCATCTTTAGAAACTCACACAACAACCCTGATCACGTGTCTACACTGTTGCCTGAGTGTACATGAACTGGCTTGTCCTGTTGATAACAATATTCGAGAACTTGTCTGAAACTTCGATTCCTTGGTAGTCCATAGCTAGCACTCACTGTCTGTGCGCCCATAGGATCTTCCAGGAAGTTGGGTAACATATCGGGTGGTCTAGGGGGCATCCCCAGGGAGAAGGGAGTCTGGAGGTCTCCCCCGGGAAAAATGAAAGAAAAACCTATAAAATGTTGTTGATCGTTCTGGAAGAAAAATTTAACCTTACTTGAAAGCCACAATTTCCCATGTAAATCTTTCTCTTGTCAAGAATAGAACTGACGTATTTCAGTTCCACTTGAGTTATTCATATGCTTTCTTTTAATACGGTTAAAATACAAAATTCCAAAGCCTTTTTAACTACCCTGTATAACACAGTAGCATTACCACTTGCCCTCAACCACCTCCCACTCCAGTGAGAATGACAAAAAAATGCATTGACATGAAATTTCAGATAGCTTATAATACATTTGAATCAAAAGGTCTATTTTTTGTTGTAAAATAGAAATTCTATGTAAATTTGCTTTGATTTGAAATATGTAAAATATGTTTTCCTACAAGCCTGGGGCACGTAGGCTACCCTGCTCCCGAGAGTGTGTTTGTGTTCTAGCTTGTATGTAGTGGTGTCGACTCGTAAATGCTTTCAACAATAGACTGTTTTACTAACTAAATGAAGATCGCAGATATACTTTGTCACGTGGGAAACTGTAAGCTTGTCTGCTAATACTAACCGAGAACACGTTCTACCCAAGTGTTGTCCTCGTCATCCAATTACAACACTTCCCACACTCAACACCTCGGCTGTTCAATATGTATTGTCCATTCAGCGACCAATACTGCCTTTCCTGGCCTCAGATCTGCGGCAATCCAGCCTCTGTAAATCAGTGAGCAACTAGATCCCGCCGACACACACACACCACACAACATTGTGTGTAGATGAGAAACCTCCACGGGCAGAGAACATGCGGACAGTTCAGTCAGGTTTATGTTATGGTAGGTATATTGCGCATAGATGCCACATGGCTGAGGCAGGTGAATCAACATAGTTCGGCAGCCCAAGCACACTGCATTTGAGAAAATAAATAAATTTAAATTTGAGGTAGTGCTGCGAGAAAAGTAGAGGCACTGGCGCACGCCAAGTTCGATAATTTGCAAAAATCGCACAATTTAGTCACATTTAAGTCATTAACATCGGACAAACTTGAGCATGTCGAGCCGAGAAAGGAGAAAGACAGCAGCGCTATCTGTGCTTGGGTTGCCGCAACTATGTTGATTTTCCTGCCTCAGCCATGTAGCATCTATGCGCCATCTACCTACCATAACATTATCTTCGGTTAACTATACCTTGTGAGAATCATAATTACTCCCGCCTGAACGATCTTATCGCGGGATGAGATCAGACTAGCAGCAGCCAGTGACAACAGTACTGCCTGTTTGTGTCTAACCAAGAAGACAAGAGAATTTTCAGTATGATTGGTGAGCAAGCAATGGACTGGTTGAAACATAATGAAAAATGATTGGTTAGCGATGAACAACAGCCATTGGCAACGATTGCATGTTCGTGTTTAACCAATAGAGAGACAGAGAATTTCCGAATGTCTAATTGTATTTAACCCCGTGGTTCACAATTCACGGTAAATATCTATTGCTCGATGGACTATTTTAATTAATGACCCAATCTGGGAAACAGTCTCCCCTAGTTTCCTACTACACCTCACCATCCATCGAAACACTCAACATATTCACCTTGAAATACCCTTCAAGAGTGGTCGGTGTCACAAATCAAGTATTAAGCCAAAACAAGACACTACTCGGCATCTAACCATTCCATTAGCAGCTTCAGTTCGTATAGTGCTAGGTAAAGGTTGAGATTGAGCGGTGTCACGTGACAGCACGCATGACGTCACGACCCTGATGACGTCACGTGGTCAAGGAGATCCTTGTCCTTATCACACCGTGGTGATATCATCAGCCACTGATGAACAAGACACTTCATTGCCTAACCAACTCATCTTATTTACGTACGAGTATAACACGAACCAGAGAGAAATGTAGCCCGGTTCTTCATTCAAGTTGTTATTTCACTTTTGCTTCTTTAGTTGATCAATATTACTAAGAAAGTTTTGAATTAAAAGTCTTGTTATTTCTTATTACCAACGTGTTTATAGGAGTTGAGGATTGAATGTTTTACAAGCATGGTGCTCTACTGGATGTAATGTTACACGCTTTGGTCATTGCAATACAACGGAATCTGTGTTGTTATTTTTCTTAGAAATTAAAGTAAATAGTCAATGGTGGATCTTCTTTAGCGGATTTGCTGGGTTCCCCCAATGCCAGAAAATAGACGGAATCTTTCTAGGATTTAACTTTTTGTTCAACTTCCACGTACAACACATAACATGTGTCATGGTTTATGCATGATTACAATTTTTGCCAAGAACTTCCTTTTATTAGTTACAGCTGTTAAGTCGTTACAATAAATATTGGTACATTATAATTTCAATGTCACTGTTGTGGAAGCAGCAGAGAAGATACGATTATGATAATCAAAAGATGAGGAACATCTTCTTGCGTCCTTCTTTGTATTGTACATCGGTCTAAGGTTAACCATCATGTCTGCTTTCGGTATGAGTTTGAGCAAAGATTATGTTATGGTAGGTGGATTGCTTATAAATTCCACATGACTGAGACAGAAAAATAAACATGGTTTAAAATTTAAAAACCCTAAATTCATGTATGATCAAGACTTCTATTTTAGTTTGTAAACACCTGATGGACTTTGGTTTTGTTTTTAAATTATTAATTTATTAAAATAGGTTAGACAATTTTATGTACAGTACTAAGACGGCTTAGCTCTCAAAACCGGTCGTGCAGTAGATTAAAAGATTAAGAAAAGGTTCTGCTCAGTTTCATTGTCTTTGTTAATTTATGTGTGTATGGATATACATATTTTTATATCCTACGACGTTTGGTTCTATTTGGCAAAATAAATTAATAGACTTTTTGTCAAGGAAAATTCAGTAATGAAATGCTGTGTATATCCGAAGTTTGAATGTCGTACAGTATAATGTTTAATGAGCTTGAAGGCCGCACAGTGGTGATGTCACATGTCATGTGTGACGTCATATGACGTCATCAGTGTGCGACCTTGACCTCGGCCTCTGCGCATGCGCGCCTGTTATCACTGCATATATATACTGTATATACTTGACTGAACACGATAAAGAGGGTTTAAATGATTGGAGGGTTACCTTAGCTTACACGATTGACAACTACGAGGGAAGAATAATGTTAGTTATAAAGTCGTACTGTTATTAATTAAATAAATGATTTCAAATATTTTCTAACATCTTGTCATTACAATGTATGCTTTTTATTTACCAAATCTTCAATGGTTCTAGGGTTGATGCCAACAGATTGCGGGCTAAACCAAAGATAATGTTATGTTAAGATAGCCACATGATTGAAGTAGAATCAACATATTTTGGCAGCCCAAGCACAGACAGTAACTCTTCTTGAGACTCTATGCCTGGGCTGCCGAACTATGTTGATTTTATTGCCTCAGATACTCAGCATCTATGCGCAATCTACTTACCATATCATTATCTATGGCCAAACTTAGCGAAAAGGGTCTCATTAGGCTTGTAGTATGACTCCTCTGTACGCGAAGTTACCACTTACACGGTAATGTAAGATTACAGTGCGAGAATCTGTGATCTGCGTCATGTTTATTACTGCACATTACATCTTCACGTGTGATTCAACTGCCATTACCTCTCAACTATAAATAGAAGAGGCCTCAGCTACTTACTTTACCTTGTGGAACCCGCCACACACACACGCGCGCACACACACACTAGTTTACGGAACTAACTCGTGTCACTACTATAAACATCTCTGTGTCTGCATTTTCCACGCGATACTGGAAAACATGACGACAGCTAACGCTAGGTTATACTCGTATTTCATACTAATACTACTTGTTTGTAAACTTGAAGATTTTAACTCTTAGGCTTTCGCTGCTAGTGCCACAACTATAATCTAGTTATTCCGGTTTACACCACGTGAAAACATTATTATAAAAAAATTATTATTATTAAAATAATTCGGTCTCGCTGTGGAGTACCATCTCTGATTGGCTGAAACCGAGAACTTGCTGTTGCAGCAACTTGAATTAATTCCGGTCTCGCTGTCCATTGGAGTACGATGTTTTATTTATTTATTTATTCATACACCATTTACAGTCACTGATTTGAATACATTATATGACAAATAAATTACTGAAACCGAGAACTTGCTGTAACTGCAGCAACTTAAGAACTTAAAGAGAATTAGCAGACTTCTAGTAACTGCCAAAATCTAAAGAGAACTATAACTATACAAATATAAATATATATATATTGGAAAAAACGTAGACATGGCGATTTGGGGGCTGTTACCACCCAACCGTCCATTGTCACAAAAGCAGGACTAAACCACACTGCATATGCACCACAGTGACTTTAGAGGATGTTCTCATTGGCTGCGACACTACCGAAAAGACATCTTCAGAAATGGATCCCAGTTTTTTTTTTAAAGTTTAACGCTGGTTTTGGGAAAACTAGATTCAATTAGTTTCCATAAAATCATCAATAGCAATATTAAGGAATCATTAACAACAACTAAGATCTGTACAACAACTAAATTTTGGACAGTATTCTTTGTTTTAGCAAATTGTATTGACAATAAGATGAAATTTTTGTAATAAATTTTCTTTATATAGTTGTAAGTTTGTACTTTTAACTGAACAATCGCGATTGGGCACCTTGAACATCTTTTTCTTTTAGTACTTAAACATTATATTATTAGGTGCTAACGGAAAATTGCTCTCTCCTTCCTCTTTCTGGTTATAATGCAGAATTCAGTCTGATCATAGTTTCCGTGGTACTGAACCTGTACGTGTACATGAACGTGAGGTTGGTGTGCAAGGACAGTGGCGACACCTATCAACGCGACCTTAAACTTTCCTCAGATCCGGTTACAAAACTGTGCTACAGAGGGCGTTACTGTCCTGCTATCTGTACATCTATATTCAGTGTTGTGTTTTGTAGTAATAACAGTTGCGCAATTCAGCCAATCTTTAATAGTGGCGTTTTGAGCTTTATGTGAATATTAGTTACTCTAGAGAAGCCAATATATACATTTGAAAGACTTCTGGTCATATCTTATTTCACCGAATACAACGATCTTTAGCTCGAAGTAAAAAGTCCCTAACAAATGTAACATTTATTGGGGTTGATTTTAGTAACGAATCTTCCGGATCTTCTTTTTTAATCTCTTGTTTTCAACCAAGCGGCTTAGCAGAGGAGCTTCAGTGGTACTTTGTAGATTTTATCATCTAGAACGTGCCTTGTTCCGTGAACTGACCTGGAACTAACTGCAGTGATAACCCAACTAGGATTCGATCTGACGAAGAGACGATATCCTTTTATTGAAAACACCCGCTTTAAACTCACGTACCTTCAGGTTCAAAGGTTTCAAGGACAGCCAGGAAGCTTCAAGAACAGTAGTTTGAGTTCAAACACAGTAGATTGTGAGGAAATCGAGCTCACCTTCAATGGCCCCAGATTGCAGAATCAGCGCAGCTTTCTTTTCCCGGCATAAAATCCGCTAATTCCGCGAACAACCCTGACCCGCGCTCGTGAACCCTGTCCTGCTGTCCGTGGACACAACACTCCAGCTCCGTGGACACGGCTCTTGACGTGGTCCGTGCACAATGTAAGCGAGGCTGGCTAATAACATAATCTACATGAGAGACAATAGACTCACAGTTTTGGTGGATATAATGGATCAGCTTCCAAGGCTAGCAGTGCGTGCAACGCACCAAATCGGCCCGGGTTCGATTCCCGGGCGCAGTGATAACTTTTCACGATGGCCACTCTCCGTGGTTTGGAAGTCACATTAAGCCATTGGTCTTCGGGATATTAGTTATTGACTCAATCTGGGAAATAGTCTGCCCTAGTTTGCAACAAGACTACATTTCATCATCCACCAAAACACTCATCGCACTCACCATAATTCCATATTCACCTTAAAATATCCTCTGAGAGTGCTCGATGTCTCAAAGCACCTATGGAGCAAGTGCAGCGACCAATTAACTACCGATAGTTGGCTTCGGATCCGAATTCCCGATATTCTAGGATAAAATCCTCCTAAGCAAATGATTTTCCTAGCGATGATAGAAACCATACTATATTGAAATGACCAGAAAGATGAGGACTAGAAAACGAGAAGGGATACAAAAAGTAAGATGATTCTCATATATTTGAAGCAGCAGCAATTTTGAATTTCAGTTGTTTGTGAAGAGGATTGTTTACCTCGAGGCGTTCACGAGGTTCACAGTTCAACCGAGACTGACGTGAACACTGATAGAACTCACTCGAGCATAAACACACTTGAATCGTCCTACTTTACCATAGTTTGCTTTGAGGGTATTTTAAGGTGAATATGGAATGATGGTGAGTGTGATGAGTGCTTTGATGGATGATGAGATGTAGTCTTGTTACAAACTAGGCCGACTGTTCCCCATATTGGGTCATTAATTAATAGACCAACGGCTTAACGTGATTTACGAACCTAAATGAAATCTAGATAACGACTTTTGAGAAGGCATTACAAAGTGCATCAGTGAATGCAGTGCACTCTGACGCAACTGCGGAATCTGCAAGAAGTACTTCAGTTCCGGATCCTGAGATCAACAGATGCAGTCCGCTGTGAAATCAGACATTGTGTAACTGCAATCAGCTGGCTGCTGATAACACCTGATAGTGAACAGTAGCGTAGCTCCCGCTTCCAGAGTACGATCACTCAGAGCGTATTCTCAAACTCACCTGGAGGAAGCTCTTGTAACGAGTTTTCCACTGGACTTTGATACCACTTCAAGAGGGTATTTTAAGGTGAATACGGGATGAAGGGTGAGAGTGTAATGAGTGTTTTGGGGGATAATGAGGTGACTGTTCCACTGATAAGATCATTAGCTTAGCCCGACGATCAATGAAAATGGGCCATCGGTTTAACGTAACTTTCGAACTACGGGGAGAGGCGATAGTGTAAAGGTTGTTACTGCAACGCCGGGAATTGAACCCTGGCCGTGTTTGTGAAGCACGCGCACCATAACACTGAGCTATGACCACCCCCACACATGACCAATTGTACAGCGTACAGCTTCCTATAAAGTATAGCGGTAAAATATGAACAGTCAAGTATAGGTATGTCAAAGTTTTTAGCTTTTCCCAGTGTTACTAAATGCTAGTTGTGGTGGATCTAGCGAGGAACGACGTAAAGTACGTACGTTAGCCCTTGCTGAGTTCTCTCAGTCCTCACTCCAGTTAGATGGACTGGGACTCGTGGCGTGGTCCTGTAATCCAGCTTCATGGAGGTCAGGTTTTGAGGATGATAAGTCTAAAGCGGCTCAGATAGTCTCAGTGATCATCTGATGATACCCGCATCAACTCCCACCATCGTTTAGACCATCATATCAGACCATCACATGCGTGGTTCGGAAGTCACGTTAAGCCGTTGGTCCTTGTATTTCCATTGGTCATTGGGCTGTTAATTAATGCCCCATTTTAAGGAAGAGTCGGCCTTAGTTTGTAACAAGACTACACCTTATAACTCATTACTACCACTCACCACACTCATCCTTCACCACATATTTGCCTTAAAATACCCTCATGAGAGTGGTCGGCATCTCAAATAGTGATATAGCGTGCTTTGTTCATTGCCTCCTGCAGATAGCGTTGTGTTGACGTACACTGCTCACTACACACTACACACTGCACACTAGATACGCGGAATATCTGCACGTAGGACGTGTGATACTCGTGTGTAGGACGCGCGGAGGAGGCAGACAACCTTGTCTAGTCACGTGACCTGAGCGTCAGGGTTCAAGGCCGCCTCAGCACTCAGCAGCTGACACTGCCATCCGTCAGCTGTTCAACACAACACACAGATTACTCAACCACGACAATTGCCGCAGATTAGACAGTTAGAAATGCGACCAATGCGGACCGGCTGTTGTTGAGAGAGGAGATGCGCCGCTTATATAGGAGCTATGGGAAGGTTATTTATAACTTGTTTTGCGGTTTTTTATAACATTTGTATAGAGTTGTTTATTGCTGTCTTGAAACTCAACTCTTGGGCATTCGCGGTAGGTGTCACAAGTATAATCTAGTTCTTCTGAGTTCACACCGAGTCAAAACATAAGTTTAATTGGTTTGAAATATTTCGGTCTCGCTGTGGAGTACCGTCTCTAGTATCTGATTGGCTGAAACTGAGATATTTGCTGTCTGCTATCCGGTTGGTCACAGGATTGCCAATAGGAACTAAAGAGGACTGTTTACTAGCTGTCTGCTATCCTAATGATGGCAGGACTACCTACCGTTCATTAGAGCAGGGATACCGCCTATGTTCTCATTGGATGTGAGACTATCGAAAAGACTTTTTCATGATTGTTTTACATTTTCTGGAAAGTTTAATGCTGTCTTCTTTGTCGAAGTTACTATCATTTTGTATTATTTTAATGGTTTCTCGGATGACTTTCGGGTAATAATGTGAAATCTTTACCAATACTTTGGCTTTGTCAAATTCTACTGCATGTTTCGTATTGTATTTTCTGCTATGGCCGACTTTTCAACGTCTTCTGGTTTTGTGTGTCCGATGTGTTCCGAGTTCAGTGATGTATTAAACGGTTCAACCACTGTTGTTCGTCCGTATTGCCTGAGCATGAACTGACTGATGACTCAGCAAGTGCTGACAGACAGCTGATGTTGATGTAGGTTCCGTGAGCCCAGCAGGAGGTGGAAGGTGGATTCCGTCATCCCATGTGGTCATCCTCTCCTGTGTCAATAAAGTCAAGTAAACTCTTGCGTCTGCGCATTGCGTCAGCGGTAAGCAATGAAACACTGACGACCTCGTCAGCGCAGACACTCATGAGAAACATTCTCAAGAACCAATCGTGTTGTTATATCGCTCAAATTTGCCACATTTTGAACGAAACATGAAAGTCAAAGACAAAACGTAACCAAATTTGATTAGACACATCTCAACATTCGGGTCTTTAACACATCCATTATCTTGTTTTATTCCAAAGAAAAAGAGATCCATAAAAATTAGGTTAACTTATAAACATTTTTATTGAGTTTAGTCCCGGCACGTTATGGTTACACGATTGCGTTATCATCGTAGACATTGTTTTCTATCAACAACTGGCCTCAATTTGGACATGTTATTGTTTTGGACACAATAACACAATTACTACAATGTCAGGAGTTACACTAAAAACAATCCACTTACTTGGTTATTATTCTGACAATGGCTGGTCGACTAAACTCTTAGGCTTTCGCGGCAGGTGTCACAACTGTAATCTTGCTCTTCCGGTTCATACCGCGTCAAAACGCCATTATAATTTGCTTGAAATATTTTTATCGCGCTGTGGAGTACCACCTTCAGTCACTGATTGGCTGAAATTGAGGTAATTGCTGTCTGCAATCCTGTTGGTCATAGGATTGCCAATAGGAACTGAAGAGGACTGTTTACGTTTGATAGAAGAGAGATAATTTAAAGATTTTACGCATTGGAGAGTAATGATAATGTAAGAGTTTCTTACACAAGGTAGTCTCCAAAGAAAGTTCAATATTTAAGAATAAACTTAAAATATGAACTTACTTGAATGTATAGCACCGACACATATTTTCTTTTATGTGTATATTTTCTTCATTCTGCTGCACTTGCATCTACTATGAAATAGTGTTTAGTGTGTTAACCTACCACACAGCCCAGAGCATATATAAACACAAGTAAGGTCGGTTGATATGCCGCGGCTGAGTACTCGTAACTCATGTGCGCAGACATCGCACTTGAGGAAGGCATGTGACCTGCGCTGCGCACGAAACGTCGCACTGCAGCTCTCAGTGGAATGTGCGGTAATGTGCACACACACACACTCACTCTCTGGTTGTATAAAAAGCCGCGCCTAAATTGACACAAACATTAGCACTTTGCAGCGTCACTGGGCAGCGAATCACGTGGTCACTAGACACTAGAGGTGGATAATCTGAGAGGTAATAATGGGGCTTGAATCGAATAAGTCTTTCGTTTTATGTTCCCTCACAGTGCCGAAACCACTGCGCAGCTTGTTCTTTAACCCAAGTGCGATCTTTAACCGTTTGAAATGCCCCCTTAACAGTGTTTGAGTAGTATAAATATGTAACAACCTTAAAGGAAATAAAAAAATCGTTGTATGCAGGAAGTGTTATTGCGTGTATTGAAGGTTAAGCAGTTGGTCTATTTCATTGGTCATTAGGATCATTAACTAATGATGCAATCTGGGCAACAGTCGGCCCTAGTTTGTAACAGACTACACCGCATCATCCATCAAAACCCTCATATCATGAGTAATGCGTGATGGTTAAAAGCCCCATAAAACAACTGCTGACTATTTTATCGTCCGAAAAACAATGCACAATTTTTGGGTAATGTGACGACGTTTAGAAGGGTTTAGCAATTTCTGTTCACTCATGGTTTTGTGTGGGTAAAACATGAGCTGGTGACTTGATGATAGTAGCCTATCAGCACACCGGTGACATCTGTTGACAGTAAAGAACACAGATTATGAGCAGAGTTGACAATTAGTATTCTGAGAGACAGAGTCGCACAGTGTATCAGTGTCAATTAACACTGGAGGCAGAGTGGTCAACGCACTCTCCACGTCCACGAGTGCGGTATACGAGTATAACCGCAGCGGTGTGGTGCGGACTGCGGTCACTACTCTTGCCTACCGAAAACAACCACTTAAGGTTGCTAGTAGCGATCTGGCATCTCGAGGGTTCATTAGAAATAAAGAAATGTAGTGTTCATTTGTTAAATTCATTTCAACGATAAAACTCAAAACCAAAGAACATTTAAAGTCTTAACTCTTAGGCTTTCGCGGCCGGTGTCATCACTAAGATCTAAGGCTTCCGGTTTACACCGCGTCACAGTTGGAATACAATTACTGCTAGACGTTTCGACCTCGCTGTGGAGACTCATCCTCAGTAGCTTGTTGACTGGCTGAGACTGGATTGGCCGGCCGTGGCGTCTTCCTTATATACACATTTAAAGCGTCTGTATGAACTTAGTTTTGTAACTAAGTACTACTTTTAGTAGACTGTTAAGTCTTTGTTTGAAGTTTGTTGTTGATGAAGCAGGATTTCAGAAGTTGAACTATTTATTATTGCAGACAAGATCACCTAACGATGGAAATGTCCACAATAATAATTCTGTTTATTTATAACAAGTGTTTTCCCCAAGTCACCGTCTTAATCTTCTTTCGAAAAGCTTCTTTTTGATGGTCTTCGGGTCTTGAGGCAGGTGTTACATCCCAAATGTACTGCTACATCATTATACAGGTTGGTATACTACGTGTGTGACCACTCTACAGTCGCATGTGATGTCCGTGTTTTGGAAATTTGGTGCAAAACAAAGGTTCCATTCGCAAATTTCAAGATTAAGTTCGTTGACCAGCAAAGAGTGCTCTAAGTGGTTTATATCCGAAATCTGTACTTAAGATCCGATTTTTTATAACATTTGTTACACACAATGACAGATGACTCCCCCGCAGCTCTAGTGTACGAATATTGCCAACAACTCAAACACAGGAGGAGAGGTGTTGACGAAATAAACACACAGAGTAAGTAAAGATGGTCAGGGCCACTGCCAAGTCACGGCCTTCTGTATCGTCCATAGCCACTGCACACTTGTATATATGACGATGAGCAATCTATAGAGACAGGCGGTACGTTACGTCACACCCCAGTCGTCGATAAATACTGTTGCGTTGTATTTGTTGGAGGTTATTAAATATTTCATTTCAAGGTTTTGAACTAATTTGGTATTTTTACGAACTCTTTTAGGTTTTTTCCTTGGCTTTACACTGCAAATGGCCAAAAACAAATATTTCTTAGATTTAAATGGACAGTGTTTTAAGTCTGCAGCTGAAGGAAAATGTAAGCTTTTAAAGTTCCAAACCCTGCAATCTTTCCATTGTTCAATATATAACAGATTGCCTGGAACTAACTTACAATTTGTCGGGTCATATTTGCTAACGGTTTCCTAATTCTTTAACTATTAAAGTCTCCTGAATTACGTATAATGAACTGTCACATAAATTACTCAACCATCATCATCATAATCTAGCATTTATAGTTACCCGTGTGTACAGACAAGATTCTTCTTCATTCGTCCTAGCAGGATCCGGATTTCTTCCTTCACCTGATGTAGGCGTTGTCCTTTTATCCTTTCAACATAAAGTCTTATTTATAACAAGACTTTTTCGTGCTCTTTCAACGTTTTTGTGTAATTTTCTTTTCAAAAATTTCTTTTCGAGTATTCTGTTATCAGCACAACCGGTATAACACCATCAGCGCCCCTAATGATAACATCTACAAAATATATAAGTGAACCGCACACAGATCCCTGTGGCACACCACTAACACCGGTACCGTGTTCTCACCCAGCACGTATGTACATGAGTGTGTGTGTGTGTGTGTGTGTGTGTGTCGTCACACTCGGGGGCGTCCAGTGTCCGCGCTTCACTAGGTTTCTGTTTATGTCTCGGTTGTTGACCTCTGTGTAATGTGATGTATACCGCAGACTCGCTCAGGGATAATCTGCGAACACAAGGAACAACACAGCAGGTCACGTGACAAGCACGCGAGGAGGTGTCGGGCAAACTTTGATATACTTTTATTATCACTTGGTAAGCGTTTTCCAAGTTCGGTGTTTGGATAGAGCCCCTCCCCGTGTGTGCTTTAACGTGTCGGGATTTGGCTTGGACAAAATTGTGGAAAGGGTTAGCTTTCTTCTTCTAGACGAGCGTCGGCAGCATCAGTAGTCAATGTAGTGAAGACAAGATATAGCAATGTGATTGGCTGAGATATATTTCAAGAACCAATCACTGAGCTCCATTTCCTCTCATATGCGGTTGCTACCGACGCTCACCTCTGTGTTTTCAAAGTAGTTGTTATTACTATAATCTAGTTCTTCCAGTTCACACCGCGTCAAAACATTATAATTACCTTTAGATATTTCTATCTCAATATCATAATATGGAGTATCATCTTCAGTCGCTGATTGGCTGAAACTGAACTACTTGTCTGCTATCCTATTGGTCACAGGGCTGTGAACCGTCCATTGGAGCAGGGCTGCCAACTGTCGATGTTCTCATTGTTGGCTGTGACACTATCAAAAAGACGTTTTCAGGACTGGTTGCCAGCTTCTGGAAAGTTTAATGCCGTCTTGTTTGTTGAAGTTGCTATTATTTGTTTATGACTACTACCTTGAACTAGAACGTGTTGTGTTGTATGTCACTGCGGTTCCTAGCAGATATTCATTGTTTGCTGATCACTATTGTGTAAATACAAGCCAGCTTGCTAATGTATCAGCTGTGATTCCATTGTGAAGCTATGCCACGACTCTGCTTACAAGTACAGAGTAACCATTGTAATGCGGATACATTCGTGTTTAATTCATTCTCTTACGGATTTGATTTAGTCAACTTCGCCCTGAAAGCTAAAAGCTATTTAGTGTTCTCGGTTTATACAAAATAGTGAAATCAACAAATTAGATCGGTGGTAAATCTTTAAATTAGGTATTTTAATGTTGTAAAATGAGACTCGTTAAAACTTTAGTTTTAGCAAACGCAATGGTGAGGCTGTGTTAAGATGGAAACTGTTGTGTTGTGTATTGAGTAATACTTGTGTATCTCCGAGTCACAAATCAAGCTTGCCGTTGATTGATTGATTTGCTTGACTACAAACAGTCATCCTGCTGTTAACAGCTGATCGTAAACAGCAAATGCTTGTCAGCACACTGTTAACAACATCTGCAACTTTATCCCACACTTAGCGGGTAGGTATCGTGCGTGACTCCGCAGCTCGTCACTCTGCTGGCACGGGCTCGAACCCCACAGTCACCACTAACAAGTGACTAAGCGATAACGCTAGGTAAAGGTCGAGGTAGAGAGGACTTTGTAGTCCTATAACTTCTACGTGTTAAGCAACGCAACTTTTTCTTATTTGTATACCGTGTGTATTTCTCCAAACTTACACCTCTCAATGGAGTCACTGTCAATATAATCGAATATTCAGTATGGCGAGTACATAAAACCTGACGAAATAAACTTTATTAAGCATTGTGCCAGTAAATGTGATAATCCAATATCATAACTGCACTCCTGGGAAATAACAAAACTTTAGGATAAAAAAGTATCTTTAATTTCAAAAGTAGGCTGTTTTTAGTACTCCAAAGTGTTTATTGTATTTAATATTATGTTCTTATAAAACGTGTTTCAACATAAAAGTACAAGTAGCGCTGGCTATTAGTCATTGAAACTAAACATAACAAAGCAGTTTGCAACAATCAGCTGTGAGTTAACGGCGAAAGTACTTTGACATTTTCCTACTGTTTTGTTGGCAAGCCTTGTTCCCTTGGCTCACCTTTGGTTGATTTGGCGGCAAAGCCAATGAATGTTTCGCCAATCCATGTAATCCAGTGCAACCTGTTACAACTAATGGCTCCGTGTATTCACAACAACTATACAGCGCTGTATATCACTTGCAAACATTCCCATTTGTTGCGTATTTATTCTTTAAAAAATAACATGGGCAACTTGAGTGGTGTAAATTTTGTATTCGACTTGAAGCACGTGTTCCTAGAATGTGTTGGCAAGATTTAAATATCAAAATTTAAGTCAATTTGGGAATGAAAGGAGATTTTTATAAGCTGTGACAACGTGCGAGTTTTCGAGTAAACGTTTACCAGGGAAACGTGTATTAATTCAAAATAAATTAACAACCCTAAAAATAGTTGTATTTATTTCTAGTAAAAAATACTTGTATTACTATTTATTTTTAAAACGTTTGGGTAAAAGTACAGTTTAATGTAGTATAAAGTAATAGTAACACAATAATAGTAACTTAATAATATTAAGTATAAGTAATTTTAACAGCGTTGAGATTATCAGCGCAGGGATTTCATGAACTCTGAAACAAAACAAATTATTATAAATCAGTGAACTCAAGGAATTGGATTAATTTAAATACTAATAAAAGATAATTAGTACTCGTGGCGGATTGGTATCGCGCGTGATTTCAGAGCTCATCAGTGCGCTGGCGCGGGTTCGAGTCCGCCGAAGCGACTATACGGTAACACAATAGTAGGAAAAGTTCGAGGTTAAGTTTTAGAGAGGACTTTGTTGCCTTAAATTCGCCTCGTTAAACAAGTTAAACTCTACTTCCTTACATGAAAAGATTATTTGTGGAAATAAAATCCAGAAAATATAGACCTCTGACGCAACCGTGGAGTCTATCAGCGCACGCCTATTCGATGAGGCAGATCGCTGAACTTAGGCTGTCGTATAAAATCCGCCCACTCAGGCTAGCAGTAGCAGCGGTTACCTTCAAAGTCTACAGTTCCTGAGCCGTCCTGGTCGATCTCGTTGACCATGCCTTCCACATCCTCGTCACTCAGCTCGGGGTCCAGTTCGTGGATAATGTCCTTGAAGTCGTCTGTGGTGATGAACCCGTTCTCTGTGAACACGCAAGCTATCCAGTCAACACGGATCCAACTCAGTGATCCCACCAACTGTTCACAGTAAGCCGTTGGTCCATTCCATTGGTCGTTGGGCTAAATGATCCAAACTGGGGAACAGTCGGTTCTAGTTTGTAACAAGACTACATCATTCACCATCATCCCATATTCACCTTAAATACCCTCTAAGAGTGATGTCGGTGTCTCAAAGCAAAGTAAGTAAATGTCAAGTTGTTTATATTTTTGTCAACTTTTTTATCCATTTTTCATTCTCGTGGGATAGCAATGATGCATTTTATATTCTCTAGCTTTTAGTAAGAAAAATCGGGGAGCTGATAGAAATATGCCTTTTTAAAATATAGAAAACATAGAAAACATCAACATAACAGCTGGCTTACCTTCTCTGTCGTAGTATCTGAAGGCTTCCTTGAGTTCCTTGGTCATCACCTCCTCGTTCATGTTCTCCTCGTCGTCCTCCACCAGGAACTTGGCGGCCAGGATGCAGAACTCCTCGAACTCGAGTTCTCCAGAACCTACGTCACAGGGTGGACAGGGGCTTAGGTACGTCACAGTTTCAGTTGTGTCTGGTTTCAGCAAATTCAACTCGGCTACTGATATAAGTTCACATTATCACACTATTGTTGTTCCCAAGTAGCCTAACAGTAACTATCGTGTTATCAGTGTGTATGACTCACCGTCGGCGTCCACCTCGTTGATGACGTTCTGCAGTTCCTCAGGCGACAGTGAGTGACCGAGCAGTTCCAGGATTGTGCCGATCATGTCGAACTTAAGGACTCCCTTCTTGTCCTGGTCGAACGCCACGAACGCTTGTCTTAAGACTGTTAAAGAACAGCATTTCAAAATAAATTCACTGTTTTTTTAGATAAATTTTATAATGTGTAACTGCCTCCTCCCATCTTGTCCTAAGAAATTAATATGATGTGTAAAACCAGGACGGCACGTAGCTAAGCGCTAAAGCGCCGCTGGCATGAGCGAAGTGAGTTTATACCACAGAAATTTAGATTTATTCCTGAATCAGTATTCCTTATGTGTATACGTATCGAACGACGATGATGTTAACTTTCTCTAATGGTAAATAATGTCTTTAAATAATTCCAAGAAATGCCTACTTAATCAAACATTGAACTGAACTTTTCTAACTAAATGAAACTTCAAACTCCTATAACAACTGGTTCCAGAACAGTTAACTTAATGAGTGAATGCAAAACTATACTTACTCTCTATTTGATCTTTAGGAATATTGAGGCTCGCCTAAAACAAATGCATGTATGAAGTATTAATGCTTACAAGTCTGGTGCACTAATGAAATATACTCTCTTGTGCATGTATTTAACATTAATCATGTAAAAACATACATTCATTAAAACACAACTCCTACAATTTATATAATATTTTCGATGAACACTATTTTGGGTATTTCGGCTGACTGGTACTCACCTACCTTACTTTGTCATTCTGCTCTGAAAGCAGCTGCTTTAGACACAGTCATGTATTGACGTGCTAAAGTGTCACTTTTACACCCAGGTAAATATAGTATTGTTTTGAGATGTTTTTCCCTTTAGAGAGAAAGATGATTTTTGTGGCATGGACATCAGCTGGTTCAACGAGTTTGTTTTGAATTTTAACACTGATTTATAGTAAATCAGTGCAACAGCTGTGTCTTCAAAACATTATATTTCAGACTGTTGAGCTCAAAACAGTGGTTACTCAATTATTCGTTAATAATAATTAATTAAAACATCTATTGACGTTTATTTCTCATTATTATTTGCACCATGACAAAAAGTACCGTTCATCACTCGGCCCGAAAATGTCTTTTTGACCCTCAGGGCCGGTTTCCCCAACGTCAGTTAACTGAGATCGGCCGTTTAAACCGCGATTAATCTCGAGGAGGTGTTTCTCCAAAATTTGTACCGTCAATTTGGCCGGAACAAACTAACTGGCCTCGGCAGGTGGTTTAAACGGCTGATACAAAGTTATACTAGTCGAAGTAAACAAAAACCTAACCTCAAACCTGTAAATCAAAAACTAGCCTTCGCACCATAATATTTAGTTCACTAATTCTTAGCCTATTACTTTTATAAATCGTCGCATCTATTTATTAGTTTTAAATGCACAAGCAGTTAAATGGAATAATTCATTAAACTGTTGGAAATATTATGGAAATAAATAATACTGGAATGAATAACTCCTCAAATTTGGAAATCAAAGCCTAGCCATAATATTTAAGTTTACAAATACTTAGCCAGTAGCCTACTTTTTAATAGTATTTTTTGTTTCGTTTTAAGTACAGTACATAATTATTTAGTCAAATGGATGAACTGTTGAAAATATTAGAAGTTGAGGAAGAGGATCACGAGAATCAGGGAAAGACTGATAGTTAATAATTTCTGAAGATGGGAAGAAGTGTTTGAAAGATTTCGAATGAGGAAGGAAACTGCAAGATTATTGCTTAATTTTATTAGTGATTCTTTGAGATCCACAAGTAACAAAAATCGTGCCTTGTCACCTGCGGATACATTTTAGTGCGCATTGAGTTTCTATGCCTCCAGTCCTTTTTTATCGACGTAGGGGAGTTGAGCAGAATGCACAAGTCCTCCGTTAGCAAAATCATTAAGCAAGTGTCTGATGCTCTAGCTCGTTTGTGTCCGCGTTTCATACTTTCATACCAATGGAGAAAAGTAAACGGGAATAAGAAAGAAATTGCGATCAAACAAAATAGGCCTATCTTCTTTACATTGGGAGTCAGTAAACATAACCTCAACTCTGATCGAACACACTTTTTTGTCTGTTTCTACCGAAATCAAACAGAAAACAGACATGCGAGGTTTAATCTATGCTGTGCCAGTCAAAAAGTTGGGGAAACGCCTCGGAGTAGTTTAATTCATTTTTGATCGATACAAAGTAAACCGGGATAACGAGAATTTGGGAAACCGGCCCTCAGTCATTTAACTTGACCTCATGTCACTTTGGGACCTAGTAATGAAATATACTATTTTATCGCGTCAGTGTGTGATTTGTTAGTAAATTGTACTTTTTTTCAAACAAAAAGCTTAACTGGCTTTTATTTTGTCAACTTCATGGTAAAACTAAACAGTTTGTTATTTTATTGTGGTAATAAACAAAATAAATGTGTAGGTAATTATAATATGCATAAATAATACGCAACAAAAATAGTTTATATTAACAAATAGTGAACGTATTGTGTTTAAAAAGAAAATATTGAATTTTAGTTGCGTTGTATTATAGCAAGGCGTTCTACTCTATGCAAATAGGGTGTCAACGTAACTACGGAGATATTCTAAGACCAACCATAATATCTTCCTTGTTTTGATCTTCATCTTCCTCCTCTTCTTCCTCCTCTTTTTCCTTTACTTCTGGTTTCTCTTTCTTTACTTCTGGTTTCCCTTTCACCTCTTCCTCTTCTTCTTCTTCCTCTTCTTCTTCCTCCTCTTCCTCCTCCTCCTCCTCTTCCTCGTCGTCCTCCTCGTCTCCGTCGTCGTGTTCTTCCCTCTTGTCGTCTCTCATGGTTCACTCTGCTCTCGCGACTGAAGGGAATCTACTGAAATTCACTTTCGTAAACCCTTGCTTCACAGTTAGTTGCTTCTTCAGTGGAACTGTTAGGCGAGGTTCCAAATAGCCGGGATGAAGTGTGTTGGCTCAGACGCTGGTAGATTTATTGTCTTTATTTGATGTTCGGTTCGATTTAGGCGCCGTTTGGCTTTGGCAGCATTTGTTTACTTTTGCCAACAAATAACTTTAGTTGTGGTAAACAGCTGCAGAGGGGAAATTCACGAGATTAAACGGTTTAAAAACTGACGCAACATTTGTTTCACTCGGTGCGTTTAAGAACATTTCTGCTTTAAAAAGGGTCTAAAAACTTTTAAATTAAATATTAGCTTAATGTTTATTATGGCCGACCACGTTACCTTGAAGTATACTTTTGAGGCGAGATAAAAAAAATAAAGTTTGTCTTGTTTAACGAGGTGAAGTTAGGACTTCAAACTCCTCTCTACCAGTCTACCTCAAACTTTACCTAGCTTCCCGCATAGTTATTCGAAAATGTAAGTGGTGACGGTGGGGATCGAACCCGCGGTAAAGGAGTGATAAGCTCCGGAGTGGCGCAAGGTTCTAACCCGCCACGGGTCCGCTAAAGGGTAAAGGTTTTGTTTAACATGTTTAAATAGGGTTCTAGACGTCCTACTGTATTAAGGAGACTTACACATTTCATATCTAGTATTTTCGCTGAGGTTGTTTCTTGACAGCCTACTACACCTCTTGCATGACTCTGTGTACAAGGACGCGGCCTTGCCACCTTATCACAGCGTATCACAGCTTCTCTGCAATCACTAATCAACTGTAGTAATTAAACTGCGTGTCATCGTCACCCGTCACCCTTCACTGAAACCACAGACAACAGAACATGTCTACAGACGTGCTAGTTGTAATTACCAAACGTGGTCGTCACATCGGGTGTTTCACTCCTTGCCATATAATAATAGTAATAACAATAATGAATTCTTTATTTTCTCCATAATCATACATAATATCGTAGCGTGCACCGCCCCCCTCAACCCCGCAGGCTACCCTGCACTTTACACGATTCTAAATTTTAGAACTTTCCCTATTCTACTGGATCTCTGTAGACGCTCTTTTATCTGCAGACAGCACTACTACTATTTGGTCTGTCTGCGAGCCGTTCATACTATACGTAAAGCGCCAAGGTTCAGCAGTGAGTTTGTTTGCGTTATGAAGGAGGGAGAGAGGCTTCCGAAATCGTTACGTAACTCAAAATTTGGGTTTTTGTGTTAAGCCCCTTTTAGACGAGGTGGTTTTACCACAACGTCTGAACAGTTCGTACATACATTGCACGGTTATCAAACAAAAATTACATTTAAACGTTATGGTTGATAGTGATTTATACTTTAAAGGCCCGTTTTAGATTCCTACAAACGCTATTTCCAGGACAAGCTGATGATTTGAACAACTTGTGGTGCATTTCTGAAAGATTAACACTTGTGGTACACCCTGTATACTTGCATATCGTGTCAAGTACACTATGCATATGCACACAGTTGCATCAGGGGCACTGCATATGCACGTGCATATACTTCACTTGTACTTATGCTGATCAAGTGTCACTCTTGACCCACTCACTTGACACTTCTGTAGTGCGCTGTTCACGAGAACACCGCAATCATTTCTCTCTTAAGGGTGCGCAAAAGTGACGATGTAGTCTGAACCGATGACAGTAGTATGCGGGCGTAAAAATAATACGTTTGCGAGCGCCTAAAAACTCTATTATATAAAAGGTATAGGCCTTATTGATCGTTCATTTAAAAGTTTAAACCTGACAGTAACACCCTGTATAGTGCTGGCGTGTGTTGGGCTGCATTTCCCCACATCGTCATCTACTTCCTTCCGAACTGCTCAGCCCCATTCAACCACTTCGGCCAGTTTCTGGGGGACTGATGATAGCTTGAAGACTAAACCATTTACCATTGAATATTATTTAGACTTACTCCTACTTTTGGAAACGTTGAAAGTATTTTTCGGGAAGCTGCTGAAGTATTATACTCATAGTTTGATATGTCATACAGATGCAACTATGAATCTTTAGATAGCTGAATTATGATTCATCCATCATATTTAAAACCACACAGGTTGTTCACATCGCTCTTGATGATGGTGTTCCTTGCCCTTGGACCCCTCCCTCCTCCCCCTCTTAACACTAATCTCAACCCCGTGGGTGGGGACGGGAGGGGGTTACGACATGTAATAACGTTTTCTACAAATTAGTTGCCGCGGGGATATTTACGAGCATATGTTTGGGAATCGATCGGTCTCGCCGGCAGTGGGAGTGTTTATGTCCTGGCCGGGGTCGAGGGTCAAGGTGTCCTCCTGTATACAGGGTGTGCAGTCTGACTAGCTACCTAGGTGCCTAAGCGGAACCGTGGCGGAGTGGTATCGCGCGCGACTCCGGAGCTCATCACTCCAACTACAATTTGACTATAAAGTGACACTTGGTAAAAGTCGAGGTTGAGTGGTAGAGAGCTCTTTGTAGTCCTAACCTTGCCTCGTTAAACAAGACAAACTTGACCTTTTAGGTGTCCTCCTGTATACAGGGTGTGGAGTATCGGCCATTCGCTAAAGTTTGGAGCAACATATTTTATTGTATTATTATTCACGTAGAGACTCTGTCTTGAAATTGTGGGTTTTCGTTACACTCAGACTTGCTCCATTCTCCCTCCATGTCTCCTTCATCGGTCCAAGCTAGTACAGTAGCTACTTCTTTCTTTTAGTAATCTCTTTCTGACCAACATTCCAATCAAACAATTTTTGTCTGATGGAGTGAGTTTATTACAGTTTGCAACACAAGTTGCAACAGTTGCAGGATTTCACTGAAGAGTGCAGCAGCCTGCAGGTAAGGGTGAAGTTCTACATTCAGCGACACCAGTACAGGTTCACGGTTACTCCGCCACGCTGCAGCACCTGTTTAACATTGCCTTCGTTTTTGTTTATTGAGATCCATGAAGAGATACTGGATTGTACCACTCAAACGTAACAATTGAAATTTAAATAATGTTTAACCCTCTATAAGTGATGAAAAATTTCGTTTGAAAAGAAAAAGCCTAAACTCTAACTTTTCCCAATAAAATAGGTTGTATCATGTTACCACCATTCATCAAGCCATTCTCCTTAATACATATTAACTTTTATATATACAGTATTAATAAGAAACTAAACCTTGCTGAATCAAGCAATAACGAATAATATATGTCGATTTTATAATTATGTCAAATCGATCATTTATATTTAAATAACGAATCGGTCATCTATATGTCAATTATGTACGAAACATTTTCAAAGTGGCAAACGCCGTGGAATTAAATAAATAAATGGCAAAAATCGTAATGTGTACAGAGTTCACCTGATTGGGCGAAACTGCCGCTATCAACCAATAGACGCCGACGTACATCATCGGTCTCTGCACTCCCATTGGCTCAACTGTTCTCCATTATGCAGAGATTTAATCTTGTTTATAACTGGCTGCCAAGCTCTGGAAAGTTAAGTTCGCGGTTGAAATTATTTTCTTTATTCTCGTATAATTGTATCGACTCTCTTATGATGCTCGGATAGAAGTCTGGTATTTTTGTGAGCACTTTAGTGTTATCGAACATGGCTACCGGCGACTTGGGATCTTCATTGTTCGTATGTCTGATGGTAATCCTTCTGAGTTTTTTGTCGTTCTTAATTCTGGTAGAAATCAACCTCTTCGTCTCACTAGCGACGTTTGGCGCTGTAAACAGTTACGAGTAGTGCGAGGTCTGTACCGGACACCTTAGTTGATAACAAGCTGACTGTTGGCAAGTTAAATTTACACACAACAAATGTGTATTTAGTAGTTTAAACAAACCATCCCTGTCCTCGAAGGGTATCGTTTTCTATATATATCCTTAAAATGCCACACCACTCCTTGAATAGTCGAACTGCATGTGACAAATGCCGCGGGATACGGTTGACAATGCACTAATTGAAGCTTATATTCACTCTATACAAACCTGTTAATGTGTTGATAGAACAATACATTAGCAGAGCGACCATCGACAAATGAACCAGCTGTTAATGCAAATCAACACAAGGGAAGTAATCACACAAACAATCCATTAAGTATTTATTAACACAGTAATACATTCACAATGCTTGCCGAAAATAGTTTAGAAAACACCCAAATGGCTGTGTTGGGGCTTTCTAAATTCTGTAAAATTAGAAAAATTACAAAATATATCTTTCTATGTTCTATATACTGTTAAGCTTGGAACATTTAACTACTCTCTACGCATAAACTGCCAAGATTCCCTCTGAAATGTTGCCAGCTTATGTAGTCTTGTACAAGTGCCGCTGTGTGTACATGAGTATAGATGTATGTATACGTACTAGTTACGTACGTACATAGACGTATACGTAGTGGAGATGTAGGACCAGATAGAGATATTTCTTATAAATAACCATATAACCGTAGACAACAATATCAATATCGTATTATGATTAACTACCTTATAATAGCTAAAGACTAAATATATATTGATTGTAATAATAATAGCAAGTTATTGAACATCTTCGTTGTTTTTAAGGGAAAAACTTAAATTATTCAAAATATTTTGGTATACGGTGCACTTATATATATTTACACTGTACCTTCTTCGAAAATGAAAGTATATTTATAACTTAACATCCTTAATTTCAATGTAAAACTGATTTTGTTTACGGTATGTAATTCTGTGTACGAATTTAATGTGGCTTATTTATTACAATCTTAAGTTTTAGAATCGATAAGCAAAATACTTAACTACAAATATGAAATGATTCCATTGAAGATGTAATGAACTAGATACATTACTTTTACTTTTCTGATTGTTATAAATTGAATACGGCATTTGAATTCTATCGTCCTCTTTAAATATTTAAAAGGATGACGAGAGACTATCCATGTACAGAAAAACATCTGACATTTGCCAGACTTTAATCCATTTGCTTACGATTTGCGGAAACGCATTACCGAGGGGAAATGTCAATGAATCTTGGGGTAAAAGTGGGAAAAGTGGGGATATTTACAGTTTGAAAGGGTAAATTATACCGAATATTCAAAGTTAACTTGATCACGAAAGCTTATTCAGTAGAAACTTGAATAAGAATTTGCGCAGTAATCCATATAAATAAACATTCTAACCGTACTTAAATACGTAAACATAACAAATTCACCTCATTATAAATAACTTATTATCTATGGTGTATGTAAACATGTCAAGATATACGAATGGCAATATACAAATCACTCCATGTCCACGAAAGAAATCAATACTGACAAGGTTTTTAAAAGACACGGGTAGTGAACGTTTTAACTCGGATTTGGTCCTTTTTGAAGGGTTGATAATAAAATACACACAGATTGTTATGAAACATACAAAAGGTTCAAAAACAGCCTCAAACAACAACCTCAAAAGTATATGTTTATGTTTATATATCATCAGGTTTTGTTTCATAATTAAAAGACCTTGCTCTGATGTAAAACTATTGAAAACCCACTTTCGACGTTCTAATAATTATGTTATAATATTTGGAAGTGGTATTTTCCCGATTAAATATTGATTATTTAAACATTACTTGTTATTTCACTGCATCAACGTAAACTGTAACAGCTGACATCTTCAATAAATAGAATAATCCTTTATGCCTCGACACTTTCAACTTTGAGCAGAAGAAAATATTATTATTAGTATTTGTATTTTACTTTTGAAGTTGTTTGTCAATATAATATTTGTGCATTATACGTGGGTGTGGCTTTCATACCACATTCACGAACATTTATAAAATATTGGTCAAGTTAAAGTTACAACAATATGTTTTACGATATTCCAAATGGTTGATTAAAATGCCTATGCTAAGTAATATTTTCAATAACCTTTCCTACTACTATTTGAAGAGAGAGTAGTATAAAATAACCACAGTTATTTTGTATGTACAATAACCCAATATTTGAACTATTTTCTAAGCTTCTATTTCGAATCCAAGTTAATTGGTATTAGACGAGTCAAGCACATTTTACTCTAATACCCGATTATACTACAGGTGTACCAACTTCACTTTAAATACATTTTTTCTTTGTTAAAAATTCGTAAATTATCTTCTTTACCGAACTTTGTTGGCTACATGTTTTTTTAACAAATACTGCTATCTTTAACATTTATAAACAATATTATTAGCATATGATTATTCTAACACATTGTCTACTTGAAATGCTTGTATGGTGCGTAAAGACTAAGTTGTGTCTACAAAAGGTACATTATCTTACAATGATCACTTCTATACCGTACGTTACAAATACAATATACACTGTTTATACATCACAATATATTCAGAGCTGTGAGGACTATGTACAGGAGATACAAACTAAGCGTGAATGTGAGTGTAGTAGGAAAATTGTGACGGGAATAAAAATCAAACTGTATAACAATTCAATTTTCTTTCCTACTTTCTTTGTAAAGAGAAACTTCCTAGTGAATTGCAGAATCGCCACTTTTTGCTTGGGCATAATCAGAAAAATTTCAAATTTTCCAGCTTTCCGTTAACTTGATCAAAAATTATTATTGTAAAATTTTTATACATTGTACATTTATTTCAACACGAACTTCATGAGAAATCTTTCCTAGGAGCTTCGGGTATGTCCTTCGGCGATCAAACGTTTTAACATTTCCTTCAAACGTTGTGTTTGCATTTTGATCAGGATTAAATGAACATGGCAGGAATTTATCAGGGTCTGAGATTATAGTGTCATACTTCCGTCAGACATGATTAAATAACGTATGATAATACTCTGAACTGTATGGCAATATCAGACTCTCATAATTTGATTCAGACTGTTTAAAGATCATGTTGAGCTCAATATTTAGACACTGAACAATTTGTTCAGAGGGCTTAGTGATTTGATTTCTTTTAACTGCACCTCTTAATTAATAACTTTATTGAGTTTTTTCTAATAAATACGTACTTTAGATATTTGTCCAACTTTCCGTCGCCTATTTAGAACATTCAAGTAACTCAAAAGGGGAGAATGGGTAGTGAAATGAGATGATTGATGAAAAGGCTATAAGTGAGGAAATAAAGAGGGGAGATGAGAAGGCTGCATGAGGAGGGAGATGATAGGGCTACACTAGAAGACGAAGAAGGAAGATGAGAGGGCTACACGGGGTCCGAAGCCTGGGGACTGGTGAGTCTGATCTGGGCAGAGTCTGCCTGGACACCGTTCATGGAGATAGTCCTGGAGACAGCAGTCTGGTGATCCCTCCAGGGAGTGGTCAGGATGCGTATCCTCTGTAACATGCAAGTAAACATCTATAGTGGAACAGGAGGTAGCTCAGACATAAAGGGGAGAGAAGAATGAAGAGTCAGTAGATCAGGAGTTCAGGAGGATCTTAATGAAGATACTTGTGCACGTAACGATGACTCACCTGGAGGAAAGGGCCCGGTGTACGGAGGATCTGGATGACAGCAACCAGGGGGATCATGAGGATACTGGACAAAGCAATCAGCCAGCCAATCACGTTGGCCCATTGAGGATACACGTAGTCGTTGTAAGTGAGGGGCTCGTAGCCCAGCAGGCCGAAGATGATGATAAACTGTAACAAAACATTTCACATGGACTAGAAACAATTTACTCACCTAATTTAGATAGTTGTTTTGTCTTTTCTAACAACAGCTAGTTTTATTCTCAAGTATGCTCAAGTATGCATGACCATGATGTAAAGAAGGAGAACTTAATGTATGAAAACTACTCTTCAAGCGAGGTTTAAATACTTGTAAGATATCGAACTGTGAACAGTCCAAACTAAAGTTCAAGGTTTAGTAAGGAGTATCGTCCAACCAAGGTGGACGTATTAGAGCCACGTCTCCAGTCGCCAGTCATCCCCATTGGCTGGCTCGGAACAGCGGACGACCAATCACAGCCGTGAATCAGACTGACCGATTGAAACAGAGAACACTAAAAACACTTATTTATGCCCAGCTAATGGAAAGGAAATTCCTTTAAGTGTTGATAAATAAATCAGGTTTTAAGGACGAGTTAAAAATAAAGGAATTAAGGAGTTAGCCTCACAAACAAACTTCAAACTAAGAAGCAAAACTTGGTTGACTTTCTCTAAGCAAGTGTTACTGTCCTGGCATAAGATGATTAAAATGGGTCTTCTAAACTCCCAAAAACGAGGCGTTAGTTAGCGCACTTACAAACTAAACACGTGCATTCCTAAGAAATTAATGATGTTTTTAAAGTTTAAAGAAAGCTTGTTAAACTCACCAAAAGAAACGCCGGTGCGAGAACATACCAACACACTCTCCAGTAGTAGCCAGGAGCGAAGCCCACCATGTCCTTGATGTCGTCACAGAACCTGTGACAGTCACACAGACAAGGTGTTAGTGACTGTCTACATCACATGCTAGATCAGCATAAGCCTAACTTGCTATATTCGCTGAGTTTACCTCTTGGTTCCGTAGATCCAGGAGACTGCGATGGCTTCAAACAAGACGGCGAACAGCATGGAGTAACCCGCCGCGTAGCGATCCAACAGGTGAAAGAAGTAGAACCCTCCCTGACACACAGATTATACAGAAATTGTAAAAACTAATAATCTTTCAGAAACCTCTGAACTAAGTTCATACACAGGACGCAAGATGATTCAATACAAATGAAGTTTCCAAGGATATCTCCACCTGAGAGTGTTTACCTGAGCGCACGAAAGCATGCCGACGAAGTAGTAGAGGGTGAAGAGGCAAAGGACAAAGATCTCCCGATGTCGCCCGATCACAGGGAACTCATCACTCAGGGCTGTGATGATCGCTTCTGAGCCTCCAAACTGAAACATACCAGTACATTCATGGAAGGTTCTGTCAAGAAAGAGCATTTTACATACGAATAAAATTGAAGAGAATGCCTTTTTATTAAAATTCTTCGCGTGGTTTGTTACCGAGCTGTCGAGACCGAGGGTGAGGAGCATCATGAAGAAGATGAGCGCCCAGAAGATGGAGCCGGGCATGGTGGCGATGGCGGCGGGGTAGACGATGAACACCAGCCCAGGACCCTCAGTGGCGACCTCGCTGATAGGCAAGTGAGACACGTGAGCCATGTAGCCGAGCACGGCGAAGATCACAAACCCGGCCACAAAACTGGTGCAGGAGTTGATCACGCTGGTCAGCAGAGCGTCCCTGCAACACGCAAGAAGACCAAAATATTAGGAAATCAACATATGCAGACCATTTGAAAAAAATTCAACTTCTTTAAAATTAATTAGTAAAAATATATATTTCGTTGGAAATAAAAAGAACTATTAGAGGTGAAATCGGAAATTGTCTTTGCAATTTTTATTGTTTCCATCTCTCATCGATTAAATCGGGGGGAAAATACTAAGGGTGAAGACAGCTTACTGGTAGACGTTGTTATGATATTCGTTGTATGAAGCGTAAGCCAGAAGAACTCCAAAACCAGGGCCCAGCGAGAAGAACACCTGAGTCGCCGCATCCACCCAAACCTGCAACAGCAACCCAACGTTTCCTCTCAATCTTCATGTTCTAAGACAACAGAGCGTGATCCACATCACTTGATTTCAGTTCAATCGGTTGGCCTACCTCAGCCTTGGTGATGAGAGAGAAGTTGGGACTGAGATAGTAGCGGATTCCCTCAGCAGAGCCTGGCAATGTGATGCCTCGGATCAGGAGGATCAGGAGAACAGCGTATGGGAAGAGAGCAGTGAACCAAACAACCTGCAACACAAACACCCAGAAGAACGTCAACGTCAACGTCAGCTTTATCAAAGGATGATTTTGCTTTCAAAGAATGGCCGCACTTACCTTGCCCGAGGTGGAGATGCCCTTCCACAGGCTGAAGTAGCAGATGACGTAGACGATGAAGAGGCAGAGAGCCATGTCCCACTTGATAGAACCGAGGTCGTGGATACCCTGGCTGCGATGTAGTTCCAGGATGGCTCGGCTGAAACACGAATGGATCACTTACTCTCAGTGTCTGGCAGGAGGATCGGGAGAGAAGGGGATCCGAGGAATAAGGAGACAATAGCATATGAGAATCTCATATCAGGAGATCAGGAAGATTAAACAATAATATCTGAAGGTTTGAATATGAGCAGATGTGAGACAGGAGACCTAGAGGCACATTATCATGAACACATTGTCGAGTTTGACCTATTGCCACTCCGTACAACTAACTCTGTATCTGTTAGAACTACAGATTGAGCGATTCTTTCAAGGACGTTCTAGAGTACTGTGCCTTCTTCAAGACAATTTTTCCTGCCTTTAGAAAATAACACAGAGAGATGCTAGAAGTAGCTCTGACCTGAAGTACTCCTGGGAGGCTGACGTGTACTCTGTCTTGTCCTGCGTGTGGTTGCTGGAGTTGCGAGACAAGGTTGAATGGTTCATCAAGTTCTCCTCTCCTTCCTGCCAGTTCACCACCTCCATCTGTTCAAGAAAGCAATAAGTATTTGTAGTTAACAACTCTACGAAAACAAAGAAGCTCAAATTCGTTATTTCTACCGTTACAAGATCTCGTATAGATGAACAGTCATATTTACTCTGTAATCTAGTTCTTCCTGTCCATATCGCGTCAAAAAATCATGGTAATTAGCTTAAAATATTTTGGTCTCGCTGTGGAGTCAGTTTTGTCCATCTTCAGTCAGTTTTGGCGCGGTGTGAACCGAAAGATCTAGTTTATTTTAGATTCATGTTAAGCCTTTTTTTAACTATATACCTGTTGTTAAATTCCGTCATGCAGTCTTCCGATTTCTATATTGTGACGGCCCGTTTTGTCCTCACACGGGCATCATCAGGCGTCTTCTTACAATTAGACACATACACTACACACTATTTACACTGCGGGCGGAAGTGGCGTTGTCGATTAATAAATAAACTACATTTAAACAGTTCATAATAGCTACCTACTAGATCATAGCTGTGTGTGAATTATTAATCTGTGGTACATACCGGGCGACAGCTGGGCGTGTTCCAAGGGTTGTCACAGCTGGTCCAGGGCAGAGTGTTGGTGAAGGAGGCGAAGAAGTATCTCAGTGCCCAAGCTATGATCACGTTGTAGTAGAAATCCACGTAGAACGCAATCAGCACCACGGAGTACCCGATACCTACACAGTTATACACATACTTAAACCATTGTCTAAAGCATCCATTATTTCGAGAAAATCCAATAGCTGTAATGTATCTGTACAGCGACACTAGGTAAAGGTCGAGGTTGAGTGGTAGAGAGGACTTAGTTGTCCTAACTTCGCCTCGTTAGACAATACTAACTTTACCTTTTTTTAGTTTTGGGGCTCACAATAATTTTGTTCTTCTAGAACTGAAGTACCAGATCGATCAAGTACTGCCCGTTGTGCATGTTGAGGTCACAGAGGCAGTTTAGGTATTTCTGGCCATGAAAGTATGTAACGAAAAATTATATTTAAAACGAGTTTAGGATTGAGATACATGTACAATATTATTGTACACATGTCAACTCAATTTTGCTATTTATTATTTATACCGAAAAATCTAGGTACATTTTGTGCTTGCAAAAACAATTAAACCCGTTCAATAGAATACTTTGTACATTGTGTACAAGCAAAAGGCTCTCTACTGTATCTTTGTACGGTTCATTAAACATTAATTTGATTTATTGATTCATAAAGTAAATCTGTAGCTTATACTTGAGCATCATTATATCAATGTAGCATCTGTCACAACATGCACAGAGTAAGTGCTAACAGCTGATCTTTGCTTCAACTCCAGTTCTCTGTGGTTCCAGCTGACTGGTGACGTAATCGTGTGTAAAGCTGCACAGAGAGCGCTTTGACACTCACTTCCGGTCTAGAACGACTCGCTCAATTGCCGCCCTAATTTCCCGCCATTTTCGCTTTTAAGAAAATTACACGCTGCATGAGTTCCGCCTACGCCTCTTGGGCTTGAGTCTGACACCTTCTTCAAGTTTTCAACAGTCTGAAAGTTATTTGCCAACTTTTATTCATTAATTATAAGTTTGTTTGGAGTAAGTTTAAGATGAGTTTGAATCAACGTGTTGCTCGATGTAGTTGTGTAGTGTAATGTACGATCACTTTTAATGGGAATAACCTAAAAGAACATTTCATCGCTACGTTCTAAAGAGGGGCTTTTTATAAGGGTTTACTGGCTTAGATTGACGTCCGAGTCACGGCCGATTCATTTTTTTTATTATTCGTGTGATTAATATCTCTACATTAGAATAATTTTAAATTAAATAGTTTAGGAACATAAAGAACAAAAGTGGTCTCAGTGTAATCCCCTGTAGAACCTCCAGCTCTCACGACAGAAGGAAACCCCACGTACGAAACGTTGTGAAAATGATCAATATTTTTAATTGTTTTACGATTGAAAAGTGTTTCTAAGATTATATTACCCTTGAGCAGAGGCACTATCCGGCCCCAGCAAGTGATGGCGCCCTTGCGGTGGAACTGTCCCAGGGCCAACTCCATGTAGAACAGTGGGATCCCTCCCACGAACAGCATGATGCAGTACGGCACCAAGAATGCTCCTGTACACACAAGTTTTCCTTGAACTAAAGATAATGTCAAGTTAGGTGGATCCCACAAGGCTGAAGCACGAACATCAACATAGTTGCAGCAGCCCAAGCACAGATAGCGCTGCAAGAACTCAAGTAGATCCACTGACGACGCGTAAATTCGTTCGTTCTCGAAAACCGTACAATTAGGTCATGTTTTTGAATCATTAATATCAGAAGAGAAGAGTTGGCAGCGCTATTTGTGCTTAGGCTGCCTAACTATGTTGATATTCCTGCCTCAGCCACTCGGCATGCGAAATCTACCTATTATAACATAATCTTTGCTCTAAATCATATCTCATTTAGTGTTATGCCTTGAAATGCTATTGCAGCTACAAAACAGTGACGAGGTCATCTACCTCGGTTAGGAGCAGCTCTCAGATGCTTGGGGCATTTCACTTTCATCCCATAGGAAAACTTAACAGCTGTTATAAATTTAATGTCGTTTAAATTTCTAGTTAGTGTTGCTGTTCTTGATGCCGTTCTCGTTCTGTGCCTACTACAGATGTCCAATGGCATAGGGAAAGTAGGTCCTTATCCAAGTTGTCCATCACCAAGCGGAGTTGCCATATTGTGCAGAGTGAGTGAGTGAGTGTGAGATATTCAACGTTATGAAAGCTTGGGGAGATGTGATAACCGTGTCCACCGTCACACAGACTGACTTTATGATTCATCACTTCTCCAGCCTATGTGATAATACACTCTCCGCAGTGCACTCTGTATAGTGCAGTACCTCGTGACCAACCAGAGTAATTTTCTGCTCTTTGAAATGTGTTTGATATATTTTGGTTTAATTTTATAGCAGTGATAGTAAACCTAGTTTAAGTGGGATTCAATCAAATTTTGAAACTTCAGACCATTACTCTTTGTTTTAAGTTTTCTGTTGACGATGGTGTAATTTCTGAGGTTAATATTTTATTTCGGACGTTTTCCATCGTTTTAAAGTAAACAATAAGTGCACGACGTTTCGGTATCTGACTCCGTCTTCTGTTGAAAAGACATATAAAAAATTAGGGAAAGAGCTAGCCTTAAAGTAATCAGCGCAAGCTAACCAGTCACCCAATACCAAATGATCTTTTTTCTGATATACTTGTAAGTTTTAGCTGCTAGCCTGGAAACAATACAACATGTACAAAATAGTGAAATCAAGCACCTGACAGCTACAAACTGCCTGACTAGCCACCAGACGGCCCCATTGGCTGGCTCGGGGCAGTAGTCGACCAATCACAGCCGTGATCAGACTGACCATCCGTAACAGAGATCACATAAAATACCAATTTATGCACAGCTAATGGAATGGAAACTCTTTAGAATTTTGATGAATGATACAGTGTTTTCAAACAAAGGAGTTAAAATGATAAACAAAACGTATGTAGACAACAGACTGGGGTTGAAATATTATTTCCATGAAGAACACGACGTTTTGGGATCTGGAATCTGATACCGTCTTCAGGTGGAAATGTCCGTAATCATATTTCAATCTCAGAAGTTCTACCACCGTCAACAACAAACACAACAAACCTCACACACAAACTGGAGACAACTTTGTGCGGTTCAATTTGTAACCGTCATTTCCAAAACGCATGAAAGAGAAACGAATTCAAAAGAAAGAGATATCGTTGTTAGTATGATATGCGTTTGATTATTAATTGATTGCTTTTGGTTTCAGGTAGGATCACTTACACGCTGCTGAATACGTAAGTCACATATTTACACTCTACTAATTGCTTCTAATTACTCTACTAATTGCTGCTAAAATGTTTAATGATCAATAGCATATTTGAACGTACATATCGAACGAGATCTGGTTTTTCGAAACAACTTAATAAGGTTTATTATACCTCACGATTGTGTTCTTTTCATATAAAATTAACTTAAAAACTTCTACATCTGCACATAGATCGAGCATTACATAAGGTCAAGTTTTATCAACTGATTTGTTTAGACATCAGTCAAACAGTTTATTCCCCCTTAGGTTTATTTGAAAAAGTACGGTATTTTGGGGAGTAGTTAATTTGGAAGTATTTCCTTTCAATATTCGCTATTTTATGTAATTAAATTTGTTCAAATGAAATTGAGCTCAAGCTGTCTAGACACAGTACGGTGAGCGTAGTGAACAGCCTCGTAATAATAAAGAATACAAAGCTGATGCCTTAAGCCTTATTACTCCTATGCTTGACTCGTGCCAGCACGAGGGTGCTTACTAGTAGCTGCGTGTCGGCCTGGTTAATCACGTGACTCGGTGTGATCTCAAGGTCAGTTGCGTTATCAGCAGAGGAGATAAGAGCAAGGTCACTGAGTGCGCACTCAGCCTCACTTAGACAGCGTAATCAGATTCTTCACTTCTCTGCTCTGCTCTGCTCTGTCTTCTTAATTCAATCAACGACAACTTTTCAAATATTCATCTCTCACTGAAACACGAGTCACGTGCTTCCGGTAGTCCGACTTGACCGAGATATTTACAAAAGAAACATTTGTACCGAATATTATAAAAGTCATACAACAAATGCGACCTGTAGAGATGATACACGTATGTATATAAAGTTTTGTCAGGATCGGTGCTTATTTCATGGTTCCGGGGTCTTACCTTGATGACGTTATCAATATCTCATCACAGATTAGCCAGAGGATGTAGTTTATCTGTGATCTCATTTTTCCAAAAGAAATTCGCTAATCATCGGAAATCACCAGATATAAACAGTGTTGTTCTTGTTCGCTAAGTGGAGAAAATGACCGAAATAATATTTCAAAGATGTTTTCTTTGAATATTAACAATTTTAAAGGTTTTGCTGTTATTTTCGTGGGCTTTAGAAAGAACACAACTAAATAAAATTCATATTTATGTCCATTAAATGTGTTATTTTCTTCTTTATTTTGCCGTGTTTAGGTATTCGATTGTTTGTAGTTTCTTTCGACTTAATAGTAAACAAATGCTGCTGATAGGTGAAATCTGAGCGACCGGATGTATTAAGTGAAACATATAACCAGCTGATGTGTATTGTTAGGCGACGTGGACGCCTGCAGGAAGTGTCTAGGCAAGACCCGCAGTACACGCGTGTAGCAGTGTTGCCGTGCAGCGCCGTGCCTAGCTCTTCTATACTGCCAATGTTGTGTATTCTACAGTATGCGCCAAAATAAACAATACTGAAATTTTAAGATTGTATTTACAGTACTGTTAGAAGATAAACTGTATACTTAAAAGGATATAAAATATATTTAAATAAATTCATTTCACGTTTAATATGATTTCAGTACAGTTTCAGATTCATACCGTGCTTGAAAATTTCGTATAACTTTAGTGAAGATGGGTTATTTCATCCCTCTTACGTACTTAGTTTTTTTTCTTTAGTTGAATTATTGTGGCTAGTGGGTACTTCCGGAAATGTTCATAACCATCAAGGTTTCTGGAAATTCTTATCAACGACTAGTTGCTTACATTCATTTTCAAAGACGTTTGCCTCAAGCGTCTATTCAGTGACTGTAACACTTACTGCAACACTCTCCCGTGATTTTCGTTCGTTCACACAGTTTTTGGGGGACCTGAACAGTGAACAGCCCTTCCGTTGGGTCAAAACACTACTCGTTCTACGACACTTGTGAAAAAATAAGCATTATATAATTATTAGGTGGGTTTTTGTGGAAATTCTCTTGAAAACCTAATGCAGTGTGTGACAAACCGGGCCCACCCGAAGTCCAACTCCGTATGAACGAAAATAATGCTCTACGATAAAAGCTTCCTCTGCAGTAGTTAGCGACGTGTCAGCCAAAAATAACCTCAGACTTGAAATAAATAAAAGTCTTATAGACTTTGCAACAATCAAAAGTTGTCACGGCTAAGCGACAAGGCAACAATAGCGTATTAAGTTTCAGTATTGTTTATTTTGGCGCATACTGTAGTTCTTCTCAACGCGTCAATGCACTTCAATACAATACACGTTGAAACTAATGGACATTTTTAACAATATTAATACCATTAGCAAATTATCTTTACAAGCAATTTTTTTAATACATCGTACATTTTTAGCGGGTCCGTAGCGGTTTGGCTCATTGATCCAGTGGTGCAGGTTCGATCCCTGCAGTCATTACTAACAATTTGTAAAGTGACTCTGCGGCAACGATAGGTAAAGGTCGAGGTTGAGTGGTAGAGAACTTTGCCTCGTTAAACAAGACAAACTTTACCTTTAACTTGGTATGTCTTTATTCCAGAAGGTTTTGGTTGACGGAATGCTTCGGCCAGTGGAATTCATTCGACAATACTGAGTTATTTGTTGGACATTTTAAGGGGGAAAATTATTTTTTGCTGTTCAGGTATTAAAAACTTGAATTTTACTTATGTTACTAAGTGTGGTACATCGAACTATTTGAGCGTCTACGATTTTCAAGCCTTGTATGTACAAAATATGAAATGTATTTACGTCAAATGTTGTAAGAATTAGAATTTTGAATTTGACTATCACACGTATATACATTTTTTAGGAGTAGATATAGAAGTTTTAAATTTCAGTAATGATTTAAAAAATGTGGACGCTTAACACTGTAGATTTTTAACGACTCTATTTCGCTTGAAATTATTTAAGTTAGGTTTTGTTAGTTCTTTGTCAACACAAAACATGTGTTTACAAGAGTATTGTTTACATAATCAGCTGTTTTACTCCGCTGTCAACTCCCCAAGCAACTGAGGCAACCTCGCGACAAAACAATACAACTCCCAACTCACAACACAGAACTGATATTAAAACTTCACTTCTGTTCTCTACAAGAAACCCGTGAGTAGGAACCGTCATTAACAGCCTAGCTTTGTGTTCTAGTTGCATAACATGTTAAACAAATTTAGTTGCCTTTAAAAGTCTGACTGAGCAACTCATTTTCAATTTAAACATTGGTTTTGAAATTTTAAGATAGTTATAATCTTACACAAACCGTGCATTTACACCTAGACAGGCAGTAATCTGTCTCTTGTGATATGTATGGGAAACTCATTGTGCTGGATCTTCTATATTAACTTGACTTTATTTATCCAAGTGCGAGCTTTTAGCGGTTTAACTATTTCTTCGGTATTGAATTAAAGAGTTATCATGTTTTTCTTTTATCTATTTTATACTTGAGAACGATGCAATGACGAATAATTTAACTTTTTAAAGTACGACAACAACTAATAAACACATGTTCTACAAGACTCGTGGATTCGCCGCAATCACGTGAGCGATGATAAGCTTCTCAGGTCTGAGCTGAGCTCAAGAAGTGATTTCTTTGTCTTATTGGGTTCAATCTTCAAATCTACTGTCAGACTCAATCTGCTGTAAGCGGCTTCCCTCCCCCTCTCCCACCAGTGGAGCTGAGGTAGAGGAGACCTCCGTCTCACCAACACTCAACACTCAACACTCACTCAACACTCAACACTCATCGCTCACCACTCAAGAGATTAAGAGGATTCTGGCTAGCGCACTTTATAGTATATTTATTGTTTTGAAGAGCCGACTACTGTACTCGAACATATATTATCACAAGTCTATTTCAAAATACACCATGTTGTGCATTTCTTCACTTGTTCCAAGCTACTATTACAAACGCCATTACACGGTGTACACTTGCCCAGCCGGGGGTGCAGCGGTGGTGCGGGGGGCGGAAGGGGATGATTTGAATAGTAAACTGTTCAGGTCTCAGGTGCAGCAGTTTATATAATCGTGTCTCCGCTCGCTTCTTTCTCTGCTGAGAGAATATAAACAGATGTAAGCTGGAACAATATCTAACCGGCACATGCTCACTGACAAGCATACAGTGTACATAGGGTGCACTAGGTCATTGATGTCTTCAATCAAAGGTAATGTTAGGTTAAGTAGATTGCGCATGGATGCCGAATGATTGAGGGAGGAAAATCAACAGCCCAAGCACAAATAGCGCTGCGAGGGAAATCTTTGAAAAGTTTCAAGTAGCGCCACTGAAGCACGCGCAAGTTTGTTCGGTCTCGAAAATCGCACGAGTTGCTCACAATGAAGTCATCGACATCGGAAAAACTCGAGCATGGGCAGGAGCCGAGGGGGGAGAAAGACGGCAGCGCTATCTGTGCTTGGGCTACCGCAACTATGCTGATTTTGCTGCTGCAACCATATGGCATCTACACGCAACCTACTTACCATAACATTATCTTTGGTTCAATTTAAGTACAGACTCGCGCTGTTCTGCTTAGTGGAATGGGATTGAAGGTTGGTCTGCTCACCTCGGAGCGCACGTCGGTCCCACGATTGTTGTTTTTTCAATAATAAAGAATTATTACAGTATGGGAAAGAAATATTAGACAGATTCGAACTTGTATTTAACCAGAAGAAACAACCGGGGACTAAACAGTGATGATAAATTAAGACATTAAATATAGTATTATTTTAGGAAGCGAGCTCAGAGCGGCTGAAGTGTCAGAAACAGGTGTGAACTGATTGTCTATTTCCCGCCAAGGCGCGAGCACAGAGAGTACAACACAGAGTAGGAGGAAATGGTCGCCTCGGGGCTAAGAACTTATCTGTAGACGACAAAACTCTGCCCCGTCTCCGCCAGACATTACAATACAATATACATAGTACTGTGTACCCACTTGGAGGTTGTTTCATTGTACAGTTGCTTGGTTCAAAACCCAAATTTATACATATATCTCGGACACAAAGAGGTAATTATGATAAATTTATTCTATAAAGGTGGTAGAAGTGGGTACTAGTTTTCCATTCCTATCCAGAGTCTATTTTTGACATTTTTCTAGATGAAGTCGCCTCACTAACGCTAACACTGTTTCGTTAACCTATCGTACCTGTAAACGTGTTAGGTATACTGTTACTGTTTAGCTTCCAGGAGAGAGGGAACTTATCTGTCTGCCGAGCTGGTGCTATTTCAGTATTCGGGTGTTTACTAATCAGAACAGGTAACTTTTAGCTCGTCATTTCTGAGAAGTTGAATTAACCTGAAGTAGTTAAGCATTAACAAAGAACATTCTCACAAAAGAAAGACAGATGTATTTTTGCTTGCGACTAAGTGAATAAAACTAACGCAAGTAAAGCGTAGCAACTGTGAGTGACAACAGCTGTCTGCTGCAGAAGAAAGAGTTAGGTAATCAGCTGTGCAGAGTCTTGTCAAGTTGTCGCGTGACGTCATCAGCTGATCCGTCTGCACACTTTAAATTTACAAATAAACTTTGTTTGTTAAGGTAATATATTTGTTGCGATTAAAATTGTTTTTTAATAGGAGTAATTTATCAATGGTCACTAGACCTAGAGGTTGTTAAATATTCAGGTTGGCAAAGTAGAGAGCACTGGTTTATTGGCCGCACTCAGCGTCAGCGTGCTGCACTCAAGTGTTTTACGCTCAGATCTACCCTGATGAAGTGTCGCGTGGTGGGGTGTTGGTGGGGGTGAAATGAATGTTGACAGATGTATAAAAAGCCTCTCCGTCACACCACAAGGGGAGGGGGTAGCTGGCCCGTCACACGTACAGCACGCGACACCGTTCCTCCATCCAGTGTGTTAGTGTGTGTGTGTGTGTGCCCTTCCACCACCCAACCCACTGGCCTGACCTGTTGAAGGGTCAATTTTCAAAACTGGGACAATATCATACCTATTTAAAGTCTTAATACATTTGTTATTTTTTCTGTGGAACTTTTTAATTTGCTTTATGATAGTTGCATAAATTTGTGTATTTCGCGAATTTGTATTGGAAATTGAGTTATTTATTTCTATTGCTACATAGAAAAGTCGTAAAACAAAATAGTTTGCAGCTACCCAACATTTCTTGAGTCAAATGGCAAAACTCGATGTATATATTTAATATTACGATTATTCACATTTATAGCTGACTACACTAGAAATGGCGAAATATAAGCCTCATTAAAGGCTTGAACTTGTCATTGTATTTTCCAACTGTACAGACAACTTTGACACAAATAGTTCATAGTCCCAGGACAGGAGTTTAACATACTCAGGACTACTTCTACCTGATGTACTAATACTTTATATGTCTCGTATAAACAGCAAGTATTACAGGTTCATAAAATAGACAATGTATAGAACAAATATAAAGGAAACAACTAAATGTCGATATTTAAAACTAATATATGTTGAAAGGTATTTAATGACTTGCGTAGCTGCTGCTTCTGAATGGAGTCTCAGAGCTGTGAGTAACCGAGTTACGGAGTAAATTACTCGTTAATGGTTCGATATGACAGCAGAATTCAGTTAGTGTCTGACACCTCCCACTTTGAACTCTGTAACTCAATACACTGTCTCCAGCTGAAGCGGACCCTGAGAGAGGATAAAAGGCGCCAACTACAGCAGTACATATTTCCTCCTATGCTCTTCCTTAGAACTTTCCGTTTGAGGAAAACAACTAAACACTTTGTAGAAATCCGGTTACATTCTTCTTCTTCTTCGTGTTAAGAATAATCTAACACCAAGAATTCCAATAGGTCGAGAGTATAAAACGTGAAGAAAGAGTCACAGTAAACAGAAACTAAAATGAGAATAATAACCTTGGTAGCGAGCTCGGCGTCTCGTGTGTGACGTGTTCCTTGATTCTGGTAGAAATATAATTATAGTTGAAATCTAAACAGAAATTAGTGAATTCTGATGCCAAAGATAATGCGTATAGGTAGGCAACCCACCAAATGCTTCTATAATGCAGTAAAGCTTGGTACAGTGGCGCAACCTGGACAGTTGGCACAGGAACTACAACCAGCTGCTAATGTTAGATTGTCTATGGCTTACCTCCGCCATTCTTGTAGCACAGGTAGGGGAACCGCCACACATTGGCGAGGTCGACTGCAAACCCTATCACAGACAGGAGGAAGTCCACCTGCAACCAAAACAATACACCACATTTAAAATAATAGTTTTTTACCTTTACGGAAATTTTTCAACACCGTTTGTTTAAGAACACACATTTAAAGGCATTATCACGTCTTGATGGGCGTTGAGAACTGCCAGGTGACGTTTCTGTCCCATCGTCGATCTCAGATACGTTTTTAGGCGCCGAAGTCCACTAAACGATCGTTCTTCAGTCGCAGTGGTTACAGGAACTGTTTGAAGAAGTTGTATCCCCTTTTTAACTTCGGACATCAAGTCACGTACAACTGGATCTGACGACAAAAATTCTTTAAGCCTTTCATTGATGTGATTGGTACAGTTTAAAGATTATAACACTACTATAATCTAGTTCTCTGTTCACAACGCGTCAAAACATCATAATTAGCCTGAGATATTTCGGTCTCACTTTCTGCTATCCTATTGGTCGGAGGGCTGCCAACCGTCCATTTGAGCAGGGATGCCAACTGTCGATATTCTCATTGGTTGTAACACTATCGAAAAGACTTCTTCAGGACTGGTCGCCAGCTTCTTTGTTGAAGTTATTATAATTTTAAATATTTCAATGGTTCCTCGGACTACTATATAAAATGATAGCATTACCTAAATGAACTAAATGAGCGATAAAGACACTGACCTTGCCGCTCCATGTTTCCCGTACCTCCTCCCTCCCCTTCGCCGCCATCTCCCCCCTCTCTACCCCGTGCTGCAACATACACACACATACACACGGACACAAAGACAAAACATTGACAAGGAACATGAAAATACTTTACACGTAACAGCTAAACAAAGACAAGATTAAAAATTGTCGAATTAAGAATTCGTAAACGTTTTAAAACTGAGCTCCAGTGTCGTCATAAACATTTACCGGTACTGTATTTATTTTCTATCAACGGTCAGATGCAATTCCAATACATACATTTCATTTAAACATTATATAAATTAGGATGTGCTTACATGCTAGAGTCAAGCCACACATGCAACCTGACTCTATAAATACGTCATCTGGGATAATATGAGTAAATTAACAATAATTTAAATTTCTCATTATTGAAATATAGTTAAACGTAGTTGTAATCATCTCTGGGTTCTTGACTTAATTTACAGTTCACTCAATAATTGTATTCCGATATTCTGGAAACAACAGCTGACCAGCTGAGGTATCGATATGTACATTCATTATAGTGCTGGAGATTACAATATCTAGAAGGCAGTGAGGGGGCAGCTGTGGTCACCCCCTTCCCCTCACCACCACGCCGGAAGTGCCCCTCTAATTGCCTCCCCACTTCCGCCATTCCCCTTGTAAGGGAGTGGGTAAATTCCCATTTACACTGTCTCCACGTTTTAACAATGTTCCCTCACAGATTTTTGGAATGAATTAATCTGTGTTTATATATTTTTAAATTGCTTCTTTAAGGTCAACGATGTGTCGTGTTCATTTATGACACTAGTTAAGTTTTTACAAGAGAGACACTTTATTTAGCGCGTGGCATTTTTCAACGTTAATACTGTTGAGTAAAGAACTATCAAATAATGAAAAAGGTTCTCGACTTCCTTCTTCAATAAACAAGAAATGCGTTAAGAAGATTAGTCAAGCAAATAAGAACCCATGTTTACCTTCTGAAATAGCTAACAGTACCCGTGCTACGCTACGGGATTTAAATATTGAATTTGTGTGATTATATTTATATTTCCTGTGTGTTCTTTGAAGAGTCGCGCGTGCCGCCGGCCTTGCCAGTCAAGAGAAACAGTAGTAGCGATATTCCAACTATGCTCCGCTCATTCAACAAGTGGCAAAACGTGGTTTCGTAATCCCCTGTTTCCGACGCCTTGTATGAACCGAGACGTACAAATGTGGGTTTACACGATAGGGTCGGAGTGGTTCTATGTTCCTTATACACGAACAAGACAACAACTGCGTGTGAGAAAATTATAATACACTTTTATAATAGCCTATTTTTGGGGACAACTTTAAGATATTTTTGCTAGTTTTGGCGTAAGATTAAAAAAACAGGTTATACAAACCTAGATAGAGAAAACCCTTTGAAAACATGAATAACAAATTTTCCAATCTCTACATCAAAACATAGCGTCCTAATCGGAAGACCACGAGAGCATCTCTTGAGCAACCTTTTCTGGGGTGGTTAATCTTCTTAACGGTTGTTACTCCCCCAATGTGTTTCGATGTGAAAACATCTTTCATCCTCCCATGAATTATCCCCAACAACAGTTCGTCTGAAGATGCAGTTTTGGATTGACGGAAGTAGTTAAACCCTATTTTAACATTTAAAGTTATTTAAGAGGCAAACAATTAATCTTCATTGATCTGCCAAAATACAAGTTTAATGTCGACGGCTTTATTGACGTTATGTTTTATAATTTCGACCTGAACTTGTTAGAACTAGAAAATGTTGTAGAATAAGCAATTTTTATTCGTTAATATATCATCACATAATTATTTGATCATGTTTAATTTGTCGAGACCAAGGGTCCTGGGCTGTCTACACTATGTGACTAATATGTGAGAGAATATGAGAGTATATTTAACAACGCCTACTGTAAGCTAGATGACAGTGCCCACTCTCTTGTCATGCTAGTTGCTAGATTGTGTCAATCAAACCCGTGACGTCATCAATGTACTGTCAGCGCATTCTGTGGCGGAGTCGGGAACTACATTAGCGGCTCATGGTTCATTGTAGGCTACTAGCAAAGATAATGTTATGCTAAGTAAATTGCGCAAAGATGTGGAATGGCTGAGGCAGAAAAATCGACATAGATCGGCAGCCCAAATACAGATAGCGCTGCCGTCTCTCTCCCCCTCGGCTCGACATGCTCGAGGTTGTGCGATGTCATATCGTGCGATTTTCGAGAGCAAACGAACTTGCGCGTGCGTCAGTGGCTCTACTTGAGACTCTTAAAAGAATTTCCTCGCAGCGCTATCTGTGCTTGGGCTGCCGAACTATGTTGATTTTCCTGCCTCAGCCATGTGGCATCTAAGCGCAATCTACCCACCATAACATAATCATTGATTGTAAGCTACTAGATAATGTACAAGTATGCGAGGCATTATTTCTCTACTACATGTTAAAAGTTGTTTTTGTCAACACCTGTTTAAATATTGCGTTCCGTTCACCGCTATTGTTCTGTTCACCGCCACATTACGGCCTTAGCCCTTTCCTAGGAAACCATAGCTTAAACTTTACCTGTGTTTATATTGGTTACGATGTTTATTCAGATCAGCTGATCATCATAAACATATGTTTTTGTTTTCCAAATCTTCAAGCAATTCCGAATATTGCCTCCATAGAGCGGACAACAAGTCCAATGTAAAGAGTTGCCATAGATTTGGTCTCCTACGCCGTATGTACTCTTTGATTGCACCCGGTACTGACACTCTAGAGGGAAGGGACTAAGTCATTCAGCTCATTGCTAGGTAATGTCCAAGGCTTTGAGCTAAGCTAGGCTCAGTCTCTGCACTTACTGTGACATACGGCCTCACAGGGGCTCTAACTGAGAGCACATAACACTACCCTCTACTGTGTCATACTGACAACTATAATCTAGTTCTACCGCGTCAAAACATCATTACAATTAGTGTGCAGTGTTTCTGTCTCGCTGTGGAGTACCATCTTCAGTCACTGATTGGCTGAAACTGAACTACTTGCTGTCTGCTATCCTATTGGTACTACAGGGCTGCCAACCGTCAATGGGGCAGCCTTGTGACCAGTGACTAATGGTATATAGATACATACTTTCAATGCACATATTTACCTCAAATGTCATCAAAATCTGATGAAATTTTTTAAAGCATTAAACCCCCTTTTTTGAGAAAACTACCCCAAAGGAGACTTATGGTCATCCAATTTTGCTGGCTAACGACCAAAACATTTACAAAAGGAACATTTGTTCAAATTTCATGAAAATCGGACAAAAATGCGAGCTGTAGAGAGAACATGTAATGAGTTACTCGGTGATGGATTCGGTTATTGAACTAGCTTGTTATGTATACGGGCAAATGGACGTCTGTAGAAAGTGTCATTGTCTGTGCCCACACACACTGTAGTTGACACCTGTACATGACGAGTGAACAATACTTGTCCGCAGCGAGTACGCTTTCCACTTGACCTCACCAGTGACAAGTGATCAAGTACTCTCGACTTCTATAAATACACATCACATTCGCGTGTTAGGTGAGATGACAGTTTAAACACAAACTTGTGGCCAAGATTATTTTTGCCACCTTTTGTAAGAAGATTCGATTATGAAACGGTTTCATTGGAATGTAGCCGCCTTTGCTTTTCGATTTTCACATGTACATTTTTCTACACTAATAAACCACAACTATCATACCTACAAAATATATTATTTATTATTATTATCATTGACTATTACAAATAAATTTGTGTTGGTAAAAATAATTAATATTTAAATGTTACAATAATTAAAATCCCTTTTAAGTGGTAACCGGATGATCTAAAACCTCCTATGTACTATAAAAAGTATCAGATATTAAATACTCCTTTAGTTTGGTTTGAATAATTTTGATCTCTAAAATTTAGAATTTGGTCAGGTCTTGTATGAATAACCAGCTGTTTACCCGTGCTTCGCTACGGATACAATATGTTACAGTATCATGACTGTGAAGTTAACTTTATACCAGTACAGTACTCTCTGAAAAGAAAACTATTATACATTTGTAGAGAGGGCTGTAAACCCCTAACTTTGCCTTTTATACAACTTTTGTTTAGCAATAAAGTCCTTCGTTATTGTTATAGAATCAACGGCTTCCACATTTAATGCCCCTTTCAGTGTTTTCGCCTCTATTTTTTTATAGGATTTTGGAATGGCGGAAGGGGGTTTCCAGGTACATTTTTAAGCGAGGAATACCAGGTGGCCTCCATCAGGGCTCTTTTCCGTAAAATTTGCTAGCTTTTTATGTGAGTTTTGCGGCGTTTAGGAGGACAATTTCATTCATAAACCAAAAGATTTAATGCAACGATTCCACAACAAAACAGTATCTTCAGAACCTGGTGTTCGCAATTCTGGTGCAGAAATAAATTTAACAGTATTATGTTATACATTTTATTTTTCAATTTTTAAGAATGATTTTCCAAATACTCTTGAAATGTTTTATACATTGTTAGATGTAATACTATGGTCCTGTATACTATGGATGGACACCCAACTAATGCCCATCACATTCACATACGCAAACCGTTTCTTAGTGAGGTTCTAAGGGTGGTTTTGGGCTACCAGAAACAGGCGAGCAAGGTCTGTAGGTATATTAGTTTGGGCTGTGGTCTGATTATGAGTGAGTGAGTTAGGGCACTCTCTTTCGTGTATATACAATTAAAAAAAAGATTTTATGTAAAAGATTTCCTCAGGAACCTTTCTGCTTAGAAACCTTTGCCAACATTGTAAGCCTGATATTCTAAGGATGGCCTACTTTGGATTTAATCCAATCGTAGGCCTACATGAATTATGGAGTTATGTTTTGGGGTTCTTGTTCTGCTTAAAAATTCGTAGGATATTTATTCTTCAAAGAGAGCAATCCGAATAATATCAAAACTGAAATACAGGGATGCTTGTAAAGAAATTTTCAAAAAATTACAAATTTTAACTTTTCCAAATATTTATATCTACGAAACTATTATTTTTTGTTTAACTCATTATGATTTATTTAATTAGAGGTAATCATATTCACAATTACGAAACTAGAAACAATTTTCGATACAGATTAGAAAGCCACAGAACAAACGTATTTAAAATTACCGAGCCAAATGGGAGTAAAATTATATAAAAACTCCCAACAAATTTAAAAATATACAAAATTTGAACACTTTTAAGACTAGGCTCAAACATTATTCAATTGAACATACTTTTTATAGTGTAAGTGAATTTTATGGACCAATAAAAATCTCGATTTGTAGTACTAATGGTTTAGTAAGAGTATAAATAGTAATGGTATTAATGTCAGCCTTTGTCATGTACTTTGGTGGTGACTTTGCCTTACTTACTTTTAATCATTCATCTTCTTTTTTTGTCACGCAATTTTTATTGTAAACGACAATAAACAATTATTATTATTATAAATAATACTCCGGCTATAACAAGCAGAATGTCTTGAATATTTCTATTCCATGAGAGAAGATTCTACGAGTTGCTTCTTACTGATGGGGTGTCATTGCCTTCGACCAAAGTACATTTTAGTCTAATTGAAAAGTATAGTTTTATACTGTACATAGCAAATTATCAAAGTAAGTACATACTCGTTTATCTGACTGTCAACATAAATACCCTGAAGGTCTGAAGTACGCTTTTGTTTGAAATAATACGCGAATGATAAACGTATTTTTAAAAGCTGTTGTGAATATGAAACACAACTAGAAGACGTTTTCTTTGAAGTGATTTAATTTTAGCACTATTTCGTCAATGTAACGTAAATGCGTTGTTTCTTAGTCATTTCAAAACAGCTGTTTTGTTTAATCATAAAAATCGTAGGATTACATTGAAGTTAGTTATAAAAGAAAATGTTCTCAGAAATACTAAATATTGATGAAAAGTTTCTTGTCCTTGCACTATAGACATTTTGCGTATGGCATATTCAACCTTCATTTCGTATGTACAAAATTAAATCTCTACAAACGCTTCACACGTTACCGGCACCTTTTAAATTCATTATGAAAACTATTTCAGGCAAAGAAAGATATATTTAAAAAATCACAGAAGAAAATTAAAAACACATCTCTCCAAAATTGCATGAAATTATTTGTTAATCATTAGTTCTCTTTTGTACAATGGGAGAGTTTATGAAATGAATCCTACCAGAGGAGGACGTATTTTTATACATCTACTATCGCATAAACGCGTATTCACTTTTCTTTTCGTTTTAATATAATTACAAAATTTTACATATCAAAATTATATTCCACCGAACTACCATAGGCTTCAGTTATGTGATAAACTTCCTATTAAAGCCGGTAGAATTCTATACAATAAACTTCCTGACAACATTAAAAGTTATTTTGCAAACCAATTCAAATCCAAACTCATAAATTATCTTGCCCAAAATTCGTTTTATACAATTAGAGAGTTTATAGATAGGTAAAGTTTCATAATTTAATTGTTTAATTAGGCTAAAGTCTTACTTGTGGTACTTTAGTATATTGTCAATAAAACAATACTTGTAAATTGTAAATAATTGACATTAAACGAATTGTTATATTGTCTAAACCATAAACATTGTAGATAAGCATACAAATGTTAAGTAAACTGGGGATACGTGGCGGTTTGGTATCGCGCGCGGCTCCGGTGGCGCGGGTTCGATCCCCACAATCACCAATTACAATTTATAAGTTCGGTTTATAATTCGGTAATGCTAGGTAAAGGTCGAGGTTGAGTGGTTGAGAGGACTTCTTATTTCTAACATCGCCTCGTTAAATAAGACACACTTAAAAAAACTAATTTTAAAATATGAAAACCTCTATATTGTACTGTAAATTATTATATTAACTCAACTTAATATTATTGATTGCTAAGGTGAGTTAATATAATAATTGATATCATATACAGCCAATCTGAGGCTAACTATGGATCAATATTGTAAATTTATTCAGGACCTTCGTCGTAAAGTCCGTACAAACATGACAAAAAGTAAGGTTATATATAAGGTTTTGTCTTTTTTTACGTACCTAACGATGTTTAGAAAGGCTTCGTCTTGAATAACATTTATAATATTGGTTTTCTTTGTTTTCAAAGTAGTTTTTATTACTATTTCCAATATTGAGCACCTTCTAGTTTAAACTGAACTAAGCTAATGATGTTTGAGTATGAAAGGTTTATTGGTTACCTGGGGCTCGACACGTGGACCATGGTGCGCCACAGCGTGAGGAGCAGCGCGAAGCTAGAGTCTGCCTGGCCCATGGAGCAGCAGAGACACAATGCGCCAGGTGTGAGATGCTCCAGCGCGCGCAGTGGTTGGGCGGAGCCAGGAGCCATTGTATGTGTCATAGTTATCCCCGCCAATATGTTCAGTTATTTTGGATTTTTAGTACAGTTACTGGCACGATTTTGGATAACTTACGAGAGTCATAGTTACTCCCGCCATTACCCCTACATAAATTGTGCTTCTTAAAAGTCATAGTTACTTCCGCCGGTTCAACGCGTGGCAATGTTTGAGTAAAGTATTGCAATTTCCTTTTCTCGACTGCAGGCAGCTCTCGTTGAGTGAATATTATATTGTTAGCAAATAATTGCAATTAGTTTTTTTTCATTTGTTACACCTTACGAAAACATTGTTTTGACAATACAATTTAATTTATATAAAAATATACCCATTGGAAGGATCAATTTTATTTCAAATGTATAAAGTAATTTACAGTACTAAAGTTAGTGCACTAAGTGCCACCAATAGATAGCTATTAATTAATTTAAGGCCCATTGATAACATTCTTATATACTGTAAAACGAATTCGAAAGTAAATAAATTTGTAATTTAGTCTGGAATTTGCTAAAGTTTTCAACATTTATTAGTTCCGTTGGAAGCTTATTGTATAGTTTAATTAACTCCTGTCTGAGACGGTGATTTGGAATAAATATCAGATCACAAATGGTTAGTTCGAAATGAGTTGGCCAATCTTGTTTCATGGGAATAAATTTCATAGCCTTGGATTAAACGACATTTTGAAAGACAGTAAACTATCGTTTGAATACAAGTACATTTGATCGACAACTAAAATATACTTTAATAGAATTGAAACGTGTTACAAATTACATTAAATTTGCAAATGAAATTACTAATTTTAAACTGTTTTGTAGAGCTTACTCAAAGTAAACTTTGAACTAATACAATTGAGGGAGAGATTATTCAGTTGAACTTGATGCCATGACGTACTGTAAGCCAGTAGTACTGTAGTATACAGTCAAGCTAATCATACCTTGTATTACTAAAAACAAATGCATTGTACAATTATTCAATATGGTTATATACAGGGTGACTCTGAAATAGGACGCCAAACTTCACAAGGTGGTTTGATATGCACAAACAATAACACTTTAAAAAAAATATGATTCCGAAAAATGTTTGTTTTAACCACTAGTCACCATTATGTTTGCCCCCTAATTATTTTTATTTTTTAAAATATTTAATTTTCCCAGTTGTAGTACCATGTGTTATTACAAGTTACCTTTTTGGCGCCTGTAGATCCTACTGTAGTTTTCTTCTTACAAAATATGTAAGACTGGGGACGACCCACTGGACTGGGGTGTCCCATCATCAGTGTACTTTTCACTATTGTTCATTATGTAAAAATATATATATATTTATATTATATGTTTATCTGTCACGTTTTCACAGCCCAGCAAACCATATCGCTCCGTCATCGCCGCCGGGGTCGCCCGCCGTAAGCCCAATTCGTAATGCACGGCCCGCGCGAGTACCGCGTTGACATCCCGCGATACAAACTAAGTGACCGTTTGTGTGTGACTGTGTGTATATAGTGCATAGATATGTTTTTTAACATAATGCACAATAGTGAAAAGTACACTGATGATGGGACACCCCAGTCCCGAAATGTACATTTGTAAGAAGACAACTACAGTTTTTGTTTAGGGAGGTGCAATACTTCCTAGACCCTCTGATGTGCTATCTGACAGACTCCGCAGCCCAACTACGCCCTTGTGCCAGTGGTGATACGACCCTGAGAGCCGGGGAGAGACGTGTGTACTAGGGGGTTGCCACCTATGTACGCACCTCCGTACACAAGTACCGGGTCTGGGAGCAAGGGCACTATTTCGGAGGTTAACTGGTACTTTGCGATTCTACTAAGAGATACCGCTAAATTTATATAAACCAACTCGCCCTGCAGCCTCGTATTTCGGGGTCTTTCTTATTTGTTTTATATACGCACATAGATTTTATATGTCTGGGTGGTTGATAAGTATTATAACTAAGAGCCCAAACACAGCGAAAAGTTGAATTTTCGACAATTGACCTTCAAACTGACCTAGCAACGAAACCGTCAGAGGTGGGAAAAAGTGTTAACACAAAAGTTGTAGGAAATTTGATTCTACACTAACGATTTTTCATCAGATTGAAGATCCGAGCAACTGTTTTGCCGCTATGATGCAAAATATCGACTAAGTACAAGGGCAGATTTTCAGACGCCATCTTTTTTTACCACCAACTTGGCAAAGCGTTAAAAAGATGTTCAACCTAGTATATGGTTAAAGGGGGCTGGGGGTAGCATACCGGGAAGTGCCTAAACATTTACTCAGTCAGTCACCTGTACAACCGGCTTTATAGTATGTTAATAATACATTTAAAGTGAATGGGAAGACCGAAGACCCGGGCTCTAAACCGATTGCTACATTTTATGTTGGCACTTTCTGTAGTAAACATTCTGTTGGTACAACGTTACAACACAAATGTCTGACTTGCGATATGGAAGGCGTTGGCTAATAAGTTTGACAGTGACAGCCAATGGCAACTGAACAAGTTTACATCAGCTGAATATTTCATGATGTGTGTTTGGAGTATTTGTTTCTATTGTCTATGTAATTAATTTTTACAGCTTTTGTAAATATCTTAAATATCTTTGCTGACGTTCGATAAAAGCATTGATATTGTATCACTTTTGTTTTACGCTGGTAAGTGAAGGTGATCACATTTACTGTAAAGCTTTAGGTTCTAGCCTAGGTTCATATAACGTCGCATTCAAGCAGCTGCCCTAAGTAACCAGACGCATTTACTCCTTAAACAAAAAGCGTTGCAGCTCCTTACTCTTGCCATCCAATGTGGACAAATTAAATGTAGTTTATATTTGAACACTCACTACCAAAAGGACTTGTTTTGAAATCTTGACTTACAAATACAGTAGTCTTATGTTGGTAAACATTCACTACACATAAGATTGCCTTTTGCATTATTTTGTATAGGTATCTAATGAAATGATTATGATCCTTGTTGTGAGACACTTACACTAACAGCCTAACTGTGGGGGCAATGAAGACATAGATGTGACGTAAGGAGGTTGTTAAGCATAACCCAGCAAATATGTTAACATTTTGCTATAAGTTAGTAGAAGTACGTTTTTTCTTGACCTATTTTATGAGAAGCAGTTTCTGGCCGAAAGCTATTAAAGTTGACACCTAATTTGTACGAGACTATGTTTAGCGCTTTTCAATTTTTTAAAGAGTCAAGCACAGAAGATCTTTACGACAGCACTACAAATATACTTGCTCGCTGCTTAGTAACCGCGGCCACTAACGTGTGTGCTGGTATAGTCAGTGGCGGCGCTTGACCTTAGCAGTAGGGTGGGCCACGGGGGCGTTTGGAGATATTGAAAACCCCCCAACAAAAGAGGGGGAGTCAGGGGGACCTCCCCAGAGAGTTTTAAAAATGCAGGTGTAAAATTGTGAGTTTTAAGAGTTTTTGAACGTAGCTATTATCTAGCAAGTTTGTTTCTGGAAATTTTGGGAAAACATTTGTAGACTTCCAATAGAAAATGCAGTTTCATCTCATATTCTTAAACTTCTCTGAATGATTACCGTACTAGAAAGAATATGGTTATTTAAAATCAACAAATGGCTCAATATCCACAAAAAATAACAATATAGGCCTCAGTGAAATCAAGAGGAGTCGGCCTTGACATACGCGGCAACATTCGGGAGAACAAACAATCTACCTACTACCTAGCCTGTAAACTCACCATTGAGAAATATGCCTTTATCATTCTATTACAACGTAAATACTGAGCAAAATTAAACCATCGGCAGAACCAAAATTACCAGTTACTATAAATTAACAATTTAATAAATAACAACAAAACGGGAACAATATCGTTTCCTGCCCAGTGCCTAAACCGGCAACAGAGGAGATCATGCAATCTAATAATGGAATCATATCAAAACTCTAACTGATGATTATTTCTCCTGTATTCAAATAATTTATTCTATTCAACAATAACAATTGTAATAGTTGTGTCAAGGCTTAAAACTACTAAAAACAGGCAATATTTAAAGACATGTTCATTTTGTTACAGACCTGTGTATGTTAGTCATCTGGCCCACCTTCTCCATAAGCTAATGCATTGAGAGAACGCGCAACACTCGCGCCGCCAGTGTAGCAGCTGTCTGTCCATATAACCTTGCAGTAGCTCCACGGGCACGAGTCTCATACTGACTCACTCGATGTTGCATTGCTTTCACGCGGGAGTTTGAACGCTGTAGCGCTTAAATGTGCATTTTTACCATAGTTTCATAAACAATGACAATCTATATAAAATTGTACCAAAAATATTTTGTTGGTTGAGTTTGGGGCCCGGCTCACCTGGCCCATATGGAAGCGCCGCTACTGGGTATAGTACTACTTAATAGAGCAACATTGTTCTACAGATTTGCTCCCTGGGATTGTGAGTGGACTTGAACACTTTTTAGGCAGGATTTGGCCTTGTAGGTACTCAGGCATGATTCCAAGAGCATGAACCAAAATGTCTGAACCGCAACAACATTCGATTTTCCTTATTACTTCACAATAGTTTTCAATTTTACATGTATATTTTTTCCGGTCATCATGCCTTAATCTATTTTCATAAAACTAACTTTCGGAAGCCTGGAGTTTTTTCAAAACACATTGGTTGAGGACTTAATTTAGGTTTAAGATTGAGTTGAGTTGAGAGATGAGCTGTTGACTGAGTTGATGCATTTTCAGCAGTTAAGGACTGAGGAGTTAAGATGGCAGACGACGGCATGGACCCCTGTGAGTGCATCTGGAGCCACGAGTTTGCCATGAGGCGACTCCTCTCTCTGGTCAGTCCAATCATTCTTTAAAATACTGACTAATTTTAGTAATTTCTTTTTTAGCCAAATTCAATCTATTACGTAAAGCTAATAACGTTTAATTAATCTAGCTTCTAATTTTTCAGTTTACAAAACAAACCAACTAACTTGTACTTTACTTGTTTTTTGGGATTTGACAAACCAACAAATTGACAACGTTAGCAAACCGTCAAATTAATGACAACATTAGTTTTTTCACTTTTTTTTCTAATGTTTATTAGTTAAACTTGTTGCATTTTTTCTTAACTTTGTCTTCCGCTAATGTTGAAATCACTTTAATAATGGTATAGTTTAACATGATGTACAAACTAAGAAATCAAAACAGACAAATACAAAGAAGAATTTTCGGTGGATCACGTGGACGAAGTTGACTATGCTACAGGTAAATTATGATAAGAACCTGTTCAGGCTTGGAGATATGAACATTCTAACAAGAAAAAGTTTGTAAAAAAACAATACTCTAAATATTTAGAGAAGGCCATATTCCACATCAGGACCACATGACTTGATTGTAGGAAACAGGACGGGAAGGAGTATAACTCTTTAGTTAGAAGTTTTGGAACATAATATTGTTACCCCAGGAAGGAGAAATGACCAATTTTCTTGCAAGACGTTGCTTTTTTGACATTGAATGGAGATTTCAAGGGGATTTGAGCAGAGTCAAAGAGTTGTCAAGACTCTTCTGTATATTCTGTTTTAATCTAGTTCTTCCCATTCACACTGCGGCAAAAAATCACAATAATTAGCTTGAGATATTTCAGTCTTGTTGTGGAGTACCATTTTCAGTCACTGATTGGCTGAAACTGAGCTACTTGCTGTCTGCTATCCCATCGGGGAGAACATTGACAGTCGACATTCCTGCTCCATTGGACGGTTCGCAACCCTGTAACAGATAGGGTAGCAGACAACAAGTGGCTCATTTTCAGCCAATCAGTGACTGAAGATCCACAGTGAGACCAAAATATCTCAAGCTTATTATTATGATGTTTTGACACAGTGCGAACCGGAAGAACTAGATTACAGTTGTGCCACTGGCCGTGCTGAGAGATAAGTCGACTATGTTGTTTGCAAGTGACTGTGTTGATGTTGTTTGCAAGTGACTGTGTTGATGTTGTTCGCAAGTGACTGTGTTGATGTTGTTTGCAAGTGACTGTGTTGATGTTGTTTGTGACTGTTGATGTTGTTTGCAAGTGACTGTGTTGATGTTGTTGTGTTGATGTTGTTTGCAAGTGACTGTGTTGATGTTGTTTGCAAGTGACTGTGTTGATGTTGTTTGCAACTGTGTTGATGTTGTGACTGTGTTGATGTTGTTTGCAAGTGACTGTGTTGATGTTGTTTGCAAGTGAAGTGACTGTGTTGATGTTGTTTGCAAGTGACTGTGTTGATGTTGTTTGCAAGTGACTGTGTTGATGTTGTTTGCAAGTGACTGTGTTGATGTTGTTCGCAAGTGACTGTGTTGATGTTGTTTGCAAGTGACTGTGTTGATGTTGTTTGCAAGTGACTGTGTTGATGTTGTTTGCAAGTGACTGTGTTGATGTTGTTTGCAAGTGACTGTGTTGATGTTGTTTGCAAGTGACTGTGTTGATGTTGTTTCAGCTGAGACAGACTCAAGCGGTTTGCACGGACACGGAATGCTTTGATGAAAGTGAGTCTCATTTTTCCTTATTCAGTTTTCAGGGATTTCTTAACAAAGGAGTACTGAAGTCTAAATCATCAAGCTTTTGTATTTTAGCTATGTTTATCATTGGCCAACCAATTTAACTTTAGATCGTAAGTTCTCTGTTTTAGAAATAATAAAACAACATGATTGTAAGAAGAAAAGGATAGAGTTTCTTAAAATGCGTAGACATCATAGGGGGATTTACGAGGGTGCTATGCTGCACCCCCAACAGCTTTGGATGGAATGAATAATTGAATAACTTATGTTTCTTCAGTTTGAACAATAGTACATTTTAAGTTCTCAGTTTTACAACTAAACCTTCAACACAAATTATTCAACACAAAAAAAACCTAAAAACCAGATTTCTCGTTTAAAATTTTTAATGCCCAGAACCCCTTCTATGTTGGAGGGTATGGAATACCCCTCAAACCCCCGGGTATTGTTGCACCCCTAAGGCTAACGTCCTAAATCCGCCTATGGTACACATAGGTTTTTTCATACTGGTATTTTATACTTCAGTTGTCAAACTGATCCATGTTGATAATTACTGAAATATCTACTGTAATGTAATTTTTGTGGACGCTTGTCGTTTTAGAAAATATCTCTAATAAAGTCTGCAGTATTTTGTCCATTTGCAATCCGATTTACTTTTCAAGGCCACCGTTTGTGGCTTTCCTTTGTAAATGGTGTTATCATTTGATTGTTTTGTGGTTGAATTAATTTTCATATCAATTGGACTGTCGTGTGTAGGTGTAATGTGTTATTGCTTTTACAAGTTACCTTTTGGTGCCTGTAGATCCTACTGTAGATTCTTCTAACAGATGTACACAACAGTGTAAATATTTTTTAATATAATGAACAATAGTGTGTTAGAATAGAGAAGGTACACTGATGATGGGACAACCCAGTCCCGAAATGTACATCTGTTAGAAGAATCTACAGTAGGATCTACAGGCACCAAAAGGTAACTTGTAATAACACAAGGTCCTACAACTGGAAAAATTAAATAATTTAATATGTATTATTGCTGTTGTTAGCTGCTACTTGCCTCAACAGCTAAGAAATTATTGAACAGTTGTTTGCTATATTCTGCAATACTTACGTCTTTAAACTGATTTTTTTAACCAAATGATTATCCCGCAATCAGTTCATACAAAATATGTAGTAGTTTTACTTATCTATAGTATGGAAATTAGATGGAAGTTTGAATAGGATGTTTTAGAGGTATTTTAAGTATGGTTTGGCTTTTCAAGTCAAAGCCAAGTCGGTCTTGTCTAAGTGATGACGAGGGGCAGTGCTCTAATGTACTGCGCTTGCTCAACAGACGCATTAAACAATTCAAATATAGCTTTTCCTCATTATAATAACGGGCTTAGGACAAATGTTTTAAAACTGTCAATAAAATAGTGAGGATTTGGCCTACCGATTTTGAAGTGGAGCCTATCTCGACTGGAAGCACTTGCAATACATTTTGCCCATTCACTGAGATGAGTGTTTGTTACAGTGCCGCGGCTGCCGGGACAGCAGAACTCGGCGCAGGACAATGTGCTGCTCATGATGGTCGCTTGGCTAGTCATCGCTCTAGTCATGTTCATGATCCGCCCCAACAGTCTCCGCAACAACAACAAGAATGACGCTGACTACCGCAACAACGAGGTAACAACAACATTGAGCGTAGCACTGGCAAACAGGGCTCCAAACACCTCCAGGTTTCTGATAGAATAAATAGAGCAAAAATGTAAGAAGCCAGTGAAAAAAATGATAATATTTAATCCCTCCCAATTCTAGATAATTTTCAGCAATAGTTTGTTTAGATGAGACTACACTGTAGCCGCTAAAACTTTGCATCTGGGACTTGTTCAACATGCAACATTGTGTCTGATCCATCACGGACACACCATTCTTATACAACAAGATAATTTTTCGCAATCTGTAACCCTCATTTCTGTAGCTAGTAGTTTGCCGATCAACTAAATTTATAGATGGACAGAATCAGAAATATTCACTTAATTATTCAAGTACAATATCAAGATGTTTACAGTTGAAAAGAATGTCCCAGTACCAAGAGTGCTGAGTGCCGAGCTCGCTGTGTTCAGATTGTTTCCGGAGTCACCTACTGGCACTGGGCAGTTTCGGCAGTAAACCAATTATTTCGTACTTTTTTTCATAATATTTATTGGGCTTGTGAACCTTTTTGAGTATCCCTATAAAAAAATAATTTTTGTCAGCTCTCCTATAGCTTGGCAAATCAAAGTTGAAGTTGACCGAATTCAATAAATAACCCTGTCTTTGGTGACTGCTTGTGTCAGAGGTAGAAGATAGTTGACCAGTGGTATTGCGGCTCTAGTGTACAGTAGGTGTGGCATGTTACCCGTGTTGTCTAACTTGTGACTCTTGTGTTCAGGGAGACGACGGCAGACCTCCGACTCCGCCCGCTGTCAACTAACTGTGATATGAACTTCTGCAACAACAACACTTCACCCCTCCCCTCCCCACCCCTCATCTCCACCTCCCACGGCCACATCCCAGCTGAGTGACTTTTATTTATTCTCCCGTCTATATTTGATACCCACATATCGTCTTTCATTCCTACATCTGATATTCTAAACATTACTAAATCATTGCACGGGTTTTATACTATATGTGGTGTTTTATAGTACAATACTATTCGGGGAGTGTTTACTTTGGGTTTTACGATATGTTGTACAAATGGTAGGTTTCTTACTGTTATAAACTAGTTATTGTTAGGTTTTACCTAACCCGTTGAGAAACAATTTTTAGATAGTTTACTCGTAAGCAGAAGCAAGTTATAAATTAAATTGCAAGTTTTGTACAGAATATTTTGGCTACGTTTGTTGTAGTGGTTTAACCAAGTATGAGATTTCAGTTTCATCCACTCGGAGAAATGCAATCAAAGGGTTTTCCAGAAAGATTTTAGTATGTGATATCATTGGTAGTCTCAAGCCGTGCTAACTGTGCAATTCTTTAATCATTTTCTTTATCACTAAAATATTTTCTATTCTTCCCTTTCAAAGGCATATTTTTGAAATAAGGTTGAGTTTATTTTAATTATGTTTTATCGTTTGACATTTTGGGTTTAATATTTCAACCAAGGTATAAGAATATTTTATTTGTTTGTATTAACGAGTTTAGTTGTTTATTTTATTGGAGATCCAAAGGGTCGGTTCTCTTAAATAGCTGGCTTTTTAAGTATTTCATAAAATAAAGTTGAGTGCATTCCAGTGTTACTGCTTGTAATACAGTACACTAGTTGACAATATTGCTGTTGCGAGTGCAAAGGGACAGTGTTATCTCTGGTTTTGTTTTCAACGTTTGCACACTTGTGATAAATAATAAACTGTGTACAAAAGTGACGTCAATCGTTCATTCACCACTACTTTATATTTCTAGTTGTACAAAAAACTAAAAGTTTGTCTTTTTAACGAGGCAAAGTTAGGACTACCAAATCCTCTCTACCACTCAATCTCGACCTTTACCTAGCGTCACCTTATAGTCACTTTACAATCTGCAAGTAGTGACTGCGGGATCGAACCCGTGCCACCGGAGTGATGAGCTCCGGAGTTGCGCACGATACCAACCCGCCGCGGATCCGCTAATGGGGAACGGTCGATACACTTTGCTTTGAGACACTCTTAGTGGGTATTTTATGATGAATACGGGTTGATGGATAATGAGATGTAGTCTTGTTACAAACTAGGGCACACTGTTCCCCAGACGAGCAGCGGCTTAACGTACCACGGGAACGTACACTCTCACTGAGTTTAAAAGCACTCAAAGCTGGAGAGAGATGGAAAGCTTCTACTCTCTGTGTTCCACAAGGCCCGCGACGATACAGTGGACATTTGAAAATATAATGTTTATTTGAGGTTCGAGTACAAGGAAGAAGGTTTATCTGAGATTGGTTAAAGGTCATATTACATAGTAATATTACAGTTATTTTTGTTACGGCTAGTTAACACTAGGCCTGTAACAACGTTTAAAAGACGTTATTTTGCTTTGAAATTTCAAAGTTTTCTGCGGGAGCCCTCGGACCCCCTTGTAACGAGCAAAATTGTTTTAAATAAAATATTTGATGGTAACAACAACCAAGGGAAATTTAATTAACTGAAACTGATCACTTCAATATTAAATTAGTTACCCTTAACATTTTGAAGTACTAGCCTTCAAAAAGCTAACTACCACATTCATTACATCCCTGTTTGGAGAAGGCCTGTCTAGGAAAATAAAGAGTTGGCCTCTCCACCCGCCAAGATCTTCCGCACGTACCGCCGTCCCCTGTGGCTTCAATTGAGGTGGCCCTGTGGCTTCAACTAATTAGTTCGCGAACGGTGACACGCGTGTGATCGAAGTGTAAATATGTATTATTGACTTTTTTAGTGTTTAAGAAGAAAGAAGAAGGCACTCGAAAATGGGCAACTTATGTTGAAATGCATCGGGCAATAAATCAACACATCTAGGACCTACAGGCAATAAGGTATTTATAATACTTAAAGAGGTCCTAAACTGGGATAAATAAATTCTTCAAATTTTAAAATGCAACTGGGACAAGGTGAAGAAGTTGGTGAAAGAGATCCTTAGTAGGAAAAGATACGAAGCTGGGCTAGACCTAGAATAGGCACAGAAGTTAAACTGTTAGAAAGATAAAAGACTGCTGGACTGAAGTAATGGCAAACGGCGATCCCAGCTCCAGTGGATTGAAGAAAGTGCAGGAGGTTTTAGTGGGTAAACCTGTATTCAGAAGAAGTTGACATATAGCAAGAAGAACAGGGAGTTCCACACAGGAGGAACTCTTAGACATCTATCCTTAGAGTCCCTATAGTGCGTAAAGCATTTCCTCCTGAAGGAAAAAAAATCAAATTTAAAATACGTTTTACCTTAAAGCTGGTAGGGCCCACTAAGCGAAGCTGTGAACGATGCAAAGGAAACTTGATTCACTCATGCAAGTGACGCTTCAGAGCTTAGCTGCATGTCGGCCTGGGATTTAACACGGTAGTGTTAAAATATTTAATTCGTTTACTAAAGGTTTGCATGATTCTCTGGAACGTATTCCTCCAATTGTTCAAATGGCTTGTTTTTGAAGATAAAAGCATCTTTCAAATTCTTGCTTGGAACAGCCTCCCCAAATTGTGATTCCATAAGAATTCAAATTGAAAATATCTTTATTCCTTTTTATACAATAAATGTACGAGGGCTGTTTGATAAGTACCCGTGTTTATATAAAGTACTAGCTGGCAGTACCCGCGCTCCGCCTCGGGGCTTTCTTAGCATAGCAGTGTGAATATTTTAATAAAACTGCAAATTTAATAGTAAACAAAACAGTTTCCTATTTATCCTTAGAAAAACCATTTAGTTTGCCTGTTAGTTTACCATCTTCTCCTTATAAGTGTTGGCTGCCTTATAGTACAACATTTATTTTAATTTATCATGACAAACCACATAAGTTTAAATCCAAAATAAACTACTCTTCTTTAGTTGAAAATGGAAAATTACATGGCTATAGTACATATTTTATTTTAATTCATCAATACTTTTTAAGTTTGAAATAAAAAATTAACTACTCTTGCTTAGTTGAAAATGGAAAATTACATGGCTATAGTACAAAAGTTATTTTAAATTTATCATGACAAACCACATAAGTTTTAAGTCCAAAATAAACTATTTTGTTTTGTTGAAAATGGAAAACTACATGGCTATTATATTACAACACTCTTATTTGGTTTGCACGCTGTAAAGCATGACTGGTAAGTAACATGGTCAACAAACACTGACGGTCGATGCGCATTACTGGCGTGCGAGGAGAGGTGTAACCCGTGGAAGTGCCGAGTTTGAGCCGCAGTGGTCATGAGCCTGTTTCTCCACGCTGAAGCAAGCTTTAGCAAACGGTTAAAGATGTGCTCAGGACCATTTGTGTAGAAAATCAAATTTTAAAGCTCGTATGGGCTGTCAAAAATTAAATATCTTTTACGGTTTTTCTTGAATTTCATGTGACAGTTTTGGGGTTATAAATTTTTACATGTAGTGAGGTCCTATTAATGACTGCCATCTTGAAAATAATTAAATTATCAAACATATTAATAGCATATGTGTTAACCAGGTATATAAGCCACATTTCTGTAAAATTTCATTAAAATTGGTCCAGTGGTATTTGCGTGATTGAGGAACAGACAGACACACACCATCTCATTTTTATATATTAGTATAGATAAAACGTAAATCCATTTCCATATTGTCAGCTGTTATAACAACTGCAAACCACAGCTGGCTAAATTTTGAGCCGAAAAATTATTTTTTATGTTTTGAAAGCTGTTTTAAGAAATCAACTCCGGAACCTGGAAAAAGAACCTTGATTCGATCTGTGATTAGACTTTTGTGTGTTTGGACGGGAAAAACGTGAAATCCGATAAAACTTATGGAGGTGTATAAGGATGGAAGGTAATTTGTCCGATTTCATCACATTTCTCCCTATTTAAAAAACCTAATCACAGACCAATACGGTTCTTTTTTCATGTTAGCAAAGGTTCCGGAGTTGATTTCTTAAAATAGCTGCCAAACCATAAAAAAATAATTGTTTGGCTTAAGATTTAGCCAGCCGCTATTTACATAGTTGCTCTAACAGCTGACAATATGAAAAAGAATTTACGGTTTAACCCTTTGCAGTCTCATTTTATTTTTAAATTTTCGTAAAAAGCCTCCCGTATGGGTTTCTCAGTTCCCTGTAAGCAAAATTTCATAATAATCATAGTGTACTGGAAAATAGACTTCTGAAGAAAGTTTTTATGTTTAGAGATAAACATTTGTTATAGTTTTATTAGACACCCAAATATATTACCCAACTTTTTTCATTCTTTTACTTTTTTTGTCCAACTAACGGTTTAGTCAGTATGATCAGTACAAACTCGGTAACAGAAAACGCACGCTAAGTGAACTTGATATTGAGAGTATTGCCTCACTCGCTTCCAAACACTAAAAAACAATATTTTATAAAATATTTTAAATTTTTAAAATATTTTAAAATTTTTATTTAAAATTGTCTATTTATCTTCCAGAACAAAGGACTTAAAATGTAATTTATTTGTTCGTGCAAGAGCTGTTCAAAATGACGGCCTTCGACACGGTAGTATAACCGGAAAGACTAATTATTGATTGTAGAGATGTCCAAACCAATTTAACACACTCCTGAATCAAAATAATGTAGTCAGTTCCATTGTTGTTGCGTTAGCTGACTGGAGGAACGCATGGCGGACATGGGCCGGTAAGACAGAAATTACAATAACTTTGTTATTTCTCATTCGTTTTCCAAAGTTTATACATTTTTAGAAAGGGAAATAAACACACTAAAAGTAATCGTTCTTATAAATTTGTTGTAAAAGTACTCGTTTTTGAGTCATTCAACTTTAAAATTTTAAACGGCCGCCATTTTGAAATTTGAAAGTTAAATGAAATGATTTTTTCTAATTAGACAATGACATTTTAAATGTTTGACCAAAGTTTGGTGAAAATCAGTGTGTTAGTTTTATTGTCATAATTATTTGAGTAAAAACACATTCACTCAGAAAGACGGACAACGAAGCGCCGGAGACCCCTGTTAATATGGTAAAATATTCTTGTTTTGACCCAAGGAGCACGTCTACAAAGTATGTCCAGAGAGTTCACCGACACCCTGTATAATCAATAAAAGTGTTGTGTCCGGCTTTTTCCTATTGTAAAATAACAGTTTTGTCTTTGTTAAGAACAAGTTTGTTGTTACTACACCAGGTGCTCATCTCCACCAATCCTTCTTGACTCTTGTGCACCTCTCAAAGCTGCTCTTTACTTTTATCTGCAATAAGGTGGCTTACGTCATCAGCAAAGAGCCATGTGCGTCCTTCATGAATATATTCTGGCATGTCGTTCATGAATAACAAGAATATAATTGGACCAGGACTAGACCCTTGCGGAACCCCAGTCCCCAGTGTTTATTAATTTGGTCTTGGCGGACTTGTACTTCCGTGTAGTGTTTTCCTCATCTGTATATTTAATAGTGACTATCGTTTCACGATCCTCCAGGTAAGACTTCACCCATTTTAACGGTGTGCCCTTTATTCCCATATTATAAATTTTTTTAGTAGTATGTTGTGATTCAGTAGGACAAATGCCTTGCTTAGGTCATAAAATATACACAGGACTTCCTCCAAGGCGTCAACTTTTGGATAAACAGTAGATAACAAGGCATAAACCGCGTCAGAGGTACAGTGCATGAGCATATATTCATCAAAATTCAAATTTTTCAAAACAAAGTTTTAAAAATTGCCACGGTTTGTTAGAAACAGTCAAATCCACAGTGAACTTGTTGTAAACCTGATAAGCATTGACTTTTTCTGGTTCCTGGTGCAGTAGTTTTCCAAATAGGTTAAGCAACAGAAAACAGACGTTTAAAACCCAGACTTTGCAAGATTTAATTTAACTTTAAAACTCATTAATATGCAAGATGTTTAGCAAGATGTAAATATTTTATGTACATATTACGTTCTAGCACTTATTTTAAATGTAGATTTAAAGTAAATTGGTTCTAGTTTCAGCGTGTATCAAAGCGACGAACCCACTATGTTACTATATTGTTAAAAGTCACTTGTTATAATTTCTGTGTATACTCTGTGTTTACTTGGAAGTTATATAATCAAAACAAAATTCCGGTTTTAAAGAATCTCTCACGAGTGTGCTGTGTGTTCTGTTGAAAGATAAACACATACAGTACATTCTTACATAACCCTACGGTTTTATTTTGATTTACCTAGATTCTTTTATTCATAGTTATAATAGCGCTTTTGAAGTGTTAATCGCAGGTAATAGGATCACATAATTGATCTAATCTATCCAGCTTGTTACTCAAGCTGAAAACTAGGGCTAATTACTTTATAAAGCTAAGTTGTGTACGATGGATAGTGTGATCAGTATTGTCTGTTGTGTAGTCATAACACTGTTGGTGTTGCAGAGTTTGAGTTTTGAAAGATGAGGTCACTTTTGATCACTGGAGCCAATCGTGGGATAGGGCTGGAGCTGGTGAAACAATTCCTGAGCCACTCTACAGCAAAACCGGAGATACTTATCGCCACTGCTAGGAAACCTGCCGATGCCAAGGTAAGTTAATGTCATCATGAGTTATGTCTGAATAAGCCACAGTAAAAATCATTACATCGGGCCTACTTCATCATTATATAGCTTTTGCTTTCTTTTTAAAATTTTCAAGTTTTGACTATTATTAACCAAGCACAGTGGCAGCTGTTAAACTTTTAATTGGGGGTTGCAAAAACTTCAATTTTGCACTACTGAGAGTTTGCAAATAAAAAAAATTTATGAAAAGGCAAACTTTCTGTCCTTTTACTGCAATCGACATGTTGAAACATGAAAATTGCATAAATTATGTTTACATGCAAATTTCACGGATCCCATAGGCACCCGTAGCAGTGATAGTGTTAAGCAATTTAACACTGCAATATAAGTAAATTTGGACTGTTTTGGTTATTACACAAGGTATTTTTAACGGAAACCATTCTAAATTTTAAAATACTTGAACACTAACTTATACACCACAGTCCCGGTATAAAAATATAGACGTTATTTTGCATAAAACATGTAAATTTTCGTTCAAACTTGTCATTTAGGGTCTTTTTCTGGTTAATCCGAACTTATTGGGACCGGGGTCACCGGACCCAGTTTGGATTAGCGAAATTTCGGATTAACCGGAAAAAGACCCTAAATGACAAGTTTGAACGAAAATGTACATGTTTTATGCAAAATAACGTCTAGTTATAAGAACAGCAACGCACATTATATTTTATTTATCAGTACTGTATAAATGTTTGGTCATTGCATCGTGAAGGGCTGAAATACTTGTGTGTGAAGTTAGCTGCATGCATAGCGACTTGTCACTGTCACGACTGACTGGGGTGCCGGTACAAGGTCAGGTGTTACAGTACATGGCACTGCAGCGGTGCGCCGTTGTAGCTGCGTCTGTGTCGCTTACTGCGCATGACAACCCCTTGTCCCTCACCTACCCCCACAACCACCGCCAACACTCACTCTCCAAACTGTTGCAACGCTTCATTGACGATTTAAGAGTTAACTATCTGTATTCTTTTTTTATTCAAATCGTTTCATTAACCCTTGCGTCTCATTTTATTTTAAATTTTGTAAAAGCCCCTCTATGTTTTTCCAGTCCCCTATAAGCAAAATTTCAGCAAAACCCTCTCTGTGCGGTACATTACCAGTCATTGAACCTCACCTCTAAGCGGGGATTGGCCTCCTAAGCTCAAAAGTGCCACTTCACTGGATTTGATGAGCCATTTCTCTTCAGTGATCCTCAGCGGGTCAGTGTGGCCCGGCCGCATGATCAAAACTCATTGCACCGTAGCGCACCCGGTGGGATTCGAACCGCCGTGACAGACAGGGGCCAGCTGTCCGTCACTATAACCACTAAACCACCCTGGTGTGGGCTGTCAAAGTCACACTTGAGTTGCCGTGGAGGGGAGGGAGTGGTAGTTTCCTCTTCTCTGCGCGCGTTAGTGTTGCGTAGTCCTGCATATCAGAGACTGTTTCAACCGTCTATACTGCACATCCAAGCGTTCAAAAGGAAATAGCGTTTGTCGACCTATAGTCGACCTCAAAGGGTTAAAATGTTTTCTAAAAGTTAGTATCTTGTTTCGTTTCTTCCTTCTGACAACAAAAAATGTCTTAAAAATTCCTAGAAAAATTCAAACCTTTTTCCCAAATGCTAGTTTGAATTAACCGGAAATTCGAACTATCGGGACTGTGATGTAATGCAATATCAAAAACACTTTTTCTCGTATAATTTTGATTTAAAAAATGAGCGGAAGGTCGGGACTTGGTAGCATAGTAAAAACGTATAATTAATTTACAAAAAAATTTAATTGTCTAGTTTATACAGATTTATAATCTCAAATTTACATGATGTTCAATTTTAATGTAATGTACTCACAAAATAATGTGTCTACAGACACCCACAAGTACTGACAAGTGGGTGAAGTGACAGCAGTGAACAGGCGGACAGACTGCATATGTGTAGACGATCAGCCAATCAGAGCGCGAGACAGCTCTTCATATGCCTAATGTAATAATAAACGACTTCCCCTTTTCTGGGACAATGGACTGGTCCATCCCATTCATAGAGCAGGAGCTGCGCCTGCTTGTAGCCACACGGACGTGGGCAACCTTTCATCCTCACTCACTAGGCGTGTATGCTGTGGCAATACAGGTGTTAGTAATACTTTTTGCACATTTTCATAGGGGGTTCAATTACTCATGTGCTCCTATGGACGAGCCGCCACTGACTAAGCGTCTAAATATATGTTTTCATAGAGGATGTTTTTCAGGAGCTGCAGGAACTGGCGGCTAAGGACAAGAGTCTTCACATCTTAACCCTCGGTGAGTTTTTATTCAGTTTACATGGTATAAATATGTTTAGGTGTCAGTTTCTGAGAAGCCTATGTTAGTAGATCCTGCCTAAGAGATCGAGTGTGATACAATCTCGTATATAACAGGCCAGAGGTGTTTTAGAAATCACTTTATAAAGTTAAGTTCATATTTAGTAGACACCAATTATAGGTTGAGCGAGTATACCCCTGAGTAAGCAAAACACATCCTAATCGACTGCGTTGCTCTGGAGGCCAAGAGAACAGGGCTATTGGGAACTTCTGAATGGAAGGACGTACATCTCTCAGAAATAGGCAACCTACTCCTTGAGTTTGGCAAGCCAATGGCGTGGGCTGATGTCACTTTGCTTGTTTCAGATGTGACCAAGTTTGACACGTTTGCCAGGTTTAGTGCAGAGGTGAAGCAGATTGTGGGAGAGGCCGGTCTCAACGTGTTGTTCAACAACGCAGGGATACTGCTGGACAAGGACAGTAGCCTGGAGTCAGTCACTCCGGAGTCTCTGATCACTCAGTTCACTTCCAACACGGTGGCTCCTATCATGCTTACTCAGGTACATCCTATAAGCTGATGGGGACCAGGCGGAAGAGAGAGTTTCTTGCAACCTTTGCAAGCTGTGGAAGTAATGAGAAACATTTTGAAGCTAAGTTGGAGACTTGCCAGCGCATCTGGTGATGTGAGGGCAGATGTTTTTTTTTATGATTGGCATGGCTACATTATATTCCTTAGCTGGGCAAACTCAGCCTTAGCTCTTTTAATCCTTTAGGCTTTTTGTACCAGTCAAATGAGTGGGGAGGATGTGGAACTAGGTAAGGAAGGGAATGGGTCTGCTAGTATCATTCTTGGGCGACTGATTTGGCCTTCGACTAGGATGGGGAGATGGGTTTTATTCTTAGCCACCTAAATCAGTCGTCTCAAAACTGCTTAAGAGAGATCTTCTAGATCCAAACCGGAGGTAATAGTAATGTTCTCTCTCAGCCAATTGACTTTCTAGAGTGAACCCTCTTTAGTTAGTCACCTCCAGTTAGTCCCTCTCTTGAGCCATAGAAAGAAAATGTCATACCGAGGAAAACCTAACCAGCTGTAGACATGATCTATCTTTGCTGGGCCCCTGTATCAGGGTAACTACACACCCACTGGGGGTGAGGGCAGAGTTACTATGAATGTTTTTGCAGGCTCTGCTGCCGCTGGTGAAGTTAGCGGCGAGGCGGGGCTCAGGGGGTGTCAGCGTGGACAGAGCGGCTCTACTCTACATGAGCTCCATCCTCGGCTCCGTCAAGAGTAACGAAGGCATGTACGCTGGCGGATACTGGGGCTATCGCGAGAGCAAGGTCAGTTGAGTTTCATCACTGCACGACAGGGTGTTAAGCGTGCAGAAAAAACTATTCTTAGATATTTCCCGTGACAAAATTTGCCGATTTATAATACAATACTATTAAACATCAATTTGCATTTAAATGTAAAAAATCTGTTGAAATACTTCCTAAAGAGAGTTGTAGTTGCTCACACCAATGTTAAGCACTGTTATCACTGTTCGTTGGGTTATCTTGACTCCCGTGTAAGCGTCCGCTACAACATCATGGCTTTCATTATTATTTGTGATGATTTTTGACTTAAACCTTGGCTCTGATAATTTCTGAACTTCCGCTATGGATAACCCAAAACTTCCCGGTTAAGAGACAAAATCCCAAAATTTTCCTTAAATTATAAATTTCTGTACACTGGACACTCTTGACAGACCATGACTATTCAAGTGGTAACTTAGCTCTAGCTTGTGCTTATTAATTATAAGCTGTTTGCCACTGAAATCAAGGTGTTTTAAAAATAACTTACCAATATGTTAATGTCATAGGTTACCAGTATTAATATTGTGAAGGGAAAGTGTTTTTGAATCTACTGTACACTTTCATTAACCCTCTCCCGGCCGCAAGCCATTAATCGCCATGATCTGCACTACCGATTTGTACCAGTATCTGCTGCGCTCTAGCGGATGTTTTTAAAACTATTTCGAATTACTTGCGTGCAGAACAGTATCCGACAAATAAAAGTTTGCTCTACTGTAGATTTTTACAAATACATTTTAGTTTCATTGCCGATAATTATGGCCGGCAAGTCGTTTGCTTTTTGAAAGCAAAATTGGCAAGTGAGCTTAGTGACAGTGGAAGCTCTGGGCTTAGTGATATTGTGTTTTTGTTGATGCTGGTTTCGATCACCGGAATGCGGTTTCAGCTGATGTCAGCGATGGGGTGGATGACCCTGACCCTGGCCTACGTAAGCTACTGGGCCGTGACGTCACTAGAGCAGGCTGTCGCGGGAGGCTATTCTCCATAAGAATGCATTGAATTGGCGAGACACCGCCCTCGTTTTCAGGTCCTTATCGCAAGCGATTCAGCTCAATGTTCACATATTGCATATTGACGTAATCTGCATTCAACGCTGAACCCGGGAGTATCAGTACCTACTGTAGTTTTTTATTAGTAACTAATCCCACAGTGGACAACTACAGTTTGAATCCAAAAACATGTGATTAGGTGCATAAAATGAGTTACTAACCTCCTTTAGCAACATGTTTAGGGATAGGGTAGTCCTAAATAAACTAATATAATGTTATTAACCATATCTACGACATATTTTTGTCAAAATATATTATTAGAACTGAAAATATTATTTGGTACCTTTATTTTGCAATCAAACCAGTTCAGACCGTAGATAACTCGTGTTGTTTCTTGACTTTGGTATTCAGGTTTACAAGTCTTTAAATGTACAGGGTTATTCAAAAAGACTGTCCTACTTTCATGCTTCTGTAACTTTTATAGTATGAGTGCTTCATGAATAATTTACATATGGTTGAAAAGAGGAAGTACTATGTTTACAAAGTTTTTTTACATATACTGAGAGGTAAGTTTCCACTTTTAATTACCAACAAGATGGCTGCCCATTCAACGCAAGATATTTTACACTCTTGAATTTTCAAAAAGTGAGTCAGTTCAGCGAGAGTGCCGTGGTAGATTTGAGATTTCCTCGTGAATTTCTTTTGTGGGGCTATGTAAGGATAAAAGTTTACGTACCCACCCTAACAAAAAATCTAGATGATCTGGAACCGTAGCAGACTTTCAGTCAATTCCATAAATCATTATTAACTTCGTGATCCATGGGAAAAGGATTTGATTATCGCCCAGATTTTTGCCGAGCAGTCAAGGGAGGACGTGGTGAGCATTTATAGAAGTGTACCGAGGAAGATGAACTTTGGACTAGTATTTAATTAATGTATATCTAAGTAATAATCAATGAAGGAGAGTTGTTTGAATGTAGGATATTCTTTTGAATAACCCTTATAACCTACTCAACGTGTATCCTCGTTCACTTGATGGGAACTAAACACAGTATTCCTGTCACAATTATTGTAATTTGATTTACAATTATGCACACAATACTTAGGCATACTGAACTAATCCAGAAAGAATATAACTATAAATTCATGGGCAACTATTGACTGACTGGCAAGGAACGCGTGACGTTGTGAGAAAGCAAACTTGTCTGTTTACTGATCACATAAACAACGAATATGCTAAGTTGCTGACTTACATTTTTCTTATTCTAAGGTTAATTTAGGATTTTCACTTATCACATTGATGCAACGAATGTTCGTTGTGCACGAGACATGCAACAATAGGGCAAATGACACATAACTACATAAATCACAACATTGAGGATTCAAAGTGACTTAATCAGTGCTAGTTATCTTTATCTTGTCTACCTATTACAATATTTAACGAAACATTATGCAAGTACTGCAGAGGCAGAAGCCAACAAAGTGTGATTATGTGCTAACATGCTCAATTCATGTTTCATTTCAGTTTTGTACAGTAAAACATAAGTTTTTCATTTCAAAATTTATATCAAAGTAACCAGAAACTAATACGAATTACACTGATGTGCGTCAAGTGAATATCTGTCGAGAATTTTGTCCAGCAGGACAGGTTTAAGTGACATGCGTCGTGTGAATCCTATGCATTCTTATGGAGCGGCAGGCCACGCACGTGAAACACGGTGCCGCCGTGCCCGTAGTTCCGTCCTCCCCCCTCCCCTGGTCACAACGAATATTGTATGTTTAACCTAGTGTATTTTAAAATGATTTTGGACCATGCCCTCATTGCCGGTTGTAGCTACTTCTATTGAATACTGAAACAGGATGCGTACCAGCGGCCGGGTCAGGCGCAGCCGGCTTTCAAAGTGTCCAGGAGAGGGTTAATATCAGATGATTTGAATGGGTTTATAGTTATACGTTATATAAGGTTGTTTATCTGTTTGATTGTCTATAGCATCTCTCAGGTGGTATGTTGTAGGAAAGATAATGTTGTGGTACATAGATTGGGCATACATGCCACATGGCTGAAGCAGGAAAATCATCATAGTTGCAGGCAGGCAAACCGTAGGATACATTGTAAGTGTTATTCTCCCTCTCGGCTCGAGTTTGTCCAATGTCAATGACTTACATGTGACCAAATCTTACAATTTTTGAGAACTAGCAAAGCTAGCGTGCGCGTCAGTGGCTCTACTTGAGACTCTTACAGCGCTATCTGTGTGCTTGAGCTGCTGAACTAACTACCTCAGTCTTGTGGTTTCATGTTTCTTGTCACTGTGTGTGTAGGCAGCACTAGACATAGCAGTGAGGACTATACAGAAGGAGGTGGTCGGTGACGGTATCGGCGTGTTAACCCTGCACCCGGGCTGGGTACAGACCGATATGGGAGGTCCAGACGCACTTATATCCACCACTCAGAGTGTACAAGGACTGATACAGGTGGTACTGGCACTCAACGACCAGACTAACGGCAGCTTTATCCAACACGACGGACAGCCGCTGCCTTGGTAGATTTCACACCAACACAGGTTGTCCTCTATCTGTTCAAGTAAGGATTGACAGCCAAAGACGTCATGAAAATTTTAAGTTCATCCCAGAAAAATATTTTTTAATTTTAACTTTTTTTATTTAAAAAAAGTCAAGTAAGGAAGTTTCTTGTTTGATTCCCAATGTAAACATTCCCGTGCGAAACAATTCTTCAACATTTTTATATGAGTGGGAATCCGCTCGTGATTTCCTTGATACTTTGATCAGGATTGGTGGATAGTTCTTGCTATAGGATAGGAGTTTCAAGTGAATGGTACTTAACACACTTTTACTTAACTGTAATATCGGTAAAATCCATGAAGTTGATAGTAAGGGACATGTACTGTAAGGGAGTTTTCAATTGCACTAATCCATAAACAAATCAATTTGAACTTCTCTACATTTTTATTGTAAAATCTTTTTTAATTCACAACAGTTTGTGCCTAATAGTTGACTAACTGTTTGCATAATACATGTTTAGATAGTATTGGTTAAAGGTTGTTGTTTAATGTTGCATTTATTTTTATATTTTATAGGTTAGTGTTCACAGAAATAAACTATTTGTGTATAATTGGCTTTCTTTACTACCAACCATTTGGTCCCCAAAATTCAAAATTAGTTAATGAAGGAGGAAAAAACTTGGCAAATAAAAATTAAGCTCATTTTGAAGTATTTTTAATTTGTTTAGCATTCTTATTCTTAACCATGTTTTGTTTGGAGTTGTGATTTATGTACACAGAGTGAGTTGGTGTAAAGTAACTGCCGGCTTGAGTCAGTCCGCTCATTGTGTCGGATGCTGGCCATTCCTGAAACATACACTTGTGAGTAAATACACTGTGCGTATGCAACTACTAGCTTAGTGAATGTGTAAATGTGGTCCTTTAATCCTCTCTCCTTAAGTTTTGTTTGAATTATTATCTTTTATGTTAAGATACAAAAATAGAACTACCTCAATTAGTTTGATACAAAAGGCCAGGAACAGATTACTGTAGGACATTGCTAGTGGCTCGCGATTTTGGTTAAATTGGAGATGTTGAGCTAAAATGTGCATTAAGTGATTGTATTCAGATTTTTTAAGAAATAACAATAATATCAGTAGTTTTTTACAAATGAATGTATAACAGTATGTAGGAATTTCTACTACTCATATTATACGTAAGTTTAAAAAGATTAGTTTAATATAGTAAATACCTGTTGAGTGCCTGTAGACCTTGTTGAAGAAATTTAAAAGTCCCGATGTACATTTTAAATCTCTTCAACAAGGTCTACAGGCACCCAACAGGTATTTACTATATTAATTGATATATATGCCTTGAAACTGGATATAATAAAAGATTAGTTTAGTTTGCGAGTACTTTTCCTCTACCACCTGGCTACACTAAACCCTAGCTTTTTCGGGAACAGAACAGATGTAAATCTGTGAAATCATGAATTCCTAAATTAAAAAGTGTGTTTCACAAGGTAAAATTATTATTTAGGACTTTTTCCATAGTTTTCAAGTGAACAAAAAGTACACAACCTCAGATTCCAGGTCCTGAAACGTCGTGTACTTTTGTTCACTCTAATACAGTATTTTGGAAAACCTCAGAAATTATACCATTGTCAACAACAAACTTTACACAAATTATGTTTCATAATTTCTGAAACAACATTTCCTCAGCTTTAATTCATTTGCGAGGAATCAATTAAGCATTTTAATTAAATCTTTAATTATTTAAATCTTTAATTCATCTTTGTTAAGCATTTTAATTTGTTCAAAATGAAAATGAGCCAGGCAAATTGATCAGGCTAACACTACTGTACCAAGACGGTTGATTGTATAAACTAACTTCTTGTGTATGTGGGTGAGGATCTTGCCACTTAAGGCAAAGCGAGATTCGTTCTTCATGCAAGCTTCTGACCAGTTCTTCTTCACTTTACTCCATCTCTTCCGGTGTCCTTCCAACAAGTCCTGCGCCGAGGGCAGGTCTTCCCCCTGGGCACATACAGGTTAGAAAGTAATTGACAGGTATAGTAACAAGAAGCACAAGTATGTAATGGTGAACTTGTGTCGGGTCGGTAACATGTGCAGCTTTGGAACTTGTCTCTCTGGTGACGGGGGGTTTGAATCCCGGCAGACACCACTAACAATGTGTTCAGTGACTAAGTGGTAACACAAGGTAGAGAGTTCTTCAACTGTACCATTGATGTAAATTGACAGAACCTTTGCTACCTATGTCACCATAATAATCAGTTCCCCGCGTATTTGCAAACCTGCTGATGTGAGTAAAAGGAAACACTCCTATGAGGTTACCACTATCGGGAGATGCTTGAGAGACTATGTACCAGGCATGTCCCAGATCACATTAGCCTGGCTTGTTAGTCACACCACTCGTGTTAACATTGCTACTTTTTACACACACTCGTGCTTTCATTAGTGAGTTCAATAAAATTCAATTGGAAAACTGACTTTTTGATTTTTATGGTCATTATTTTCCTGAAAAACTCTAGTGTTCAAAGCATTATTCTCACAAGGTTCGTGATCGGCAAGCCAGTCTTTTGAAGCTATTAAAAGGAGTTACTTAACCTTAAAAATCTTTGCATTCGCCTAAAAACCGCCATCGATTTTTGATCGGACACCAGGCAATCTATACTCACATAGTCCAGACAGACCCCCTGTAGCTGGGGTGCAGAGGGGGGTGGGATGCGGCTCCCCAAGGCAGGGGCGGACGGAAGCGGCATCTTGTCCACATTCGGCACTAGTTCTGCGTCAAAGTCGTATGTGACGCCTTGCTCCGTCTTCACCTCCGTCTCGTCCCTACACAGACAACACTGGGTTTAACACAAGCTGATCCATCACCGGCACACTGCAATAGTCACGAGTGAAGGTAGGCCAGTTGTTACTTACTTGACGGGTATAGGTTCGGGTAGAGTGCGAGGTTTGTTGGCTATCCAAGCTCGGCAGATCGGGTAGAGAGGAGTGTCCTCACAGAACTGCGCCAGGTCCACGCTGCGGTCGTACATCTTCATTACAAACGTGTGTTGGAACTTGAGGTCCAGGTCCAGGGGCGCTTTGCGCTTGCGTCTCCTCACTGTCACCTTCACCTCTCTGTAACGATGAATCAAGCCTATTTACCTTTCAGACATTTTTTCCCAAAGTTTACTTACATTTGTTTAGGGATGCATCCAAAGTCTTTTATTTGCCGACGCGTCTCAAGAACCTTTCAGACATTTTGTCCCAAAGTTTACTTACATGCACAGTCTTTATTTGCCGACGCGTCTCAAGAACCTTTCAGACATTTTGTCCCAAAGTTAACTTACATTTGTTTAGGGATGCATCCAGTCTTTTATTTGCCGTCGCCTCAAGAACCTTTCAGACATCCCAAAGTTAACTTACATTTGTTTAGGGATGCATCCAGTCTTTATTTTGTCAAGAACCTTTCAGACATTTTGTCGATGAATAATCTCATCTTCATGTGCATACAGTTATTCTTCATAATCATGGTGAAAGGTCACACTAAAGTGCATTTAACACAAAGTTTACAGTACATACAGTGGATAAAACATTGAAATAAATTAAGACGCACATTGAAACAATTAAACGGGAGTACAAATGTTTTTCATCCATCCCGTGTGTATATGTACTGTGAACTTTGTGTTAAATGTACTTTAGTGTGATGTGTCACCATAGTAATGAAAGATATAACTGTATGCCCATGAAGATGAGATTATTCTTGAAACGTGTTGGCAAATAAACAACTTTGGATGCATTGCTGGACAAATGTAAGTTTACTTCAAGAGCTTCCCAGAAACCAATAACAATCATATTTCCAAAGTTTGATTGAGAATCAGTATCTCATTCGGTTAGGCTTTAGACCCACTCTTGCCATTGTTAGATTGCTGTACAGCCGGGTAAGAAGCACTAGGCAGATTGACTTCATTTTTATTTCTCATCCCCAAACCTCACATTAATCGAGATAATCAATAAATTTTAAGTAAGAATTTTATACAAGCCTGTTATAGGAAGTGGTTCATTTTGACCTTTAGCTGGAAAATTATTAGTAAAACCTATTTGGGTGCCTGTGGTAAGGTACGCCTATTTCATGATATTTGTGATGAATGGATGAACTCACTTCTTGACGGCCGTCTCCTTGGGAGCCTCATCTTGACTGGAACTGGACTCCTCGTCACTGTTGAGCAATTCCTGCAGCACTCCTGTCAGTCTGTGTCTGGCGGTTGTCACATCCGCTGCGACACAATACAACTCATCACAACACAACTCACGACCGCAGTCATTCACGTGGTACAGCTTGGTTTCAAACATTACTTACCTTCTTTTTCATATTTGTTCTTTCTATCACTGGAAGGGTTTCCAACGGAATCAGAACGCCTTTTCTTTGGCATCTGAAAGAAAAATAGAGGTTAGAATATGTCAGTGTCGTTACCGTACTTGGAAATTTAATCCTAGAATGCCAGCGTGTGTGAGTTCTATGACCCGGTGATAATGATTCTACCCCTGCTACTGAAGGTGGGGTTCTTTTAAGGGAGTGCAAGTTCCACTTATAAAATGAAAGTGAGGAAGAGAGTCGATGAGTGAACATATCGACCCATAGATGGAGTGGTTGGACTCCTGGTGCATCGGGAAAGCCTATTGGAAGATGAGGAGACCATCGAGTCCTACTGGTAAGTCTTCCGAAACATTGACCGCCTCGAGGGACTCGAGGCAGATCTGACGGTGGAGTATGTGAAGATGCTGGATGAGTACCAGCGGCATGGAAGGTGAGAATATTTGTTGATGACCAGAAGGGCGATGATCTCATTCAACGGGTTCCCAGGGACAGAGGAGCACCAGATCTGCGATCAAAAGTAAACCTAAATAGAACAGTACAATGGAAAACCAGTTTGTTTCTTTTGTAAGAAAGGGACATCAAGGCAGATTGAAATTTAAGTCATCACGGCATTATGTATCTGTATCAGAGTCACACGAAGATACTGAAAGTAAGTTTGTTGCCTTTGAGGTAAGCAAAGCAGTAACAAAAATTCTTCTGACTGGTATGTGGACTCTGGAGCAACAGGTCATATGACTAATGATCGATCTTTCTTTCAAACAAGGTAAGTTCAAAAATATTTTAGCAGACGGATCATCGGTACAAACAGAAGGACATTATTTGCGGGCTGTAAGTTATCACAGAAAAACTCAGTCAGCAGGTACTGTTTGTTCGCAACTCAAGAGTAGTCTTATATCTGTTCGCACATAACTCACTTCGACTGAAGGTAGTTTTGAGGGTCTTGTGTATTTACAGCTATATAAAACCGTGGTAGCTATGGCTACAAATGATGGACACATGTTTAAGATGGAAACTGTTAGTAATGACAATTCAGACTTGTGTTGTTACTAGTTCAAACAGTCTGAGTCTGTGGTATCGATGACTAGGTCACAGGGACGAATTCAATCAAAAGACTGGTGAATGAGAATTTAGTTACAGGAATGATGATCTCGAGAACTAATGAAATAAAGGGCCAAATAAGGCTACTGAACAGTTCCAAGTAGCAGCTCCAAATAACAGTTCCAGAATAAGCGGACAGCCACACCACCAAATAAGATTGTGAAGAATGCATTAAAGGAAAACTTGAGTTGAAGTTTCCCACAAGTACAAGTAGGGAAAGTGAGCCAATCAGACTTGTACACTCAGATTTAGGACCCATTGCCGACTAGTACACTGGCAACAGGTACATGTCTGACATTTATTGATAATCATTCTAGATTTAGGCCCAATAGTAAGACTTGTTAAATCAAAAGATGTCAAGGCCAATGAAAGATGTTGTAAAAGAGTGACATAGCCATCCTATGACTGGTATAGCCAGTCACAGATAAAGTATTCAAGTATTACTAAATTTAGGAACTTAGTTCCTTAATCGGGCTTATGTTAATTCTCTGTTAAGTTAAAATACTGATTTTCACAGTGGTTTGAATAAATACCACAGTTCAAAATATTGTTAGACCTAGATGGTTTGATAATTTTAACAACTTAGTTATACTCACTTTGAAAACAATTTGATTAAGAAAACAGCGTCTGACTTGAAATTAACCTCATTCGTAAACAAGAACCAAGAATAAATCACAATAGTTTGACAGTTCAGAGTAAACAGTCATGCAACACAACAAATCAAATTTCGTACTAGCCTAAACTCAAGATCTTTATTGTCAATTAAGAAATAATGCATGACAATGTCAAATATTACAAACATGTTTTATAATTATGGCACAAATACATTATTTAAAGTAAAAAATAAATAAACCATATCTTAATTTACACTAATCAAATTTAAAATTAAATTATTTGGCACAGAAACGCAATCTGTGAGTTAATTTGTTTTGGCAGGGGAGTTTTCAGCTCGTATGTGGGTAAATTACAACAGGCGAAGGGACGTTTTGTACTATCTGGTTGGCAGTGTTGTACTTGTAACTAATTTGTTTTATTCCATCACTGTTTTTTTCAAGACTGTTTATTATCTAAGCCGCTAAGCGTAATTTCTTCACTTATTATTTGTTGGTTGGATTGTCGGGTTTTCTTATATTGTCTCAATTATGGATTAAACGATAATTGTTTATTTCAAACAAAGTTGGTCTTTTATTGTATTATCAACGTAAAGGAAATAACCAAGAATGGTTCTTATTTTCTTGTCTATAATTTAAGGCCAAGATTGAGGATTCAAAATGGCTTTGACTAACATAACTGAGGACGCAATAGAAATATTTCAAACTTAGAAGGAGTTTTTAATTGTGATGGTGTCCCAACAGGCACAGAATTTGGCATTTTACTGCTGGTAGATTCAAAGGCATAAAAATGATTCCTCCCGGGCTGCACTTTGTTTATTACAGGTAGATTTAACTATGTAATGTCTTATGATGTTTGGCTTACTACATTGAAACCTTAAGCAGTTCAAAATTAGTTATTAGTTGTTTTATAAGTGATATTACTTTCAGTGCTACCAACAAACATGGAGACATTGTGCCGAGAGCAGGATTCATGCATATGTTCAAAAGATCGGAAGTGTTGGTGAGGAAATGGGACCAAGAAAAGGAAGAAATCAGCAATGAGGGTAAGATTAATCTTAGTTACAGTCGTGCAACGGGCTTGTTTTGCTGGAGAAACTGTTTCAATTAGCCAAGAGAAAGTATGTAGGGCTACATAGGCTACTTTTGAGTTGTCTAGGGCACAAATTTACATACAGTAGAATCTCGATTTGAAGTCTCGTCAACCGAGTCCTCGGGTTAACCGAGCTAGTAGTTGAAAAAATTAAATAATGCTATTATTAATTTATGAGTTATACGGTATAAAGATACCAAGGGTCGCTTTTGATTGGCACGCGCCCAGATCAAAAAAATGATTCATGTCATATTTATAGACTGTGGAGCCAAATGCTGTCTCCTGTCTTGTACATAAAACAGAACAGCTTGAAAGTACTTTCCCAAACTTGACTAACATACTAATTGTTCAGCAGCTGAAGTTTTTCACTGAAGAGAATCAAGACGGAGAGACGAAAACCTAATAGCCTAATGTTGCTGTGCATGTTGCTGTGCACGCAAAGTGATATAACTCTAAAATAGAAATGGACCAAGATTTGGCGAAGAGTATGTATTATAATGTTGTACTTGTAGGCAAATTAGAAGGAGCTTGTTTAATTGTGATGGGTGTCCCGACAGCTTCGATTCACAGAGGTCATTTGCCCGGCGAATTGATACTGCTGGTGTTTTTGTTGTGAAGTCTTGGGAGACTGCTGGTAGCATTTTTCAAAGGCATCAAAATGATTACTGAATTCAAAACTAGTACCGTATATAAACATTATTTGTCAAATGAAATTAATCATTGAGTAAATGGAGATGAGATAATGAACAAATACACTACACTCAAAGATCGATATCACGTTCAGAGAAAATGCTGTACATTGGCTATGTAATCCCTCCCTATGTGGTTGCCTAGCAACAGCAATACAGTAGACAGCTGATAACTGCAGCTGTCCCTCACTGACAACCTGGCACCTGCCTTCTCACAACAATGCAGCTGTTCTGCTTTCCTTTCCCTTGCTAACATTCACATTGAAACCAATTGGTGATTTAAGCAGTTCAAAATTAGTTGATTAGCTCTCTTTCTTGGTTTTCAGCTGAGATATGAGTATCCCAGAGTAGACCGATGCTCGCCATGGATTCATTACAGTACTAATTACGAGGGGTTACCAGTACAAATCGGTCATGGCAGATAGGGACATAGTTGCCGATGTTGGTCGATAGGGGCTAAAGCCCAACTCTTCCTGAGTTCAGTGCACTTGGTGTGGCCAGTCTGAGATGAAGAGGAGCTGTGTGTTCAGTAGTTTTTGTTCTGCCTCGCTTTGTTTTGATGGTTTAATTAAATGAACAAAGTTCAGCAGTGATCGGAAGTGTTGGTGAGGAAATGGGACCAAGAAGACAAGGAAGAAATCACCGCAATATTGCAAGCTGAGGACCATTGGGAATGCTTGCTGGAGTGTGTTAAAATTCAGTTTAGATCACACACTCCAGACCCAAATTTTGGCAATATGGAGACTGGTTCTTATTTGACAATCATGTACCCATCTCTCTAGTGTGGCCAATACCAGCACGCTTGTTTTGCTGACCTTTTTATGTTCACCATAGTGAAAAAACTGTTTCAATTAGCCAAGAGAAAGTGAATGCATTACACTAAATAGGGCATGTAAATTTGTAAAAAAATAATAAAATATGGTTTTATAATGGAACTATTTTTGGGTATAGAAGCATTACTTTTGTAGTTGTCTAGGACACATCCGAGGTGGTCTTGGTCCCAATTACCTCGGATAATCGAGATTCTACTGTAATTGGTCTAGGCTCCCCATTCCCATGCATGAGGGTAGGCCTATGTTGAACTGCTGGCCTACTATTGATGGTAAGTATTTATTACAAGACTGAATTCCACAAATTTTGTTGTGTTGTAAAAAGGACTAAAAGCGCGCATTAGTATAATTGGCTTTACTGTTTATGTTAATCCAGTTTTGGTAATGGCTCATTGTTAATTAAATCCACTCATTGCAGAAGTCGCAGAGGAACTGGTGGACAGCCTGAGGGCAGACTTGAAGAACCTGGATCCGAGTCTTGGAGTTTACCCTTACGATGTTTACGGACAATGGCTCAAACTCACAAACCATATGACAGGTACATCACATGACAACTTGGCTTGTATTATTTGATATAGCTATGACATGTTTGCAGCCTATGTCTTATCACTAAATATCTTAGGAGGGATGATGGGAAATTAGGCTTAACTCATTTTCATAATAAATGTTTCACTTAGGGCCGTTTTTTCAATTCAGCCATAACCGGCGGTTAAAATTAGGACAGGAAACCAACCAATAGAAAAGCTGGATATTTTTTAGGTTAAGTTTTACTTTGTCAGTTTTGATTTTGCATTTTGGTGTTAGAGTTTGTATTTATCTATATTAGCATAATGTGTACATGTTAAATTCAATAAAAATGGTAAAACTATACCTTTATTGCATGAATGATCTTCAAATAATTCATTTAAGTACTTTGAACGTTGTGTGAAAATGTAAACATTGCAGACTGTAAACAACTTAACCGGCGGTTAGTTAACCAGCTGCTAACCAGGCAATTGAAAAACCGGCCCTTAGAGGAGTCAGGGCAAACTAAATTCTTGGGTCTAAGATTGGATAAAAATCTTCGCTGGTCATCACATGTTGATCATGTTTGTAACAAAATTGTATCTGGGTTGTTTGTTATGAGAAGGCTTTCAACATTTTGTGTTCCTAGTACAATGAAATCAGTATATTTTTCCCTGATTCACTCTCACATCTCCTTTGGAATTATTCTTTACGATAGTACTTCTAAATTAAATTTAAATAGGATTTTAATTCTTCAAAAATATGCTGTAAGGATTATGCTACGTCTGGGTTCAGATTCTTTAAAGGATTCTTTTCCTAATGCTGGGTATTTTAACAATATTTAGTTTGTACATTTTGAGTTAATCTGTTTCGTAAAAAAAATTCTAATACCTTATCTACTCTAGGAGATTTTCATAGCTACAACACTAGATTTCTAAAAATTCCATCTTTTGCTTCACATAGTTTGAAAGCCTTTGAAAAAAAACCTAGTCATGCTGGAGTTAAGTTTTTTAATTTCTTACCTACATATATAAAAAATAATGTAGATAATAATACATTCCGGATTAAATTAAAAAAGTATTTGGTTATGAGACCACTTTATTCATTAGAAGAATTTTTTCAGGATCATTAGTAGAATTTTTATTTCATGTTAGCCTTTGTTTGAATTTAATTTGTATTTGAACCCTTTGCGTCTCATTTAATTTTTAAATTTTGTGAAAGAAAAAAAGCCTCCTGCATGGGTTTCATACCAGTCCCTTAAGCAAAATTTCAGTCCTCTCTGGTACGCATTAGTGGCCAGTCATTGAACCACACCTCTAAGCTGAGTGATTTAGCCTCAGGTTGGCCGATCTCACAAAGTGCCACCATCCTACACTTCACTGGATCAAATTCTGATTGCCATTTTAAAACCTTCAGTGATCCTAGTACGGTATAAAAACTGGTCATTGTGGCCCCGCACCCGCATGATCCAAACACACTAGCATTGCACCGCATCCAGAGCGCAATGCTGTGATTGGAATCCCGCTATGTGGTTGCTAGCAACAGACAGACAGGACAGCCAGCTGTCCGTCACTATAACCACTAAACCACATGCGGGCTGTTTGTCGTGGGCTGTCCTCACACTTGAGTTGCTTCACCCCTCAGGATGGGGAGGAGTGGTAGTTTTCGCTTCCTCTGCTAGAAGCACTTAACCTCCTTCGTTAGTGTTGTGGTCTTGGTCCTCGCGATATCAGAGACTGTTTCAACCGTCTCCTATACTGCACATCCAAGCGATTTTCAAAGGATTAGCGGGCTTGTTCCTCTAGTGTATTTAGAAAATAATTAGTAATTCAACCTCATCAAGGGTTAATTATTTGCAGCAATATATATATATTTAAATATATTCTATATGTAATAGAAAAGCTCATATGTAAATTATTGTAATTTATTTAAATATTTTTCTTGACACCATTTTAACAAAAATAGAAATATAACATTGGTACAATTATGTGCTTGTTATGAATAAAGTTTGTTTTGACTTTGACTTCAGCACAATTAAAAGTACTTTGGCTCAACCAAACAGGATTTCATTAGGAGGCAAGCCAAAAAATTTGTCCCCCTTTGTATATTTTAAAATTTTATTTAATCACAATCACATAGGTTGTTGGCAGTTTGGCAGCGAATCCCTCTGCCGGCCTTACGACAGTGCAATGCAATCCGTTAGCTGTAGACCAAAACGTAGCTTCTGATATTAAACGTTGAAAGCTATGACGGGTGTGTTGTGGCACAGAGACGCTGGTTTCTCGCCTGGTGCCACAGTCGGGCCAGATACACTCTGCTCTAGAGTACACAGCGTCAAGTGCACAGAGCCCACGCAAGCGTCGCAGCCGCCCATCCACCGCAGAGGACAGAGAGGACGCACCTGCTGCCCTTGCTAGACCCCTGTCCCAGGCACTGAGCTTAGACTCACCCGCACTCCAGGCGAGTTACCCGGCCGGGTCCACACCACAGGAGATCACCAAGCACTCACTGGACTGTACCTACACACTGGACACACTGCTCTCCTCGTATACCAGGTCCTTTGCTAACATAATCTTCTGATTTTGATTCCATCAACCAGGGCTTTTAATTCTGGGCATTAACCTAGATTTTGATTTCGTGAACCAGGTTCATAAAAAACTTCAGATTTATGAATTCACTGTCTGTGTTTGGTCCGAAGATGGAAACATTGTTTCTGAAAGGCCTCACCCAACAAATAAAAATATATTGGATTGTTTGTGTTTCAAACTTATTTATTTGTTAGACCATTGTTTTATTCATGAAAAGTTAAGCAGCATCGAACTTATAAAAAGTAGCACAAGAAAAACAGGCTTTTTATCAAGAGACAAATTCATGACTGGCTAGCTAAACCCAACATATATCTACTGATTAACAACGTACTCGGGGTGCAGACAGACGGAGCTTTTGGGCGAGTTGCAGTTCTGCTTCGTGTGTTTCCTGGTCGGCCACTGCCTGGAAGCGCTCGAGCACTGGAAGCGCTTGGTGGCGCTGCTGTGTCGGTGTCAAGACGCCAGTGTGCAAGGCGCAGCTCTACTCTTCTGTTCCTGGATGTGCTGGAGCAACATCTGCACGAGATCCCAGAGGATTCTTTTGGTTGACATCGCGGGCTCTGTCAACCTCATATACTGCAGTCTCAGGTTAGTCTTGAGCTCTCGGCAGTGGAAGGGTTAGTTCAAATATGATTTAATTAGCCCGAGAAAATGTTGGGTACTTAACCGAGAAACAGACTCCTCAACCTTAATCCGAGGTTGCTAAACACTTATGATTTACGATCGTAAGTGCTATTGACTACTGACTGTGCGCATGACTAAAGCAACCGGTAATTAGCAGATTTAATTGTTAGCTATGATTTGTAAACAATTTTCTCAACGAGGTGCTTTTGAATGGTATAAGTAACAAGGGCGGCCACAAGACTAGCTCTGAATCAAATTCTCACAATACTTGCGGTCTTATCTTAAGCAAGCCACGTGCAATATATTGCCCAACACCGACATACTAGCCGCAGACTTAAAAGAAATTGATTACAGTGAAACCCTTGGTCAAATGTAACTGTTTACAGTTAAAGTTACAAGTTAAAAATCTATGTAACTGATTACCGCTACAGTTACTCCAAAAGTAACTGACCAGTTACAAGTTACTCTAAAGAACCGAATGCGATCGCGCCAAACAAATTATTAAACTGTGCAGTTTAGTATTAAACTATTATGGCTTCAAATTACATTCTTCATTATTTATATTTTGTGTGCTTTTGTACAGGCTTAAAAAACTTTGAATGCATAAAAGGCCTAGTTAGGACCTAGCAATACTATGATGCTTCAGGAAAACCTTTTTAGACTTGGTTATAGAAACAAGTCTTGGGTCAACATTTTTCCAGATAGTACTTAATCGACGCTCACCAGAAAATTCTCTAATTTCGGGTCAGGTTAGTTTGGGATCGCCGGCATAGTACAAAGAACTTTCTCGATTGGTACACAACAGTTGGGTACCGGAAAGGCTTAACACCTCAATATTGAAGGTAATCACCAAGGTGCAGACGCTTACAATACGCCGATGCAGCAACACAAAGCTAGTGACCCCAATTCTGTGGAGTTCGTCAGTCATCATCAACTCATTAATGGGTAAGAACAGAGCATGAGAGGAAGTGGCAGCTTGTTCAGGGCCATCGCATGAGTAGTTGGCTTCTCTCTAAACCCTCCAGCACCATAGCATCAGAACTAAAAGGGATTATGGGGCATAATTGGACTCATCACTGGTGGCCTCAGGTTGCACTTACAGAAGTGTGGAAACTGTTAAATGCAGGAATACATGAGGTGAGCACTGAACACATTCCTCTTAGACTGTCATGGTCTGGAGCAGGAAAGAGCGGCTACTTTTGGTGATATGACTAAGGATGGTAAAGTTAGTGGAAGAGGGATTGTGAGAAGGATTTGCAAGTTCTTAGAGCCACACCTTTTGAGTCAAGCATCTCTACACCAACACAAGGGGCGCCAGCGCATAGTCCTAAGGGCTGTGTGCATTAGGATCAGAACGCCTTCAAAATAAATGTAGGACCTAGTTAGAATCTTCTAAATTGTTATGCCTTGGTTGACCTCATTGGTCTAACTGCTCCACTAGCCTAAATTGCTTTAATATGGCCTACAAGTCTACAATTTAAGTAGTAACCTGCTACTGATGACGTAAGTGGCTTTGTTGCTTACGCTGGAAATCTAGTAAGAAATGTAAACCCATCTGTGATTCTCTCCACCATGGGATGGGTCAATTCTAAATTGTAGTGTTTAATTTTTAATCTGTTCACTTTTACTGCTAGTTTTTTGTATTCATACTATAAGTCTTTAAAAATGAAAAAATAAATAGTTAGGTGAAAGATTTAACTATTATTCATACACAGACCAATTATCAGATACTCCTTTTCTAATTTTATATGAGAGAATGTCAATTTTATTTGAAAATACATTAGAGTCCCGCTTATCGGAATTAATTGGGACTGGACCTTGTTCGGATTAGCAAAATTCAGATTAGGCGGATTTTTGGCATATATTGGTGCATTTATTATCTTATATATAATGACTTTGAGGGACTAATATTTTATATATAAATGTCAGAACTTATGTATTTTAATCCTGTAGTACTCTGCAATAATAAAACAGCGCGTGAATTAACGATGCGGGTAGTATAACGATGGCTGCGGCAGAAGGGCTTACCTGCGTAACACCAGGACACTGACTTTTCCACCCCAACAAGGCCTAAAATTCCAGGTTGAAAACCGTACGGTCATCCGCTCTAAAAACGAAAGATGACTTACCATGTCACACTGTCAGTATGTTTTTCAAAGCTATTTTTAGAGCGCATACCTGCGTGTATAGTGCGTCATTATGAGTGCTGATTCGTTATTAAACACAAACAGTATGACATAACTTAGAAAAATAGTTTTATTTATTTTACCGGCTCAACAGTTTTATAAAGTTTTTCCCCCTAACAGTTTTCGAATTAACGGGGTTTGGATTAGGGGGACTCTTGTGTAGTAACATTTATTTGAGAAAACGCCAACGTTATGAGAACAGTCAATTTAATCTTAATATTACAAAATGCTATCGAAAAGGAATAGAAAGGAGAGCAGGCTCACCTGGATAAAGTAGAAACACGATAAGAAAGCAACGCGTTTGGGTGTATAAATAATCATGTAAAACAATGTTGTATACTGTGTAATAAATAAAAAAAAATGATAAGTAAATCAATGTATTGTTGGTAGGTATTAAGACCTAAACAACTAAAATGAGGATAGGCCGTTTCAATTCGACTTTTCGTGGCCGGAATCTGCCACCGGATAATGCACGGCGCAAAGAATGAGTTTATTACAATACAATCATATGGAGCTGTTCCGAGCGTTAGAAACTTGGCGCATACGGCGCTTAACGTTTCAGCTTGCCATTGTAATCAAACACTCGCCCAAACCGGCGAAAAGAAGTCGTGAGTACGCCTTCAAGATATAAAAGTCTTCCCCTATGTAATACGCTGGTAACCAATCTAAGACGCTTTTATTTATTATATTTTAGGTTCCAAAATAAGGGAACATTTTAGACTCAATAAACTAACAAAACAACACTCAAACACAAAACACTCAAACATGACAAAAACATTCAGGGTAAGCTCAGGAGAGGTAGGAAACACAACAGGGTTTGTACATTTCCTGTTTTGAAGAGTGGATAAAGAACTTTTGTGATTAGAAGGGACTCAGAATTGCTTCTTATTGCATCGCCATGTTCTCCATCCTTCTTTCCCTCCCTCCTTGTCTGTAGGTTGGTGGGTGAAAGAAAGAAAGCAGTAGCATACAGGAGATACACCAGCTTGAAATATGGGACGTCACCAGTGGCAAAACCGCCATGACAACTGACTAAAAAATAGTCCTCATGCGGTCAGGTGGTCGCTTATCTCTCTACCTGCCCTTTCTTATTCACTGCTCGCTGACTGCTGACCCTTGTTACAACATTTTTTGTGCTGTGGAGAGACGGAGTGCAGAGGGTTTGGGATGGGAGAGGAAGACAATCGTGATGCATTCTTTGTTCTGCTTTTACTCTTGACGGTTTGCTGGCATTCTGTGAGGAATAGTGCTAAGGTGGTCAGGGGCCTGACAATCATAGCCCTCTAGCTGTGACATTGTAAAAAACTGGATGCGTGTGAGTTTTTACACCCGTGATATTCAGAAGAATTTGGTTTAAGTCTTTTAGATGTGCTGGCAAAGGCTCAGTATACGGTACCTTATTATAACGTTAATTTTCAGTTATGCTTGGATTAACATGGGAATTTTGCTTATCCGGGAAAGCCTCAACTTGACTTTTATCAAAATTGTCATTGGGAGTTGACTGTATAAGAAAGTTTAAGATCAATTTGGGTGTATAAATAATCATGTAAAACAATTTTTGTATATTGGTAATAAATAAAAAAATGTATACGGATAAGTGGATTTGAAAGGCTGATATTGTTGTGTAGGGGAACTGTTCCGCGACTCTGCTGACTGAGCGGCAGTGGCGGTAGATTCTGGAGCCGAGCTGTGCGAGTCAGGAGAGAACTCACAGGACAAGAAGTTTCAGTGGGACTTTGAAGATCTAGAAAGGAAGAAGCGGCCAGCCTCCAGTCATTGTAAATTGGTAAATGAAACACTTTTCCATAGTTTTTTGTCATCTGGGATGAAAAATTTTAAAAGATGTTTTCCGCCAGGTTAATTTAACAGTAACTGCATTGAGGTTTAAAGGGGTGTTGGATAGAACCTTTTTCCAAAGGTGGGTAATTCGAGAATTTTTCCCGCCGCGGGAATTTAAAACTTAAAAACTGCGAAAAACCGGGAATTTATGGAAATTGCTGAAATTTGAAGGGTTGTTTGGATAGAACTTTTTCCGAGGTGGGTAATTACGGGAAATTTTTCCCAAGAAGGGCAATTATAAACATAATAACTGCGGAATTTTAAATTATTGATGAATGGTTTTTGATAGAACTTCAATAAACTGAAAAATTTTTCGAGGATTTTTAAAATGCTTTAAAAACAGGGAATTTTTTTCTACCAAAGGGTTAAATATAAAAATGCACTTAAAAATTGGGGTTCCCAGCAAATATTACGTTTTGAAAAAATTGTTGCATACAGTTTTCTTGCCGGAGGAAATTTAAACGAAAACATTCCAAAAAGTTGGGAATGGAAAGGTTTGAAGTTTTAAGGGACTTTTGGATAGAGTTTTTTTTAGGTGGCAGGACCGTGAAGGAGGAGTTGGAAGCAAAAGCATAAACAAGTGGTCCAATGGTATATAACACAATTTAAATCATTTGATAAATTACATCCAAGCAAAATTAGCAGTTGTTTAAAGGTGGAATGTTGAGTGTCCGTGTATCAGCAATGTTCACGTTGCTGTCAGAGGTTTTGTGTTCTTCACATGTGGCTGCAACAACATACAATAGAATAATTTTAAATAAATCGTTTTTAAATACCAGATTTATTACAGGAATTCATGCATTTCCTCCGGTAGCAGTAGAAGATGAGAAAACAATTCTTCTCAATTCTCTATTTATACATCTATGAAAGTTTTTATTCTTCAAATTAAATTTAAAATCCTTATAAGGGTGATTCTTAAAATAGGAGGCCAAATTTCAGACCCCTGCAAAAACAATTCCTTATGCAATAACAATGAAAAAGGTTCCTATAAACATGTGTCCTGAAATTCTTTGTTACCCTGGTAGCCGCAATTTTGTATTGTTACTTAAAAATTTATCTCCAGAACGGTTTGACCAATTGCATTCAAACTTGGTATGGTGTTTATGTGTCATAAGGTCAATTTAAGAAAAAAATAATTATTTCATAAAACAGAAAAAGTATGGCAGCTGTTTAAATATTTAAAATTGTAATACCATAAAATAGTGCATAATACAAAAAATGTATAAAAATAAAAAAGTTCTATTTTTTAATTTTACATAAAGATACAAACTTTTTGTCCGAATTTTACATTAATAGTTTCACTTTTTGCGACCTTTTACAACTGGTACATTACCAGTTGATCTTTGATGTTCACATCTTAGGTGTACAAGTTGCACCTGTCAAAGAGGTGAATAATATTTACAGTCAGCTGATCCAAAAGTGAGAACTACCGCATTAGGTTTAAAACAGCTGTTTTCAATTTTAATTATTAACCAGCTGATAGCTCAAAATATTTGTAAAGTTGATATTTATTAACCGATAAATTGTTTTACGCTCTCTTGATTGATTTTACGTTAAATTATTTTTTGTTTTCCGCTTTGTAAATAATGATTTTGACTTTGACTTTATTACTCACTATTGACTCAGCTATAACCGGTTTCAGAATGACCAAGTGGTCAATATTGTTTTGTTTGGAATTATTTTTCCGTCCTACACCTTGGCCTTGTCACGCTCTCACCATGATGTACACGCGTAGGGATCGCCTGTCGGTCAGCTCAGACACCAGCTGGTGTGTCGCCACCTCGCCAGCTACAGACAGTTTCATCTGAGGCAGGGCTACCAACCCAGACAGCAGAGGATACAGGTTATACTGGAACCTGTGGTGCGACTCTGGAAGGATGCTCACTCTTATCTGAAACATATGGGCTGTTCATTCAACCGCATTAACAAATCAAACAAAAAGCACAAGTTACTTTATTGTTTGTTGTATTGTATCGGTGCAGTCTACATGTTATATACACTGACCTGCTTGTGTCCAGAGAACATGAATGCGCTGGGTTCCATGTTGAGGGACAGTGTGAGAAGGTTCTGTGTGTGGTTGTGTACGAGATATGAGACGGCGAGAGGTGTTCTAACCCAGCCGTGAGCAGGCAGACACATCTCCAGTCTCATCGGACACGACTCCAGTCTCGCTGTCGGCAGTGCCACAGTCAGTGTACTCACACTCTCTCCACCTTCCCTGCAGTATACAACAAGTATATTATCCTTGGGTCCACAAATAGAGAAAACTATCCAGTGTCAGTATGTGTGTAAATGGCACTGACCTGGTCCAGTGAACGAGGAAGTTGCCCAGAGACAGAGGCTCTGTTGAAGCAGTGAGGTTCGTCACGAGGCAAGCTACACAGGTCCCTCCCTCTCCCTCCGCCAGTGTAACACCGGCTAACTGACACTGGTACTTGCTCAACTCCAGACCCGACTCGGCAGTCTGTCAACAGTACACCAGCGGACCACTACACTTCATCATCCATCACACTCACCATCTTCCCGTATTCACCTTAACATACCCTCTAAGAGTGATCAGTGTCTCAAAGAAAAGTATCAAAGCTCAAATAGTGAGGATCAAAGAGACACTTTTAAGACGAGTGATGAATAATACTTTTTAAAGATGCAAAAAATATTAAGAAACATCAATCAATGTTTTTAATAATGTAAATAAACTAACTGAAAGTAAACAATTGTTTGAACCCAGTAGTCTAATATGTATCATTTAGAAGAAACAGCTGTTTTCTGATTTACTATTAGTCTATTAAAGTTTGAATCGAACTTGTAGAAACAGTTGATAACCTTGTCACATAAAGATGATCAAAGTAAACCTTTATTTCCTTGGGAGTTAAAATGCAACTTTAGCACATCAATACAATTGTATTGAGACACACGTCTAAAGCTGTTTTATTACTAGGTCTTATTACTATGTTTTTACCACCTCCCCATCATATATTCATGTAAAGTCGTACTCTATTACTCACCAATGCCAGGTCCGTGCGGTGGATTGCTACAGGGCAAGGAGCTACACTGTCCACTTGTGCCACTACAAGGAACGGTTGCCGCGTGTACAGCTTGGTCACAGGTTCACAACGCAGGGTTAAGAATGAGAACTGCACGCCCAGAGCCCGACTCACTGTCACACACTCGTCCCAGTTGTTGTATACACTGCTCTCCTGTGTCGTGTTGTACGTCACCTGGACACAGCAACATTAGAGGACAACACATAAACATCTACATGTAAACGCCCTACATTCTCGCAATTTACCGATGTACTCACAGTGAGAGTGAGGTGCCTGGGGGTCAGTGTGTGAGTACGCATGAAGAAGCTCTTGACAACTGTCTGTCCTGCGTCAATGTTGCCGACCGCCAGTGACAGTGGCAGAGACAACAGCCCGGCCGCCACAGTCTCACACATATCCGCTGTAACACACACACATCACTCAGTGATCAGCCAATCACTTCTCTCCGGCTGCTGACTACAGTTACCTGACACAGTACTTACTCTTCTGCTCGAGTGTCGCATCTTCCAGACAGGGCTTGATGCAGACTTGCAGCACAGCTTCACTGTACGCTCGTGTCTCAGGGTTGCTGACACTCACACTCAACTCATGCCATGAGCCGAGTAGAGCCGGTGCCGAGTGACTCATCTACAACAAGTATACAGACGCCCATTTACAAACTCATCATTATGAATTGGTGCTAATACAAAGCAATTATTGGTCTTTGAGGTTAAAATATTATTACGGACATTTTCCAGCATTTTTGAGTGAACAAAAAGTACTTGACATTTCAGGATCTGAAATCTGACTCCGTCTTCAGGTGAAAACAAAACACACACACAAAACACAACAAAAATAAGTTATAACAAACTTGACCTGTCACCTACCACCAAATAACTAAACAAAAGATTGTAGATTGTAAAAGAAAGTAAATAAATAAATAACCTTAATTTAATTGTGTTCCTTTCCTTTCTCCCGTTAAACTTATTAATTTTGATACAGCTAGTTTAGAAAACAATTCAACATGTACAAAAACTTTACAAAATTAAAAAACTTATAGAGAAATTGAGCATGCCACAGCAAGTGATAGCTGCACACTGACTGACTGCCGGACCGCAAACCATTGGCTGGCTTGGAGCAGTGAATGACCAATCACAGCAGTGAATCGGACCGACCAACTGTACAGAGAACACAAAAATACCTAATTATGCACAGCCAATGGAAGGAAATTGCTTTAAAGTTTTGATGAATGAATCAAGTAGCTGGTCAGCTTATGAGTTTTTTTAAAGCTAGCTCTTAACTAATGTTTTGTGTTATGATTTAGGTTATTTTTTCACCTGAAGACGGAGTCAGATTCCAGATCACGAATTTTCATATACTTTTTGTTCCCTCAAAAACGATGGAAACCATCTGTAGTAATTTTTAACCTCAGAAATTGTACTATCATCGACAAGAAACTTCAACACAGAACAATGAATGGTGTGGTGACTGCAGTCAGTACCTGGAGTAGCAGTTGCGCCGTGGGAAGTGCCAGAACAAGACTTGTCACCGGTACAAAGCTTTCAAACTCAGCATCTTCTGGCGGACAGTACCTGAACACAACAAGAGAGCTAGTCATTTACTGAGTAACGGTATGCCAACCAAGATAAGGTTAGGCAAATAGATACCAAATGACTGAGGCAGCAAAATCGACGGTTTGGCAGCCCCAGCACAGATAGCGCCACTGACGCACGTGTAAGTTTGTTCGTTCTCAAAATTGCACGATTTGGTCACATTTAAGTCATCGACACCAGACAAACTCGAGCATGTGGGGCCGAGGGAGGAGAAAGATGGCTAGAGACGGTAGCGCTCGCAGAGCTATCTGTGCTCGGCAGTCGGTGAGAGATGATAGCGCTATCTGTCGCTGGCTGCCGGACTACAATTTTCTTTATTGACAGAAAATCCATTTAATTTACAATAATAATAATTTATACATTTCGAAATGTTAATTTTGCTGCCTCAAAAAATGTGGGATCCATGCAATCTACTGTACTTACATTCTCTAACATTATCTTTGGCGCTATCTTAGCTGTGCCCAATTCAGAACAAAGCAACAATGGCTAAAACAAAATACTTTAATATTTATCTTGATTTGTTCTAGTGAGTAGGTACCTGAAGTGCTGCAGTTCAGGATGAGGACTCTTGCCGTTGTCGTTGCCTGAGAACCGCAACACAACCCTCTGTGCCTTCTCACTGCCCAACTCCAAAAGTATAGAAGCTATCTGCAACGTACAGCAGCATGTCCTCACTTGCCAGTTTCAACTTGTAATAATATACAAATATCGTCATATTGACGAGGGGGTACCCAAAATATATAATTTCATTATAAAAACCACATGTTGTTAATTTTTTTACAAATTTACATGCGTACCTTCAGTATACTCTCCATTTAATGTAATGCATTTGTCCATTCGACGCCCCATGGTTTAAAGCACCCCTCATACCCCTTAGGCTGAATGGCTGCGCTCCACCCTAGTTTGCCTTTTCATTCCTTCATTTTGTCATAATGGTGATGTTTCATTTATTTTTTACTATGGGAAACATACAAAAGTCGTGGGCAAAGATTTCATGAGTATGGGTCACGGGAAAAGTAATCATGCTGGTATTGGCCAAAGCCAGCACACTGAGATGGCTACGATGGGAAGGCACTTTGTCATGATGAAAGAACCAGTCTCCATATCACCACAATTTAGGTCTTGAGTGTGTTGAATTTCGCTAAACTGAATTTCAACACAGTCCAGACAGCAAAGAAGCATTCTCAATGGTCTCCAATGGTCTTCGCAATTATTGATGGTTTTTCTGAACAATTTCACCAGTTTGAGAGTTTGAAGGTCCTCCGACGAGGTTCATGCCATCTTGAATTGGGGAAAAATACTCGTTACACTCTGGTTTTGCTCAAAACATCGTCTTTGTAAGCTTTTTTAATAATTGCTGTTTCTGACGTGTTTTTACCAAGAAGAAAGCAAAACTTCACTGCTAACAAAACAAAACGAGGCAGAACAAAAACTACTTTTAGAAAAACGCGTGCAACTCCTCTTCACGGACTGACCACAGTGAGTGTCCTGAACTCAGGAAGAGTTGGGCTTTCTTTTCCTAACGGCCAAAATGCCTATGCGCTCGCCATCGATCGATTTCCAATACTTTAGGGTACCCCTCATATAATCATTTATTGTCATTAGACATACAATGTAATAGTCAAATTAATTCAGACATAATCTTTTAGTATTACAGTCAAGTCACAGTCACTGGATGTTTTATTAAAAACTCTGTCAAAATTAATTTAAATCTACACACTTTGTCGATGTTTTGTAATCCTACTGGTAACAGATTGAACATTTTAACTCCTAACTTCAAAGCCGTTTGCAGCTTTGCTTAGACTACAGTATAGTGAAATATGTAACTTGCATTAGGAATGTAATGTTTCCTTCAATGGATTTTCAAAAAAATTTCATTAAAAAATTGTATGTGAAATGTAACAGTTTAAACCTGATTTCTTGTAATATTTAAATAAATATTTAAAAAAAGTAGTTGAGATAAAATGTTTCTTTGTGTCGTTGAATTAGTATTAAAATTCCTTTCTTTTGAGGTGCCACAAGGGGGTTTGTAGTTAAAAATTTGGGGCCCTCCTCATTTCAGGTGGAGGTGGGTGACGCAAAGTATGTCAAAACAAAACTTCAGAACAAAATTTGCAAAGTAAAAGGTAAACAGAATAAATTCCCCAACAGCCTACAATGTTTCCTTGAATTATTAACATTAAGGTATTAGGGGGCGGTTACTAGGTGTACATCAGGTATGAGACATCAGATCTAGATTGAGACTTTTAACACTTTTCAACTGATTTCAAGCAAAGTGATGCCGCTAAACATAAATAAGATAGCTGATTTACATGCATGGAGTATCTGCTAACGGTATACAGCTGTCAAGAAATCGCTAAACTTTTCTGCAGGCGCACGAGTCAAGAAATAAAAGTCTTTTCAGCTGCTCTCAAGTCGATTTTACCGCAAGCTGTTAGCGGAGTCAAACTACGATGAATCTCTCTCTAAAATTTTCAGATGCTCCTGATAGGAACCCTGTCATCATCGGTCCTGGAACCTGAATTATTAACATGTCACTTACCCCACTAGAACTTCCCCAGGGACAGATACCATATAAGAGTATACTCTGGAAAAAGCTGTAATATGCTACTTTAGGGACATTGGAGCTTAACACCCTTAACAGATAAATACCTCTAGACAATTTGTTACAAATGTAGTGTGTATGTCCTCTCCAGGTAAGCTTCTTATATAAGACTACTCCAAAGATGTTGTAGGATGTGGGTTGACGGGACCAATCTTCTTTTGACTAGAAATAACTGATTGTGTCTTATCTGTATTTAGTGATAACCCGCTTGTTTCATAAGGAATGTAGACAGACCTGAATCTCCTTTCCTGCATCGGCTGTATCCGGAGTGATCTGACACAGGAAGGACTTGACTTGGCCCGGTGTGAAGCAGAGACTGTCACTGTCCTCGGCACACATGGCGAACTCTGAACTGGACGAAGCGCTGTTCACACACACACTCAGCCTCGAGAACTGCAACTTCTTCACCAGTCTACTCCTGTACACATTTTAAACAAACTAAAGTTAAAAATAGATTATTTGGAATGACACAGACTCAAACTATCCAGACCTGTATCTCCTGGCAATTTGATTACATACTATGCTTTTTGTAAATGCCATACGATAATTCAGAGTGGCTACAGAAGTAGCTAGGTAAAATTCATGCTCATTTCCCGTTTTTTTTTTTCTGGCAATATTCACATTTTCCAGGTGCACTAGCACTGTTGCAGAGAGCCGTTTTACACCCCCAGTCTGTACCAATTCTAGTTTAAATTCTGTGATCCCGATCACTGTTTTACAGCCGCGGTACACCTTTTAAACCCCACGATACATTCCAAGAGTAGTTTATTACGCCGAGAGGCGTTCAGATACATCGTACGTTACGATCGCCGTTTTACATGGGTACTAACGAGAGCCATTTAAACAATGCGATAAGTTCCAACCCCCATTTATCCACAGTGCATTATGATCGCCACGTTGGATTTGCGATAAATTATAGAATCAGTTCCTGACCCACGGTGTGTTCCGATCGCCACTTCGTACACTCCGAGGACCTATTTATACCCCCCTCTGTGATTTTTGAGAACAAACAAACTTGTACGTGTGTCAGTGGCTCTACTTGAGACTCTCAGATGAATTCCCTCGCACCGCTATCTGTGTTAGGGCTGCCGAAATGTTAATTTTCCTGCCTCATCTATGCACAATCTACCTACCAAAACATAATCTTTGATAGAATGCAGGAGACGTACCTGACTAGCACCTGTATATCTACTGACGTGTGACACGTCTGCACCAGGCGTGCCTTGCAGTCAATCCGCGAGGAGAAGTTGCTCATGTCCACTGTGTGAGGCGGTAGTGACGCTTGTAACTTGGTACACCATAGAGCACGTGCTTTCACCACTTCCTCGTCAGACACACCAGGCTCCGGGCTCGGCACTCCCCCCTGTGTACAACACAAGCCAAGGGCGAGTTCTAGCAAAGATTATGAATGTTACGGGCATAGATGTCACATGGCTGAGGCAGGAAAATCAACATAGTTACGGCAGCCCAAGCACAGGTTGCGCTGGGATCCATTGCCGTCTTTCTCCCTCCTCAGCTCCACATGCTCGAGTTTGTCTAATGTCAACAAATAAAATTAGACCAAATTGTGCGATTTTCGAGAATTAACTACAGTAGCGCTCGCTAAGAGCGTTAAGACCTCCTGACCGGATTCAGGATGGTCCGGACCACCCCTCGGTAAAAAAATTAAAATTTAAATACACATTGTTGAACGTTAAATGTGTTTTTATTTTCGTGAGACCTTCAGTGTGAGTACTGCCTACGAGAGTGAGTGGTTTAAGGTGTGTGGCTCAGCCAAACATGTCAGTAACCGATCTGGACCTCAAATTACGTCATCTTAAGTCTATTTTATCGATCCTAATGCACCAGGATATGCTTATCGGTATTCCCCGATCGTCCGGTTTTCAAAATCCGGACCACCCTTCCGCCACATTAGTCCGTTCTATTGAGGGTCTACTGTACTTGAGAATCTTAAAATAATTCCCTCAACGCTACATGTGCTCGGGCTGCGAACTATGTTGATTATCCTGCCACTCACCTTGACTACAGCTAGGATGTTGTCAAACACTCGGTTCTGTGCCTCTGCCGAAGTGAGCCAGTGCCTCGAGAGACACGCGTCTAGATACTCGTACACTTTCGCTGTGAGATATGTACAACTCAGTGCTTTGCTCAGTAGGTTAGACAGCAGTGAGTGCCAGCCTTCTGCACGGTAGTCCCACACCATGTGAGTCAGCAATCTGCAACATCCATCAACAACGAAGTCAGGAATCATTAACCTTCCTGAGGTCACATCAATGGACGTTGGCTACTCATAGTATCTCTGTTTGTTAACAAATGTAACCTAACCAACCTCCTTCGGTGCCCTCTCATCGTTACCTAACCCTCATGAAGGTTTACAGTAACCTCCTAATACTATTTTGGACCCAAAGGTTGTCGAGTTTTTTAGAATAATGAAGTTTTACCTAACATAATTGTGCAATCAGAATCAAGTTATATCCATTAATTGAGTACTAATTATCCTATATTACATGGTTACAAATGAATTAAATTTTAAATACAGGACAAGAAATTGGTTATTGATTATTGCCTTTCCTGCTCACAATGGCGTTTGGCTACTTCGTCATGTAGTCGATGTAGGAATTGAGTGTTTTTTGAAAAGTTAGCTGTTGAGTTTGTGAGGTTGTACTGTAATTGATTCAATCTTTCCAAGGTAAAACTATTTTTGAATAAGTTGAGTAAAAACTGCTTTTAATCCTGTCTAAAATTTCCTGAAATCCAAGCAAGAACTACATGAAAACTTACGTTAATGCTTTCCCGTAATCTTTGGAGCTGTAATACTCGTCGGCCATCTGAATAGCTGAAACAGATGAACAGAAAGTAAAGTTTGCCTTGTTTAACGAGTCGAAGTGAGACTACACAGTCCTCACTACCACTCAACCTTCACCTTCACCTAGCGCTACACAGCATTGTCACATATTGTACGTGGTGACTGCAGGGATCAAGCCCGCATTACCGGAGTCATGAGCTCCAAAGTGATGTATACAGAGTAAGTAACGCTAACTCACCAAGATGTCGTCTCATCCTGGGACACCGGTACGTCTTGTACTGTGTAATCGCGTTGCCCAGCAGACTGATGATCACAGCCTGTCCAACAACACAACACACTCTACATAAGTTACATGACATGCACTCTCAACTTTATTTTTAATATCTAAAATGTTCAGCACATTCCGACATCAAGTCCCATTTAGACATACATTTTGTTCATTCACTCCTCGCTCTCAGTCATTCTGTGTTAACCACTCTTGTTCTTTTGTCAATTAGTGGTTTCTACGTTCTCCCAATTATGTGCCATAAACTTCTCTGTGTTACATAATGCTGCTGCGACCAACATTTTTTCAAACAAGTTTTGAACGCCACTTGGCGTTGGAGCACTTTGATCAAATTTGGTATTCAGTTAACCAGTTGACCGACCAGTTTTGAAAGCATTAAGCTCTGGGGCACTTTTAATCGACCTGTTGACGAGTTGAACTCCTACCTGAGAAGGCAAACGTTTATGAACTGCCAATCTGTTTCTCCCAGTTCGGTAGTTTTCCCTGCCTTTAGTGTCATAAGAGTGAATATCATTTCTCTCACGGAGTCGCATTTTGACTTAGCATAGAGGTACATAGCAAGGCTCAACTCAACAGAGCAGAAGCTAACAAAAGCAAAAGGGCCCAGAGTCATGAATATCATCTAAGGCATTGTGGTACAGACCTTGTCAATAAACAATGCCAAACGTTTTGCTCATTTTGCAGTTTCAGCAAGTCAACTGAGGATTCTTAATTGTAAAATGAGCGAAACATTTGGCATTGTGAATAGTTCATTGACGCGGTCTGCACCGGAAACTCTAGATGATAGTCAACAGTGCAGTTTCACACTCAATACATGTCATCTTATGCCAAAAAGTAGCCCCCTGTTCAAAAAATTATTTGAAAACTTTTAACAAATATTTGGTTGGTTCATGTAATCTACGTGAAAAACATCATCACCTACACAATAAACACATTGTTTTCAGTAATGGGTCGAATCTGAAAAAAAGACGAAATTAAATTTACACTACTGTGTACACTGTTAATTATAAATGCAACGAGTTTTCTGTCCTAAAATCATTCATTTCAAGGCCACAACTTCTATTGTGAACAATATAACATGTATTATTTTAAAAGTTAAAACATAATTTAGTTATCTGATATTAAAATTAATTTAAAAAATGATTGGCCTCGCTCGGACACAAACTATACTATGTTGTATTGTTTTGAAAGGTACTGTACAGCGCCAAGGTGGAAAAGAGACTAGTTTACATATATATAAAAAACATAAAAACTGTTGTTTGACTTTTCACAAATCTACAAAAACTTTAAAAGTGCTTTAACAAAATTTCAGTATATTTCGGGCTATGCCTTCTATTTTTAAATTTATATAAATGTTGAACAATATTTTAAGGAAAGTAGTCGTTAGCATAAGTTTTATTTAGCATAGTTTTGGTTGTTCACGACTACAGTAAAATATGCCTAACATTCTGACGCCATATCTGCAATGATAAAGTAGGCTATACTAAGATGAAGTCTTAAAATGAAAAATCAGTAATCACATAATACTGGTAAAAACGTAATTATGTCGAACCACACTCGTCGAACGCACAAACTAATGCAAATAACACACTGACAATCGAGTTGAAAGTTACTGAGTATAATTATTTCTATAATCGTTAGGGAAAGACACACACGGACGATTAAACCAGGCCTAATAATAATTAATAATCGAATTATTAGGTTTCAACACATAATGTTTAAATCATTACTCATTTTAAAACTCTCAAAGCAAGTTGAAGAAATAAGACACTGTAAAAAAATGAGTAATGATTTAAAGTTTTTTCAACACATAATGTTTAGTTAAAATATTAACTGGTTCACTCGAATAATTATATATTTTTCCATATTAAAAAGGAACTACTTTTTCAACGTCACAAAAGCACTGTCAATGTGACATTTGCACCTGTCAAACGCAAATGTCAAACAAAGCCAAACACGAGAAAACAAAGTAAACATGACAGTGGTATTACACCGCAGGAATGCGCATTTTAATATAGTTAAAGGTTGAACTCTATTTATTAACGTTCACTGCTAGTAGGCTAAGTATATCAATTCAGATTGTCTATGCACAGAAACCGTCTTCCCGTAGTTATACTCTATAACTAAGAAATTATTTTATGTTTCAAAGTACTTTTTAACGTAAAAGTGGCGAATAGCTATCCTATAATGGCTGCCAAACTTGTTCTGATAAGAAATCACCTATCATAATAAAGTTAACTGATCTGATAAACCAAGTACTAGGCCTATTAAAATTAAAGAAATATGGCCATTGTATCGTATGTAGAATATTCCCGTACGCAAACCAATGTATAGTTGTATGCCGTATATTTGGTCAAATTCGAATTTTTAACCGAAATTCGGTAGATTCAGGATTTGAATTCGACCCATCACTAATTGTTTTCAATTGTATCCCCCATCTGACCACAGCACAGTAAAATGAGTAGTTGTATTGAGTAGCACTGACCGAGTGGTTGATGTGGTGGCGTTCCCTGAACTGCAGAGCCACAAAGCCTTCCATTTCCCGAGTGGGGTCGGGCGGTTGTGCACTCAAGTTCCCAGCCCGCCACACTCGCTGTCCGTAGAACTCCAAACTGTCCTGACCCGCCAGAGGGTCGTTAGCTGGGTACTTGTCCACCCCCTGCAACACACACGCTCCTCATGTTCCAGCTCACTTAAAGCAATTACATAGCACTCGGAATACCAAGAAAAGGCCTACAAATTACCAAAATCACTCCAAGGAAAATCTGTTAATAAATTTCCATTGGCAAAATCTTTTAATTGTTAGGGTTTTTCTTTCAAATGTCTGTGTTTGGAAATATGATTTACACAGGTCGCTCGGCCTTGCTAACCATTGTATTTTCTGCTCTACGATGCAAAATGTTGATACACAAAATATTTAAAGAGACGCTAAATTTATGGCTTAGGCACATCAAATCCAAGATGAAAAGAACCGCATGGATGTCACCAGTACCAGGTTGCTGTGAACTCAGCACAGCCAACGGTGGTTGACCTTGTCAGTTTTTGCATCTCCTTAGTTATTATACAATTTCGTAATTGTTACTCCCAAGTCTGTGAATAACTTTGTGGTACATGGTAAAGAACACAAATACAGGTTAAGGAACCATTATTTATTTAGTAAGCTTACTAAGCGGTTTCTCTTGAATTTCTATTGATTTAGAATAAATATTTGAAATTGGCAATAAAGTTAAAACTGAAAAGTTCCAGAACAAAATTTGACTTTTCATAAACAAAACAAACAAAAATCAAGGACAATTCCAGATTATCCAGGTAATCTAGGACAACATTCAAATTCCAGTTTCCCAGGACGCTTGTGGACTTGTAGCAAATATGTGAGTTGAGTTACCTGACACAGCGAGGCGCAGGCAGTCTTGCGGTCGAACGTGTGCTTAGCAGCTTGCTGAAAGTAGTAGCCGGGATGTAGAGTCTGCACCGCCACTGGATAGCCTCCTCAAACACTTCCCGGGCAGACAATACCTAGACACACCACCACCATCACCAGACAATTCTGCTGCTTCCTACTTTACAATCCTACACTTACATTCATTCAACAGTCACGTTAAGCCATTGGTCCAAAAATTAATAAATTTATTCAATACGGAAGAATTCCACAAAGTAGATGGCTCAACAATCAACCGTGTCTTCTTTAAAACTCCGTGCAACAAGGACCGTATCGATAAAGCCCCCTGCCCCACCGACTGAACCTCTTGTCCCAGCTTCACAGAGCTACCGACAGAGCCCCTGTCCACAGACTGAACCCCATGTGATCTACCTTATGTCCCTTTAGGAGTTACCGACAGAGCCCCCCTGTCCTACAGCTCCACTTAACAACAGAGCTCATGTCCACAGCTGTGGGACAGAGCCCCTGTAGCTCCCACAGAGCCATGTCCTACAGGATGTAGAACCCTCACTCTGTCCTACAGCCCCACATGTCCTACAGCTGTCCCACAGCTCCACAGAGCTACCTTATGTCCCACAGTCAGAGCCCCCTGTCCACCGAGTGAACCCTATGTCCCATGCTGGAACAGCTCCACAGATCTACCTTATGTCCCACAGCTCCACAGAGCTACCTCATGTCCTACCTCCACAGAGCTAACGACAGAGCCCCTGTCCCACCGGGACTGAACCTCATGTCTCCTGCCCACAGCTACCACAGATCTACCTTATGTCCCACAGCTCCACAGAGCTACCTCATGTCCTACAGCAGTCCCTACAGCTTCACAGAGTTACCAACAGAGCCCCTGTCCCACCGACTGAACCCCATGTCCCACAGCAGTCACAGAGATGACAGCTCACCTACCTCATGTCCCACAGCAGCTACCTCATAACCTGCTCCGCATGCTAGCCCCTGTCCCCTGATCTACCTGTCCTACAGCTCCACAGAGCTACTCAGAACTCCCATGATCCACAGAGCTACCTCATGAGCTCCACAGAGCTACTCCCTCCCACAGCTCCAGAGCTACCCCTCATGTCGCCCTGTCAACAGAACCCCATGTCCTGCTGTCCTAAGCTACCTCATGTCCTTCCACAGAGCTACAGCTCCACAGAGCTACCTCATGTCACAGAGCTAATGTCCTACAGCTCCACAGAGCTACCGACAGAGCCCGAGAACCCCAGCTCCACAGAGCTACCTCATGTCCTGTCCCACAGACTGCCACAGAACCCCATGTCCTACAGCTCCACAGATCATGTCCCACAGCTCACAGAGCTACCCCACAGATGTCCTACAGCTCCAGATGTCCTCCCACAGCTCCACCTACACCTCATGTTTACACACAGAGCTACCGACAGAGCCCCTGTCCCATCAGGGAACCCCATGTCCTACAGCTCCACAGACCACAGAGCTACCTCATACCCTCCCACAGCTCTAACAGAGCCCCTCTGAACTTCATATCCTACAGCTCCACAGAGCTACCTTCCCACAGCTGCTACCTTTACAGAGCCCCTGTCCCACAGAACTGGTCCCACAGCTCCACAGAGCACCAATGTCCTACAAGCTCCACAGAGCTATCTCCACAGAGCTACCGCTACCTCATGTCCCACAGCCCCTCCACAGTCCCAGACTGAACCCACAGAGCCCCCTGTCCAGTGAACCCTCCACAGATCTACCTATTGTGTCCCACAGAGCTCCACCTCGTCCTACATGTCCACAGCTACCTCACACATGTCACAGCTCCTACAGAGCTACAGAGCCCCATGTCCTACAGCCCAATCAGAGCTGAACCCCATGTCCCACAGAGCTCCCTGTCCCAATCCACAGATTCACCTTATGTCCCACAATGTCCCAGCTCTACCTCATGTCCTGAAGCTCCACATTTAGGCTACTCTATGTCCCAGAGCTCCACAGAACTGTCCCACCGGGACTCACATGTTCATTCCTGCTCCACAGATTCCACACTTTTAGAGCCCTTCTAGATTCATTCTCATTTCCCCATAGCAATCTCCACAGAGCACCGACCCCAAAGCTCCCTCTGTCCCACCGGGACCGAACCCCCATAAGTCCAGCTCCTCCACAGAGCTACTCATGTCCCAGCTCTATGTCCTACAGCTCCACAGACTCAGAGCTCACACAGAGCCACCCAGCCCCCTGTCCCACCGGGCCCTGTCCACCGAAAGGAACCCATGTCCCACAGCTCAGAGCTGCACTCTTATGTACAGTCCTACAGCTCCACAGAGCTCTTGGACAAAGCTCTACCGTCCACAGATCTACCCTATGCAGCTCCACAGAGCTACTCCTATGTCCCATATACCGACAGAAGCCCTCCCCTGTCCCGAACCCCATGTCCAATGTCCTACAGCCCACAGATCTACCCTCATGTCCTGCTCTACCTTCATGTCCCACAGCTCCACAGAGCTCCCTCATGTCCTACAGCTCCACAGAGCTACCGACAGAGCCCCTGTCCCAATCGACTGAACCCCATGTCCCTGTGCTCCACAGCTGGCCTCATGTCCCTACAGCCCACAGAGCCACAGAGCTACCTCATGTCCTCAGCTCCACAGAGCTGAGCCCCTGTCCCACCGACTGAACCCCATGTCCTCCACAGAGTTCACTACAGCTTCCAACCCCACAGCCCACAGGCTACAGCTCCACAGAGCTAGCCCCTATGTCCCATGTCATGTCCTAAAGTGCTCCACAGAGCTATCCCCTAGAGCTCCAGTGAACCCCATGTCCTACAGCTCAGAGCACAGTCCTACAGCTACAGATCTCATGTCCTACAGCTCCCCAGAGCACAAAGCCCCTGTCCCATCGGGAGCAGAGCTACCTCATGTCCAGCGCCCATTGTGACACCGACAGAGCTGGCCCTGTCCCACAGAGCAGAGCACCTCTTGTCCTACAGCTCCACAGAGCTACCCCATGTCCTACAGCTCACAGAGACCAATCGGGACTGAACCCCATGTCCTACAGCTCCACAGAGCTCACACATACCTCATGTCCCACAGCTCCATGTCAGAGCTACCTCATGTACAGCTCCACAGATCTACTACACTCCCACAGCTCCTGTGAGCCCTACCATCGACTGTCCAGCTCCAGAGCTCCCATGTCCACAGCTCCACAGAGCTACCTCATGTCCTACAGCTCCACAGAGCTACCTCATGTCCTACAGCTCCACAGAGCTACCTCACTGGACAGAGCCTCCCCTGTCCCACCGGACTGAACCCCATGTCCTACAGCTCATCCACACAGTCCTACAGCTCCACAGACTACCCCACCTCCCTCATCCACAGAGTACCCCATGTCCTAGCTCCAGCACACCTCCACAGAGCTACCGACAGAGCCCTGTCCCACCAGCTCCACAGGCTACCTCATGTCTACCTCCAGATCTAATTTTATGTCCCAGCTACCTCATGTCCTCAGCTACCTATGTCCTACAGCTCCACAGAGCTACCTCACCTCAGCTCCACAGAGCTACCTCATGTCCTACAGCTCCTGAACAGAGCTACCCACCTCAAACCCTACAGCTCACAATCTACCTCATGTACAGTCCACAGAGCTACCTCTACGTCCCATGCTCCACAGAGTTAACGCTCCACAGAGTGCTCCAGCGTGGCTCATGAGAAACTCCTACATCTGGCGGCTGGTTCAGTGCAAACACAGCTCCACAGCATGACTCCAGCTGCTGGTAGTGTCCCCAGTTACTTTTAGACAGTAACTGATTACTCCCATAAAAGAGCTACAGAAAACTCAATGTAACTGATTACACAGTTATCGAAATGTGCTGGTGTCCTACCTCCTCATGTCATACAAGTTACATCAGCTAGCAGTCAAATTACTCACAGATTGTCCACACCAGTGAGCCTTCATGTTGTGCAGTACAGCTCACAGAGCTCACCTCAGTTGGCTAACGTGACAGAGCCCCAGTTGGCTGAACCCCATGTCCCAGTATGAGACACAGCAGTCCAAGTAGTTATTGTCTATTCCACAGATAGGAAAGTAGGAAAAAGGTTAACATTTATTCAAACTATTAGTGGTAGCCTCATGCTAATGAGCTGCCCACAATTAGCAGAGCCCCTGTCTCAGCTCTTCATGCCCTGCTCATTTCAGAGCCCCTGTCTCCAGCTTCTGCAGCGATGTTTCCGAAGATAGAGCTACAGAGCCAGAGTTGCGTACAATGAGCCCCTGTCCCAAGCTCCACAGACTAATTAGGCTACCTCCCTCTCAAACACAACCCCTGTCCATAGCTCCACAGCTGTACAAACCATAATAACACATATATTCACAGAGCTACCCCATGTCCTACAGCTAGTGCTAGAGACACAGCCCCACAGCTCCCATCTTGTGCCACGAACCCCACTGTCCTGTCACCTCCTACTAGTGGTGTGAGCTCCTTGGACTAGTTTAAAGACAACTAGTAATCCTTTCTACAGCTCTGTGTAATTCTGGCCGCATGTCCAGGTTACAGCTCCACAGAGCTGGACCTCACTGGTAAAATGAGCCTGTTTTCCCAGTTTTTGAGCTCTTAATTTTGAGTTTTAAGAACCCCATGTTTTACAGCTCCACAGAACAGCTGCTGAGCTCCACAGATTACCTCCCACCGAGTGAACCGTTGTCCTACAGCTACAGATTTACCATGATTTCTTTAGCTAAGAGCCCCTGTCCCACCCGACTGAACCCCATGTCCTACAGCTCCACAGAGTAATCCTCATGTCCTACAGCTCCACAGAGCTACCTAGACAGAATAGAGCCCCCTGTCCCACCTGATGTCCTACAGCTCCAGATCAGAGTCCCACAGCTCCACAGATCTACCTCATGTCCCAGCTCCACAGAGCCTACCTCATGTTCTACAGCTCCCTACAGCAATTTCCACAGAGCTACCGACAGAGCCCCTGTCCCACCGACTGAACCCCATGTCCTACAGCTCCACAGAGCTACCTCATGTTCTACAGCTCCACAGAGCTACGACATATGAGCCCCTGTCCCAACCGGGACTGAACCCCATGTCCCATAAAAGCTCCACAGAGCTACCTCATGTTCTACAGCTCCACAGAGCTACCGACAGAGCCCCTGTCCCACCGACTGAACCCCATGTCCAGGGAGCTCCTCCACAGAGTCATGATGATATAGTAATGCAGCTCCACAGAGGGTTGGCTATAATAATACCTTGGTCTATTTTAATGTTCTACAGCTCACAGAGCTACCGACAGAGCCCCTGTCCCACCGACTGAACCCCATGTCCTACAGCTCCACAGAGCTACCTCATGTCCTACAGCTCCACAGATTCACCTACCATGTCCTACAGCTGTCCCACAGCTACCCACTTTTGTCCTACAGCTCCACAGAGCTACCCCATGTCCTACAGCTCCACAGAGCTACCGACAGAGCCCCTGTCCCACCGACTGAACCCCATGTCCTACAGCTCCACAGAGCTACCGACAGAGCTTCTGTCGCACCGACTGAACCCCATGTCCTACAGCTCCACAGAGCTACCTCATGACCTACAGCTCCACAGAGCTACCCCATGTCCTACAGCTCCACAGAGCCTGACAGAGCCCCTGTCCCACCGACTGAACCCCATGTCCCACAGCTTCACAGAGCTACCTCATGTCCTACATCTCCACAGAGCTACCGATAGGGCTCCTATGCTATCATTGGGCTACTGAGCTACATTGAACGCACAGGTACTCACTGCTTGGCGAAGCCAGGCATGGTATTATTTTGGAACACCAGCTCTGGGGACCCAGCTTGCTGCATTAAAGTGGTCAACGTGGCTGCGAAACTGACTGATGGCATCTCGCGGCTGGTTCAGTGCAAACAGCAGACGACACAGCTTGTACATGATGAAGCCGGCGACTGTCTTCACTTCTAGACTGTTGGTGTCGTTGATACGCAGCTCCAGCAGGTTACTGTACGCTGCTGAGTAGTGACTGCAACATCCACCACCCACTCTTTTCAGTTAAATTATTATATCTAATAGCACTTGCCAAGTAATGATAACAAAACCATGCAGCAGTTGGTACAAATAACAGCTAGTCCAACTAGCATTGTAGTTATGTATGGTGCTAATTCTTGTATCTGGTTAGTTTTGAGTATCATAGCAATGGCATCATGCTCTAATCTTTCCTATCATGGTCTAATCTACCCCTACTTTTGGTGCCAAAATCGCTAATAGTAAAACACAAGTATTCCTCTATAATTATACAGAATAAGGATTGCAGCAACATTGGGACAGAAGTGCATAGGGCAGCAAACCTGGGAGGTTTAAGTTACCAACTAACTCCAGTTCTAAGTACCTATCCAAAGTCAAGCATGAAAACGACTAGCTAATTTGGTTTGTAGTTGTTTAAGTTCTAGATTATCCAACATACTCACACATGGGCGTTGCGGTTGTCTTGCTTCAACTCACTGAGGAAAGCCATCTTGTACTGATGTCTGACAAACAGGTACTGATGAGTTGTCTTGTTGAGCAGCTCCCGGTGAGACTTGACGTGGCGTATCTCTTGCTGGTAGTAGCCCTGCGCCATCTCGTGGAACGCGTTCTCTAGCCTGTCACAACATCACAACCTGTGTTAACACGTTAAAGCTCTTCTTGTACAATAGCCTCGTAAACAGCAAAGTGAGGCAGCACGAGGAATTTCCAACATATTCTACTGCTAACAAGTCCTCCCCCGCCAACACCAAGCCTTCTGCTGTATCAACACCACCCCCAGCCTCGTGTAACCTACCTGAGTACGTAGCCCTGCAGATGATCCACATGAGGCAGTACAAAGAGACACTTGGGACTGATTTCTGATGCGGCACACAGTGCAGCTGCTCTCTACTGCTATTCTCCACACATCAAAAGCCACCTCCCCGCCAACACCAGTTGAATGGGCCTTCTGCTGTATCAACACCACCCCCAGCCTCGTGTTCCTGCCCTCCAACGCAGCCCTGTGCAAATCAATCATTTATGAGTTCAAATGTGTCTTTTCATAATTTCATCAAAATCTCACTTAAACATACAAAATCACTGAACATACAATTTCTTATTTCTCCTAATGATTTAATATAATTATGATGCTCTGAATCCCTGACTTCAGTCAGTCAACAGCGTTGTCTTCCAATTTAATGTGATGATGCCATTTGTATTATAAAACGCCTGAGAATGAACGTTCAGGCCAGTTTTGAATGCCTTAGGCACAACAGAATTCTGAGTCGAAAGCCAAAATAAGATTAGGCAAGGCAAGCCAACCTACTCATTTTTCAAATTTCCTGGGAGATTACTTAGCATGAGAAGGAATCACAGGACTTATAGCCCGACCCGACTTTAACCGTGACACCTGACTATAGAACTAAAATGTGAGGACCTAAAAAAAGTTAGTTGAGAAATGATATGCCCCAGTGCATTTTAACCTGTGGGAGTAACCGTGAGTACCCTACAGAACCAATAGGCCTACAGTCACAACCGTACGAGTCAATAGCCTATTAGTAGTTTTAAAAGTACACATGAGATATATTCTAAGTAGTGGTCATAATGTAAAGGTTGGCTCTGAAAAATCAAAAGTGAACGAGGACGGTTAGGCCTACCTGATGGATTGGACTCGAGAGGTGCATTCGATCTTACGCTCGGGCCACTCTGCATCATCCCAGTCCAGGTCGTAGAAAATAATGACAACTGCCGGCACCTCCTTCAAGTTCTTCCTCATCCAGTTGCGCTTGAGAATGCCCTTGGGGATATACCACTGTACGAGTTACGCTTAGGCTTCATAGGTGGGAACTCGTGCACAGGGCCCAACAGCTTGAAGAAGACGGCAGGCCTATCCTGCCTGCGACTGTTGGCCAGAGCCTCCCACACGACTCGGTGAACTGCATTGTTCAGTGTGTCCAGACCTGCAACTCCGACCAAGGCTTGCGGCAGCCAACTCAGCTCTGCCGGGAACTCCAGACCGTCGTCTAGGTTAGCCATGGTGCAAGCTTACCTAACACAAGCAAAGGTAGGCTAAGTAAACGGAGCTCAGACTACAATTGACATTTCAAACACTCAAAGGTATAGGCAAGAAGCATTATAATTACATTAGCATGGTAGGAACCTAAGATGTTGGCATCTGTTGGGACTGAGCTGACTGAGAAAGGCATGAGACTAGAGTAGAAATTAACGTTTGGCTTTGGTGACAAGCACCAATATCTTGAAGGGAAAGTCTTAATAAGCTATCTTAGAACTTCAAATCCGAATAAAATAAGGATATGGCAATAAAATACGATTGTTTATAATTATTGTTAGCTTTGCCCAAAACTTCGCCCTATGCTAACTTGTAACATAGTCTTTTTATACAACGTAAGAGGAAATTTTTACCCAGGCCTGTGATTAGATTTATGATTAAGATTTAACTAAAAACCCAAACATTTAACGAAAAAGTATATACGTGTTTTCTAACCCCAACCAACTAAACATAGTAGAGTTGGGCCTAAGACTTACAAATTATTCTGCAGTGCCGATGGGGCGTTTCCCTCTTGAGAAAATTATATAAGTATAGTAAAATAATTAGAATACTGCATATAAAACAACTATCATTATTGTTAAAAACTTTTAAATTATAGTAAATTCCGTGAAATTATTCATTCTAAAGCTTGGGTTTGATTTATGCTATTCAATTTGGACTTTTCTTGATCAGCTGGAACTTTTTTGGATCGAGCTGACTGTGAAGTCAAAATAATGTCAACGTACAAAAAAGCACAGATTATAAAAACAATTCAATCACTTGCTCATATCTTATATAACAAAATTCAATGTCAACTCACACGAGAACATAACATACCGTGCGCAACTATTTCGTAAGAAGTAATTCATAGTTTTATTTATTGAATCCCAACGGTCTACACCTTTTTACAGAAAGATTGATAGTGTGAAATAATTCACTGTATGTAAATAATAAATATACTATATGTAAAGTGGATTTACCGTTGGTTAATAAATAAATGAGAAAGTATTTAAATGGACAGACGCGTGGTCCAGCGGTTTAACTAACGTAAAAAAATTTCCGGCATTTAACTAACGTAAAACGAACCACCATTCCCGGACATGCGTTTAAAGATACACATACTGACGCTCGTGTCGGTAACAACGCTATACACCCTCCCCACCCACAAATACCATAGAAAGTAGCACAGTATAACCATTGACTTTAAATGTACCTATACATTTAAAATCAATGGTATAACGCTACTTCAATCTTCCCCTCACCCACAATGTAGCATTACGCTGTCATTTACTTTGGAATTTGGAAATGTCTTTATTAAATTTTCATACCACCAATTTTTTATTGACAGGAAGAAGTTTCATCCTTCCCCTAGCTATGGGTAAAGATAACGACCCCCATCCTTGAGACAGCATGGGCGAGGTTCACAGCAAGTAAGAAACAGTAAGTCGATTTTTTTGTGGTGTGAAAATTCAATGAGGAAACAAAGCTGGGCCTCCCATGTGATGTGGACGGCCCCTTAGTTTATAATACCAACATCTAACTAAAGTGATGAGTTTGACACTACAAAGCATGGGGAAGGGTTTAGGTAAAGAAACATTAAGCATTAGGGAATGCATGTTTACTCATTAAATCACTATTAGAGATGCCGACCACTCTCATGAGGGTATTTTAAGGCAAATATGTAGTGTAGGAAGAGTGTGATGAGTGGTAGTAATGAGTTATGAGGTGTGGTCTTGTTACAAACTAAGGTCGACTCTTCCTCAGAATGGGTCATTAATTAATAGCCCAATGACCAATGGAAATATAAGGACCAACGGCTTAACGTGACTTCCGAACCACTCAGGTGATGGTCTGATATGTCTAAACGATGGTGGGAGTTGATGCGGGTATCATCAGATGATCACTGAGACTATTTGAGCCGCTTTAGACCTATATCATCCTCAAAACCTGACCTCCATGAAGCTGGATTACTGACCCGCCCATTGAGGGGGGGTGTTATACGATGGGTCATTCAATAAATCAAGAGACAAACTATCCTAGCCTCAAACAGTATTTAGTCGACTATTTGATTTAAATAGCTATGAACAATGTTAGTAGTCATTTTCTGTGAATATATTAAACCAGTTTATTGTAATTATTCAATGTTTTTTTCTGATTTCAAATGTGTTTAAAATGGCAAGTCCTCTGGTAGATTGCATCTAAGAAGAACAACAAGCCGACATTAGGATTTGTTTTCTAAAGGAGCAAAATCATCAGAAATCTACCCAAGGTTAATAAAACAATACAGAAAATTTCGAATAAACGGAGCAAACCTTTATAAATGGATAGACCGATACAAAATTTGGCAAATAAATGTGTGTGATTTGAAGCGTTTTTGCCGGCCGGTACAGGCAATAATGCGTTGTTGAAATGTTTTCAAGCAATTTTTGAATAAGCGTGTCGATTATGTTAATCGACACGCTTATTCAAAAAGGTTAAAAAATTACTGTGATTCAAATAGCTAAATTCTTTAATGTAAGTGTTGGTACTGTACACAAGTTATCTGTGATAAGCTAAATAATGGGAAAACATGCACATGTTGGGTCCTAACTGTAGAGTGTTCCTTTCCCCAAGACAACACATGCCCACACAAAGCTCTCGAAACACAGAAGTTAGAACTGGGAACTTTTAACCCCATCTTTAAATGTATTGTTAATTTTGATAAAAAAAACAATTTTGCATTGTACAATATGTATTGACATCAAATTATTATTATTTCAATAAAGTCCTGATCTGGCTCCATGTGATTTTCATTTGTTTCGGCCATTGAAAAAAGATCTCCGAGGAGACTAGGAGAGAGATTTGAGTTTAGCAAAGACAAAAATCTGCGGTGCAAGTATGGGTTGGACGTCAAGGTACTGTATTCTTCGCTGATGGCACAAACATTCTGATACATCGATGGGAGAGGTGTGTAAAGGTACAGGTGCAGGGGCTTATGTTGAAAAGTCTTAGTTGTATATGATAAAGCGTGTTAACTCTACACACATTTGTCTCTTTACTTATTGTACGTCCCTCGTAATATGTCAGGATCTGGGGCCTTTTTCTTGAAAATATAACCAATGAAATACTTTGTCCATTCTGAAGGAATAATTATGTAACATAAAGACTATTATTTCTTGTATAGGGAAGTTTCATAATAATTTTGTATTAAACTAGTTAATTCAGACTGTCAAAATTTCAGCCCTCCTAGGGCCTTTGTCAAGGCAAAATGCTTCTTTCTAATCCTTGTTGATAGCATATCCTGGCCTATAGCCCTATTTCCTAAATCTAGTTAATAATGAGGTTATAAAACCTATTAATTTTTTGTTGTACATTTTTATTGGTTAAAAATAAGACTGATGAATTTTAAAGGGTAAGCCAATAAAGGTTATATAAATAATGTTTGATTTTAAGTGTAAATAAATCCATACACTATCTGGAGAGGTGGTTGGATCATGTGGTACAATTTTCTGAAGAAAAATAGTGCAGATTTAAGTACCATCCATCCCTTATCCACCTACAAGTACCCTCTAAAGCAGGACGCACACTGCAACGACTCTGCCCCGCCCCCGGCGTTTCCCCACTCCGAGCTACAGCGACGACATGTCTGTCGACGTCTAGTGATTCGGAAGAAGAATTAATGGTTGCCCTTGCAGCCTACAAGTTATGCAAGAATGAACGTAGATTTCCCTTAAATAAAATTTGTTATATTCAAACCTAACAGTAAGTTTATTTGTTCAGCTATCTCCTTCCATGAAATTCTCCTTCATCTCTGTATCGTAATTGTTTTTATCACTAGGGTTGTACAAGTGGGCAGCCGGAAGGGAGCAGAGAGTAGTCGACCGTAGAGTGTGTGGCTGCTCATTTTTAATGTACTAAATACTTTATGTAACAAGCAGTTTAACCCTCCGCCATATTAAGTGAAATTAGAAAATCAAAGAATTTGGACCGATCAATTCTTTGGATCCCCACTTTTTGCAGCCAAGTTAAACTTATTGAAACACACTATCACTTTTATTCTTTGAATACTTTTGCTTTGAGACACCGACCAGTGTAAGTTGGGAAGCTCGGTGCTGTGTACGGCCAAACTTCTATTATATAGAGGTGTAAGGATCAGGATCTATGTATACAATGTGGTAATAGGTAGAGATTTATATACCTAAAAACAGTATCAAGTACTTGAGAAGGTACAGGACAAGCTGGAAGAGGACAGGAAGAGAGAGGGGACTGAATGTAGGAGAAGGTTTCTTTCTTGGTTTCAAAACTGCTTTCAACTCCTGTTGGATATAGGCAAAACAGTTAAACACTGATAGTTTATCAAACAGTTTTATTGTTCCACTATAAATTAAAACTACATTAAAAGTGTAGACAAAAATATTGAGGGAATATAACTTGGTAGTGTGGAGAGTCAGTAAACACTTTGTATCTTTTACAACTAATTAATAGGAATATATTTCAGCTACAAATGGTTGTAATGCAAATAGTATCTTTTGCACTAAATGTTACAGACAATATGTGTAACCTGAGGCACTTGTCACAGCTCTAAACACTTCTCCTGTCTGCATTTTTCAGAAAATACGTGTACTTATATACTAAAAAAAAACAAGTGAATGAAATTGACATTAGAAAAAAGTTAAAAACCGACCACAGAAAACGAAATGCTTGGAAGTGGTTTTGATTTCACGCTTGACAATGTGACGCAGGTCGGGGACACTTGGAAGATCTGACACAGTTAAAACCTACCCTAAATCACTCGCACCTTTAACCGAAATACAAACAACATTTTCCGTTACAAACTTAAAAAGTAAATGCAAGATCTAATTTAATTATTGCTAACAAACAAGATAAAATCTTTAATAGGAAACAACTACGATTCAAGTTAGAGTTACAGCTGAGCACTGATATGATCCAAAAGTAGTGTTTTCTGAACAGCGTTGAATACGATTGTGTAAATGTGTCTTGAATTCAAACATGATACGTGTTAGTTACTCAAAGTGAAACTTTGACATTTGGGATCAAATTTCAAACAGAGAGTCTAACATTGACAAACTACTAATTGAATAAAATATACTTTTATTGTATCGGGAGGAAGTATAATAAATAGAAGAGACCCATCTTAACAGATATGTTACAAAACAACCCGAAAACAGCACTGGTTATCAAACATAATAAGTAACACAACACAGGGTTACCATTTCAACAAACAACTACAAATATAGAAAAATATTCTTCACCTTTCAAACTGCAACTCACGTTTAATACTGAGGAAAATTAGTGAGATTAAAATGCCAATGACAAACAAAACACAATCATTTGGAAAAATCAAACTGACCCCAAGAAACAGTAACAAAATCACAAAACACAGGAAAATACACAAACAACGAATAATAAAGTATTCAAGGCGCAATAAACAAAAATAATACTGACGATATATCATTCATTATATACATTAGAAAAGTTCAGTGTTTTGTACATTCGGACAGATCGGCTTTGCTCGGGAAGAACCGAGCGACGAGGAACGGTGGAAACGGGCCGAGCATAGTGAGACCTGGACACCAGGGAACTGAACCAGAGTCGATCTTGTTGCAAGAACCATCTCTTACACTTCATCACTCAACGAGAAGCCACACAGATCTTGACTAGAAAAGAATGACCTCCTTTTGATATAGGAATTTGAACACACCTCTACAATAGAAAAGAATGTGCGCACCACACTCACTTTGTTATAACAAGTACAATGTGAGTATATCTTCCAGTTAAAACTGTCATTAACTCCTAAAATAATCTGAAAATAGATAGTCTTATTAAGATTGGAATATTCTTAAGACTTATTGGTCAACAAAGAATGTCAGTTATTCGGAAGTCGAGCTTCCCTGAAAGCTAGCTAGAACACCTTGGCGAGGTGTGTGAAATGTGCAACCCCTCACTACAGTGAGAATGGCTGTATTCTTCCTTCACGCACCTATTGAGGGTACTCTCGCAAGATAAAACTGTCATCCACAACAAGAACACAACTATGCTATTGCACCAGTATACACGGATTATTTCCTTTTGATATCAGTGTGGTACATCGGACCCTTTTTTTCTTACCCCCATTTCTTCAAGCAAGTTTTTGTTTTACTGACACTACATGTTATCTATATCTGTCCTGTGCGCCTGGCTGCTCCTACAAGGCAAGGGAATATCGTGTCAAAGTCTCACTATGCACCAACTGAAACGGCTCCAGCGAGAAGGTTTGTACGTTGCTACACACTAACTTAGCCTACACACACACACACACTGTAAGTAGGTCTAGCCTCACTCACTCACACACACTAGCTGCCTGAGCACCGACACAAACTCACAGTAGTGCTGTCCAGTGATACGAGGGCTGTTTGCTTCAATCTTTGTTTATAAGTTACATAGATCGCTATACAATTTAACTGCTCTGTTTTACCTTGGCCGTTTACTATTCCAGCTATTTCAAATATGTTTTCTAAATTTCATCAATAAATGGAAATTGTAGAGCAGGAAACTAACGACGCCAATGATTCTTTATATTCAACTTTTTTATCAGTTGATTAAGTTTCAGCAAAGATTATGTTATGGTAGGTAGATTTGGCATGGATGCCACATGACTGAGGCAGGAAAACTAACATAGTTCGGCAGCCCAAGCACAGATAGCGCTGCCATCTCTCGCCGTCTTTTTCCCTCTCGACTGCTGACTTAAAAGTGACCAAATCGTGCAAGTTTTCGAGAACAAATGAACTTGAGCTTACGTCAGTGGCTCTACTTGAGACTCTTAAAAGAATTCCTCCACAGCGCTATCTGTGCTTAGACTGCCACGACTATGTGTCAGCCATTTTGCATCTATGCGCAATCTACTTACCTTAACAATATCTTTGGTTTCACACAACTGCAATGTTTGAAAGAACCGAGTTAGCAGCAATGCTTGGTTGACATGAAACGGCCCTCGCGTACTCACAGCACTTACTGGTAAACAAAGGCACTGTAGAATTTCGTAAACAAAACATTTCACTTGCATAACATAAACAGAACAGAGCCGGATAGGTAAAAATAACCAAACCTCTGAGTACAAACAAAACAATTAACCTAAAAGCTAAAAGATCGGACCGAGTATAAAATTGTGATGTATCAGTATTTAGTATTGCTGAAAACTATAAGAAATACAACTAATATCACGGACTAACCTAAACACAATGGTGGAGTAACAGCTGATAATCAAACGTAACCAGTCAACTTAAACAGTTACCGTGTCAATCTGTTAACATGTACACCTTCTCTTTCAACAACACATCTCTTAGTCTACTAGATACAAAAATTCACCCGTTGAAATTATTTACTAAAAAAAAAGTACAAAGTACACAAGAATAAAATCTTGATGATTTTGCAAACACTATCACCGCTATACATGTTTTTATTCCTCCAAAGAACCCTTTTCTTGGATAAACTGTTTCAAAACCAAAAGTTGTGAGTTAGATACTTGTGAGAAATGCACAAGTTTGTTGTAGCAAATACCAAGACAACAAGGAAACGTTGGGGCAAAGGAAACGTAACTTTGATGGCGGCAATCTAAAAGAGAGCTATTTTTAAACCGAGCTTGGTAAAAAAATACTAAAGTTCACACCTTGGTAAAGTTTTTCTATTATAGTCATGTTAACCCTTTGAGGTTACGTGTCGACTATAGGTCGACAAACGCTATTTCCTTTTTGAACGCTTGGATGTGCAGTATAGGAGACGGTTGAAACAGTCTCTGATATGCGAGGACTACGCAACACTAACAGCGCCTAGCAGAGAAGTCAAGTGGGACTTTGACAGCCCACGGCAAACAGCCCAGTGGTTTAGTGGTTATAGTGACGGACAGCTGGCCCCTGTCTGTCACAGCGTGGGTTCAATCCCACCCGGTGCTTTTGGTACGTGCAATGCTAGTTGTTGGATCATGCGGTGCGCGGGGCCACAATGACCGCTGAGGATCACTGAAGAGAAAATGGCTCATCAAATCCAGTGAGGCGGAGAGTGGCACTTTTGAGCTTAGAGGCGCAAATCCCTGCGCTTAGAGGTGTGGTTCAATGACTGGTAATGCACCGTACCAGAGAGGGGTTTAGCTGAAATTTTGCTTATAGGGGACTGGGGAAACCCATACGGGAGGCTTTTTACGAAAATTTAAAAATAAAATGAGACCGCAAAGGGTTAAAGAGTATTCTTTCAATTTGACATATTCACTATAAAAGTCGGAGCACTTACCAAACCAAGGCACAAGATTTTCTACAAAATTGCAAGACATAATGCCGCCACTGTCCATAACGAATAAACTGACTCAATTGTCTCATTAAAGATAAAAACAAAATTCAAATCAGTTTGGGAACTCTCAAAAGCCTCCCACAAAAAATGTGATGTCAATCTTATCTTTGAAGCCAATAGAGCTATTACTTGACCAAAGAAAGTACTAGATGTTGAGATAGTTATGTTTGGCCATTTAGAGAGTATAAAAACGGCAAACAAAATGTCAAGCATAATGTTGTACGAGTCAGGCCACCTAACAAGCTAAACAGCAACAGAGGTTAATATTAAAAATAGCCCTTTTATTTATATATATATGAAAGTGATTGCAAAATCTACACAGAAATAATGTAAAAACTCCATTCAGATCTCAAACATTAAAAAAATTTTCTTTTCGCTCAAGTAATACTACTACTCCAACAATAATACTAATATGCACAACTTTCAACCATTTTAAAGCATATTTCCTACTTAAACCCCCAACACTGATTTAAAGCAGCACAAAGTAAACAATACTTTAACACAGGTACATTAAAACCTAGGTGGATGATAACAGCTATGAACATGACAGGTTTGATTGAATCATTTACAATAAAACACGTAAAGGCACTGGTTGCAGTCGAACAAATGTTGGAATTTTACTTTGTGAATTAAGTCAATGTTATAGTAAATAGATTGTGCATCGATGCCACATAATTGAGGCAGCAAAATCAACATTAGTTAGGCAGCCCAAGCACGGAGAGCGCTGCCTTCGCTTGCCGCCTTTCTCCTCCCTGAGCACTACATGCTCAAGTTTGTCTGATGTCAATGACCAGGGTGTCCAGTATTCAGTAAAAACAAAATTCCTGTATTTTCCCGAGTACATTTCGCTGATTTTCCGTATTTAGCTACCTAAAATAGTCATAATTACTCCTGCCAATTTCAGCAATTTTATCAAAACCACTACTATTTTTAGCATTTGCGACGAAATCACTACTTTTGCTATTGTTCGCGGTGATCTCTTGACTACCGCTACAAAATCACCACTTTTGTTACCGTTAACAACAATCTCTTGACTCCGCTAGCGCCTACGCGAAATAACGACTTCAACACCGTTCGCGGCAATTTTCATCTCCAGCTAGCGCCCTTGACAAAAGCAAGACTCTGATACCTTTCGCAATGGTATCTAGACTCGTCCGTGACATAATTGCCTCTTTCGCTATCCCTTTTGCAAAATTTCCCGGTTTAAGAAAAAATTCCCACATATCAAAAATACTGTATAATTCCGGGAATTCTTGTGTGCTGGATACCCTGATGACTTAAATTTAACCAAATCGTGCAATTTTGAGAACGAACAAACTTGCGTGTGCGTTAATGGCTCTACTTGAGACTCTTAAAAGAATTCCCGCGCAGCGCTATCTGAGCATGGGCTGCCGAACGATGTTGATTTTCCTTCCTTAGACATGTAACAATCTACCTACCATAATATTATCTATGGTTTCACCTGCTAACTTGAAGATTCAGCCAAGAAATGCGACGCTCGTGGTATAAAGCATGTTACTCGATGTGAGTTGTACCGTGGTGTGTTGCCTGCGCTGCTCTGGCTGGTGTTACCGGGGGGTCAAGGAGGGCAGCCTGTCTCACGGGCTCTGCACCGGGAAGAGTGCACCGTGTGAGAAGTTGTGCGTATGCTGTGGTGTGTGTGTAGGTGTCGTGGGTGTCTTGGAGTGTTGATACTCGACGATATGTTGGAACAGATACTTAGTATACGAGGTGAATATCTGTCTCCACTGCAACTCACGTAGCAACTGTGTCGTCTCACTCGAGCTCATCTGCTGTACGTCCTGACACGTGCTCACCGCCTTCGCCCAGATTGTCTCTGCACAAAACACAAGTCACATACAACCTTATACTGGGCCACAGCAAAGAGAGATCATGTAAGTCAGTTTTTGGCTACACAGTACGACATTTTTTTCTACAGGTCAGGAGAGGGACTTAGTGGAGTTGCGCTAAAGAAAGTTCACTTTTGAGAGTCAATTGGCTGAAGAGAATGAAGAAAGAGTGAACATTATTGGTTACCGGTTTGAATCTAGAAGACCTATATGATACAGTTTGGAGACAACTGGTTTAGGTGGCTCATCCTAGTAGCCCAAGCATGATGCTAGCAGACCCAACCTTTCCTCACCTTGTTCCCACTACGTTGGCTAGCACAAAAAGCCTAAAGGCTGAGTTTTGCCCAGCTAGATTGACAACCATGGCTGCTCCCGTGCTGATAGTTGTTTAACTCACCTAGGTTCTTGAGTGAGCGTTGATAGTCGTCTGGGTCTAGAGACATGAGTGCCTCCACACTGATGATCTCGGCCATGCCCTTGGCGTGCTGCACCATGTCAGGGTACAGGCGGGTCGTCACTACCAGTGTAGACTGAGGCCGGATGTGAGATAGGACTGTAGTCAACACTCACGAGTAGTCCTGCGCAAACGCATCGGTTGTAAAATAAACTCAATCAAATTATCTCTTAGTTTTTCAAAATATAAAGATAGAGTGAAGATGTATTTCCTCACAGCGATTTGGGCCAGTAAAGGCAAATGCTTTGGGTTGTTTGGTTTAAGCAGGTTTAAACCTGGTTTGGTATGAGAATATTCACTACAGGAGATTATTGTCACTAGGAAAAACAACATTCGTGTAGTACAGTTACATGTTGATGCAACATTTCTCAATGAAGGGAAATCATCAGTCTAGATAAAACCTACATGAGAACCTAATATTCTGTTGTCATTGCTAAAAAGGTTTGCAAATTGGTTGAAAAACAATTAATCTAAGTTAATTGACAGATTGTCACACAAAATAAAAATTGTGGGTATAAAATACTTAAACCAACATCTACATTGTTTCAAAAGATGCACATTTCAGACTATGAGGACATCAACTGATAAGTATTGAAGCCTGCAAGTAGCCAGTCTACTCTGCCTATCCAACCTTATACAGACCAACCTAGCACTTAATTCAATTGACAGTTAATAAATATTCAAACTATTATAAACTTGTTCTTCCCGTTCACAACACATCAAAACTTCATAACTAGCCAGAATTATTTTGGTCTTGTTTTGGAGTACCATGCCACTGATTGGCTAAAACTAAGCTACTTGCTGTCTGCTATCCTAATGGTAGCAGAGCTGCCCTGTAAGCAATAGGATAGCAGACAGCAAGTAGCTCAGTTTCAACCAATCAGTGAATTGGTAGCTACTCCATGGCAAGACCGAAATAATTCAGGCGTCAGTTAGTAAACAGCAAGTATCTCAGTTTTAGCCAATTGGTGACTAAAGATAGTACTCCACAGCGAGACTGAAATTTCTCAAGCTAATTATTATGAAGTTTCGATGCAGTGGGAACCAGAAAAACTAGATTACAGTTGTGACACCGGCCGTGAAAGCCTAGGGGTTGAATTCAAACTATTAGTTTATTTCCAACACTCAGAATGACATAAGACAACACATTTAAAACAATTTAAGGCTAGGCCTACTGTTTTTGATCAAAGAGAAAACTGAAAACAGAAGTAGGTCTCATGATCTTTGGGTATGCCTTGAGGTTCCTAAGTAAAATTTGAAAAAGAAACTGATTAAAAGTTATTTTGAGAGGAAATAACTCCACCTTTACCTTGGATAAGTATACTACTCCATGAAAGTAAATAAAAATCTTGTCCGGCAATAGCAATGTTAGGTACAGAACTACTGATAATTAGACATTGTTGCAGCAGACAAAGTGACACTTACCGGTTCAAGTTCTCCACTGATCAGTGTGTGAGGGAAGGCACAACAAGTACAAGAGAGTGTTTAGTACAGTACATAACAACTGTTGCTCATCTAAGTGTTGCCAGTTTGTTGTTGGCTCTTAATACAACAAAACTCTGTATAGGCTGGTCACACAGTTCTGTGCTTACCACACCACCTCATTATGTATTAAGACTTATGTTCCTGGGTCAGATACCCGTCCGAGCAGGCAAGTTCAGCACTGACACAACATACTGCTAGCCTGCCACAATCGACAGTTCATGTCTGCACACTTGTTCAGCAATCATCAATTCACTATGGCATAACTGATTTGTGAGAACATTTCACTCAAAGTGTTTTCCAATCAAGTGTTTTTAAGAATAGTTTTACCAATCAGTAATTGATTGAAAATATTTTACGCTAAGAGAACAATTTAAGGCCCAGCAAATTCATCAGCAGTAACTGGTAGTAAGTTATAAAAATTATCAGGGTGGCCACAAGAGTTGATTGAAAACAGCTATTCATATTCTTTAACATTTTTCAAACTTTAAGTTATCGCTTCAACAATACTGCTGACATAGGTTAAGTAAATTATTGTTTTGCAATTTATTCCAACTTTCCAGATTCCACAACGTTCAAAAATTGATTCATCCCTGTTACGTTCCAGATCCAGGTGGTCCAGGACGCGTGTGAACACTGAATATAAGTTACTAAAGCTGTTGTACCTTGTGCAAGTCTTGGTCGACCACCTGAGCCCAGATGCGTGCAGGCATGTGACTTGTGTCTGCCACACACAACACTGTCTTGGTGTAGTTGTTGTTGTGAGGTGCCGTCGTCATTGACCCGTCCGGGAACATGTCTACCAACACAATAGCGTTCTCTCCACCCAGCTGTGACAACTCAGGGTGGTTCTGTATGTACCAGTCTGCGATACTCGTGCACTGTCCGTAGATCCGCCTCACTGTGCACAACAACAATGTCAGTCAAATGCTGTCTCAGTGTAGCCTACCTATCCAAGAAACATGACTCATTATGAGAAAGTGACATTAGTTCTTATAAAACTGGAGGCAGAGAAAACTACCGAACTGGGGGACACAGAACGGCAGTTAGTGAACGTTGACCTTTCAGGTATGAGTTCAACTTGTGAACAAGTTACCAAATTCGATCAAAAGTGCCTTAAGGCTTTTAAAGCTTGTCTGAAAAAATTTTGACAGAAGAAGCATTTTTTAATACAGACGACTTTATGGCACATGACTGGAAAAATGCGAAACAAACTGACTGACTACAGGGCTAGAGTGGTACAATTCAAATGAATGAGAGAGTGAATGCCGAAAATGTATGTCTGGTTGGGATTTGAATGGTAGAATGTGTAAAAAACTTTAGCTTTTTAAATTACAGTAACTGACATATGCATAACATGTTCAATGTTGACTCAATAAACAATTTATTTATTTTAAGTTTAAGACTACCAAATTGAGAAACTTTTTATGTTTTCCTTAGATTGAATTAACACAATATTTTGTATTGCCATGGGAAATATGATTACCTAAGCTTGTCTTCATAGTCTTGCCGTCGATGACCACATCCTCTGGGTTTGTGTTGTTGCACCAAGCCAACATCGTCTCTACACTCGCCTGAAACGTACCACTTTGATATTAACATTGAATAGTAAACCTATCACTGTCATGATACTCGTTCTTTAACTAGTTATAGAATCGATTATCACAGACTAGAATTATTCAAAAAATTGCCATCTCAGGCCGGAATTACATTATTTCAACTCCCCAAGAAATTGCAAGGTCTTCAAAATTCTGAATTGTTTAAGACGGAACTTAGAAATTATCTTGTTAGTTTACAGGAATTTATGGACCACTCACACCGTTAGAAGTCTGGTGTTCTAAAATACATTTTACTAGTTTTAAATTCAAATTGTACAATAATTGGCATAATATTTACTGTAGTGGCTTGTAATTTTTGTTCATAAGTTGTAATTGTTTTTTGTTATTCAATGTTGTAGGTGTTTAAGTAAGTACCTTTAAATAAAACTCATGAAAGCTGTACTTTAAATTACTTTTCTACATAATTGCCATTAATATTGGAGAATCGGCTAGCCGGTCATAGAATTTGTTACTGACTTGACCACGCTTCAGGTGCTTTTCCGTGAAGGAACATGTAGAAGCTAAAGATCTCTGTGGTGTTCAAATTGTTCCAACCAAATTTCGCGATAAAATCTTACATTTCGAAGCAAAATGACACCTTTAGTCAGCATGTTTCAGTTTTTCCACTCAATGTCACAAGGTCTCTGAATTGATGTGTCAACAACACCCCTTCCTGTCCCAAAACACTGTGCACATGATTTTTGGGCACATCGCTTGTTTGAACTTGACTTTCCTGGACGACTTTCCTTGTCATGAACATGGAGCGCCATCTTTAAACGCCAGTAACCCATTTTCTTGTAAGACACTGCCCTGCATCGATAAACATTGCTTTCAGGCCTTTGGCACTGAGAAAATTAATCACAGATCAAACTGCAGTCGGGCGGACTTTTGATACGGATGCATTTTAAACTGTCACAGGCAAGCGTACGCATCAGCTAAAATGGTTGTGTGACCAATGCAGGCTGAACGCCGACGAATGTTTTTGTATATTGGGAAATAAAATGTTAAAATAGCACCTATAATATTCTAGTTTTAGTGACTAGCTAAATTGTGAGAGGAATAAATTTGGACAAGTTCCTGAGAGCCTAGGGTAATGTTTTTTTTCCTATCGACATTTGATATAACATTTACAGTGTAGGCCTAGAACTTTAAGACTACGAGTCCTAGGGCTAACTTGGCCTAACCTAGATTTTGTTTTCATGGCAAACACTTCTAGCACTCTACTTGACTTAGTGTCAAGTCAATTGACACTTATCTGCATTTGTTAAAAAAATTCAGTAGCCTACCTTGACACTGCACTGGAACTCTTCCATGAAGGAGCCAGATTTTATTGGAACTTTCTTCTTGCACTCGGTACAGAGCCAGTTAAACTTGTCGATGATACGAGCTTTCTTCCAATGCATCTCAAGCCCATTGCATGTCGGGGTCGGACACTTCATTGAGCCCAGCAGCAAGCCTACCTCTTTCATCCAATCACACAGCTCACCTTCCCGGCCCTCTGCCAACAGTGGCTTCACTGTCTCCAGGAACGTGTCTTGACCCCTGCAACAGCAACCAGTTAGGCCTAACTCACAGAAAACATAGCTCATTTATATGCCAGCTGAAAAAGCATGTCAAACCAACATGTCCATATTACTCACAGCTCAAACTAAGCATACTGAATACACAATAATAATATTCCAATCAAATGGAATCTAAATTCTGCATTTAAACACATTTTAATAATTATGAAATAGACAGCGCCATTTAGTAAGGTTTGCAACGTATACAAAGTAAAGGTCTTAAAAACTAATAGCCTATTTAATAACATATACACAGCACAAAGAGATTACACACTAAAATCAAATTCAAGTTATGAAGCTCTAAGATATGATTCTGACTGGTTTTAACCTCTTCAATCACAGGCTAGGCTCACCATTGGAAAGCACCAAGCATAATGAGCCAATAATTAGTCTGTAACTTTACTGTAAACAAAGTAATTTGTAAACGATAATAATACAACTATGAATTCAAAGACAAACACAAGATGAGAAGCAAAACAAATAACTAGGTGTAGGATAAAATAGTATGATTATAATATAAACACGAGGCTACATATTCAGGGAACTTGTTGCTCAAAAATCAATATTCTGAATTAGTCTGCCATTGTAATAACAAAGCACTTCCTTATAGATTAATATTCAATAAATTAGAATACATTATTAGACTTACTGGTCAATCATCTTCATAGTGTCATAAATATCGCATTCAATCATTTTAGTATTGGCTTATTGTGTTAACAATTAAAACTATTAATAAATTAGATTAATTAATGTTAATTAAACAATGCCACCACCACAAGCAGAACTACAAAAGCGTCGCCATTTTCTCTGTTTTCGTGTTTTCTTTATGCTCGAGTCTGAAAGAAATACTCAAGCAGGGCTGCCACTACAATGTTTCTTACACTTTTAAAGCGGCACTGGTACAGAGAGGTTTACTATATCTGATATAATGTAGAGGGCCTCTTTCGCTTCCTAATATTAGGCAACCTATCAGAAATATAGAATAAAAATAATGTATTGTCAAAATGTGCAAGAAGTTTTGTTTGGTAAAAGGTCTGCGTCAGTAGGTCAGTGAGAGAGTTGCGACGTCCGGTGTGGAGGGTCACGGGTTCGATCCCCGACCCAGGCACATGGGTTTAGACCGTCTTACCGATAAGCGCTTTTGTGCTCTTACAAACCTAGATTTTTACCCTTTAATTAGTTGGCATAGTCTTTTCCGAAACCATTAAAACAATACTGTAGTTTGAATTTAAAACTAATAATGGTTTTGTGGAAGACAATGATAACTAGTTGAAGAAGTTTAATATGTCTTCATCTTTAGTAATCATCTAAACCTAGATTAAGACGAATTAAAAATATTTCATTAAGAAGATGAGACATTCTCAATGTGTAGTCGGTACACTATGTAACGTACGCTATGTACAAACACCGTTTTACCAAAGTGTTTAATTCCAACATATAAAATTGATTTTTAAATAAAAACATAGACATCGAAATGTTGAATAAATATTAAGAATGCCATAAACACAGCATTAAACAATAAACATGACACAACGCCTGCAAATCTGGACACGTGTGCCACCCAACCTCTCCGTGTCACTGCCAGCTTTGAAGGAACTTCTGTTCCAGAATTATTAATGATTTCACTTCAAACACATATCTGTGACACGGAGTATTATCAAATAGAATACATTTTAAATGATGACCTTCTTCATTCAAAGTTTTAGATTGAGCATAGTTTTGTATTCGTCTATGCGTTGAAATCAAACTATTAGTAAAAAATACGCAATTCAATTCTTAATTTATTTTCATGTCTTTCAAACACATGGTTCTTGCTATCCATGACCGAGATTAGCAATATATTTCAAAATAAAAATCCTCCCCCTCCCCAACTATTGAAAACTCCCCATTTTCGAAACCTCTTCCCTTCTCTCACCCTGTCCACATAGAGTGACTGATACGCGTTCTAATAGAATTGGGTAGGAAACCAAACTATTCCTATAGGCTATCTTAGGAAATAATAAACGTCTTTGATACTTTGCTTTGAGACACTGACAACTCTAAGATGGTATATGGGATGATGGTGAGTGTGATGAGATGTAATCTTGTTACAAACCAGGGCCGACTGTCCGCCAGTTTGGACCAACGGGCAACGGCTTGTCGTGACTTCCGAACCATGGGAAGTGGCTATCGTGAAAAGTGATCGCTGCTCAAATGTTGACTTGAGTGTTGACGTGACCGGCTCTATATCAGCTGGTCACGTGACCTGGCAGAGGCTGTCAACGGCCTCCAGTGAACTCCAGCTCCAGCAGTGAGTGCCGTTACTCCTGGAGACTCCAGCAGTCTACATCATGTCTCGCTGGAGTCTACTGCTGGTCCTGGCTGTCACTGCTGCCGCCCCTGCCAAGGACGCACTCGCCTCTGACAAAGGTATGAGTCGTGTATACAGGCTGTTCAGAGAACAGTGCCTTAGTTTGTAACAAGACTACACCTCATAACTCATTACTACCACTCATCCTTCACCACATATTTGCCTTAAAATACCCTCATGAGAGTGGTCTCAAATAGTGATATAGTGTCACACTTTTGGGTTGGATTCATCGGGTCAAAACATAAAAAAACATCGAGAATTATTTTCTCCAAAACCACTTTGTTTACTAGATATATGTCATGTACAGTAGTTGTTTCACTAACTATTTGTTATTTCCCACCTCCCACACCATTAATCTGATTTGACTCATACTTAATTTAAGTTTGTATCTAAGTAAGACCATTTTTGGAAAAAATTACAAACTTATCATTTTAAAATGGTGGCTTTTTAAAGGAATTGTTAAAGCATTTTTGGCGTACACCTTAATTAGCGAATAAACGGTGAAGTTTATAAAACATGTAAAGAATAACGTTTTTTAGACAATAAGTTAACTATCTATTGACACTAAAGTCCTAAAATCGAGATTGAGAAACAACAGAGCTACAGTATAGGGGATCTCTGGTTGAAAACCGGCAACTTTTACATTGTTGCCTTGTTTTTGCCACGGTTTCCACTCTTACATTGTTGATTCCAAGTAGAATTTTATGACCTTGGTGCCAATAAACAGGTTACAAATTTTGCTTCAAAACGTAGCTTTTACATTTTATTGTGAACCTCTCCGTATATTCGCTAACTAAGATGGACTTTCTAAAAATAGGATAAAATAGCCAACCAAGGACACGACGTAATGTAATGTTTACAGAGCGAGAGACAGAGGACATCGTGTACGACCAGAGACAGAACGGCACAGAGAACCTACACATTAGCCTGAGTGACGTGATGGTGGTGGTAGCTCCTGTAGAGAGTCTCACCCCTCTGGCCATGGACACATTCAACTTCCTGGCCCTGGGGGCAGCCACCAAGGACAAGGACAAGGGGGAGTGTGGTGAGACCGGAGCTAGGTGCAGGAGTGCTATCAGGTGAGTAGCAACACATCAGCTGTTTGTGAACCGCTCCAGTATCTGTCTCATTACTCACTCGTACAACCGGTTCTTCACCTAGCGACAATCATCATAATGACTGCACAGTCACGTTTTGCAACCTCATCATCTATACAAAATTTAAATCTATTAAATCTGTTTAAGTCACGTGACCCAGCGTGCTCATTGCACTGCTGCTGAGTTCAACTCAGGGGTTTCATTATAACTAAAGGAGTTTTGGTTTAAATTTAAGTAAGCAATTTATTATTGGCTTTATCTTGTTAACAGTGGATTGCTACACGTTTTAAAACTATTTTTTCTACTTTATTTTTGTTGTTTTAATTTATAATATTTTATGTAGTCTAACCACTGTACAAAGACAAATTAATAATTTAAAAAGAATACAGGATGTCAAGTGTCAAACACTGGGAATATTTCTTTCAAAATGTTTGAGATAATTCCATGTCGAACTATATCTGCTAGTAACGGAATCAAAAATACACAATAATTAATACAATTCTTAGACCTTCGCGGCCGGAGCCACAACTATAATCTAGTTGAAACCCTCAGTATGGACTGTGGAGTACCGTATTCTGTCACTAAATTGAGCTACTGTACTTGCTGTCTACTATTGGCCACAGGGGTGCCAACTATATCGACGTTCTCATTGGCTATGACACTATCGAAAAGACTTCTTCAAGAATAGTTGCCAGATTCTTGAAAGTTTAATGCTGCCTTCTTTTTTGAAATTATTATCATTTTTAACCCTCTAACTGGCAAAAGACTATTTTAATGTCTTCTCTGATGACTCTCAGGGAATAAATTATCTGGTAAAACTAAGCGTTTGAAAGCCACGTGCCTGCGCCGGGAGTCGAACCGCACCGCACCCACTCAGCCACGAGTCTGATGATGTTTGTCTGGTTTCAGATCCAAGCTGAAGCTGTCCTCACTGCTGCAGCCGCTCATCAACAAACATCTACACCGGAAGTGAATCCTCCCCTCCCCCCTTCTACTCTCTCTCCGCCGTACATGTGTGATATTATTTATACAAATATACAGTAAATTATTTATTTATACATCTGCGTTGTTTGTATCTTACCTTATGCGTTGCATTTGTTTTAATACGAAGTGAAATGAGACTATCAACGTGAAGGCTAGGTTTGTGAATCCATTGTAACTAGGGTGGAAAAATTGTTCAATATTTCGATAGTTTAACTAAAGACCTGACAATAATTAAGTCTATGCGTCTTGAGAGAATTGGTTACAAAATTATTAAAACGTTAAAACTATTTTGTAGGTTAATTCGACGTTAAGGCTGCCCAAACCCAGGGTGACTGGCGGATTCACTTACAAAAATAAGAAAATTGTATAGCTAATAAAACAATATATTTACCACCAAATATATATTTCACATTTTTACTTCTCATGAGGGTATTTTCATGCAAATATGTGGTGAAAGATGAGTGTGATGAGTGGTAGTAATGCGTTATGAGGTGTAGACTTGTTAAAAATTAAGGCCGACTCTTCCTTAGAATGGGTCATTATTTATTAGCCCAATGACCAATGGAAATACAAGGACCAACGGCTTAACGTGACTTCCGAACCAGGCAGGTGATGGTCTGATGTGTCTAAATGATGGTGGGAGTTGATGCGGGTATCATCAGATGATCACTGAGACTATCAAATTTAGTAGTTAAGATAATTTATTACTTAAAAATTGCAAACTAATTACTGTTCATACTTTGTGCAACTTGTGTATTTTTGTCACCCATCTTGATGTCACCAAACAGACTGTCAACCATAGAGCAGGCCCCGATTTCAGGTTGCAGGCGCCCTGGGCAGACCATTTTTTCCGCCCCCCTCACTTACCATCTTCATCTGTCTCCCACCTTTTGACTCGATTCTTCTCCAATTATTGTATCCCGACTTTAAAATTATTATTCGGGTGAATTAAAACCTACTTGACTACTTCTATAGGTATAGGCCTTCTTCAGTTTGAATAGGCTATTTTGTAATTTTGTACCATCATTAATGATACATATTGCTTAAAAGGTAATCTGGTGAGCAAAGATTATTTAAAACTAAAGACTATTTAATAATGAACTGCACAATACTACATTTATTTTTTACTAGGGTACATAGTACAGGGAAGGAAATACATACATATAGAACAAGATTGGCAAATAATTTTTGAATTAACCAACATAGAACCGAGGTGTACTCTAAGCTTCCTTAGCAAGCAGGAGTCACTTTATTCAATAAACTTCCTACCACATTAAAAAATTTTGATAATTGGAAACAATTTAAAAGCAACTTAAAGAATTTTCTAATTTTGAACTCATTTTACAGGATTGATGAATTTATTGAACACTCAGTTTCGTGTGTGAGCTATCAAAATTGAAATTAATTAGACTTTTTGTTGTTGTTGGTGGTTATATTGTAACTAAATATACAATATTTTTATACTATTTTGAGATAAATTCCATAGAATTTCCATTGTCTAGGGGTTTTAAATATATTTTGTAGTTTCAAATTTAAGCCAAAAACAAAGATTCTTGTACAACCAAAAAAAAAATAGCACTAGTGCTGCCAGTGCCAACTTAAAAACACAAAATATCCCTTCTCAAAAGTAGAATTTCCCATTTCAACTAACATGCACCAAATCTGAAAATTTGCCGCCCTGGGCACATGCCCAGTTTGTAAATCCTGCCATAGAGTAAGTAAAGATACAGAGTGGCAACTCAATAGTATTCCTCTGTGCCAGGCGACAGTGCTGCTGTCTGACCCGACAGTAGCTAACTAACTCTCGTGCCATGGCGGGAAACGCTATAACCTCTTCCTATTGGTGGTAAATTTTAAATCCTAATGTGTTGTCTTGTTTTCTAAAACAAACAAAACTTTGATTCATCTGTTCAATGTTTACTTATGGTTTGCAACTATGGCAATTGGCTTTAAATTGTCATAGACTTTTAATGACTTATTAGTTAATATATTTTCTGCCATTAGGTATTTAATATTGATTTTGCAAACAACAGAAAACACCAAACATAAATCAAAGTTTTATTTGTATTTTTATGGTTTTGAAGTAAATTTACTTTGAGATAAAATATCATACTTAGAAACTTATTTTGAATTTACAATGAGATTTCTAGTTTCTACCTATTATAAAGTCATAAATATATAATTGTTACTTCCTTTCAACATTTTGAAAGATCTACATAAATTCAACAATTTCTAGGATAACAAACTAATATTTTATTTTCACAATATGTATAGTAATAAATGGCAATATTTGACCCAGTTTGATAAGAATACTCGGAAATCTTCTGATCGAATTTGAAGTTATAATATGAATATCACAATTCTTCTCTGCCTCTCTTTGACCAATTCAATTATTTAGTACAGGATTTGAAACATATCGGATTTCTTCTACCTGAAAAGAAAGCACTTAAAATAGTAAATTGCTATGTACCAAATTAATAAGTATATATTGATGTAAACCATAAAATTGTATAAGCACTTACGACAAAAATTCAAAACTGGAGACGTGAAAATAATTTTTTTCGTTTCAAATTATAATTGATTCTGTAATGAGTTTTGCTAATTAAATATTTTTAGTTTAGTTTGGAATATTGGCAAGTTGTCTCTATATATTAAATGTTAAGGTAATTTGTTAATTAATTGACAACGTTGAATGTTATATGTTTTTCATAAAAGGATTATTACCTACAACTAATTTTGTTTGAACAGCTATGATATTTACTGTTTTTGGGATGATGTAAAAGTATACAATTTGAAGTCTCTTGGGAAGTTTAATAGAGATAAGACATCTGCCAGTAGGAACAATCAATGGTATGATTATGTTATATATCTCTGTTACATTTTTGTTTATAGACAAAACATTTCTGTGTACATTACTTCACAAATATTTTACAAAATGTACTGTGTTCTTTCCAATCAGCAAAGCCATTTTACTACTAGACATAAGTTTATCAATTATAAGCAATTTACTTCAATCATTAGTTTGCTTCTAGTATCAATGAGCAGAAATGGACCGTGCACATCTTGCAGAGAAGCTAAAGAGAGCCACACTATGAAATTTATTGTTATGGAATTTACTCCGGTGACTTGTCTACTTTCATAGTGTGGCTTGTGTTTGTAATATTGTAGTTTTGTTTTCTCTAGGCTATTCCTAAATTCTAAGATTTAATTTGTTGATTGACTTAACAACTACATGTTGTTTGGTAGAGTTTGACTGGTCAGCTACGCTGACTACTTTAGGCTAGCTCATTTTCTAATGTCCTGTGTTATGTTTTAGGTTATTTTCACCTGAAGACGGGATCAGATTGCAGATCACGAAACGTCGTGATCCTTTTTGTTCACTAACGATGGAAAATGTCCGCAATAATAGTTCAACTTCTGAAGTAGAAAGTGATGTGGTTAAGAATGGGTACCGTCAAACAGCGTAGAGCTAGGGAAACAGAGCCAGAAATCGGGATGTTGAACACCCGGTGTTTATGATAATCTCTTATGTTATTATCGGAAAAACAAAGATGGTTAGGTAGAAAATTTAAAGTTAGAACCGCGTTCAAAGCACAGACCACTCTCTGTATTACAGTATATTAACAGCGTAAACTTTAGTTGTGATAGAAAATACTCGTGCTTAGGAGAGATAAAAGACCATAGAATGTAAGAGTCAAAAACCTGATTCACTCACCAGAACTCTAAAGAATGTCCTCTCCATTGGCTGTACATGAGTGGGATTTTTGTATTCTCTGGTGTTTACGGTTGGTCGGTCTGATTCACGGCTGTGATTGGTCGTTCACTGCTCCGAGCCAGCCAATCAGTGTGCAGCTGTCACTGGCCGTGGACCCGATACGTTCGCAATACTATTTCAACCTGAGTAACTGTTCAGTATACAGGGTGTCGCAACTGATCTACGAGCTTCCAAAGCATTTCTTTCGTAAATATAGAGTGAAGAAAGCCCCGTTTGGAAAGGCTATTAAATGTATATTACAAACCCTGTAATCTAGATACATGTTTTTTTTATTAAATGCTTAAAAGTTAGATTAGATCCGGGCCAAGGGCTCCCTTATCAAAATATGTGAAAAGTATGTAGTAATTACGGTGTCTAATCCATCTTAATATAAAGAGAGAACTTGACTGCCGCGCTCCAGTGGTGATCTTATTTTATTTTATTTTAAAGTCATAAAACAATTATGGAAATTGTGTTGACTAGTGAAATGAAATGAACATGATTTATTAGTATGGAAAGGATGGGTGAATAATACAATAATACATTTTTACATCTTACAAACTATGCCAATGTACCAGTTGTTTAAACCAATCAGAAACCGGTTTATTTATATACATAAATAAAGTTTGTATTCCAAACAAAAACCAAGCGTATAAAAAAAAGGCGCAAAAATACGAAAACAAATAAAAAAGCAAACAAAACACACATAAGAAACATAACAAAATTACTAAGTAGAATTTTAAATATTTTATTAAACACTGTAATTTAGTATAAATTATTCGTGATTTACTTACTTACTTGATACTTGTATCCTTTGTCTGTGACCACTATATGGATTGACTGCGTCAATAATAAGATGAACTATATACACTCTGCGTCTAACTGGCTGCGTCTTAATTTAGTATATACAATATTTACATGGGTCAATGAGAAGCGATTAGAGGCGCGTCGTTCAGCTCGCTGAGGGAGTAAAGCGGTCTCTTTACCAGTATCTCCTTTAATCTTGCCTTAAAGACTTTGTTGGTCAAGATCCGAAATTCTTCAGGTAGAGAGTTGAAGATTTTCAAGGGAGTTCGGATAGCTTTTTAGTGTAGAGCTGAGTCTGCATCGAGGCACATCGAGATCTTTGGCACGGCGAGTAGCGTAGTTGTGCTGGGTCTCTCTCTTTTGGAATCCTCCGATGTTTTCTTTTAAGATCATAAGTGCACTATAGACATATTGACTTATGACTGTGAGGATCCGAAGTCTTTGGAAAAGTGGTCTGCAGTGATCTAGGTGACCTGAGCCCGACATAATTCTAACTACTCTTTTCTGCAGAAGCAGTATATCATGAGTGGCAGGAGAGTGTCCCCAGACCACAATCCCATATGCTATATGACTGTGGAAGAGAGCATAATAGGTAGACACTAAGTATTGTTCAGTAAGATCGTTCTTTAACTCCCGCATTATTATGTAGAAATTATTATATCATAATTTAAAACAAATCTTTGTGTTTTTACATTTTATTTGATTTATTCTTAAATTATTCCTCAAATTATCTTCTAAAAATCCATGCACTGAACAAATCTTCCTTTGTAACAGTTTTTATCACCAATTTTTAAATAATTTAATACTACTGTATTTTCAAATTGTATTTCAGTGGGTAATTTGTTAAACAATTGTATGGCCCTTAACGAGTATACAATCTGTTTTTTGTATGTGTTGTGTGGATGACATGATTTCAAAGATAATGTTATCATAGGTAGATTGCGCGTAGATGGCACACGGCTGGGGCAGGGAAATCAACATAGTTGCGTCAGGCAAAGCACAAATGGGGCTGTTATCTCTTGTCATCTTGACTTTGACTCTTAGGCTCCACATGCTCGAGTTTGTTCGGATGTCGATTACTTGAATGTGACCAAATCCTGCGATTTTCCAGAACGAACAAACTTTCACGTGCGTCAATGACTCTACTTGAGACTCTCGCAGCGCTATCTGTGCTTGGGCTGCCGAACTGTGATTGATTTCCTGCCTCAGCCATAGGGATCTATGCGCAATCTACCTACCATAACTTATGTCTTTGAAGATATCAACAGATGGTTGAATGCTAATATCGCGTTCGACTACTAGCTAAAGGGGCTCAGTGTGATGTTGTATAACAGAGACAACTTGCAAGGATAAAAAAACTCAAGCGTAATAAAACATATTTAAACACAAACAGGAAACAACACTACAAGCACACAAACACACACACAGACATCACAGACGATTACCGAGTAGACAGTAGAGGTGGTGGTGGGGGGGTTACTGTAGACTTTCAGCTGCTAGGACCAACCGCTGCGACAAACTGAAACAGAAGAAACAAAATTAAGAGATAAAAATAACAAATAATAAATTAAATTGGGAAATTGCGAATGAATGTAGGCGACAAATTCACATTAGCTTGTTATGTAGCCTACATTAGGGCAGTTTAACAAAAAAACACCGATTGTTGTTGGTGTAAAAAATCTAATTTTTAATGTACAAAATGTTGTGGACCTCTCAGCCTACCAACGTGACGGTGGATAGTGTGTGTGTGTGAGTGTAGGTGTCAGCACTGATGTGGTGTATCAGCTGATTCGGCATGTCACGGCGGAGAGAGCACAGCCAAGGAGAAAGCACAGATCATGCACTGCAGTTTCTCCCTCACAATGGCACATTCCTCTATGCGCGTCCAATTGACAAGAGGTCCACGTCTCCGCCAGAGTTGATAGCGGTCACATTTTTTGGCACAACCGGACCTCAAACTCTGGCTGTCAGATTTGACAGAAAAAGTGCGCGGAGTTGGTCACGTGATCGCCGTGTCGGTTGCGGCTGATTCTTGTTTGGACGCGCGTCTGTCCAGAATACATAAAACAAACTTAGGTTCGGAAACAATCTGAACACACTGGACACTAGTAGCAGTTGATTCTACTGGTGTGTGCGACATTTGCAACTAAACAATGTTTCTCTATTCCAGTTGAAAATGTTTGCCTTGAACAAAAATGTAGCGGCTTGAAGAGTTTTGAGTTTTAGACCGCCGAAGTTTCAGTTGAGACTAACATTTTGAAGTCAGGTTTGCTCTCTACTAATACCGTTTATCAGATGCCAAAACTCAACATAGTCTCTTTCAAAATTATTTTCAAATTAGTTTACTCCGACTACATCTTAGGCTTCCGGTATCTTACCGCGTCATAAAACTAACAGGTTGTCAGTGTTCGCCCATTTTGTGATGTGACATCCTCAATAATGTGAGTTTTATGACGCGTTATGATACTGGAAGCCTATAATGTAGACCGAGTATTGACTTCATGTAGTTATGAACAGTTAGGCCGCTCTACTCTGAGTTCAAATCTCTCAAACTTTAAACACCCTCCATTTTGTTACGGACCATACTTTTCAAATGGAATTTGTACCTTTCGATTCTACTTACAAAGTCCTTTAATTTAATCTAATGACTTTTAATCCACCTTTGTATGTGATACACACATCGTGGACTTCTCCCTTTAGGTTGAAATGAGTAGATGTAGAGCAGGAACCAGAACCTGTATTCTCGGTGATTCTACTGATGACAGACTAACACTATATGTACCTGTTGGCGGCAGACAGGACGTGGACGCAGCGGTGATGGATGACACTGTAGGCTGCACCCTGAGGACACCTGGAGTCCAGGAGCTCGTCCCCCAGGCAGTACTTGAAGAAGAGGAAGATGAACACACTGACCAGCAGCACGTGGAAAGGAGTGCAGTCCGCCATCACGAGAGAGAGTAGAGGACGACACTCCAGCAAGTCAAGCTAAGCTTCCTTCAGACGAGCTAAGGTTCCTGGAGGTACTGTACAAATCAAGTACAATAATTACGCAAAGATAATTAAGAACTTAATAATAATAATTTATAAGTCAAAAATAAAACTAATAAACAAAAACAAAACAAATCACACTAACCCTGGTAAGAAACAACCGATAAAAAGGATCATGTAGGCCTAAAGTGATAGTTAAAATAGAAAGTAAAATTTAGACACAATTTGACTAGAATCCTCCCATTGTATACAATGAATTTAACAATAAACAGTTCTTTAGCTCACGCTTAAATATTTTTAACTTTCAATATGCTTGATATATTCTGGTAGTTTGTTAAACATCTTTTTACAAAAATGTATCGGCAATTTGTTAAACATGTCTAATATATTGCTATCAGAATTTAAGATATTTTATTACGCGTATTATATAAGAGTCCCTTGACTCTACCAATCGAAATTTTGAGAAACAGAATAATAAAGTTTTCAATATATAAAGTGATGTTGTTGTTAAATTCCGGTTGATTTGAAGGCATTTTAAAGACATAATGTCTTAAGAAAAGATAACGCGCATCAACTAAGCACTTTCTAACAAAGTGTTTTTCAGACGAGAAGTGAATTCATTTCTTTCCTTATAGTGCAAGTATATATTTTTGATATTTCCTTGAATTAAATTACGTAAAATATTCTTATCAACAAGAACTATGTAAAGAACTCCACAGTAACAGAACAGCCGTATGTAAAATACATTTTTAACAGAGCAACAAAAATACGTGTTAAATACACGACTGAGCAATCAAGTATCAACTGTTACAAGTTTATCTCGCGGTCTTCCTTACACTCTTATACTGATACAGCAAGTATCGTAATTTCTTATAGCATGTACTACCAATTGTGTAGATCACTTTCAATCGTATTACGCTATTATAAAACTTTACATACAAACAATCTGACACCTCTAAGACAGGGACTCAATTTGCCCTCAGTTCTTTTAAGAGTGCGCAGTAGTGACCGTGACCTTGAGTTTCGTCCCATAAGAACAATGTAAAACATGCAATTTCTTGGGGCACTTCACTCCTACAGTTTTTATCAGATTATCATTTAAATCACCATCAAAGTACAGGGTAAAGAGTAAAGACTGACAGGTGACTAATAATATTCTTACTGAGTCAATAATCTTAACAAAAACAGGGTTTTATTGGTCCAAAAATTCACTTACATTATAAAAACGTGCTGAATCAAATAATGCTTTAGTCTAGTCTTAAAAGTGTTTAAATTTTGCTGAGCAGAACTTGAATCCAAAGAAGGTGACATAAATCCAAAGATTTAAGACATTTTTTGTCATTCTGCTCTGAAAACAGCTGCTTTAGACACAAGTACCGTATTGACAGCGCTAAAGTGTCCCTAGGGAGAAAAAGGTCATTTTAATGATCTTTTTGTGGCACGGACATCAGCTGGTTCAACGAGCTTGTTTTGAAATTTAACACTGACGTAGAGTAAATCAGTGCAACAGCTGTTTCTTCAAAACATTATAATTCAGACTGCTGAGCTCAAAACTATGTTTACTTAATTAATTGTTTATAATATTAAAACATTTATTGACATTTATTTCTTATTATTATTTGCATCATGACAAAAAATATCGTTCATCACTCGGCCCGAAAGTGTCTTTTTGACCCTCGTGTCAAAAAGTGTCAATTTAGGACCTAGTGATGAAATATACTATTGTATTAGATTTTCTTGTTTTTACTCTGAAACTGGCAGAGTTTTCAAAAAATTGGTAAGCGAAGTCACTGCAGTACATTGTCATCTTTGTATTAATAAAACCTATTTCAAAAAGATCTTACGGAAATTGAAGGCGTGATGTGTCTAAAGATAATGCTTGTTTTAATATTGTTCTTATGGGGAAAAAACAAAATGGCCGACAGGTAGGCTACTGTACAAAGCTAAGCACTTACTCGTTACTGTGTTGTACTGTATAGGCTACAGATGCTGGAGAGTACTGGACACTACTGGAGACTCCAGGAGACTGTGCTGGAGAAAGTCTCAGTACTGACTACTAGGAGAAAGTCTGGTGTGAGTGAGTGATGTGTGCCGGGTGCCGTTGTGTCCATCACTCAACACACTTGACACACTCTACCCGTAGTTCGCAAGTCACGTTAAGCCGCTCGGGCTATTTGATAATGACCCAATCTGGGGAACAGTCGGTCCTGGTTTGTAACAAGACTACATCTCATCGTCTATGCGTATACAGTCATGCGTAAACTTGACAATTTGCTACAAACCAGTATTTGCATTAAAATGTGATTTTATAACTGTAAATTCAATTTTCCCTCCTTATTTAAGTCCACACATCAAGTTATGACTAACAAATTTTCATCGGTAACGAATATCGATTATTAAATATTAGCTGTACGAATAATTACCCGATGGAAAAACAAGAATCTTGTCAAAAAATTACAAATAAAATGGATCACTATGAAAATTACATACATTTTTATTTGTGTCAAGAGGAAAGTAAATACGTATTGAGTTGACATGACATATCACATGCGGAATGCAAGGTCACACATGGCTTATCACGACCAACTCCCTCCGCTCGCACAAGCCGGTCAAATCGAATACTTTAAACAAATGTTAAATAATTCCGGTTCTCATTTGGTTTTGGACATGTCAAGGTATTGTTGTTTGTACACTAACTGATAACTGATAACTGTAATATGGTGAAATAGACTATTTTCAACATTGAAATACAGAACTAAATAGCTGAACAGAAAGGACCTGGTGGGCTTTACAGTTCCTCATGTACACAATTATATTTTATTATATGTAATCTAGTTCTTCCGGTTCACACCGCGTCAACACATTAAAATTAGCTTGATATATTCCGGTCTCGCTGTGGAGTATCATCTTCAGTCGATGATTGGCTAAAAATGAGATATACTTGCTGCCTGCTCTCCCATTGGCCACAGGGTTGCCAACCCTCCAATGGAGCAGATATATCAACTGTCGATGTTCTTGTTGACGCAGTCACTATCGAAAAGACTTCTTCAGGACTGGTTGCCAACTTCTTAAATAATTATATTTGATGTTATACATTACTCCGATCCGCAAATGGATGCTATTACAATACAAGACGATCTTATAGTGTCTTACGTAATAACAATTGTCAAACGCGTTTATATCTTAACCGGACACGCACGTCTCTGAATATTTTAGAAATACGAGTAGGCTTACGTTATCACTATCAGAAGAGAGTTGACCTTGATACAGATCTGTAGCACTTCCGCCGGAAACCAAACCTGCTGAGAGGAGTAAACCCCGTCGCGAAAGCTGTTATAAACAGCCGGTAAGAGACTCTCAGCCACCATACCGGAGCCAGCTGTACGCTTGTATGATATCATTGAATTCATCTTTGAGTTCAAACGTTAGTGTTTAAAAATAAATCCTCGTTTATGTGTTCCATAGCGCGCCTGTAGAACTAACTTCCAATCCAGCAGCTGAGTTGGCTTTCAAGTCTGTGAAATCAGCACAATTATTTACAGTCTTTATACCTCACTAGGGAGTAAAGAATTACAGGAAATTAAATTAATATCTTTATTACAATAATGAGCAATAGGAGAGTATCATAGTTGCATTAAACTTCAGTCTACTATTTAATAAATACAACTACATACACATAATACTAAGTATAGCGATAATCTGTACAATAATCTAAATGAAATCACAAAGCTTATAAGTCTATTTTAAATCGTCTAATCATAATATTGTATATTTATTACGACCACTAGCCGTTGTATAATTTAAATCAGAAATTGTAGTCAGAATCAAAAATATTTATTTTTAAATGAAAGTCGAAACATTACCCTGTAAACTAAAAATCATGAGCAATAAAAAACACAATTGACAGGTGTTTGGATACAGCTGCTTAGTATACCACTGACTCGATTATCGATTGCGAGTATCGATTGTTTCGCTGGCTGGGTCGGGAGCAGCGATGCCAAATCTGAGGGCCTCCAGGAACTTAGCCATCTCACCGCGGCTGAAAATAAAACTAGTTAATAAAAAATATATAATTTGCAACTACTCGTAAACTACTTAAACAGGAATAAACGATATTTATTGCATAATACCTTTCCTCAGATTATCAGACATATATGTGTATAATAAAGGCATAGAATAAAATGGTATAGAAAACCAACAAAACTCACGAGGCATAAATAGGTATCAGTGTACCAGTCTGATTCACGGCAGTGATTGGTCGTCCACTGCTCCGGGTCAGCCAAGCAGCTCGTCACTGTCTGGCGGCTGACCAAGCGTCAATCAGTGTGCAGCTGTCACTGGCCATGTACGTACTTTATTTCTCGTTTTTTTTTAATTTCGTAACGTTGTTGCACATGTTGTATTGTTTTCTACACTAGTTGTTATAAAATTAAAAATTTTAACGGGAGAAAATCTGAAGAAATTAAGGTTTTTGGTGACTGATCAACTTCCGCTGACTACTTTTAGGCTAGCTCTTTTCCCAATGTTTTGTGTTATGTTTTAGGTTACCTTTCACCTGAAGACGGGGTCAGATTCTACATCCCAAAACGTCGCGTACTTTTTGTTCACTCAAAAACGACCGAAAACATTCGTAATAATATTTTAACCTCAGAAAACTCAGGGGTTACTAGGGGTGGTGGCCTGCGCCAGAAATCGCACCCGCGACTTCGCGCACTCTGCCAAGCCTGACAGGAAGGATAGCGGTTTATATGATTGTACTTGGCTGAGAGCACAGAGTACACAGTTCGACACGTACACGTCTCACACCTCGTGCCAACAACACTGAGCAGCCTGAGCATGGACGGAGATGTAGCGGCCGAAATGTCGTTAAAACTCGAGCAACGGTACTTGCATTGTGAAAAACGTGTCTTGTTTAACGAGATCAAGTCCTCCCTAACGATTAACCTCAACCTTTACCTAGTGCTACGGCATGATCGCTTAACAAATTGTTAGTGGTGACTGCGGGGATCGAACCCACTTTAACCCGGAGTGATGAGCTCCGGGGTCGCGGGCGATACTAACCCGCCACGGGTCCGCATAAACACGTAGCCAACAATAGACTGGCTTAATGTAATTATAATAGGTAATTTCTGAAAGTAGTGATAGTTTGGGTTTAAATAGTAATGCCTCATATACCATAGTCTTATGTGATAACAGTTAATTGTTACCAGATAATTTAATTGCGGTTTCGAATTTAAATGTGCATTTTAATTATTCTAATAATTTTTTAAGTGGTTTTACACTTCATCAAACAATTCCATTAGTTTTAATTTCTTACAAATCTCACAATCCTGTTACAAATCCAAAATTAGATATAGAAATATTAGTTAATTGAGGGCAAAACATATAAATTTGTCAGTAGGCTGTTACAATACAAAAAGCAACGAAAAGAAACCCTAATAGATGTATGTAAACAACAAACAACAGTCTTCAACATTGGTTAAGCAACAATAAAATGAGGTGTTATTCATCAAGACAACTTGTACAGGGCGTGACACAGAGTACAAAGTCGACAGCTGATTATCTACAGTGAAGTGAGTCATTTCACCAAATACAGACTGATAAAACTGCAATAGCTGAGGTTGGCAAACTGATAAGGATATCTCGTCGCCAACCGGAGTGTGTATTGATTATTTAATTGCAAATTGCAAACTGAAATAAAAATTCTACGTGTAAAAGTCAAAGTGGGACTTGCCGACAATGCTGTTATAACCTCAGAGATCAGTAGAGTCAAACTATTATTTCTTGTTATTTTATTTGCTGAGAAAGTTTCTCGCCAGTGCTTTGCAATTCTACACTATCTATAGTTGTGAGCGTTTGTAGGCACTATGTATGTAGCCGCATTCAGTACCTCCAATTTTCCTACACATACAGGACCCTTGAGTTCTGTTTTGTAACCAAGTACCCAAAGAATAACAATTAACTACAGGGTTGAAAGGGTATATTGTAGAACAGATTTAGCGTGTTGACAGTGGTAAAACTGACAACTACGTTATAAGGGTTATGTACAAATAGGCTCGTATGAACTCCTACAGCTGTTACACATTGAGGAGAGATCACTAGTTCCATCCTACCCACAAACACAATAGCATAACAGTTTATTCCTAATAAAAGATTTAAATATGAATAAAGAACTAAGAAATACTTGGTCCTTTTTATCATAGGACCCTTGTTTGACTCTAAGGCGATACTTGTGACTCACCTCTTCCTGCTCCCTGGCGTCAGGCACGTCTGCAACTCCACATCCCACACTCCCGGGTGACACAGGCTAGCCATCCTTTGCACCTGGGGGTCACGTGACCTCTGACCCACTGGACCCATCAAGTCCACCAGTCCCGCCCACTTGATCACCTTGTCCTTCCTCTTCAGCACAGAGTCTCCAGATTCCTCACTCGGCTTCTTCACAGGCTCGTCAACTTTCTTCTTAGGCTCTTCTACAACTGGTTTGGATACATTCACGACATCCAGTGGCTTCTTGGGGGCTTCGTGCAGAACTGCTTCAAGAACAATTTCAAATTTAGGGGTTTCGACACTTCATCTGAATTCTTCATCTTGTCTTCAGAAGGGCTTTCTAGTTTGTCTGCCCCAGCCGTAGGCTTGAGGAGAGCTTCAAGGATAACCTCCTTTTTTGGAACATCTCTGACGATCTGGTCCAAATTGGTTTCATCTTTAACCGGATCATTTTTTGCAGGATCAGAATCTTCAAACTTATAAAGTTCTGTATCAGACTTCTTATCAGGTAGAGTAGGTTTCACCTCCTCTTCAGCAAGTTTCACAGCATCCCTGAGTTCCTCTGGGACCGACACCACCATGACAGACTCTTGCACCGATTCACTCACAGTAGGATGATCACTGGGCGTAGTACTCTCGGTGGTTTCTTCCTTCGGAGTCTCTGAAGAAATCTTCTCGGGCTTCATCTCTTCAACAGTGGCCACGACTTCCTCCTCCTTCTCCTCGTGACTCTGCTGGACCACCTCCTGCGACGCGGTGATCTCATTGTTGACCGTGGCCATGTCGTCCTTGAGCTTCTGCAGCAGTTGCAAGAACCCCTGAGGCTTCTGGTGCTTCTTCAACCCCAGCTCCATCAGCTGTATGTTGCTGGTCGGGATGAACACCACCACTATGTTGTCCAGCTGCGCGTGAATGTTCAGCTCTCCTTGTTGTCTCTGGTCATAGCTGGTCTTGTGAGGTGCTCCACTCACACTCACACACACGCACATGCACGCGCTCAGTGCTACCAACCACCGCCACATCTTAGCAGAGACTGGTGGAGTGGTGGTCCAGAGCACCGGCTCTGACAAGGTCAACAAACAAGTTCTTGAGTCGTTATATTGCCACTCCCATTTCCTCTCGCTGCTGGATGCTGCTGCACCTATCATCATCATCATCATTACTTCCTCTGAAGCTGAGGACGTGCATCTCCTAACTGTGAATCCCCGGGGTGGATGCCCTTGCAAATCTCTAATCAAGAGACGGGTTCAGGTTTGTGGTTTTCAGCTACAGAATTATGGTGGTTATTTGTTTGTGGTTCGTTCAACCTTGGGTTCACAGTTGGCAGAAACGTGATGTCTGAACGGTTCATTCCACCCTTTGTCCAGTCCCAACATTTCATTTAAAATTACGCATTGTTATTTTTTTTAAATATATACGTACGTTTTGCAAGTTTGCGGGGACACTTTGCGGTGTTGTTTATTTTGAATGACAATTTCAGATTTTTGAAACACTAATGTAATAACGTTGATATTACAAAAATACATAAAAGCGTAGATAAAAGCTTCAAAAAGTGATAATTTCCATCATTAATTGAACATTTCCAATGCTCATTTCTTTAATTATAACTGAGACTCCTTTCCAACACCTCTTGTAGAATATGGTCTGATGGAAGAGAGCGAATGTTTGACTTGGCTGTAAGTGTGTGTATGTTATTTATTGTTCATGTTTTTGTTTGTAGGTTTGTTATAATAATAATAACTTTTAAATACCATAAATGCCATAAATACAAAAACTTTTGCGTTGACAAAAAGCTAAAATAGGTAACAAAAAAACACAACAATAAACAAATATTTAAAACAAAACAAAGTAAACCACTAGTAAAAGTTAAAACCTAGTTTAATTTATCTTAAAATTTAATTAACATGATTCAAGGCCTGATCTAAAAATTCCCCAACAGAGTAGTATGAGCCTTCCAATAGATAAGCTCTTAACCTTCTTTTAAATAAGATAAAATTTTCAGTGGATTTAATGTTTTCGGGGAGTTTGTTAAACAATTTTGCACCTGCCTGTGATGGAAGTTTTCCATAAACGTGTAATCTATGAGATTTTTGTCTAAATTTATGAATTTGCCTAGTATTGTGTTTGTGAATTTGCTGACCTTGGACTAAATCACATTTTGTCAAACAGAAAAGAATAGTCTCATAGATGTACAAACTAGGCAGGGTTAGAATATCTAAAGTCTTAAATAAATCTCTGCAAGATTCCCGAAAACCCAATTTTGAAATTACTCGCAATGCTTGTTTTTGGAGGATAAAAATTCTTTTAATTTTGTAATCAGAACATGCCCCCATATACATATACCATAAGATAAGAAGGGATGAATAAGGTCGAAATAGGCTATTTTGAGTACATGCAATTTACAGTGGGAAGCAAGCTGTCTTAGAAGAAAAATCCCTGAAGATATTCTTGCACATAGGTGATCGATGTGTACAGACCAATTTAAATTTCTATCTAAGTGTAAACCAAGAAACTTTGTACAGCTAGTTTGTTTAAGCAAATTAGACCCTACATTTATAGTTGGAGTAATAGTTTCAAATGAAAGGGTATTTAGCTGAAAGTAAATAAAGTTTGACTTATTTAAATTTGTAGCAAGATTTAGGTTTTCAAAATACTGGACACAACTATTTACTTCTGTATTAGACAATAGTTCTAAATCTTCAATTTTCTTAGAAGAAAATAATAATGTTGTGTCATCAGCATATTGAACTAAATTGTTTAAATTTATTGTAGCTCCTACGTCATTAATGTATAATAAAAAAGTACTGGCCCTAAGATGGATCCTTGGGGTACTCCAAAGTTAATATTAGTTTCTGATGATAATACATCCTCTACTGATACTCTTTGAGTTCTAGCCATTAAATAAGATTTTAACCAATCAAAAGATAAACCTCGAATGCCATAGCTATCCAACTTCCTGAGTAATATAACTTGTTTGTAAATTATTACCAAACGAGCTTAAGACAGGAAGATGTTAGCCCTTAACTACAATGTTATTTGTTACGCACATGAAAATTGATCTAATAAACATATGTTACTATCTTATATGTATACCATTACTTTGGTTTTTAATTACTCTCGGTTTTCTGCTATACAGTTGTATTTATTGACAGTTCAAAAAAAAATGAAATACATATTTATACCTAGATCTACACAATCTCGCGAAATTAACTGTTAGATCATTTAGACCATCAGTTGTTTTGGTGAAAACTCCTTCCCTCCCCCATCCGGTAGTCTAATTTTGCAGGCTAACTAACTCGCCCAAGACTTTTACAAGAGAAACATTAATTTTTTTCCAAATTTTATGAAAATCTGACATAAAGATTCGACGTTTAGAGATTATCCACGTTTCATATGCATACGAGTAGGTGTATGTTTAGCAATTATTCAGTTTTGAAATAATGCTCAAAACGTATTTTGGGAGTCAGGATCGGTGCTTATTTCTTGGTCGCGGGTCTTTACAGTGCTGAAGACATGGATGTCGAATTTAAGATCATAACACTATATAGGTAAATATGAAGTGAGAGTATCATTAATATTCGGCACACAACATTTACTTTATTTTTACTCATGCAATAAGAATGTTAAATCTATTTAACTTAAAGCATGTAAATAAATAAATTCGCTAATGACCAAACAAGTTGTGAACAGGTGTGTGTGTGAGTGTGTTGGTGGGGTCAGGATCAGCTGTGAGCCGAGAGGCTGATGACCTCTAGAGACCGCAGGCCGGAGGCAGCACACCACACTCCACACCAGCACCTCCTAGAGTACACACCATGCACACCCTGGTGTTCCTCACCCTCTGGGCAGCCCCGGGCCTCTGCGGCAGTCTGCGCTACGACCAGGCACAGTCCGGAGACACCAACATCCGTCTCCAGATCAAGAATGTCGAGGTGATCGCCCTGCTCGACGACTCTGCCGGTGGCGAGGTGAGTGCACACGAGCTTACTTGACTAGCAGTTAGTAGTAGAACTAGCTGCTAGTCACAAGCTAGCCGCTAGTACAAGCTTTTACTTTATTCAAGTTAAACTGAATCGCTTTACCAGTCAAGATTATAGTTGATTTTAGCAGCGTTGTGAAAGCCGCAGTCACTACCTGACAATCTGTAGGCATTTGCGACCAACATATCGAGTTTTATTCAAATTAAAAATTATTCATTCAATTATACGTTGTATTACAAACTCCATTAAAGATACTGTTAATTAGATCTGTATAAAAAAACTTCAATTACTGCTAACACAATTAAAATTGTATAACTATATACGATACATAGGAGTATTCGTTCCAGGAGTAATTTGGTTAGCGACGATGTCAACTTTGGTTGCGAGTTTTCATTGTTTATCTGAACTGGTAATGTAGGTCTGATGTTCTGATCGATGGGATGGGAGTGTTGTCAAGTGAGCGGCACAGGTAAGAACGGTTTCTGGTTTATGATTTAAATCTGTGTAATATTAAAATGTCGGTAATGTAATGATATTGAAGCCAGGGATAAAACCCCCAGTGAATATGTTTATAAAATGCGCTCTTCTGTGTGTTCCTGCAATTGTCCGGATAGCTCTTGATTGTAAACGAAAACGCGCAAACAGTGTCCATCGCATGTAGAGCCTCGAAGAACGATTCCGTATCATAAACGTGATGTTATTAGAGAAGAGTAAATTAACCGCATTAACAACGTCGCTTTATCTGTCTTAAAGCCACTAGCTAGTAGCTACCACGACTTCGTGTCACCAGGGCTTGGCCGTTCTACAAAAGTTGACTAACCATAAAAGTTAATATTATTCTGATACTCGGTTCCGCATCCTGCACCGGACTTGAATACAGGGTGTTTTAAATTTAAAACTTAAATGCTTGGTCATTAATAAAGAAACCTGTTTTGATAAACTTAACTCTTAGGTTTTCGCGCCAAATCAGTTTCAGCCAATCAGGGACTCCACAGCGAGACCTAATTACTTATTTCAACGTAATTACGAAGTTTGGACGCGGTGTGAACCGGAAGAACTAGATTATAGCTGTTTGGATAAAACCACCAACAATATTACAATGACTTAAAATACAAAACGTTTCATCTACACTATGGTTTATGAATTAAAATTAACTTTAAAATTTGTATTTTAACGTTAACTTTAGCCTTGAATGTGTTTGATGTTTGTGCGTTTGTTTAGCAGTACGACTATGATTACAACGACTTCACAGAGAAACCCAGCAAGCCCTCCAGCAACGTGACCGGACTCTCACCTCCACCTCCACCTCCACCCTTGCCAGTGGAGGCTGCCTCCCCCAGTGAAACTCCTCTGCTAGGTGCTACGGACCCACCCTCCACCTCCACCTCAACCACAGCAGCAGCAGTCTCCTCCACCACCAAGAAGACACGTCGCTGTGGCGCCGGGTTCTACCGGGACACTCTGGGCAGGTGTCGCAGAGTACGTCGTCCCCATATACAGTAAGTCTCTGTACACGTAACTGGGTTGACGCAAAAACAGTTTTATGATAGGTAGATTGCGCATTGATGCTGCAATGGACTGAGACAGGGAAATCAACATAGTTGCGGCAGCTCGAGCACAGATAGCGCTGCCGTATTTCTTCTCCCTCGGTTCCAATACTCGGGTTTGTCTGATGTCGATGACTTAAAGGTGACGAAATCGAGCGATTTTCAACAACGAACTAACTTGCGCGTGCGTGAGTGGCTCTATTGGAGGCTTTAAAGAATTTCCTCAAAGTGCTACCTGTGCTTGGGCTGCAGAAATGTTGATTTTCTGCCTCAGCTATATGGCATCTACCTACTATAACACAATCTTTGGTTGGCGTTACGATGGGCTGCAGTAGTCAGGGGAAAGGGTAAATGCAATGATCTCGGACTCGCATCGGGCAACTCGTTTAAAGAAGTGTTTTTAAAAGGTTTTACATAGTATTGAATTGATCAACAAAGCAGTATTTAAACAACAGTACTTTTAAATTGTCCCAGTGAATTAGAAACCCCAAAAGTTGCGTTATTACTTCGGCGCCGCGTTGTTGACGGCGGACAGCGGAAACATACATTTCCAGACGCGCTCTAGGCCACACACAAGTAGTGAGTTTAACTGCGAGGTTTTGGGAAACCACACCCAAAAAAGTTCTCTGCGAGGGTGTTAAAATGCGTTAAATTGCTTCTGGATTACCAAAATTATTCGGAGGGCGACCCAACGCTGTTGCTGGGGGTAGTTCATACGTTTCAATAGAGACAACTACTCCCCCCTGTAGAAAACTCCACACTTTGGCGTCGTCTCAGGGCTCGAGCATTTAGTTGTTTGTAAACCTTTTTCAAAATATAAACAACATTTTCGTGGTTCAGGTATGCGTTTTTATATTGCCATAGGTATTGTTATATAATGAATTGTTATAAAATCCCAAATTATGCTATCATCGTCATAAGTAATTATTGTATCCTATTTAAATTAAATATTTAAATTCAATCAAATTCATTTGTCTTTTAATCTGAAACTAACTTTTACAAAACATAAACAAAGTAAACAAAACATTGTTAGCTATTTAAACAAAATAATAACCAGCTGGTTAGTAAAAGTAATACTTGCAATGAACAGTATATAAAATATATAACAGTAATCGTACATTTTAAACAAATAAAACAATATTTATCTTATAATCAAGTTCTTCAGGTTCACACCGCGTCAAAACATAATTACAATTTGCTTGAAATATTTCGGTATCGCTGACATACTTGCTGTTTGCTATCCTATTGGTCACAGAGCTGTTAACCGTCCAATGGAGCATGTATGCCAACTGTCGATGTTTTCATTGGCTGTGATACTATCGGAAAGACGTATTTAGGGTTGGTGCCAGCTTCTTGAAAGTTTTTAAACTTACATTCATCTAAAGCTTCAGTTCAACAAACTATTTACACTATTTTCAATGCGAAACGTTTCGCTCATTCGAGCATCCTCAGTGGACTTGCTGTGTAATTATATTTTCCTTAAAATACATTTTGTGACACAATGTTGTTGGAGTAAACTCCCTTTGGTACTTTGCTTTGTTTTGAGACACTTTCCACTATTGGATGGTATTTTAAGGTGAACACGGGATGATGGTGAGTGTGATGAGTGTTTTAATGTATGTAGTCTTGTTACAAATTAAGGCCGACTGTTCCCCAGATTGGGTAATTATTGATGGTTTGATAGCAAAAAATAAGGGTGAAGAAAGAACGTGGTTTGAAAGAGTATTTCTCTTGTTACAGGTCTCTTCTAGCAACGGCAGCAAGACAACAAGCCAACCAAGAAACCAACCCCTGAGTGAAACCTGACATATTGACGTTGAGTGCAGATGTACTAGGCTACATAAACTCCTCCAATTGTCTATCAACTATTCACATCTGTCAATAGCGGCGGTCACATACACTGTACATGTCAGTCTGTTTGCATTTAGTTAATTGTGAATGTAAACAAAACAAAAATGAATGTTTCTAAAGATTCTACTTCCAATGTATCCAGAAGCCTGGAAGTGAATCTTGTTTCTAAGATTGGAATTGTTTAGTAGACTTGTTAAAACACTGTGTGATGTTGTGTCTTGTGTTGAAACTCGTAGAGTCTCTCTATCATGAACTGAATTCTCTCTTTCCCTGAAGAAAGCAATATTTGAATAACTAAGTATAATACTGTTGTAAAACTATATTTGTATTCTGGAAAAACTGTTTATACAAAGCCTGATGAATTGACTCCGCGTTTCAAAGGCACAAACACTCATTGTAAACATAAAACAACTTAATAGCGACGGAAAATATAGCAAATATACAATATATTTTAACGTGTTGGTTTTCCTTCAGACATAAACCCATTCCCCATAGTACAAGTTAACATTTGAAATTATAAATAATGAGAACTAAAGCTATTAATTTCTTGATGTGGAGATTACTGGCAATACTTTACAAAGTATTTAAAATACCAAAGACCAATATTTACTGATATTTTCAAACCACTAAAAATATCACTCCATATTAGCCTTTTGTGTATAAAATATTTTTTACCTATATATATACATACGGTTTTTAACACGACCGCCTTTTGGTGTTATTGCAAATAAATAGATGCCGTTATCGTTCTCTAGAAACACACACATAGTTATGATTACGTACATTGAAAACAAAATATCATTCATTGTCATATCGCGGCCGAACAACTTGATGCTGAATGTTTCATTTGTGATACAATAGCTTGCGGATACAACAACAGTGACAGGGTATTTCAAGCAAATTATAATGATATTTCACGCGGTGTGAACCGGAAGAACTAGATTATAGCTTAGCAAATGAACCACATAAACTTAATATCTATTTTCGTTGAAATATTTTCATATAAGCATTGAACCCTGACAAAGAGAGAGAGAGAGTCCTCGCCTAGAATAAAGTTCATTGCCTCAATCATGTAATATGCAAGCAGTTACGCGGTCAATACTAACATCGAGACAACCGACAATCGATACCTTGAACTGTTCATTCGATTGTAACCACTATTATTTGTGAAACTGTGACAACAGATCAGACACTCCAATTCGTACATTTGTAAGCAAACAATAAATGGTTTTGATATGCGATATTTTTAATGTTTAAATGTTACTGAATAGATAATAATCTTAATTTGTCTATGGAAATAGACTAAAAAACGTGTCTGTGGGCGTGTTGTATCGTAGATTAGTGGACAATGGGTAGGCGCAAAGATTATGTTATAGTAAGTAGATATCGCATAGATGCCGCATGGCTGAGGCACGAAAATCAACACAGTTCGGCAGCCCAAGCACAGATAGCTGCTAGCACTGCCATCTCACGCCGCCTCCTCCCCCTTCGGCTCGACATGCTCTAGTTTGTCCGATGTCGATGACTTAAAATGTGACCAAATCGTGCGATTTTCGAGAACAAACGAACTTGCGCGTGTTTTAGTAAGTTTACTTGAGACTCGAGCATGTTGAGCCGAGGGGGGAGAAGGCCACGCTATCTGTGCTTGGGCTGCCGCAACTATGTTGATTTACTGTCTCAGTCACGTGGCATCTATGCATAATCTACCTACCATAACATAATCTTTTCAGCGGTACTTAAGTGGTGCCTGATACCAATCAGATTAACATATCCAAGCTACTAAATTACAAGTGATTGTATTAGGTTTCATCTCAACTACGTAAGTTTTATGTTCTAAATATGCTGCTTCACTTAGGCTATAACTAACCCAACTTGAAAACTTTCAACCCACATGTTTCCATATTCCCTAGAACTCCCCTCCCCACACCGGTCAAAACACCGCCCCCAACAGCGTATCATTAACATAGAAATATGTAATATAACACAGGCATTATGCATTTTCAACTATTAGCTTTGCATTGCTTTTGCTCCTCCCTTGTGGGATAAAATGTCTATTCACGTTCTTTATTATAATGATATTCTTATGCTTTTTGTGTAAGTTCGATGCTCTTGTACAGTTTAAACAAATTCCTAAAATAAAAACACTGCAAAAAAGGGGGATAAAAATCTGAATTTTGAAAAACGAGCGATTATTGGTTACGTCAAGTCGGAATCTAATACACCGGTGCAAGACAAGCTGTACTGTTGCAAGGTATCGATAGTTGGTGGGTTCGAGTATCGACTATTGAAGGACACGACACAGTTGAATAATTAAGCCGAGATCACGCGATGTATGGAACTGTGGTCAGTGGTGAACAAACTGTGACCAACCAACCAACATCAAGGTGAGTTTCATAACATCATCATATTTGTATATGAAAAATCAAACTGTTCTGGCTTTTAAATGGTTATACAAACTGCATTAATTTATGTTTCTGACTTCACTCAAGTCAACTGCTCGTATTATAGTCAGTTGCATTGACAACGTTACTGCACACGCAAATCACAAGCAAATCAAGAGTTTTCATAACGTTCACCTTTGAATTAATTATTGTTTAAAGTTTGTTGTCAGTACAATACCAACGCAGGCGTACAAAACCCCTGCGGAATGATTCTTCTAAAGTTGTGTTAATCATTTTGACTCCTTTGTTAGGAAACCCTGATTCATTCTACAAAAATCTAAAGCTTTTTATTTTCAAATTTTTGCTAAACACGTTTAAGTTTAAATGTGAGCTGTCCTCTCAAAAAATCAAAACAAAAACCGAGAGAACAAAAATGTGCATGAATCACAAAAGGGATCCTGACTTTGAGAGACAAATTATTGTTTTACTCCAAAATCAAAACGCACACAATAAACTTAGAGTTCAAAATCTGTTTTCAAAATTATCGGAGAGTTTATCGGAAGGTCATCAGAGCTGCGAAGGCTTATGACTTGGTCAAAGCATTGATCACAACAACAAATTTTTCAAAGACAGCTTGGGCCATAGTTAACAATAAAAATCCGCAAATCAACAAAAGAATCGAACTCAAAATTAGCAATGGACAACTCAACGATCCCCGAAGGATAGCTGACGAGTTCAACAGCTTTTATCCCTCGGTCGGAGCTGATCAAGGCCTCAGTCCGGCCAAAGATCAGCCCGTGCCCCGATTAATACCAAGTCCCACAGCTCCCAAGTCATAAGAGAGCTCCCATAAAAAACAATGATGCATATCACGTATCAACGTGGCTTATTAAGCAATTGCTGAAGCCACTTGAGCACCTGATCAACCACTCTAGTTCCCTCTTCACTCAAAAATGCAAAAAGGTTTTGATCGCAGAAAGCTTTCACAGTTCTGACGAGTTCTTAGCCCATCCCTGGGAGAACGTTGAACAAACCAAACTGATTAACAGGCTAGAGTGAGAGAGCGAATGAACACAATGTATGTTTGAATGTGACCTCGATGTCAGAATGCTTGCCAAAATTTCAGGTTTATTCACTTTCATTGACGATTGTATAACGTAAATATGTTTGCTACAATAAATGAATATTTATTTATTGGCTGTGCATAAATAGGTACTTTTTGTGTTCTCCGTTACAATTGGTCAGTCTAAATAACAGCTGTGATTGGTCGTTCGCTGCTCCGAGCCAGCCAATGGGGAGCTTGCGACTGGGCGCCAGTCGGTGGGCAGCTGTCATTGGTCGTGGACCTGCTTGATTTTCTCTGTTTGTTTTTTTATATCGTATATTTTTTGGACGCGTTGCGTTGTTTTCAATGCTATAGCTAAAAGAATTAACAAATTTAAAGAAACAATTAAGGAGGTGGGTGACTGGTCAGCTTGTGCTGGTTACTTTTAGGCTAGCTTTTTCCCTAATGTTTTGTGTTATGTGTTATTTCACCTGAAGACGGAGTCAGATTCCAGATCCCCAAACATAGTGTAGTTTTGTTCACTTAAAAACGATGTTAAGTGTACGTAATAACATTTTAACCATTGAATTATGTAATATGGAAACCAAATCTAAATAACACAAAATATTTCTTTTTCACATATATACGAGTAGTTATTTAACTAAACGCAAACATACTCTCAGAAGAAAACATTAGTTAATGAAAGAGTCTAATGTATAGATTAGATAACCATACAACTGATGAACGTGTGCTACGGTATTTGGTTTTATATGTGTTTCATGTTATTATGACCGAAGTATATGTGATCAAATATAGTGTTATGGTATGTAGATTGGGCATAAATGAAACTCGGTGGAGGGAGCAAAACCAACATAGTTGCGGCAGTCCAAGCACAGATAGTGCTGCTAGCGCAGCCGTCACTCACCGCCTTTCTCCCTCTTGGCTCCACATGCTCGAGTTTGTCCGATGTCAATTAGTTAAATGTGACAAAATTGTGCAATTTTCCAGGAGGAAAAACTTGTGCGTGCATCAGTATAAACATGTTGAGCCGAGGGGGAAGAAAGATGGCGAGTGACGGGTTGCCGAACTATGTTGATTTTCCTGGCTCAGCCATAAGCATCTATGCGCAATCTACCTACCACAACGTTATGTTTGATGTTATGGTATGATGTATGGTGTTATGTACACACAGATGGGGTGTGCGGCGACTCTACCCCTGGTCTCTACCAAGGAACTGTCTCTCGCTCAAGCCTCCAACTTCCACCCCAGAGAAACCCGCATATTACAGGCAAGTTATATACTGTAATCGTCAACAACGCAATAACCTTTCTTTGCAAATTAAAACATCAATAGGTAATTTGGTGGTTTAGTATCGCGCGCGACTCCAAAGCTCATCACTCCGGTGGCGCGGGCTCGATCCCTGCAGTCACCACTTGCAGTAATAAAGTGACTATACGGTGACACCAGGTAAAGGTCGAGGTTGAGGAATAGAGAGGACTTCGTAGTCCTAACTTGGCCTCGTTAAACAAGACAAACTCGTATGTGCTGGTGTTTAACTAAGAATGTTGCTTTGCAGGTAGAAAAAGTCGATTCCTTCAAGAACATTTCAGAAAACTTTGAACTGGAGAAAACTACCCAACACATTTACAAACATGTAAGTCAATGTTGATACTAGAACTGGGCTGCATAAGAATATCCATCCATTTACTTTCCTAGAAACAATAACCAATTATAAAATATACCGCTGAGTATTTAAACTATTTGTACTGCTGAAAGTAATTAGAACCGTTTATTGACATACGAGTATGTAAGATAAGTACATACAGAATAGCACATATATTGTGAAAATATTGTCTGCTTAGGCAATTTATACACCCGTAAGTTAGTCGCTTTACTCAAGCGAGGCGAAGCTAATGGTTCGTAGAAATATATAAATTAAATTGTCTGAAATTATGATAATGATAACGAAATTGGTTTGAAAACTACCGAAATAAATAGTTGAACACATTTTGAACAAGTAGAACGAACAGAGAGTGTGTGTAGACCTGCTTTGTGTTCAAGTATTTCGGTGTTATGTGAACTGTAAAATATGTTAATTTATTTCGGTATTTCGTCGTAATGTTTTACTTCATGTGAGTCAACATTTTTCAACTTTAACAACGAAGCCAACAGGCGGATTCCAAACAAAACTGCACGTCTGATAATGGTTTTTTTACATCGAAACGTCCCGGAGATGTAACAGCCCTCAACACAATCTTTTGATATTGACGGAGGTAACTAAAAACCTATTTCATTACTAAATTGATACACAAGGGGCAAACAAGGTGTTTCTTATTAAAAACTAATTAATCGAAAGCTATGGGAATACTGTATCAGCTATGTACGTATCAGTTCCAGTTTCCTGGCACTGTGCGGACAAACCTCTTGTGTCTAAAATAATATCGGTTATCTTTCGATTTTTTAAAACTCAAATTCAAATATAATAATGGATTTCTTGGAATATTGGGGTACTTCAACTGAAGATTGGCATTGTTTGGGAAATCATTAAGTTAAATTCATCATTCAACTGTGTGATGTTGCAGGAGGCCAGGGTCGAGGGGAGTGGAGGAGGGGGGTTTCTGCAGGGGGTTCCAGAAACAACGTGGAGATGTTTGCGCACAACCCACAGTTCCTGCTCACTCTGGGCCACAGTTCATCCTTCCATGATGAAGGTCAGTTCAAGCCAAGCTACAGCATGTGCTATCTATTCTTCAGTGTTTGTCGTGGGTGCCCGTACTCGGACTTAGGATGGGGACGTGCCCCCCTGGCTATTACGAAAAACTATTTATAATTTTATAAACATTCTATCTTAGAACAAAATAATGGACTTTTGAGACAATGTTATCATTTGTTATCTGGAATTTCAAGTAATTCATTTTTTTACAGAATGCAATCTCGTTGGACTTGGGGTGGATGAGTGCAGGTGGTAGTGCCACTGTGTACAGAGGGAGTCAAAAGACTTCGAAATGTTGTATTTAAACCATATAATACAAATATTTTGCATACAAATTCAAATAACACTATTGAAACTCAAATGCATCAGTATTTTTTATTTTATTAATGCTTTTCCTGACAAGACATTCTTTATATGGAAAGTTGTAGCCTTCAAGTAGTGCACTTGTTTTCCAGAACGCTCAAAAACGTGTTAAATGGGTTATATTTCTTTCATTTCTCCCGAGGACATCTCCCGGACCTTCTCCTTCTTGGGGGTACCTCCCGACCTCCCTGCTATGTAAACTCCCTCCCCTGGCGCCCTTGTTCACCTATTCATTACTCTGTCTTGTTATAGACTGCTTGTACTTGGACCAGAGCGTTGCTCGGAGATTTCAAGTGCCAATCCTCGTGTCCTTGAGTCAGTCCTCCTCGCAGAAGCCCCTTCACGTCGCTTTCTTCGTGTACAAGGTTGGTACGACCAAATATTATGTTATAATAGGTAGATAGCGCATGGATGCCACATGGCTGAGTCAAGAAAATCAACAGAGTTGTGTCAGCCCAAGCACAGATAGCGCTGCCGTATCTTTCCATCGTTCTCCTCCTCGGCTCCTCATGCTCGAGTTCACCCGATGTCAATGACTTAAATGTGACCAAATCGTGCGATTTTCGAGAACGAACAAACTTGCGCGTGCAATTAGTGACTCTACTTGAGACTCGAGCATGTCGAGCCGAGAAAAGAGGAAGACGGTGAGAGGAGGCAGCGGTATCTGTGAATGGGCTGCCGCAACTATGTTGATGTTCATGTCTCAGCCATGTGGCATCTATGCGCAATCTACCTACCATAACATAATACAAAATCTATCTACCATCTGAATCTTGTATATATTGTATACTAGCATTCGCCCTCAATAAATAAATAAATAATCGTTGGTACGACTGTATCTATGTGTCAGCCTATTTGGTCATTTAAAGTCTTCCTCATAATTCAAGGAAGATTCACATATTTCAGGACCAAACAACGTTTGCTTTCTTTCTGTAACTCTTGTGTATGTCAACTCTCCAGGCTTTCTGTGCGTCTCTCCGTTGCTCAAGTTTGGAGTGTATGTCAACTCTGAGACACTGGAGTTTGTCTCTCTACTGTCTCCAGGACACTATGTTGTAGTGTGTTAATCACTGCTCTTGTTTGTCCAGGCGGAGACACCTCCAGCTCGCCTGGCTCCAGAACACTTTCTGTGCGTCTCTCCAGTGCTCAAGTCTGGAGTGTATGTCAACTCTGAGACACTGGAGTTTGTCTCTCTACTGTCTCCAGGACACTATGTTGTAGTGTGTTAATCACTGCTCTTGTTTGTCCAGGCGGAGACACCTCCAGCTCGCCTGGCTCCAGAACACTTTCTGTGCGTCTCTCCAGTGCTCAAGTCTGGAGTGTATGTCAACTCTGAGACACTGGAATGTGTCTCTCTACTGTCTCCAGGACACTATGTTGTAGTGTGTTAATCACTCTCTTGTTTGTCCAGGCGGAGACACCTCCAGCTCGCCTGGCTCCAGAACACTTTCTGTGCGTCTCTCCAGTGCTCAAGTCTGGAGTGTATGTCAACTCTGAGACACTGGAATGTGTCTCTCTACTGTCTCCAGGACACTATGTTGTAGTGTGTGCTGCGTTCCTTCCTCAGCACGTCGGCAGCTTCACTCTCTGCATCAGCAGTGACACTCAGCTCTCACTTCAGCAACTTCCTCAGAGTGAATCCTACTTTTAGTTATAGAGTTCCCAGCAGAATGTGTTTAGAGGTAAGTAAATCGACGATGAATTGACCTATTTTTATCACATTCAGTTTCAGTTGGTTCTATCAGTAAATTCATATGGCTCAGTTTCAGCTAATCAGTGACTGAAGATGTTACTCCACAGTAAGACCGAAATATTTCAAGCTAATTATTATTTTTTGACGTGGAATTAGATTATAATTATATTTAAACAAATGTTAATTTAGTATCAAAAGGTGTCCCCGTACACTGGCAGGCCGGTTGAGAAGGAGAAACAAGAGCATATCCGACCATTGATTGAGGGAAATCATGGGGAAGTATAGGAACGTAGGGGAGTCCATGGTGAAATTAAATATACCATGGGGGAGCCAGGTTTTGTCGGACCACGGGGACCTCCGTGATTTCCTTCACAAAATGTGTTCAGATCATTATCGCTGTTATAACTAATATTTTTATTTTTCGTTGTATATAAGATAGTCTGCGTAATCCTTACAAAAAACGTAATACTATTTATTGTTCACACTTTGTGCAACACGTGTTTTTTTGTTAGTCATCTTGATGTCACTAAACAGGCTATCAATCATTGTAAAATGGTGAACCGTATGTATAATAAATAAAAAAAATGGAAAAGCCAGTAGTGTCCGAGAATACACGGGTTACGACTCGGAAGGGGTTGAAAGATTCGTCACAATTTAAAACATTATTACGGACATTTCCTTCGTTCTTGAGTATAACAATAGTACACAACCTTTCGGGATCTGGAATCTTATTCCGTCTTCAGGTGAAAAGTTTCTTAAAACATAACACAAGACATTGCTCAAAGAGCTAGCCTAAAATTTAAAAAGTCAGCGCAAGCTCACCCACCACCAAATAACCTTAGTTTTTCCTTAAATTAATTAAATTTTATTACACCTATCTTAGAAAACAATACAACCTTTCCGAAATTAAAACCAATAGAGAAAAGTCAGAAACCCAAGCATGTCCACGGCCAGTGAGTGGACAGCTGCCCAGTTGCAAGCTCCCCATTGGCTGGCTCGGAGCAGCGAACGGCCAATCACAGCCATGAGCTCATACATATTTATGCACAGCCAATGGAAGGAAGTTTTGTTAAATGAATCAGATTTTTCTGACAAAGGAGTCAAAATGGCTAATAACTCTTTAGAAATAACCCGAGGCGGTGAATCCCTAAAACTGATTATAGGCTGATAGTTATCAGGGTTGAATTGATAACGTAGTGGAGTGGATGTTGATACTCTGTGTTGTTGTGATGCGACTGTGTACTAACAGCTGTTTACACAAACACTGATTGCTACTATTGTCCTCCCCCTGGGAGCCACACACTCAACAGTACCTAACCTACACTTCCATGACACTGATTGTGTACGCCGTAGCCGTTATACTCCTACAAGGTAACTGTGTAGTGCTTATAACAGATAAATGCGTTTCTTTTCTATTTTACTATATGTTATGTTATTCCAGCGTTTCATTTAGTGTGCAACCAAAGATAATGTTTTGGCAAGTAAATTAAGCTTAAATGCCACATGGTTGAGGCAGCAAAATCAACATAGTTGCAACAGCCCAAACACAGATAGCGCTGCTTTTTATTACCATCTTTCTCCCTCCTCGCCGTCGTATGCTCGAGTTAGTCCGATGTCGATTACTTAAATGTGACCAAATCGTGCGATTTTCAAGAAGACTCGAGCATATGGAGCCAAGGGGAAAATACGGCGAGACGGCAGCGCTATCTGTGCTTGGGCGGTCACACTATGTTGATTTTCCTGCTTCAGCCATGTAGCATATATGCACAATCTACCTACCATAACACCTAGATAACACAATCTACTTACCATAATCTTTGCGGGAAGCGTCGCTACATCGGGTAGGATCAGAGGCTGTCTCAAGATGAGTTGTGTTGTCTTCCAGGAGGAGTGCTAGCTCAGAACAAAGGAGGCAACGGGAACAACAAGAACGGAGGGAACGACAAGAACGGAGGGAACCAGGAGGGATTGAAGGAAGCGTCTGACGGATACAGAGCTCGCCTCAGTCAGGTGGAGACAGAGAGACATGCAGAGTTCCAGAGTCCACTGGGCAACAACTATCCCAATGTGAACAACAACATCACCACACACAGTAAGTAGACAACAACAACAACAACAACACAACACACAGTGAGTGACAACAACAACTACACGATAAAGCCTGGCGGATTATGAATGTCCCGCTTGGTCTTCCTCGGTTGGTATTGTGCGTAATGTATAATGTCCACACAACGCAAGTGTGCGGGCCACCGATAATCCACAAGATCTTAAAAGGGTTCACGAGAATCTCAATTGTAAAATACACATTTTGTTGACACATATTTGTCAGCAGAGCAGTAGACTGGCGGCTAGGTTCGCGTGTTTACGGGTCATTACTGGTTTAATACGTTGCATGTTGATTCGTGTGGCTGCATTTCTGGGGTGCAGTACTTTAAATTTTCTTAACAAACTTTATTAGTCAACTCATTTGCCTAAAAGAATTGCTTCAACTTTACTCCCGTTTTCCGACGTTGGACATAATCTGAGGGTGGTCTTTCACCATAACTTTGGGGAGGGAGGCCGGCTATAATCTAGAAAGGAGGTCCTCCGGTTGGCTTTAATTTTATTCTATAACACTTCGTCATAATTTTATTACAAAAACGTGTCTGTAATAATTATTATGAAAGTATCATTTTTCGAACCTGGTACCGTCCCTCTTCCGTTCATCCTGGTCATTGTCGTCCACCCTATGACCATTTCTAACTCATACCAAAGATAATGTTATGGTAGGTAGATTAGGCATTGATGCCACATAGCTGAGACAGGAAATCAACATAATTGGGACAGCCCAAGCACAGCTAGTGCTGCAAGCACTGCCATCTGTTGCCGTCTTTCTCCCCCTCACGTGCTCGAGTTTGTCCAATGACTTAAATGTGACCAAATCGTGTGAATTTCGAGAACGAACAAACTTGCGCGTGCTCTGGCCGTGGGATGGCAGCACTATCTGTTCCTGGGCTGCGAACTATGTAGATTATCCTGCCTCATCCATGTGACATCTACGCGCTTATGTGCTCATACATATCGTGATTTACAGCAAGTACCAGAGGACGACTTCTGCCGTTCCTGCAGATAGATGACGTGGACTCTGGGAGATATGACAACCCGCGCAACCTTCCCTCTAACAGCTGCACCAGACCTTGTGTCCGGGGACAGACTCGCACCTGCTACTACAGGTTCAACTTCGAGCCTTACACCGTGCTCGGCAAGTATGTACCTTACCAGTGTAAAGCTCTTGAAGTTGGTTAAACGAACATTTGTTTAGTTTTTTCAGCGATTTTCCTTTGGAAAATTGAGATATTGATCATGTTGTCAGCATGGTAGACCCATCCCCGGGACCGTGAAATGAGCACCGATCCTGATCCCCATAACACGTTTTGAGCTTCCAAAACTTTATATACAAGTTTGCATATTTGTGTACTCTCTGTAAAGATCGCATTTATGTCCGATTTTAATGAAATTTGGTTTACATGTTCCTTTCTTAAATATCTTGGCCACATTCGTTAGCCAGCAGAGTCAGTTTACCGGAAGTACCCTTTGGGGGAGAGTTTTATCAAAAAGAATGATCTAATAACAGTACATTTCGTCTGATTTAAATGAAATTTTGGATACATTTGGTATACTAATGGACTATTAGTTAACCAAAATTAAAAAACACCATTGAGTCGTTTCAAAACAGCAACATAAAAGTTATTTTTTACTACAAAAGTGGAATGAGTAATACAACTTCAATGAAATTTGAAATATGTTTTTCCTTCGTGATAACTTGGAGTGATAGTGCATAAAAAGCCTGAGGCCGAAGGCTGAAGCGAGGCTATGAGCGTTAGCAAAGAACAGAAGAACACGTTTTATTGAGGTAATGGCCACGAGCAAGCATGAAGCTTGTATCGGACAGGTGCTCGCCTAAGTCCTCTCGAGAGAACCCTCCCTCCCACCAACGTGTGTTACGGGGAGACTATGAAGACTCGCAGCAAGATAGTCGTGATATAAAGAAGTTTGGACATTTTGCTTCTTTAGACCAAACCACAAGGGTACAAATTTGTCTGGTTTATAACGAAGCGAAGTTAGGACTACAAAGTCCCCTCTACCACTCAACCTAGATCTTTACCTAGCGTTACCGTATGATCACTTAACAAATAGTAAGTGGTGATTGCTGGGATCGAACCCGCGCCACCAGAGTGATGAATGACGAAGATTATGTACAGGGTGTGCTGTGTTACAGAGCATGTAACGACTGCATCAACAACGAGACTCAGTGTTGGGCGAGGGGTTGTGTCTCAGCTGATGGGTTTGAGAAAGGCATCCTCACAGTCAACAGAAGACTGCCCGCCCCCTCCATACAGGTACCAGCTGTGTGTGATATACAGAGTGTGTGGCAAAGTTGTTGTTATGCCTAAGAACTGTCAACGATATCAAGTCTAGTTTTGGGTTGATATAGTACGCCTTAGAGCAGGTTTATTCGATAAGGACTTAAGGACATGTGATCAATCTAAAGGACTGTAACTCTTAAGGCTCTCACGGCAGGTGTCACAACTATAAACTAGTTCTTCCGGTTCACACCGCGTCAAAACATCATAAATTGGCTTGAAATATTTCGATCTCGCTGAAAAGTACCACCACCAGTCACTGATTGGCTGAAACTGAGATACTTGATGTCTACTATCCTATTGGTGGCAGGGCTGCCAGCCTGCCAACCGTCCAATTACCAGAAACGTATATTGGACGGTTGACAGCCCTGTGACCAATAGGATAGCAGACAGCAAGTATCTCAGTTTCAGCCAATCAGTGACTGATGATGGTACTCCTTAGATACCGAAATATTTCAGGCTAATTATGAAGTTTTGAAACGGAAGAACTAGATTATAGCTTATCTGTATTTATCGTAGAAATAAATGCTACGAGTTTGATTTTAAAATACTTGTCCAATAGCTGTGGTTTAAGGTATAATCAATACCATTCCGTTGTGGCTCATCCTTCCAAACTGAAATTTAGAAATTCCATTTTCCTTACAAAGCCCTATACAATGATATATCAAATGCCTTACGCTGGACTTTAGTCACCACTAACTCCTTGTAGATCGAACCCTTTTTGGAGTCGAAAATTTGGTTCCTACCAAAATATGAATAATGGGTTACTACTATAACTTAGGGAGAGACAATTTAGGGTAGTTACCAGTACGTTTATTTATTTACTCTTTGTTAAGCTACTAATCGAAGTATTGTAAGATTAATTTGATTCAAATCACTTTTAATTTCTATGTGCTCAGCTGTTTGGCGGTGAAGGTTACAAGCAGGTTTCAATGGTCATTTTCAAACCAAACATTCCCTGATTTGAAAGGATATTTTCCTATTTCCAATATCTAAAAGCTACAAGTCATATTAAAATGTTGTTGGCTGATTGCCCTCTGCCTCCTGGATAGCCTGACCCCTGAACTGGCGTTGCGTGTCCTCAGATATGCGAGGGAGACTTGCTCGTGGTAGACGTGAAGAACCACATGTCTGGACGTACCACCACCATCCACTGGCACGGTATCAGGATGCGCAACGCCAAGTTCATGGACGGTGTGCCCATGATCACGCAGTGTCCTATCCAGGAGGGGCAGATCTTCAGATATCACTTCCGCGCAGAGGACCCTGGTCTTCACTTCTACCACTCTCACGACGGTAATCACACATTCGTTCATATAACTCTCAGTGATCAATTGTCACTTTATCAATTTTAAGGGGCCTTATATTTTGAAATTGTTATGCGTCCTTGAAAATTCCATATTTATCGTTTGGCTTCCCATGTCACTTGGTTGCTTGTCTACTTCCGTGCGAGTCTCTGTGAATGATCCAATCTTGGTGGTTTTGCGAGTTCAGTGTCAAATACCACAAGAATCTGCACCTTGAATGGCATTTTGAAAGTTAAACCGAAGGTCTTCAAAGAGTTTCTTGTCCGACCAATTTCGCATCATGAACGCAGAAACCATATGCAACTTTCTTTCACAAGCGAAAGGTCATCTTCACGAGTAAGGTACCTTAAAAGGCACTTTATTTCACCTTCAAAGGGGGAATCCTCAAAACCAATGACTCATAGAAATTCCTAAGTAAAGTCCAAAACACTTTTCATCAAATTTCAAAACAATGACATGCGATTTCTATCAGTCTCAACACCCTACTTGAACCTCACGCTTCCAAGCAGCTGCAGTACATGAGTCCGCCGCTAGACCGCGCCACACACCAGCTCTTGTATATTCCCTACAGATATGCGAGGGAGACCTGCTCGTGGTAGACGTAAAGAACCACATGTCTGGCAGATCCACCACCATCCACTGGCACGGTATCAGGATGCGCAACTCCAAGTTCATGGATGGAGTCCCTATGATCACTCAGTGTCCTATCTTAGAGGGACAGATCTTCAGGTATCACTTCCGTGCCGAGGATCCGGGTCTTCACTTCTACCACTCTCACGACGGTAATCATCATCTACGCATAAGTGATCCAGTGTTGGAAATCAAGTTGATAAAGTCAACGATAGTAGCAAAACAACTGGACTTTGTCAATGCCGTAAAGGGAAATGTGTCAATTTGTCCAACAAATACCAATCCTTAATCTTTTTGGTTCAATTCAATTAAAGCATTTAAGAGCGAGGAGCGTCCGAAGGTCTTATGTTAGCAATGTACTCGCCAGGTCTGCAGAAGGTGGACGGGATCGTGGGAGGTCTGGTCGTGAGACAGCCGCGGTCTGAGGATCCTAACTCACGAGAGTACGATTTTGATCTGCCCAGTCACGTGATCGTGATACAGGACTGGTATCACCGCATGGCGGACGAGATGTTCCCTGGACTGCGGTACAGAGACTCTGAGCAGATGGCGGCCAGTTACCTTATCCAGGGCAGAGGACAGTATATGATGGTAAGCACCCACACAGGTAGCAGTACCGAAAGTGACACTTTTCCGTGTATGAACAAAGTTTACGTGCGAGGCGGAGCCGAACTTCCGGAGCTTTCAGTACTTGTTTTGAAAGATAATTTTCACCATACTGCAAACTGACACGATAAAGCCAAAATAGTTTCTAATACATTGATACTTTAATTTTGAGACACCGACCATTCCTAGAGGGTATTTTAAGGCGAATATTGGATGAAGGGTGAGTGTGATGAATGATGAGGTGTAGTCTTGTTACAAACTAGGGCCGACTGTTCCCCAGATTATCTCATTAATTAATAGCCCAACGACCAATGGAACGGACCAACGGCATAACGTGACTTCCGAGCCACGGATTAGTAGAGGTTAAACAGAAAGATAATGTTATTGAAGGTAGATTGGGCTTGGATGCCTCATGGCTGAGGCAGGAAAATCAACAGAGTTTCGTCAGCCCAAGCACAGATAGCGCTGCGAGCATTGCCGTCTCTTGCCGTCTCTTGTCCCCCCTCGGCTCGACATGCTCGAGTTTGTCCGATGTTAATGACTTAAATGTGACCAAATCTTCCGATTTTCTGGAACGAACAAACTTGCGTCAGTAGCTTGACTTGAGACTCCAGCATGTCGAGCCGAGGGGGGAGACGGCGAGAGACGGCAACGCTTGCAGCGCTATCTGTGCTTGGGCTGCCGAAACTCTGATGATTTTTCTGCCTCAGCCATGTGGCATCTAAGCCCAATCTACTTGCCATAACATAGTCTTTGGTAGTAGAGTTACATACAAATATTATGAATGATTTTGGTTTGACTTTGACAGAACGACGGAGAGCCGCTGGCCAACACTCCCCTGGCAGACTTCAACGTGACGCGCGGTTACCGCTATGTGTTCCGTATCATCGCCGGCACTTGCTTCGAGTGTCAGTTCATCTTCACTGTGGAGGGGCACGACTTTGTCATCATCGGAGCTGACGCGCACCCCACCAAACCCTACAGAGTCAACAGTCTCACCATCTCACCAGGTGAAGTACTTTACACATCTATGTGCTGACGTGCACCCCACCAAACCATACAGAGTCAACAGTCTCACCATCTCACCAGGTGAAGTACTGTTTACATCTATCTGCTGACGCGCACCCCACCAAACCCTACAGAGTCAACAGTCTCACCATCTCACCAGGTGAAGTACTGTTTACATCTATCTGCTGACGCGCACTTTACCTAATCCTACAGAGTCAACAGTCTCACCATCTCACCAGGTGAAGTACTGTTCACATCTATGTGCTGACGCGCACCCCACCAAACCCTACAGAGTCAACAGTCTCACCATCTCACCAGGTGAAGTACTGTTCACATTTATGCTGGGGGTAGTTATGTTGAAGAATATCCATGTTTAGATTACAAATTAAAGTTTTTAAAAGCATTGGTCTAATGGCTCTTTTAAGCCTTTATATTTTCGACGCATTCCTGTGAGTTTACCTTAGCAAGGGAGCTCCTCATACGAGTATAGACACGAATAAGAAATTATTTTCGTGTTAAGCAACACAGAACAGAACTGTATAGTAAACTACCTTCTCAAAAGTGTGAATTTTTTTGTAACTTATTGCCAGTAGATATAAAATTGAAAATAACCCAAATTTGTTCAAAGTTTGATTAAAGAAATATTTAGCATCATATAAGTTTTATGATATCGCTGGGTTTCTGAACCAATCCAATTCTAATAGCAATAATTCTACCTCTTTCCAAGGAGTTAGTGAATGAGCGTATGAATGACAAGCCTGCATGCATGCGTGTGAATCAAATTGCAATGTTGTTTTTAATTTGTGTTTTGCAACACAATTTTAATGTATAGTGTGAATAAAGTGATTTATTGATTTCCAATGATATGAAGTAATGTGATAATGTGTTGGTTTGGCAGGGGAGCGTTACAGCGTGGTGTTGAACGCGAACAGGCCAGTGGGCACGTACTGGATGCAAGTGAGGACTACAGGACTGTGTACGCACATGAGAGCTTACCAAGTGGCGATCCTGAGGTACCGAGGAGGTCCGCGCAACCCGCGCTCAGAGCGTCCTGCCATGGAGGAGACTGCTGCCAACCGAGTCGGCATTGTAAGTGATAACACAAGTGATAAGACAAGTTACGTCACAGGCCGACACAACGCAAAGCATGGACTCAACATGCGCTGTATTAAACCTTAACTACTGTAAGACGCTATATTCGATAATCCCACAAATGTATGGGCTGCCCAAAATTCGTAAACCGAAATTTCAGGTGACGCCTATAATAATTTTTTGTGATTAGTTTCCACTGACTAATGGCTATGCATAACAAATCATCAAAGCTGTAAAGAACTTACCCTCTATTGGCTGTGCATAAATAGGTATTGTGTGGTCTCTGTTACCGTTGGTCAGTCTGATTCATGGCTGTGATTGGTCGTAAGCTGCACCAAGACAGGAAATGGCAGCTGTGGGTAGTCATTGGCCGTGGACGTACTCCAAATCCGCCCCTTCCCGATAACTAATTCCCGATTTGTCTAAGCCAGTTGAAGAAGGTCCACTGAGAATGTCCGATTTGTTACAAGCGAAACTTATATCGCTAACAAAGTTCAATCGATGCAGCATATACCTGAACCTTTAAAATATACGTGCTTCAGAGTAGACGGTCCTTTACATTAGCATAGAATCAAACATGTAATGTTATGTTGTGTTGCTAGACCATGTCCCCGGTGAACTCACGCTGTACAGGGGAGACACGGGAGAGGGACGGACCCTGTTTACACGATCTACGCTCAGCACACAACGCACCAGCTGGCATACGAGTCCCGCAACCCACCATGCGCATCGTGTGGGCCTGGGGCTTCCTCTTCATGTAATGTTGTGTTGTGTTGCTAGACAATGTACCCGGTGAACTCACGCTGTACAGGGGAGACACGGGAGAAGGACGGACCCTGTTTACACGATCTACGCTCAGCACACAACGCACCAGCTGGCATACGAGCCCCGCAACCCACCATGCGCATCGTGTGGGCCTGGGGCTTCCTCTTCATGTAATGTTGTGTTGTGTTGCTAGACAATGTACCCGGTGAACTCCCGCTGTACAGGGAGACACGGGAGAAGGACGGCCCTGTTTACACGATCTACGCTCAGCACACAACGCACCAGCTGGCATACGAGCTCCGCAACCCACCATGCGCATCGTGTGAGCCAGGGGCTTCTACTTCATGTAATGTTGTGTTGTGTTGCTAGACCAATGTCCCCGGTGAACTCCCGCTGTACAGGGAGACACGGGAGAAGGACGGCCCCTGTTTACACGATCTACGCTCAGCACACAACGCACCAGCTGGCATACGAGCTCCGCAACCCACCATGCGCATCGTGTGAGCCAGGGGCTTCTACTTCATGTAATGTTGTGTTGTGTTGCTAGACCATGTCCCCGGTGAACTCCCGCTGTACAGGGAGACACGGGAGAGGGACGGACCCTGTTTACACGATCTACGCTCAGCACACAACGCACCAGCTGGCATACGAGCTCCGCAACCCACCATGCGCATCGTGTGAGCCAGGGGCTTCTACTTCATGTAATGTTGTGTTGTGTTGCTAGACCATGTCCCCGGTGAACTCCCGCTGTACAGGGAGACACGGAGAGGACGGACCCTGTTTACACGATCTACGCTCAGCACACAACGCACCAGCTGGCATACGAGCTCCGCAACCCACCATGCGCATCGTGTGAGCCAGGGGCTTCTACTTCATGTAATGTTGTGTTGTGTTGCTAGACAATGTCCCCGGTGAACTCCCGCTGTACAGAGGAGACACGGGAGAGGGACGGACCCTGTTTACACGATCTACGCTCAGCACACAACGCACCAGCTGGCATACGAGCTCCGCAACCCACCATGCGCATCGTGTGAGCCAGGGGCTTCTACTTCATGTAATGTTGTGTTGTGTTGCTAGACAATGTCCCCGGTGAACTCCCGCTGTACAGGGGAGACACGGGAGAGGGACGGACCCTGTTTACACGATCTACGCTCAGCACACAACGCACCAGCTGGCATACGAGCTCCGCAACCCACCATGCGCATCGTGTGAGCCAGGGGCTTCTACTTCATGTAATGTTGTGTTGTGTTGCTAGACAATGTCCCCGGTGAACTCCCGCTGTACAGGGAGACACGGGAGAGGGACGGACCCTGTTTACACGATCTACGCTCAGCACACAACGCACCAGCTGGCATACGAGCTCCGCAACCCACCATGCGCATCGTGTGAGCCAGGGCTTCTACTTCATGTAATGTTGTGTTGTGTTGCTAGACAATGTCCCCGGTGAACTCCCGCTGTACAGGGAGACACGGGAGAAGGACGGACCCTGTTTACACGATCTACGCTCAGCACACAACGCACCAGCTGGCATACGAGCTCCGCAACCCACCATGCGCATCGTGAGCCAGGGGCTTCTACTTCATGTAATGTGTGTTGTGTTGTGTTGCTAGACATGTGTGAACTCCCGCTGTACAGAGGAGACACACGGACCCTGTTTACACGATCTACGCTCAGCACACAACGCACCAGCTGGCATACGAGCCCGCAACCCACCATGCGCATCGTGTGAGCCAGGGCTTCTACTTCATGTAATGTTGTGTTGTGTTGCTAGACAATGTCCCCGGTGAACTCACGCTGTACAGGGGAGACACGGGAGAGGGACGGACCCTGTTTACACGATCTACGCTCAGCACACAACGCACCAGCTGGCATACGAGCTCCGCAACCCACCATGCGCATCGTGTGAGCCTGAGGCTTCTACTTCATGTAATGTTGTGTTGTGTTGCTAGACAATGTCCCCGGTGAACTCCCGCTGTACAGAGGAGACACGGAGAGGGACGGACCCTGTTTACACGATCTACGCTCAGCACACAACGCACCAGCTGGCATACGAGCTCCGCAACCCACCATGCGCATCGTGTGGGCCTGGGGCTTCCTCTTCATGTAATGTTGTGTTGTGTTGCTAGACAATGTACCCGGTGAACTCACGCTGTACAGGGGAGACACGGGAGAAGGACGGACCCTGTTTACACGATCTACGCTCAGCACACAACGCACCAGCTGGCATACGAGCCCCGCAACCCACCATCCGCATCGTGTGAGCCAGGGGCTTCTACTTCATGTAATGTTGTGTTGTGTTGCTAGACAATGTCCCCGGTGAACTCCCACTGTACAGAGGAGACACGGGAGAAGGACGGCCCCTGTTTACACGATCTACGCTCAGCACACAACGCACCAGCTGGCATACGAGCCCCGCAACCCACCATCCGCATCGTGTGAGCCAGGGGCTTCTACTTCATGTAATGTTGTGTTGTGTTGCTAGACAATGTCCCCGGTGAACTCCCACTGTACAGAGGAGACACGGGAGAAGGACGGACCCTGTTTACACGATCTACGCTCAGCACACAACGCACCAGCTGGCATACGAGCCCCGCAACCCACCATCCGCATCGTGTGAGCCAGGGGCTTCTACTTCATGTAATGTTGTGTTGTGTTGCTAGACAATGTCCCCGGTGAACTCCCGCTGTACAGAGGATACACTGTTGTGTTGTGTTGCTAGACAATGTCCCCGGTGAACTCCCGCTGTACAGAGGAGACACGGGAGAGGGACGGACCCTGTTTACACGATCTACGCTCAGCACACAACGCACCAGCTGGCATACGAGCTCCGCAACCCACCATGCGCATCGTGTGGGCCTGGGGCTTCTACTTCTTCACCGACGACGAACTCTTCAATACCGACCACTACCACAAGTTCTTGCGTAAGTCAACTTTTTACCGATTATCCTTTGGAAAAGGAAATATGCGTGCCGTCCGTATGACCCAGGCCCTGAACCATGAAAGGAGCACTGATGCTGACCCCAGAACAAGTTCTGGGAATATTTTCAAGACTTAAGATACATATGTGTTTCATCTCTATAGGTCGCAGTTTCTGTCCGATGTTTACCAAACTTGGTACAAATATTCCTTTTCTAAATATCTCGGTTGAGTTCGTTAACCATCAAAATCGGACTACCGGTACCACTTTTCTTGGATTGTTTTTTTACAAAAAGGGGTTTAAATTATCTAAAACCGTAAATTTCTTCCGATTATAAATATTGGATAAATATGTATTTTGTTTATATACATCGCAATATAAAATTATGAAAATCTATCAAATCGTTTCAAAATGGCGGCCAAACAAATAATATTTCGCTAAAACATAATAAGTAGTGTTGCCTCCAGTAAAAAATCGCTGCGCTCGCAGCCTCGATCGTACCGCTTGTGGTCATACAGGAGGACAACTTGAGGCCGAAGCGGGGCTGAGAGCGTAGCAATTAGAGTAACAAATTGCAAAGGGAATTCGATCCACTCATGCCAGCGGCGCTTTAGCACGTAGCTGCGTGTCGGCCTAATTGATGATTTTTCCAAGACTAATTTTCTTCCTTTTCAGAGTCTCCCTTCGACCCGGTGGGCAGTACTGTGAACGGTATCGTGAACGCGTTCCCTCCCTCGCCCATCCTCTCTCAGCCCAACGACGTGCCTAGGAACATCCTCTGCCCTGCCCAAGGGTACAGAGCCTCCACGTGGAATGTGGAGCACAGGGAGTGTGTTCACATCATGAGAGTCCCTGCCAACGCTATCGTCGAGATCGTCTCTGTAGACATTGGTGAGTCAACGTCTCCTACATAATAGACAACCAAAGCTGTAAAGATTCGGTCCCGTCGTGGGGGTTCGATCCCCGCAGTCACCACTTACATTTATAACGTGAATATACGGTAACGCTAGGTAAAGGTCGAGGTTGAGTGGTAGAGAGGACTTTGCAGTCCTACCTTTACCTTGATAAACAAACTTTATCTTTTTTTTATCCATGGACATAATTTCCAAGGCCTAATGCACCCTCCTGTATGGTTCAACTATAGTGTCCATAATTATGTCCCTTGTCACAAACTGAAAATAAAATTATTATAAAAGAAGTTTAATGTTTAAAACCTGCTTAACTCATTCTGATAATGCGAACACTTGTCTAGTCACAAGAAACCCGTTACTTTGACACCGAACACTCTTAGAGAGTATTTTAAGGTGAATATGGAATGATAGTGAGTGTGATGAGTCTTTTAGTGGATGATGAGATGTAGTCTTGTTACAAACTAGAGTCGACTGTTCCCCAATTTTAATCATTAGTTGATAGCCGACCAATGGAATGGACTAACGGCTGAAATGCTAGGAGTTAAACATATCAGCTGACTCTATCTAAAGAGATCTAGTTGTTTGAAAGGAGATGAGCACATACTACCACCAGATATCTCACTTATATTACCATTATCCTCAATTTTAAACGAACAAGCTTTCAAACGCTCGATGTAATAAAGCAGACCTACGGAATTAGTTCCAGTGTCTTCATCATATACGAGTATACCAAGTGCGATCATAATGTTGCTATCGATTCCAACCCACAACCACAACATAAGCTAGCATCAAAGATAATGTTATGGTAGGTAGACAGCGCATATACGCCACATGGCTGAGGCGGGAAACTCAGCATAGTTGCGGCAGCCCGAGCACAGATAGCTCTGCGAGCGCTACCGTCTCTAGCCGTCTATTTCCCTCCTCGACTCCACATACTCGAGTTTGTCCGATGTCGATGACTTAAATGTGACCAAGTCGTGCGATTTTTAAGAACAAACAAACTTGCGCGTGCGTAAGTAGCTTTACTTGAGACTCGAGGATGTCGAGCCGAGGGAGGAGAAAGACGGCGAGAGACAGAGCGCTCGCAGCGCTATCTGTACTTGGGCTGCGGCTGCCTCAGTCATTCGGTATCCATGCATAATCTTTGCTACCATCCATGTTCGCAGCTGAGTTTGACTCTAACGGGATCTCTCACTCGATCCACTTGCACGGCTACGACATGTGGATGCTGGAGCAAGGAGTGATGGCTCAAGGGATGCCCTTCAATCAATCCTTCGTGCAGCTGATGCGCTACCTCAGCTCCAACCGTAGGAAAGAGATCCCGCCAGATCCTGTCACCAAGGACACCTTCCCTCTCACCTCCGGGGGGTACGCTGTCACTAGGATAGTCACTGACAACCCAGGTACTAGCCACAGTCACCACTCTCTCCTAGTCACCTTCCAAACCGCACGAGTTCGCAAATCCAAGTTAAAATTATTTTCCAATTGAAATAAATAAATTAATACTTTTAGATGGATGAGTTTCTGTCAGAAAAGTCCGATACTCTTTAAAGAGGCTGCAATCAACTTGTGGTGAGGAGCACAAGCCGTATTCAATGGTTACTGTAGAGAAAAGTACAAATTGTTTTCTGATATTTAACAACGCGACCTATAAGAACAGGGATGTATGATACTTAACTTTGAGACACAGACCACACTTAGAGGGTATTTTAAAGTGAATATGCATGGGACGATGATGAGTGTCATGATCGAAGATGGGATATAGTATTGTTACAAACTAGGGCCAACTGTTTACTAGATTGGGTCATTAACAACCAATGGAATGGACCAACGGCTTAACGTGACTTCCGAACCACGGGATTGGCCAGCATGAAAAGTCACTGCGGCATATGGGGCATATGACGTTGTTTAACTCCAGTGTTGTTTTATACATGATTGTGTTGACAGGTTACTGGTTTTTCCACTGCCATTTCGCCTACCATTTGGACTCAGGGATGGCCGGCACTCTGCAGGTTGGAGAGGCCAGCACATTTCCCTCCCCGCCACCACGGTTCCCCACCTGCGGGGATTACTTGCCAGTGCCTTGACCAAGCAAGTATGGCGCTGCCTAGAGTGTCCGGCCTCCCACTGATGCCAGATTACATTCGTTTGTTAAAGTATTAAATAGGATATTTTCCAGTGTGTTGTTTTTTTACCGTCTTTTATGGCGTTGTTTTTATGGCAAACTGCAATTACTGAAAGGAAAGATAATGTAATGGTAAGTATTCGGGCATAGATGACACATGGCCGAGGCAGGGAAATCAAAATAGTTCGGCAGCCTAAATACAGATAGCGTTGCGAGCGCTGCCGTTTCTTGCCGTCTTTCTCCCACCTAAGTTTGGCATGCTTGAGTTAGACCGTGACTTAAATGTGACCAAATCGTGCGATTTTCGAGAACGAACGAACTTACACGTGCGATCTACTTGAGACTCGAGCATGTGGAGCTGAGGGGGGAAAAAGACGGCGAGAGAAGGCAACGGTCGGAACGCTATCTGTGCTTGAACTGCCGCAACTATGTCTCCCATTGATGTGCCAAGAATTAACTATAGAATGTGTTCGCGGTCAAAACTGCTTTCAGACGAGACTTGAACGCCTGTGGCGTGGGGGCATATTTGATCGAATTTGGTAATATGTTGACAAAACGGGCTCCTGCCTGAGAAGACAAACGCTCGTAAACCACCGTTGTGTGTCACCCATTCCTGTAGTTTTCCCTGCCTCTAGTTTCATAAGAGTGTACGTCTACACCTCTTATGGGATCGCATTTGGTTTTGAAGAAAACGCATGTCTCAAGAATGTATAGAGACATGGAAGTGTCAACAGATTGAGACTTGTGTATGCTGGTCTGCACGACTCTCCGCATTAAAGTTTTGCAATGGTACGCACTGTTTTTTTGTGTGTGAAAAATAAAGAGTTAGGAAAGGTGTGTTTTTGCGCAACCACCCAACAAAGCGACTCCGTAGGAGAGTTGTGGGTATATTACTCCGTAGACCGTACTACGCCGTCATCAGTTCCTGAGTAGGGCAGTATTCGGATAGCTCCCTCAGTACGTAAATGCCTTAAGCTGTCTTCGAGCATAGACCGTCTATAATTATGACAATCCCAAGTCAACTCTCTGCCGAGGTGCATTCCTAGGAATTTTGAAGTGTAGACTTCTTCCATTTTCAAATTTCAAGCCTAACCCACTTTCAATTATATGTCTCTTGTTACTGAAATCAGTAGTTTGAGAGACAAGTGACCAGCAGCAAGTGTGGGTGTGTGTGTGTGTGAGTCAAGTTGACAATGAATCCGGGCAAAGATTGATATCACTAGAGTACACTGAGTGTGTAGAGTGAGTACGTGTGGGTGTCGGGGGGTGAGGGTTGTGAGGTAGATGGGTTGAGGGGAGGGGTTGGTATGGAGGAGTACACGAGTGCACCGCCAGGAGCTCTGAACCCACAGATCAATGGACCTGGCGTCTGCGCAGTAACCATCAACACAACACCGACTATCGAGTTAAATAGTCGATACTCGTTTCTACTACTAGACCCCTAGTGATCAAACAGGTGAGCCCATTCATGTGTTAACTCATCACGCAGCATCCCACTGTGTGTCTTTATAGACACAAGCTCAGTAGGTCTCCCCGCCTGCAGGTTGCAAAGTGTACAACTCAGATACAATATTTTTTCGAGGTGTACATTTTTGTTTTTGAGAGTACACATACAGTATTTGCATTGTAGAAAATTCTAATGAGAGATGGCCTCATCTTTTAAAATTATTAAAACCCAAAAAACTGTGGGTTAAAAAAGGTTTGTGATCTTCCAATGAATAGATTGATAGGACATATTTTATGTAAAAATAACCATGTGGTTTGTGTGCAATTCATATGAATACCTGCCTGAAAACAAAGCACCACTAGTGAGGAATTGCCTTTGAAATCACTGTTAAGTACCCAGTGCACGTACTTCGTTAAAGCATAAATAAGTATAACAGAAACTAAGACGCATTCGACAGCGTCAATGTATCGGAATTAGCGCACTTGTACGTATCGAAGTGTCGAGTATCGATGTGTGGCGATGTATCGAGTGTCGGCGATGTACACTGGGGTAGGTCACACACGAGTTAGGCCACGAGGCGGCTTCTACCCTCTCTACACCGCACACGCACAGGTAACTCACTCACTCTTACTCTGTGTGTACTGTGTAGTCTATCAGCTGTTTACTTGTTTGTTTACAACACTGACAAGTGACAGGGCTTTGTTTACATCATCAGCTGTACGCGCTGTTAACAACAAGACACTATTGTTTACAAACACTGCACTCTTCTCTAGGCTAGGGCGTGTCTGTCAACAACGTGATCACTGATCACCATTCATTGTTGTTGTCGTGTATAACAGTTTCCAAACATTCATAGCTCATTAACAGCTTACTAACAGTTTTAAGTATGTTCTATAATTTAGTGCAATAATTAAAAACTATTGCACCGTACTATTTTTATCTCATTGTTCATGACCTCTATTTTGACGAGAACACGATGACTTCAAAATAATCAATTAGACCAATTTAAGTGTTTTAAATATGTTTTATAAATTTTAAGAATTGCACATTTAAAATAGCATTGACACAGGCATATTCACAGTGAACGCGTAAGTATACAGTGATGCAACATATGACGTGAGAAAAAATTAAACCATTTTTGAATTAGTTTCAAGGTGAAACTTCCGCAATTTGGTGTTAAGGGTCGGAAACGTGTTTGGCATTGGGAAAGGTCAAATTTGAGTCCCCTCCTGCCCCCCTCATCACGTTTAACACCTCCCTCCCCCCACACCAGGACATCGTCGACTCAAATAAGAACATCGATTTTCACTCTGCCCCTCGGTCTACATTGGTACATTTAATGCGTTTGTAATGTTCATTATGTTGTAAACATGTTTATTGCTTTCAAGTCTCCATGCGTTACTCTTTTCGTCACATTAAAGTTGATTAATACGCATTTATTGATTGCTTCATTTAAGTATTGCGCAATAATGCTTAAGAATTACAAGGATTATAATCTGAAGTAATGTAATGAGAAAAAAGAAAACATTAATGTAATGTATACAAACATATACTAACAAACATTCTCATGTGAGACTAAATTTCTTAAAAGAAAATTGGTAATTTTATGGGGATAATAATAGTGTTATAATTGCTGACGTGATTATTGTGAACACGACTAGTCTACGGAGGAATACTGAATGTACACTAGTTTCACCACAAATCAGTAAGATTGTTTTAATTGTGACATTTGTACAGTATGACCTTTAGATCTTAAAAATCGTACTTTCTCGTCGATAATTCTAAAAAAATGTTAAAGGTAAAGTTCCAGGTAAAGTCTGGCTTTACCACTCAACCTCGACCTTCACCTAGCGTGACTGCAGAGTCACTTTCCAAATTAATCTACGTGGTGACAACAAGGATCGAACCCGTGCCAGTGGGGTGATGAGCTCTAGAGTCGCGCACGATTCCAACCCGCCACGTGTCCGCTCTAGACATATAATTAAAAACATATATGTAAGCGAACACAAAGTAATCAAAGTTCCTTGACGTACAAAGCAAAATTCAGCTGAAATATTTGAAAACGACGAATCGCGATTTTGTAACGGATATAAACCAAGGATCGATGTTGAGTCTGTGACAGGAGTTATGTGTATTGTGGAACAAGACAAGATGGATTCCAGTCAGACAAACACGATAATAGCTGAGACTAGACCAGACTATAGTCTGCTGCACGAGACTGTGCTCTCCTCTGTACTGTCATACAACTTGATCGTGAACCTGCTGTCATCACAATAATGCATGTGTCACAGCAGACATTACGTTATAGTAGGTAAATAGCGAATAGATGCAACATGGCCGAGGCAGGAAAATCAACATAGTTGCGGCAGCCCAAGCACAGGTAACGCTGCCGTATTTCTCCCCCTCAGCTCCATCTTCTCGAGTTTTTCCGATGTCGATTACTTAATTGTGACCAAATCGTACTATTTTCGAGAACGGACAAACTTGCACGTGCCTCGGTAGAAACTCGAGCATGTTGAGCCGAGGGGAGGGAAGGACGCCGAGAGAGGGCAGCGCTAGCAGCACTATCTGTGCTTGGGCTGCCTCAATTCTATGTTGGTTTTCCTGTCTCAGCTATTCGGTATCTATGACCAGTCTACCTACCATAAAATGATCTTTAGTCACAGTCATAACAACGCAAAATAACACATGGTACGTTGAGGCCCAGCTAACCGCTCAAATACGAGTATTTAGAGATCCGCATACACTTGACCATTATTCGTGTTTTTTTATAGTTTTTATTTATTGAAGCGATGTTTTGAACCCTTACATTAGGACGGAACTAGTGACTTGTTAACGGAAATTGATGAACCATAATGGCTTCATAAGTTCCAGGCAACTAAAGCGATTCACATTATTACCCGAGAGTCGTCCGAAAGAATAATTAAAAATGATAATACAGTAACTTCAACAACGAAGACAGCATTAAACTTTCCAGAAGCTGGCAACCAGTCCTGAAGAAGTCCTTTCAAAAGTGTCACAGCCAATGAGAACATCGATAGTTGATATCCCTGTTCCAATTGGACGGTTGGATGACAGCCTTGTGACCAATAGGATAGCAGACAGCAAGTATCTCAGTTTCAGCCAATCAGTGACTGAAAATGTTACTCCACAGCGAGACCGTGATATTTCAAGTAAATAATTATGGTGTTTTGACATGGTGTGAACCGGAAGAACTAGATTATAATCTCTGTGTATAGTATGACAACATGCAGCTGTGTACCGCAGGTCCGGGTAGTTTGTACGAGTTCTTGCTCTTGCGGGAACAAAGTTTTTCAATTTGCTCCTTCATCAATCTCTCAGTGTTCACATAAATCTCTGCTCTACTCTCGTCCAGTTCGTGTTGGGCGCTAGATTAACTTACAATTGTATCATTGAGAATGACAGGATTCCTTTAATCTTCTCATCACTCATTCTATCGCTACTGCACATTGTCATTATCAACGAATCCCGAGAAAAACAATTTGTAAAATAACATGATTTTTGTTTATAGGAACTCTGTGATTCTGAAGTGAGGTGAGCGAGATGAGTAGAGAGGCTGTGTTGTAGGGGTTGTGTGCGGGGAGGGGATAGGGTGTCACCCCCGCCCCGCCGCATGTAATGGCGCGTGTCTACAATATAGGTCAACTTACGGTAGGCTCACCTCCCCCCACATACGCATTGAAATTTTAAATCATGATGCAAACTTCATCTCTAGGGCTAACGGGATCTAAAAGTACTCACGTGTTGATTCATTTATGGCAAACAACAATTCAAAGTACTTAACATACAAGACAATGTACTCTTTGGTACTTAGCTTTGAGACACCGACCACTCTTAGAGGATATTTTATCAAGGTGAAACTGGTGAATGTGGGATGGATGGTGAGTGTGATGAGTGTTTTGATGGATTGTGAGGTGTAGTCTTGTTAAAACCTAGGGCCGACTGTTCCCCAGGTTGGGTCATTAGTTATAGCCCAACGACCAATGCCTAGGTCGAAGTGGAAACAATTAAATAGGAGATAAAGAAGATTAAAAAGCGGCAGGTTTGTGTTTCGAAAGGATGAAGCAAGCAAGTCTGGACGCAAAGAAATGAGCACTTTTCAACACAACCTTAACGTTTTTCGCGTTATCCGACCTAACCTATACGTGAATAATTAATAATTAATTAATTATGATGATTACAAGGCTAGAGAATAACAATTATATTAAATATAATAATAAGAAGTTATTATTATATTATAATATAATAAGGAAAATATATTACATTAGTATTATAATATAATAATTAATTATAAAGAGCGAGTAATAAATTGACTCTTTAATTATAAATAGAGATCGGCACTCTTTTTCCGTTAATAAATTACAAATTTCGGAAAAACCGCATAATTTTTCTGTACAAAAACGTAATGGACCGTATAAAAGATATAGCCAATACGTACGTCTAAGATGTGTATAAGTGTTGTGATTATGGAGCGAACTGTGTACACAACAGGAGTGTGGGAGAGCTAGGCACGGCGCCGCAACGCAGAACTGATACACGGCTGTACTGCGGGACTTGCCTAGACACTTCCTGCAGGCGCTCTGTAGCAACTACTCTGTAGCCTGTGTGCAAGGTTAGTATAGAGGAGGTTGGCCCACTTTTTGGCCCACTTCATGAAAAATCAGTTTTGTCTACGTGACGTCACTGCAGACCTCCAGAATTCTCGTCCGACTTAACTTTTACAGCGCGTTAAATACTCGCTCACGGAGACGTAACCAGAATTTTTCGTACTTATATATTTCTCTTCAGGAAAAATCGGGCTTTCCAACGATATGCACAACAAGTATATTCTAACTATTGTGAATTTATAAAGTAAAAATGTTAAAACCTTTTTAGTTCAAAACTATGACATCAAAAGTAAAGTGATCTAGGAATTTTTTTATTTTGATTATTTGTATGTTTTAAAGTATTTGTTTTAAAAAGGAAACTTCAATTTTCATTTAGAAAAAGTTTAATAATTTAGCTCGAGTGGTTTATTTGCAATTCCACTTTAAAGTCGAAAATTTAGATTTAAAAATATCGCATGTTAGACTTTTAAGTGGTGTAATAACAAAACCCTAAATTTCTTGACTTTTACTGAAATTATTATATATTATTTTGAACTTATTTTTAATAACAATGCAGTTTACGGTAAACTATTAACTACAACTAATGTTTTTTGGAAATACGTTTTGAAAATCCGTACTAGAAAGTCAGATCCATCGCGTCTGCAATAGTGCAAATTGCTGAAAATTTATGAAAACTTATTTGTTTGTCTATTTTTTTACGTAACTTGTTTGTGTAGAGTGTTAATTAGTATATGGTAAATAATTTATGCAAAAAAATAACCAACTTTTGGTTAATCGTGCTTAATATTAATATTTTTCTACATTATCGTAAGTAAAATTAATAGACAACACTATTCCACACAATGTTGTATATTTAATCACACTGCTTTGGCCATATTACTACTTGTTGTATGTTTACCGTAAATCAAACCTCTTTCATTTAAATAATTTTAAATTATATGAATAAAAAACATAAAACTTTGTAGAACTTGATCATATTATTAATGGCGAAACAATGTAACAGCCGAAACTTAAATGGATGAAATATAAATTATCTCGATTTGTTCTTAAACCAAGAGATATAATTAATTAGACATTATATTTTAAACTTAACATACTCATATTTTTATTTCATGGACCAAATCATGAAACCAAATCATGACATGTTAGTTTAGCAACTCAAGTGGAACTGATAAGCTGTTTCCTATATACATATTTTTATCATAGTGAAATTAGGATACGCGAATAGCTGACTATTTAACTCAGATATAATACTCAGTTGTTATATCCACTGGCTTTCCGAAAAAAAGTTATGTAAGCTCATAAGTTTGGTATTATTAACAGTCACGGCATCATGGTTTAGTATATACAGTACTACTTTTTAGCCACGAATTTCCATGACTACAAATCAGAATAACTCAGAGTAACAAGTTGGAGTCCTGTGTCCTAAACACTTGAAATTAATTTGAAACTAAATTAGGAAAACTAAGTTATAAGGAAAACATAGTGCGTGCAATAATCTGACAATCAAAGAAAAATCAAGCGTACTTGCCAAAAAAATAATAATTTAAAGGGGGTTTCACGCATAATTGTAGTGGGCTCTATCTTTGCCAACATTCAACTATTTGTAATTTTTCTTTAAAAATGCAAGCTCTAAATCAATATTACGTCACATTTAAACTAGATCTCATAATAACGAGTTAACAAATTGCCCAAAAGACACTCGGATTCCGGAAGCGGTATTAAATTATATAAGTTTAATTGTTTATAACAATTATTTTATTCTTGAAGCGTTTTCTTTGTGCGTCTATTACATTGGTGGTTCGTAAACAATACTGTACTAAACAAAATATTAGAGAATAATTTTTGGTATTAGGTTATTTTAAGGTTTTGCTTGCTAGAATAACTGTTTAGAATTTCAAATACGATAAGATTACGATCGCTTGTACACAGCAAATGTTTGCACTTAATCAAACTGATATCAATAGAACAGTTCAATCTACGTGTCTGTTATCAGCAAGTGTTGTGTGGTATCAAGGTCGAGTGCCTGTTAAAGGCGCGTGCTGATGCAAGTGTCTGTCAGCTCACAGCCTGATCCTGTGTAAAGCTGTCTACGAAATCCCCTGCAGTTGTGGTTCAGTCTATATTGGCGAGACTAAAGGAATAATTTTAACGAGAGTTCAGACACAAGGCACGAAGATGTTGAACACAGCTACGACACGAAACATGCAGTAGAATCTGACAAGCCAAAGTATTAGCAAAGTTGTCTCATTGCTACCCGAAATTCATCGAGAAACCATTGAAATAATTGAAAAAATTCAACAAAGAAGACAGCATTACACTTTTCAGAATCATTTCTGAAGAAGTCTTTTCGATATTGTCACAACCTATAAGAACATCGACCGTTGGCATCCCTGCTCCAATTGGTTGGCAGCCCTGTGACCAATAAAACAGACATCAAGTACAGTATCTCAGTTTCAGCCAATCAGTGACTGAAGATGGTACTCCACAGCAAGACCGTAATATTTCAAGCAAATTATAATGATGTTACAACGTGGTGTGAACAGGAAGAACTAGATTATAATTCTATTAAATGTTAATTTAGTATCCATTAGGGGTCCCCGTACACTGGCAGGCCAATGGAGATGGGGAAACAAGACCTTAGATTGAGAGAAATCATGGGGTCGTGGGGTTGCCAGGTTTTGACGAGCCACGGGTTACGACTGCGGGGTTGAGGGATTCGTCACAATTTAAAACATTATTACAGACGTTTCCTTCGTTTTTAAGTAAACAAAAAGTAGTAGATTATAGTTGTGTACTCGGCAGTGAGTAGATATGCTCACCACACACTGTCTGTTGTCTAGGCAACACTGACTACTTAGTCTCTGTGGTGGGAGTTCGTTAGCACTTAATGTATTGCAACCTTCAAATTGCAAACTGTAACTAGACTGAGAAATCCCCCAGATATAACAAACTAGTCGGTTAACTTATAAATCAGCTGTTTCGAGCAGAACAAGTTGAGCCATATTGTCAACACCGTACCTGAACATTACTGTTGATTTTTAAACTCGTGAGATTGTTCTGAGACGCGTTTAGCAGAATTTTGATAGGCTAACAACTACACGATGTAACGTTGCATCAAAGATAATGTTATGTAGTAGATTGCGTATAGATGTCACATGGCTGAGGCAGGAAAATCAACTTAGTTCAGCAGCCCGAGCACAGATAGCGCTCTCGTCTCTCTCCGTCTAACTCTTCCCTCGGCTCCACATGCTCGAGTTTGTCCGATGCAACGAACACAGAAGGTCCGATATGTGACCAAATCGTGCGATTTTCGAGAACGAGCGAACTTGCGCGTGCGTCAGTGACTCTACTTGAGTAACCGAAGGGGGAGATAGACGGCAGCGCTATCTGTGCTTGGGCTGCTGAACTATGTTGATTTTCCTGCCTCAGCCATGTCACATCTATGCTCAATCTACCTACTATGACATTGTCTTTGATGACACTGATGAGTGATTACAGAAACTCTGTATACTCTGTGTGTTCTGTGTAAACAAGGTTTCCGAGAAGCAGATATTGACTGAGTTGTGCTTTGATACGACATGATCATGTCTGGTGTTTGTTCACTCTCAGCAACATCTTGAATATCAACGGACAGTTTCTCAAACGTATCAATTCACTCTTCAGTTGGATTTACAACAACACAAGGCAACGCTTGTGCTTTTTAACTCACCCCTAAGACCAAAAGACAGGGTTAACATTGTCCTGGAGAATATTTTTTTACGACCTTTCAGATAAAACCCTCATTGAACTTATTGTACATTTTTGACATTACAACGTGAACCTAAATCGACGGGACCTCACAAGATGTCATGAAGTAGTGTAATGTGTCAGGTTTCTATGTCGCTCACAGGTATAGGTTTATTCTGTTGTCTGTTTCTGTATAGAAAAGCGTACTAGTTTTTAGGATTTAAAAAGATTTTGGCTTGATAACGAGAGGAATATTTGTGCCTCTCGAAACGTTGAGTAGTTTATAACACAACACCGGTAGAAAAGTCTATAAATTTCTATGTTAAAGGAGTTACAAATCGACGTTACTGCTTTAGGATCGCTACAATTACTAGAAGAAACCCTTGAACAAGATATGTCCAAACAGGTCTTCTTAGTCTTTCCTTTGTAATAACATTGGTTCACAAACCCATTCCAAGAGAAATTTCTGTTCTTATTTCACGTGATTGGTTACAAAACTCGGACATGTAACATATTGACGAGAAGACAAAGTACGTGGTAAGGGGGGCGTGGGGGCAGATTGGCCGGCAGTGTCGCCGAGCTATTAACATGCTAATGGACGGGGATTGGGTTCATCAATATCTTCACTAAAGTGTGCTGTACGAAAGGAGGGGGGGGGAGCCCAGGTCTGAAAACTCTTGTACCCACAACTTGTTTGTACAAATTATATTAGATCAGCTGAATTTTTATTATTCATTCCCTTTGAATTTAACTTACCAACCAATTGGTAATTGGAAAACTTTCATAATTTTGAAAGAGAATACAGTAGTCAACAAATATGTGCGATTTTTTTTTACTAATGGTCGTTAAATAAGAAAAAATCATCAGTGAAGGTAAAGGTACAGAAAATAGAGAATAAACTATTCTAAAGTTTTAACAAAATAAGTGAAGCCACAGTTTAAAAGCAAAACAATCAAAATTAAAATTTCAGTAAGTTTTTAGAAAATCAAAGTACGTATGTGACCACTTGAAGTTAGTACCGTCATTAAAACTTATACGAAAAGAAGTAAGAACTGTATATCAAAAGAAAACATTACCCCAAATTTGAAGTTTGAAGTTTTATATACTATAAGTAGTTTGTCTAATTATTTCTCAAAAGATGTTTTTAAAAATTGCTTATTACAATATTATTTATCCTCACTTAAAGTACGGCATATGTTTGTGGGGGACATGTGCACAAACTAATCTAAAAAATATATTAATTTTCCAAAAGCTTGTCATTAGAATATTACGCAAAATGCAAATTAAATACCAGAGACTCTTGTCGAGATGCTTTTGAACAATTAGACATTTTAACTTTTCCTTCCCTTTATATTAAACTATGGTAGTCCGCGCTTCGCTCCTAATTTTAACATAGCAGTGTGAATATTTTAATAAACTGCAAATTAATAGTAAACAAAACCGTTTCCAATTTATCCTTAAAAACCATTTAGTTTGCCTGTTAGTTCACCATCTTCCTTATAAGTGTTGGCTGCCTTATAATACAACATTTATTTTTTAATTTATCATGGCAAAACCACAAAGTTTAAATCCAAAATAAACTAATCTCTTTAGTTGAAAATGGAAATTATAGTACACATATTTTATTTTAATTCATCATGACAAACCACTGAAGTTTGAAATCAAAAATTAACTACTCTTGCTTAGGCTAGTTGAAAATGGAAAATTACATGGTTATAGTACAACAGTTGTTTTAAATTTATCATAAAACCACATAAGTTTTAAGTCCAAAATAAACTATTTTGTTTTGTTGAAAATGGAAAACTACATGGCTAGTACAATAATTTTATTTATTGTTTGCATAGCTGTAAAGCATGAATCGGCAATATCAAAACGGTCGGACGTACGGATCGCCGAGAAAACCCGTGAAGTGCTGAGTTTGAGATATGTGCATGGCGCGCATCATGAGCTCTGAGCCCATCGAAGCAAGCTTTCTGATCAAACGGTGAAGATAATGAAAAAGTGCTCAGAACCATTTGTGTAGAAAATTACATTTTAAAGCTCGTAGTGGCTAAAAAATTAATTATCTTTACGGGTTTTCTAGAATTTCACGTGACAGTTTTGGGGTTATAAATTTTCACATGTAGTAAAGTCCTATTAATGACCGCTTGAAAATAATTAAATTATCAAACATGTTAATAATAAAATTGAAAATATCAAACATGTTATTAGCCTATGTGTTAACCAGGTATATAAGCCACATTTCTGTAAAATTTCATTAAAATTAGTCCAGTGGTATTTACGTGATTGAGGAACAGACAGACACACAGACAAACAGACACACACCATCTCATTTTTATATATTAGTATGGATACATTTTATGAATCCATTCTTTTCTACCTAAATAAATGCAGTTTAACACAAGGTATTGAAATTCATAGTCATGATACTCCACCAGTATCTACTTATAGAAATGGATCATGGACTTAAATTATTCAAAAAACTGCCATCTCAGAAAAGAATATCATTATTTTAAAATATTCAAAATCTCCAAAACACAATGTTGTTTAGAAAAGAACTTTAAACTTTTTGGTCACCGGTGGGTTTTACAGTGTTCGGGTGTTCATGGACCACTCACTTACCATTACGAAGTCGTTGATTAAATTTTACTAGCTTATATATATTTATATTTTTAAACACTTTCACTTTAAATTTAAAACCATATGCTGTAGTGGCTTGTAGTTTTCATATAACTTATTGTACTTTTGTTATACAAAAAAATTTTTACACTGGTAATCATTTCTATAAAGTTGTTTAATTGCTCTGCTTTCAAATACTAAGTATACCAAATACTATTGAATAATTAGTTTTAAAGGCCTCAGAGCAATTAAACAACCTTTATTAGATAATGTGAAGTAATTTTTAAATTATACATCTTAAAAGAAGAGCTTCATCTTCCATAATAAATGTTTAAAAAATTTTAATGCTTTAAATAATTAAAATGTTAAATATTTAAATGTTTAGAGCTCGGTTACTAGAAATTTGCTAGGATTCACAGCCCTTGTTGTTGTGCATCAACTATGAACATGAACCCCCCAACAATCTCTCTGTGAATCGTTAAGGGGGGAGTGCAGCTTGGTTGGAAGTTGAGAGTTTGCAACAGAACACTTCTTCCCTTGTTTCAACTTAACTTCACTGAACTATGTTGCAGAGTGTCCGAGAGCTCGTCAAGACGGCCTCCTCGAATCCTCTCTCGTCATGTCGGAGAAGATGTACTACTGGGGTCAAGAAAAAGACGTTGACCCAGAACAGACATTCATTGAGTTCTCTGCCAAGCAGGTCAGTCATTAACACTCAAGATGAATACACAATCAAGAATAATGTTTCACAACCAGATCCCAGATCAAAATGTGAATACTTTATATACGGTCTTCGAGCTGTTTTTGCAATCTTTAAGGGAGAAAATTACTTGATGACAATATTCAATTAAATACAGTGCTCGCCAAAATAAACAGTACTGAAACAGCTGTACCTTTCTTTTCAATCAGCTGTGACAGCTTTTAATTGTTGCTTCCGCTCATGGATTAAGTGCATGGGCCAAGTTTGTCCCACACTGCACTTTGGTTTCACTAAATTTTCATAAAATCCGCGAGTAATGATCAAGAACGATAAGTGTCATTCACAATATGAATCTTGCCCAATAATGGACGGAGGACATATTGAACATATTCTAACCCGAACCTAATGGATTTTCCTTCATTTTGAATGTTTATGTGTTAGTAACCTCATGCAAATAAAATCTAACACTTTCAGTAATGTTTATTTTGGCGGGTATTGTACATAACTTTCCTGATGTAATGGCGGGAGCCAAGAAACCCCCGAGTCTTTTGCTAAATTGCTTTGAGACACCTTCCACTCTTGGGTATTTTTAGGTGAATAGGAATTAGGGTGAGTGTGATGAGTGTTTTGATGGATAAGATGCAGTCTTGTTACAAACTATGGCAGACTGTTCCCTAGATTGGGTTATTTATTATTACCCCAACGACCAATCGTTCTGATAGTAACAAAAAATTCCCGAAAAGGCATTGCGGATGAGCTAAACCGATCCCTAACTTCAACCAATTCTAACATCTAACCATAACAATAATCATCTAAACCAGCCGTCTTCTTGTAGTTAATAAGTTTTGACGCAGTCTATCTGGTAATACTAGTCAACAACAAAGGGTAATTCAATTAGAAGAAATAAATCAGTGTTGAAGGAAATATGCGTGTGTTATACAGGGTGCGTCGTCGACTGTGCCCAACGCGCAAGTGACTCCCCCAGAGCCCGAGGATGAACGAGGAGGTTGGGGCAACAAGTTAGACTTCCTCTTCTCCTGCATCAGTGTATCAGTAGGACTGGGCAATGTCTGGCGCTTCCCTTACCTCTGCTATAAGAACGGTGGAGGTAAGCAATCTTATAGATACTCCCTTCTAGTAGACTTCCATGCATGAGTAACTCTGAACCCATGTAATCTTGTGGCAGGAATCTAACTCCGCAATCACCACTATAGCATTCATTCCTTGTTCAACAACTTCACCTTTAAGTTTTCTTTTTCCTCGAGGGTTGATATTTTGTGACTTCGCCCATTTTTCTATAAGAAATAAGTTTCAAGTGCAATATAATTGTTCTTGGTTGAAATTCAGACAAATAAAAAAGCCTCGAGTCTCTCATCACACTGTGTTGTTTTGTACACAGGAGCGTTCTTGGTGACTTACGGCATCGCGATGATATTCTGTGGCATCCCAATCTTCTTCCAAGAGGTGGCGGTGGGGCAGTACCTGGGCGCCGGGGGCATGACTCTGGTCGGACAACTGTGTCCTCTACTGCAAGGTCTGTATCCTCTACACATTCCGATCCTAGGATCTGGCAATACAAGGAGTTTTGGGATCAAGGGACGTTAGTGTTAAGATTTTGATCTCTGCTCGTTTTCGTATGTTAAAAGGAGTTCTAGATGTTTCACAGAATAGTAATTTGATGATTGCTATTTGCTATACACTTTGAAGATTTTTCTGCAATAAGCCAATTATATATTTCTGGGACCTTGTTGTTTTTTGTACGAACCCCCATATGCTTCTATGTCACGGTTTGTTTTAGGGGTTGGCTACGCCACCATGACAATTGTGTTCTTCCTGGACATCTACTACTGCATCATCATCTCCTGGACTCTGTTCTACCTGATAGCCTCCTTCACAGAGCTGCCCAGTTTACCCTGGCAGAACTGTGGTAAGTCAAGTCATTCATTATCTTGATGTGAGTTGTCACATTGTTTGATATCTCAAGACACAGAGACGCAACAGGCTTTGAAATGACTTTCAGTGCAAGACAGACTACTGCGCTAGGCTTAGATCTTGTTGCCGAAGGATGAATGTTTGTTGATGTTGTGTTGTGTTTGCAGACAACTGGTGGAACTCAGAGTCATGCTTTGCTCCGGGGATGAATGCGAGCGTGATACACAACCGCACCAACCGCACGACCACTCCCGTCGAGGAGTATTGGGAGTGAGTATCCCCTGTCAACTGTTCCACCAAATGGCAGGTAGATTGGGCATAGATACCACATGGCTGAGGCAAGAAAATCAACATAGCTCGGCAGCCCAAGCACAGATAGCGCTGCCATCTCTTGCCGTATTTCTCACCCCTTGACTCGACATGCTCGAGTTTGTCCGATGACTTAAATGTGACCAAATCGTGCGATTTTTGAGAACAAACGAACTAGCGCGTGCGTCAGTAGCTTTACTTGAGACTCCAGCTTTAGTCTAGTCGAGGGGAGAGAAAGACGGCGAGGGACAGCAGCGCTAACAATGCTATCTGTGCTTGGGCTGCCAAACTATGTCGATTTTGCTTCCTCTGGACATATGGCATCTATACAATCTACTTCCATAACATAATCTTTGGTTCCACTCTCGAGGTAGAGGCAATATTGTAACAGTAATATAGCAACTGTTCACTCATTTCAGCTGTTCTTAAATGTCAATAAACCTTTTTGACTTTTTCATGATTTCCATAAGTTTGCAAAAATTAGAAGTTAGGGTACTTCCAGAATAACATTTTTTACTTCTTTGCTGTAAAAAAGTAATCTGTTTCCTCAACCAATCAAAACAGATTTTTCATTCAGCTGCAATTCATGTTCACATTTTCCTCATCTATCTATTTGCTGAACATAAACAGGCAACTGTTGTTGTCATTGGCTTCTGCTCATCTTTAACAATCAGGTTGCATTCTGTGTTGGCCAGACACTTGCTTGCTTACAAATCATGTTCACAATTCAATTTCCTTACCTGTCTATTTAATTGAACATAATCACAACAATTATTATCAATTGTCGTTTAACCAATGGCACCTTGAATGAAACATTCAACTGACACTACGTTGGGTTTGCAGCAAGAGGGTGCTACAGATCTCGCCAGGGGTGGACCAGCTGGGAAGTGTGCAGTGGGAGTTGCTGTGTTGTCTGCTGCTGGGCTGGTTGCTTGTCTACCTCATCATCTGCAGAGGTCTACACCAGAGTGGCAAGGTGACTGTTGAGTAGGAGAATAGAGAATTAAGAATGAGAAGGTAATTTAAAGTAAATAGGATTGAATGAGAGAAGGAAGTTTAGAGGAACAGTATGTTTACTTCATAAAGGGTAACAAGAGAATAACAGAATGTTTGTTTACATTACAATAATAGTTAATTTAATGCAAACAGCTGATAACTTTAAATTGGCAAACATAACAACAAAAACAAACTTGACACAACAATTGCTATATATATAAATATCCAACATTCACGCCCTTGACCTGTCCTCAGGTCAAAATCAGTGGACGTCCCAGAGTCTTGGAGAGAGTTGTTGGCTTCAGAGTCATAGATAGGTAGGCGAGAGACTTACTGGTTGGCCAGTCAGTACTCTTGTTTAGTTTTCAAGTGGACGACCCGATACCATCTTTCCTGGAGAAATTAGTTATTCTTGCAGTACCCACGAGAGAGGGCAGAGTTTTCTTCATGGACAATTACCAGGTCTCCTTCTTTGAGTGGGCTAGTTTTAGATGTCCATTTAGATCGAGTTTGTAAACTGTATAGATATTCCGGTTTTCCAAAATGTGTTGGCTGAAGGATTGAATCATTTGCCATCTTCGGAGGCGATTGACAGGAATACCTTTTGGTCTTGTTCTGGTACAGAAGTTAGAGGACAACCAGTTAAGAAATGGCCAGGAGTCAGGATGTCTAGTTCTGCTGGGTCAGTAGATAATGCCGTGAGAGGCCGAGAGTTTAGGATCGCTTCAATTTTGCAGCTGAGAGTGGTGAATTCTTCTAGTGTCAAGACTTGTTCTCCGATGACACGTCTCAAGTGATGTTTGATGGATTTCACACAACGTTCCACAAGCCACCAAAGTTAAGGCACGAGCTGGCGAGAAATGGAATTGAATAGAGTTTTGAGTCGAGAACTGATTGATAGCGTTCTTTGTAGATTCATCACGGAGAAATGTTTTCCAGAGGTTGGTTGGGAAGCTGCTCCAACGTAGTTAGTTCCGCAATCCGAGTACATTTGAGAAGGTAAGCCACGCCGAAACGAAGCGTGTCAATGCCGCGATGTAGGCTTCAGCTGAAAGGTCGGTGACATTTCGATGTGGACAGCAGTGAAGCAAATAGATGCCATCTTTAGTCTGAACTCTCTTAGTTTATGTATCTTAACTTGAAAGGACCCTATAGTTCCCACTCAAAAAGCTCTGGGTATCAAACGACTAGCAGGTAAATCACCCAGAGCGTTGAGAATTTTGGTTTGCGAAAGCCCACATTTTGAGATTCTAGATCTGATAACAGACCTTGCTGACAATATCCAAACATTTTTGTTCATGAAAGACTGTAGGAGATGAGGTCCTGCATGAAGATACTTCAGATGGAAAAATCTATGAGAATATGAGTTACATGATGAGATTTTGGAAGAATGATTGGGTGTTTTTCATTTTCATTAAGATCGCTGTGGCGAAGTCTTCCTCCAACGCAGAATAACCTTGGGAGTCCAAGAAGGGGTAGAAGTTTTTCCATGTCTTCCACAAGGTTTTAAGTAGTGAGATTTCTTCTGCAAATTGTTGCTGTTGGACGAAACTGCAGATCTCTCTTGTGAACTGTTAAGTTCTTCTATAGAGAGACCTTTTCTGTTTTCAACTTGTTTTGTTTGAGTGTTGTGGATGAATCACAACACGTAGGCAAAGATCTGAAGTGTTGACCAATTAGAAAACCTAACAAAAGGTCATGGAGAAAGGTACCATGTTGGTAGAAGTCACTAGGTAACTGAATCAGATGTTTTCATTTCCGGTAGAGCTTGATACACTTGAAGTGTGAAGGAGGCCAGAGATCTGGAGGATTTTGAATCCAAGAGGGCCGTTCCACCAGAGGGAATGTTCCAATGCTTGAGGGAAGATTCCTCTTGATGCACAATCGGCTGGGTTTTCATGCGACTTACGTGTCTCCAGCATGTAGGTTGTGTGAGCTCTTGTATCTGAGAGACACGGTTGGCAATGTAGGTTTTGAGTCGAAAGGGTGGAGTTTGAATCCATGAGAGCTATCGTGGAATCACCAGAGAGTCACACCGGTGATTGTTACATGAGGGGTTAGAAGAGCAATACAACGGTGAACGAGGGTTGAGAGAAGGTGAGCTGCGCATAGTTCTAGTCTTGGTAGTGAAACTCGTTTCAAAGGGGAAACTTTGGTTTTGCCAATCAGTAGTCTTGTAGTTGAAGTGTTGTCAGTGTTTTCGGATCTTAGATAAACACATGCCGCATAACCTATTTCACTAGCATCGCAGAACCCCAAAATTTGCACGGTTGAAGTAGGTGAGACTGATAGGGATCGTGGAATTCTGATGTTTTCTACAGAAGGAAGTTCATTCACAAAGAGGTTCCATTCACTTTTGATATTGTCTGGTAAGGGATCATCCCAATCAAGTTTCAGAATCCACAGTCTTTGGATGAGGGATTTGGCCCAGAATACTAATGGGGATATCCAACCACATGGATCATAAATGCGGGCTATGGAAGAAAGTACGGTTCGTTTAGTGATTTCCCCGTAAGGCAGTTGAACCAAGTAGGAAAAGTGATCGGAGCTAGAAATCCATTTTATGCCAAGAATATTAAAGAGTGGCTGTTCTTTAGGACTGAAGGAAAGGGAGATTCTCTGTGTTCCTCAGGAACACTTTGTAGAAGAGATTCATGGTTACTTGACCATTTCCTCAAAGCGAAACCTCCAGATGACAAAAGAGATATGACGTCTTTCTGAAGCTCAAAGCATTGTCGAGAGTGTCTGATCCTAAGAGAATGTCGTCAACATATATTTGATCTTTGATGGCTTTGGTAGCGAGAGGGTGACTGTCACCTTCGTCATCGATGAGTTGCTGGATGGTTTTATAGCAAGATAGGGCGATGAGGTCATACCGTAAGTCACAGTTGTCAACTGGTACGTTTGAAGGTGAATCTGGTTTATCTCGCCAAAAGATTAGTTGAAATTTCTGGTCGTCTGAGTGGATGACGATTTGCCTAAACATTTGGCGTATATCACAAGTGAAGACAAAGGAATGTATGCGGAAATTGAAAATAATATCAACAATATCATTCTGCCTTGGTGAAGAAGTTGATTGAGAGAAATGTTAGTTGAGGTAGGGCTACTAGCATTGAAACTACTCGTATTTTTCACCTTTGAAAACACCATGGTGTGGCAAGTAGTAGTGAGGTTCAGAATCATCGGGTACGTCTTCACAAAGTTCCATGTGACCTGAGTCTCGGTAGTCATCCATGAAGTCAGTGTATTGCTTTTTTAGTTGAGGATTGAGAGAAAGTCTTTTCTAAAGAGAGGAAGATTCTTTGAGCATTGCGAGAAGAGTTGCCTAGCTTGGCAGAAGATTCTTTGAAGGGTAGTCGAACGGTATATCTCCCAGTTGAATCTCGAGAGTGAGTGGACTGAAAGTATTCGTCACAAACTATTTCTTCTTCTGACCTTTTAGACACAATTGGAGGTTCTTCAAGATGCCAAAACCTTTGTAAAGAGGAGTGAAGGTCAAGATCATTGACTGAAAGAAGAGTTGTAGCATGACAGCTATCAACAGGAGGCTTTACAGAGGGAGAACATGGGGCTTGGCCCATTACAACAAATCCCAAGTGTACCCATAACACAAGGCAAGGCATACCCCAGAGAGTGAGTCATTTTGTCAAAAGATGTGGAAAGATAGCACCTCCTAAGAGAACGTCGATTTTTCCAGGTCGAGAAAAGGAAGGATCAGCTAAAGAATAATGCTTCACCTTTTGAAGAACTTCTGGTGATATTTCAACACGGGGCAAGTCAGCCGTGATTTTGCCTAGTATGTGAAATGGTTCTTGAGGAGCAAGTGTTTGTCCAGATAGAGTTTCTAAGGACAGATTGACCATGCCTTTGGTATGAGTAGAGTTCTGAGATATTCCCGTGATAACCAAGTCAGATTTTAACCGACGGGATCCTAGTAGTTGAGCTGCTTCTTCACTAATGAAGTTGCACATTGAAGCTGAGTCGAGTAGCGCTCTTAGAACACAAGAGTTGCCATTAGAAGTTGTCAACTTTATGAGAGTTGTGCCCAAAAGAACTGTCGAACAGTTTTCAACGGATTTGGTTTTGTTTTGAGAGGACAAAAGGCTAACATGAGAGTTGTTAGGAGGAGAGTTTACCTTTTCAGGTGATTGAGAGGGTTGAGTGACTTGTTTATTGTCAAAATGCAGAAGAGTGTGGTGCTTTTGATGACAAATAAAGCAAGCGGACTGAGATTGGCAATCTTTAGAGGAATGATTACCTAGACATGACACACAACGTTGACTAGCTTTGACAAGTTGGTATCGTTCATGAGAAGTTTTGTCTTTAAATGCAGAACAAGTGTAAATCTTATGAGTGGTTTCTTGGCAAGCAAAACAAGGTTTGAAAGTGTGAGGTTCCTTTAGAACCATGAGATTTTGATTCTTGTGATTGAGTGGAAATCATAGCAACATTTCGCTGAGAAGAGTTGGCTTTCTTAGGAATGAAAGTAGCGTTTTTAGATTGTAAACGAAGTAGAAGCACTATGTTTGCGTCTTCTACGTGAGAGCATTCTGAGTTCAAAAACTCAATGATTGTTTGGATGAGAGGGAGTGTGAGAGGTAGATTTATCGGAATTTGTGTTAGAACGATAAACCCTAGTTTAAGACGTAAGTCATTGTCCATTTTCCTAAGGACTAATGCAGAGAGTAGAGGGTTAGGCTGTGACGAAATGTCACATTCAAGTGCCTTGAGAGCCTGAGTGTGCTCGTAAAAGAGGTTTACAAAATCTCTGAGAGTTTTGGTTGAGGAGGATGAGAGATTGGGTAAGTCCAATATGTAATTTAGATGAAGGGTTGTCAAACGACGGGTGTTGTGGTAACGATCATGTATGAGATCATATGCTACCTTGTAATTTGGAGCAGTGATGTTAAGGGACTTGATCAAATTTAAAGGTTCATTAGAGAGGACACTTAGTAAATATTGAAATTTAGTTACATCTGAAATTTTGTCATTGTTGTGTATGGCCGTATTAAATAGATTAATGAAAGAGACCCATTGTACGGGATTGCCATCAAAATGTTTCAGTTCTAATTTAGGGAGCTTAACATGTAGCAGAGGCTTCTTGAGAGGTAGTGGCAGTTGACACTGTTACCTGTGAGTTGTCTGAAGTGGTGAGAGCTTCTATCAGACTGTTTATCTCGATGAAGAGCTGGTTTATGTCGTCTTGATCGCAGCATAACGTTTCTTGAGGAGCTTGCTGTCATCATAGAGTTCCAAGACCCGTTGAAAGTTCACTTTGAAGTGTTTCTCCTTCACCCCTTCAGCATATCCACAGAGAGTTCGGCGTTGAACAGTTGTCAAGTTGTCTTGAGATGCAGCAATAGCTTCCACTGCTAGCTTTACTTTTTCGAAGCGTGCTTTGGTTATAGCTGTAGATCGTTCATAAGTGGAGAACTTTAGGTCGTTTTTACCCATTTTAGGAATAAAAAAAGTCAATAAGATAATTTATAGAGAATTTAGGGACAAAAAACAAATTAGTAAAGGTTAAAACAATTTAGATGAGAAGAGGGAAAGATGTAAATAAAGAGTTGGGCTGAATATTCACAGGACTGGAAATCAATAATATCTCCGGCTCGAAGGACCAAATGTTGAGTAGGAGAATAGAGAATTAAGAATGAGAAGGTAATTTAAAGTAAATAGGATTGAATGAGAGAAGGAAGTTTAGAGGAACAGTGTTTACCATAGGGCAAGTAAGAAACAGAATGTTTGTTTACACAACAATAATAGTTAATTTAATGCAAACAGCTGATAACTTTAAATTGGCAAACATAACAACTAATAAACAAACTTGACACAACAACATGTATATATATATAAATATCCACAAATGTACTCATGTGTTTGGTAATCAATCATGTTTTCAAATAATCAACTCAAGTACCTCTGAAGATTTGGCTTGTCTCTAGATTGTAAGTCTTTACAATTGTCAGCAGTAGGTTTTTTATTTATGTTCATTCCACACTTGAAGATGTCTTACTATGTGAGGCGAAGTTAGGACTATAAAGTCCTTCTTCTCTATCACTTAACCTGCCGTTAGGAGTGTAAGACATAACAGTAGCGATCACACCAAGATTCAAACCCACGATGTCCAGGGCGACGTGTAGCGCTCTCAAATTCAGTAGTTGATTGAAACAATACCGGACAAATATTTTATCTTAATTATTTCCTTCATTATTGCTGTGCAGTGATGACTGAGAGCTTGTGTATAACATTGTGTTCTCTCTGCACAGATCATCTGGTTCACTGCTCTGTTCCCGTACGTGGTACTGCTGGTACTGCTCGTGCGTGGTGTGACACTGCCCGGCGCAGGGGACGGACTGCTCTACTACATCACGCCACGCTGGGAGGAACTGCTAGGTCCAGGCCCTTGGATTGACGGCGCAACGCAGATCTTCTTTGCGTACAGCATCGGCACCGGCGCTCTCCCGGCACTCGGCAGTTACAACAAGTTCCACCACAACTGCTACAAGTGAGTCACGCTCTCTACGTTCAACTGTAGGGTTAAGTAGTTAACTGTGCAACTGGTTCCTTACAAGTGGATCTTGTTACTTCTGAGTTTGTGAAACAACTTTTAATATTGGTTCACCGCTTGGCTCAGGACCAAGGATATTCTCAACATCTGTGAGTTATTAAAAAGATAATGTTATGGTAGGTAGATTGGGCATAGAGGCCAAATGTCTGAGGCAGGAAAATCAACAGAGTTGCGGCAGCCCAAGCAGAGATAACACTGCGAGCACTGCTGTCTCTCCCGTCTTTCTCCACCCTCGGCTCAACATGCTCGGGTTCGTCCGATGTCGATGACTTAAATGTGACCAAAACGTGCGATTTTTGAGAACGAACAAACTTGCGCGTGCATCAGTAGAAACTCGAGCATGTTGAGTGAGAAGGAGAAAGATGGTGAGAGACGGCTGCGCTATCTGTGCTCTGGCTGCCGAACTATGTTGATTATCCTGTCTCAGCCATGTGGCGTCTAGCACAATCTACCTACCATAACTTAATCTTTGGTTATATTGTATATGTGTGTTGTAGAGACGCCATCATCACGTGTGTGGTGAACACGTTCACTTGCCTGTTGGCCGGTTGTGTGACATTCTCCATCCTGGGTAACATCGCTCTCGAGCAAGGCACTCACGTCTCTCAGGTACACAGCAGCTTTCAATTATTTCATAGTTCTTAAACTATAAATCAGATCTATTGGAAAATAACGTCGTTTCACACATCTTTTAGAGATTTAAAGGTTGGACTTTCAAATTGAATTGAAGTTGGACTTTATTATCAAGTAATGTCTCTTTATGCTCTTGTTTTGTTGCTGATTATTGTTGTGTTCGGTGTCGGCAGGTGGTGAAGAGTGGGCCGGGACTGGTGTTCCTCACATACCCGGAGGTGGTTCTCAAGCTGCCAGGAGCTCCCGCCTGGGCAGCTATCTTCTTCTCCATGCTGGTGGTCAGTTAACCTCTTTCATCATCAATAATGGCCAGTGGCTTATAAAGGAGAGTCATAAGGGTCACGACCTCTCAAATATTAAATTAACCCAATATGTGCAATTTTATGTTTTTTGTTGAAAACGATATTCTAGTGAGCAAGAGCTGTGTTGAAACTGCTTTTTTGGCAGGTTAAATGTTCAAGCTTTACCTTGAGTACCCCTGTACCGCGTTCCTTACATTGAAACACAAAAAGGCTCAGGACTTTACGTTGAACTAAAAGCCAGATTACAAAAAAATGTTAAATTCAGGGAAAATATCTTGCACCCCGTGAGTGCACACATTTTCCATCAAACTCTGCAGATATAGTGGCTGAGCAGTGGCTTGTTGCAGATCCTGGGTATCGACAGTGAGTTCTGCATCGTAGAGTCTTTTGTGACCGGGATGGTGGACAACTGGCCAGAACTGCTCAGACCTCACAGAGCCAAGTTCACCATGGCAATGTGTCTCCTCATGTGTCTACTGGGAGTCCCCATGGTCACACAGGTTAGAAAGACAGATATTCAAACAATACTGGCTCTTTGTTTCGATTCAGAGTCTGTTTATTATCTTTCCCAGCACTTTGCCTTCAGTCCTCATTTAGTTTTTCCTCATACAACCTGTTTCAAACAAATCCTGTGGTTTCTATTTATTTTCACTATTTTCTTCTTGACCTCTCTCTGTCCTGTCGGGTTTCCATCAATTCACTCTGTTATCTTCCTTGCCATTGCCTCAGTTCCAGTACAACATATTCCTCCTAGTTCCACAACTCAATAGATTTGTTACGTCAAAGATAATGTTATGGTAAGTAGATTGAGCCTAGATGCCACATGGCTGAGGCAGCAAAATCAACATAGTTAGGCAGGTCAGGCACAGGTAGCACTGTGAGGGCTGCCATCTCTTGCCGTCGTTCTCCCCTCAGCTCCAAATGCTCGAGTATTCCCGATGTCAATGACTTAAATGTGACCAAATCGTGTGATTTTTGAAACGAGCGATTTATGGGGTAAGTCTAAGTAGCTATACTAGAGCTGAAGGCATGTGGGCTGAGGGGGGAGAGCGGCGGTAGAGAGACGGCAGCCCTCACCAGTGCTATGTTGCCTGTTCTGTTGACCTGCCTCCAGCCATAATCATCTTCTGACGTAAGGATCTACATGTTAGGCATAGAAGTCAGCAATCTTCATCTTGATGGATAGGCGATGCTTGAACTAAGTTGATTTTCCTGCCTCAGCCAATCGGCATCTATGTGCAATCTATTTACCACAACATTATCTTTGATTACATGCTAGGGTGGAGCCTACATCTTTCAGTTGATGGACTTCTACTCTGCCTCTGGTATGTGTCTCCTCTGGGTCTGCTTCTTCCAGACCATCGCCATATCATGGATCTTCGGAGCCAACAAGTTCATTGATTGTGTCCACCAGATGATGGGTGTCCGACCCAATCGCTTCTGGTACTACTGCTGGGTCCTCTTTGCACCAGTCACCATGGTGGTCAGTACTAGCTTCTCTTTTAAACAATTAAATCTCCAACTTTAATTTAGATTATTTTTGAAGAGGTACAATTTTGATTAGGATCAGTAGTTTTCTAACAAGGTTATTTTCTTAGTCACAGCTCAAGTCTGCACCTTATCAGAGGTTACAAAGTTAATCAGAAAAAAAGATCCCTTCTTTAAGAAATTTTACAAAGTAAATAAGATCACACTGTCTCACCCTCTGGAGATTTTCCATTACTGTAATTTTTTTCGCTAGATCTTCCAGGTCAGCCGTAGTTTTTGATATATTCCTAGATAACAACCTGAGAAACTTTGAAAATAAAACCAAACTTCCTGTGACAACAAACTGTAATTATTGGATTATTTATATATACCCCAAAACTCGTCACCATCTGCCTCTATCTGTAAATACTCTTGGAAATATTCCTGCTGGTCCATTAAGTGGTTTTGTGTTGCAGCTCATTTTCGGGTTCTACATTGTGAAGTATGTGCCAGTCAAGTACGGCCCTTACGAGTACCCCAGCTGGGCAGAGGTGCTAGGCATCTGTCTCAGTCTCAGCTCTATGCTGTGGATCCCTGGCTATGCTCTCTACTATCTATTCACTACTCCCGGCACATTCTCTGAGGTAAGCATAGCTCACTCGTACATCGTGAAGTATCACTTGACACGTTGCTGTAGTATTAACGTGTTGTGTTTTGTTGGCAGAACTGGAGGTTAGGACTAACACCCAACTTCAAGTCCAGAGCCAAGGTGTCGGCAAGTGCCAAGTCCTCGGCTCTACAGATGTCAGAGTCCAGTGCCGGACTGCTCTCCAAGAACAGCTCCTTCCTGCATCCATAGCAGATAAAGTGAGTCAAGCTTATACCAGGGGGTTCAGAAGGGATATTATTAATGACCCAAGCTGGGGGACAGTCGGTCTAGCTTGTAAAAAGACTACATCATCCATCAAAAACATTCATCACACTCACCATCATTCCATATTCACCTTAAAATACCCTCTAAGAGTCTCAAAGTAATGTATCAAAGTATCATTCTGACAAAATAGCACATTTTGAGCTCCTTTTAGACATTTTTAATACTATTCACAACTACACTAGAGTCCTGCTAATCTAAACCCTGTTAATAAGAAAATCCGCCTAATCCAAAACTGTTGGGGGAAAAAGTTTTAAAACTTGTTGAGTACTACAATTTATGTGTTCAATAACAAACTAGCACTCACAACAACGCACAGTACACGCAGAAATGCGCTCAAACAATAGCTCTGAACAAAACACATCAACTCGGTGGGGCAGCAAGCGACACACTGTCAGTACAACGTACGTTGATTCATCTTTTATTTTAGAACAGATGACTGTACTGTAAAGTCCTGGTCGCGGGGGTTGGTGTGGAAAGGCCAGTGTCCTGCTGTTACGACTGTAGCCCTACTGCCACAGCCATCTGTGTACTGTCCTTCATATCTGCGTTTTTAATTCCATGCTGTTTATTATTGCTGATTACTACAGAACATACATACATCATTTCTTCCATTTAAATATAAAATATTATTCCCTTAAAGTCCTTATATAACCTTATAAGGTCAATATACAATAAATGCTAGTTGTATAATCAATGAATGCCGAAAATCTGCTTAATCCGAATTTTGGCTTATCCGAACAGGGTCCAGTCCCAATTAGTTCGGATTAGCGGGACTCTAGTGTATTGGGTTACACAGGCACTCAGCTGTGGTGTTGTCTTACTTGTTATGACTTGTTTAATAATTAATTATTATTGATTATAATTGGTGTTGTAGAAAAGTTTCAGTTTTGAAACTGAGAACTTAACATGTCCTAGTATTCAAACTGAATAAAATACGAGTATATTCAATTTTTTTGTAAAATCCCTACATGTTCCGGGAGGCTTGAATTGATGCTTGAGGCTGTTATTGGTCAGTAATCACTGTATTTCATTCTTTGCTCGGGTGTTCAGGTCGGGAGCGGCGGACAGCAGCTCCCAGACGAAGAGCAGGAAGAAATCGTCTGCTGAGGCTAAGTCACCCCCAGCCCCCCTCAACACTTCCGAGAGCAGTGCTCGGCTCCTCAGCAAGAACAGTTCCTTCGTCAACCAGTGAAACACTCACACGAGACATCTTCACTAGCCGGCACAACACAATAGCAGTGCTTGAGAGCAATACATACAAGTTTACTGGAGTAAAGTTGCATATTCAGTGGTTTCATGGTTGTTAACGAGTGATTGGAATTGTGAGTAAGAGATTTGCTGGTGGAGAAGTACGAAAGTGGTCGACAAATAACACTAAAATGAGTGGTTTGGAACTTATGACTGCTACCGGCAAAGTCAGTCTAGCAGATAAGAATACTTTCATTGTACTGTACTTAGGTGTAAACTCAGCTGTTAATCCATTACAGTGTTTGATGTGATAAATGTTTCAACTTGTGTCTGTCCGACAAAGACAGATTTGCTGATCAAAGGTAAGGTGCCTCATCCAGTAAAATATTTTTAAATATTGGAATATTTCTTTAGCACTAAATAAATTCATTCATGTAACATTTAAACTTCCTTATAGTAAACATACTTGAGATGGCAAATTGATTATTGAGTTGAAAAGCATCTGCCGAAAAAAATACTGATAAAGTTGTTGCCAAAAAAATGAATAGTTGAAAAATAAGTCATAATAATTTGTTATAGGAAACTCTTTGCGTAAATATTTAAGGATTAACATATTCTCAACAGGGTTTAAAGACTTGTTCATGGATATAAACATTACAGTTGAACTAAACTAATAATGATGGAGTGATGGTTTGTAAACCAGGAGTTGAGCAACGGAAACAACATTACAGAAACTGGCTGACTTTCGCTGAAATGTGTAGTGTTTAAACGTTTATTTCAGGTAAAAACCCTGAGTTAGTAAAACTTAAACACTGTTAGTTGTCTTAACTGTGTTAGTTTAGTTTACTTGGCTTCAGTTAGCTTTAGAAAATCACAATTTTGGTTGTGTTAAGATCGTGAGTTACCATCGTAAGGTATATTATTATGTTTACTCAAGAAGTGTTTTACTGAAATTTACACGGCTCTAGTGGTTAGATACACAAAACAACTTACTAAATTACCGGCCTTTTAATTTAGCCTCTAAATTTCTATAGCTAATACATTATTAATACAATTATAATATACATTATTAATAAAATTTGAAGACAATATTTTTGATGGTAAATTATCTATAAATTTTATTGGACTCTATCAATGAAAACGTTTTCTTAACTTGATGTTTAATGCACTGAATCTTATGGGCTGTTACTACTTTAATAATATTCAAATATAATTGTAGTAGTTTTAAATTTGGTATACAATTTTGTATAGTTTTTTTTTCAGAATGAATCAACTATTTGTATTACAATGAGAAAGGCTTCCACAGTCACTAACACTACACCTGGCTTCAGGAGAAAAGAGCATAAAAAGAATATAAAGTACTGGCCGAAGTTTCAGTAATGTTGCAGTTGACCATTCTCCAGGCTTGTATCTACTGGAGATAGATGTCCTGGAGTGAAGGTTATATGCACTGTGTGCCGGGGCTGGACATAGTTCTCTGTGTTTCCGGAAGCTTCTGAGCTGTCACTCTCGGGGGAGTAGACACCACCAGGCTTGTGCTCTGGACATTGTCTATGTGGCACTGACTAGGTACTGGTAGCCAGGTCACACTGAGTTCATGGCGAAGTCTTTATGAAATTGTTAGTATGGTTTTAATGTCTATTGATTCTTGAATTTTTCTTTCAAAGTATTTAGTTAAAGAGATTTAAAGTTCAATATCAGCAAATTTCATCGCATGTTTTGTTACAGTTGAGTGACAAGCTACGACAGAAATTTCTGTGTTCTTTATTTCTGGTTAAATTAAGGCGCCCAGTTTCTCCTAGTTTATGAAGCAAAAGCTAGGGGTAAAAGAGAAAGTGGTGGAAAAGAAGCTTGGAGTTGTTCTTAAAACACCAAAATTCCATTCAATCATTTAGTTCATTATGGAAATTGAAGAAAACCAAAAGCCTTTTCTCAATGTTCTAGTCTACAGAGAAGGAAAATGTCTACCCTACCAAAACCATTTGTTCAACAGAAAACCAACACAAACTGACAGATACTTAACGCTGAATCTCACCATCATCCAGTGCAGAAGACAACCATCCTACATTAGCCAATAGAGAGAGCGCTACACATTTCCGACTCTGAGAGCTACAACAGTGGAAACCAACACCACCTAGTCAAGACATTGCAGCAGAACACAGCATTATACAAGCCAACAACAAACACACAAGAAACCCTCAACTGAAAACAGCAACCAAACCTTCCTACAAACAACAGGCAATTCTTCCTTGTGCTCAAGGGACTACAGATAAAATAGGTCACAAAGAACCATCTATAAATTACATAAAACAATTAAACAGCCAGTAAGGACAGTTAAAGATGTTTTCTACCTATTTAGAAACCAGGAGTGTAGCATAGTAAATGCAGCTGTGGTCAATTCTATGTCAGAGAAACCGGATCACTTATTTCAAACAGAATTAAAGAACATATCAGGCGCACCAAAACCTAGACACAGAAATTTCTGCCTTAGCTTGTCACTCAACTTAAAAACATGTGATTAAATTTGATGATGTTGAAATTTTAGTCTCTTTATCTAAATACTCTGAAAGAAAGATTCCAGAACCAATAGAAATTAAAACCAAACCATACTAACAATTTCATGAAGACTCTGGCTTGAACTGAGTGACCTGGTTTCCAGTATAAAGTAAGCTACCTAGTCAGTGCCACATAGACAATGTCAGACCTGTCCAGAGCACAAGCCGGTGGTGTCTACTCGCCGAGTGACAGCTCAGGTTCCGGAAACACAGAGAACAATGTCCCCCGACCCCGGCCCCAACACACAGTAACCTTCACTCCAGGACATCTATCCCCAGTAGATACAAGCCTGGAGAATGGTCAACTGCAACATCACCAAAATGTCAGCCGGTAATCTTACTTCTTTTTAAACGCTTTAGGTTTTAAACTTCTTTTTAAAATCAATCCTCTTTTTAAGCTGAAATCTGACTAAACTGTTACATTTTAGTTAAAGTAATGGATTTCGTAAAGTGAACACTACCGCTTTCATAAATGTTTAAAGAATGTAATGGTGCTGTCTTTACCCGAAGCCAAGTTTACTCTTTGTATTCGTATTATTTAGCTTTGCTTTGCCTTTCATTTTTTATTTATAAACTAATTTTGAGTTTAATAATTTATTTATCTTTCATAATTATTATTATAGAACGAAGAAAGTGTGATAACAGAATAGGTGGTGAAATGCTTTAGAGTCTATTAACGTTAGTTCTGTGCCTAACCAGATTAAAACCTATATACAAGTAAATATAGATGAGAACATTATATTTTCTAGAGAAATGTTTCCTAGGAATATGTACGTCTGTAGGTAGTACTGTAGCAAAGACACTGTAGTTATGGTAGGTAGATTACGCATAGATGCCACAAGGCTGAGGCAAGAGTTGCCGCATTTCTCCACCCTCGCCTCGACATGCTCGAGTTTGTCCGATGTCGACGACTTAAATGTGACCTAATCGTGCAATTTTCGAGAATAAACAAACTTGCACGCGTCAATATGTTGAGTTGAGGGGAGACAGATGGCGAGAGACGGCACAGCACTGCTACCTGTGCTTGGGCTGCCGAACTATGTTGATTTTCTTGCCACAGCCACGTTGCATCCATGTGCAGTCTACCAACCATAACATTATCTTTGATTGTAGTAAATGTTTGTGCCAAAGCACTCTAAACTGAACCATTTTAGCTGTGAGATGTTTCCTGTTAAATCTTCCATGAGTAAAACTCTCTTGTTAACTTTGGTGTTTACTTTTTAGTTTTAAGACAGAAATATTGTTGTTGGCCTAAATATGTCAAAACTAGCATGTAACATAACTGGGTAACTGTGTACAGTTTGATGTTTTTCTTTTATATATAAATTGATAGTTTTACCCTGAAATCTGACTGAACTATGAAATTTTCGTTATAAGTACGAATTCTGAAAAGCAAAAACTACGGAGTAATTAAATGTTTAGTCATAATTCATTAGAGTCTGAAGAATTTGAAAATAAAAGGGCTGTTATAGTTTTAAATAAAAAGAGACAAAAAACACCCTTGAAAATCCTTTTTTTTTGTTAGAGAGTCTCTATTATTTAAGAGATATTATTTATGTTTTATGTCAGAGTGGTTGTAAAGTTTTTCAGCAAAAGACAACTATTATTTGTTTTCATTAAATTTCAAAGTTCTTCATTAATTGTTGAGAACATTGTACAATAAGTGTTGTGTTCCGAAAAGACGCCATTAAAGCTGTTTTCTTAAATGTATGAATTTAGTTCGAATATTATTTTATTTTCTAAGGTACGGTGTAATAACTATGTTAAAATCTGTGTTCACTAAAATGTTAAGTCAGTCCTTGGAAATGTACAACCTTCAACATTTTTATTTGTGTTAAAACTTTTCTCAGTTAATTTCAGCTTTCTCAGTTTAAACAAGTGACATGTTTCCTTTGTCTTTGAGGTGTTGTCCTTTGTGTGATATGGGTTGTCTCACAAGTAACAACTGACTGTGTTCTAGACCTCACACTTCCCTCTTGATCCTGTTCCTGTATACCGTATAACACTGGCCTATCCACTGACTGTGTAAGGTCTACCACAGACAATAGAAACTCTCTACAGATGTCCACCGCGCTTGGTGACAAATGTGGACTTTTCCTCTGTGGTTCTACTGTTTGGCAATAAATAAACCGATTAGTATTTACGTTAACTTAAGTGAATGTGGCTATTTCCACAATGTTCCGTGTATTAATGGTTTATTTTACATTGTTTAGTTTTGATAGGAATTATGTTTCTGTTTCGATGCAATAATTACTTCTTAAGTCACAATACTCAGCGCACTGTATAAACTTATCTCTAGTGTTATTAATTAGTTCATTTATGTTTGTATGATTATTCCAAGCACAAAGTTAGAATAGTTTAGAAACAGTAATTATTTGTGACGTACAAATGTAAAAGTCGGTGCTCGCTGTCTTCCGTTTCATAACAGTTCTTACTTTAAGTTTTAGGTTCGAAACACTTATTTTCATACAAACTCTTCCTTCTAACTGACTGACACGCAGGTACTACAGTGTTCCCATCTTTTAGCTTTATCTAATAGGGTTACTTTTAGTTTGATAAAGTTTTTATTCATGATGAACAACACCTTTATTTACATTTTCTAAGCCAGTACTGATTAATGAGTTGAATGCCGCTACTGTGAAGTGAGTTTGATGTTTGATTTGTAACCAAGTTGAAGGAACTCTAAACTATAGCACATAACTAACTGTGGTCGGTGTCACAACTATAATCTAATTCATCCGGTACACATCACTAGAGTTAGCTTTATATATTTCAGTCTCACTGTGGAGTACCATCTTCAGTCACTGATTGGCTGAAACTGAGATACTTGATGTCTGCTATCCTATCGGTCAGGGCTGCCAACCGTCCAATAGGGTGTCCAAGTCCTGTGGATGTCCATTGGATAGCAGACAGCAAGTATCTCAGTTTCGGTCAATCATGCGATGGTACTCCACAGCGAGATATTTCAACCTAATTCTGATGAAGTTTAGACGCGATGTGAACCGGAATTACTAGATTATAGTTGTTGGTTTATGTTTTGTACGTGTTTAGTTTAGCAAATCTAATGTGACTTGTAGTAAAGTATTATTGAGCAGCCAAGCTGTGAGAACTTGTTGTATAACCTAGACTAAGTGACTTAGACATAGGAATCAACAATACAATTGTCAACAAGCTGAACTCTTCTATCTATAACATTACCCTTGTTTAAACTCTCCTATATTGTGGATTATACCTAGTGTGCAAAATTAATGAAGAAAATAGGGTCTTTAATAAGATAAAGGTACCCAACTAAAGCACTAACGGAGTAATTAAATGTTTAGTCATAATTCATTAGAGTCTGAAGAATTTGAAAATAAAAGGGCTGTTATAGTTTCAAATAAAAAGAGATTAAAAAAACACCCTTGAAAAATCTTTTTTTTTTTGTTAGACAGTCTTTATTATTTAAGAGATATTATTTATGTTTTTTCAGCAAAAGACAATTATTATTAATTTTTGTTTGCATTCAATTTCAAGGTTTTTCATTAATCGTTGAAAACATTGTTGTACAATAAGTGTTGTGTTCCGAAAAGACACCATTAAAGCTGTTTTCTTAAATGTATGAATTTAGTTTGAATATTATTTTATTTTCTAAGGTACGGTGTAATAACTATGTTAAAATCTGTGTTCACTAAAGTGTTAAGTCAGTCCTTGGAAATGTAGATCCTTCAACATTTTTATTTGTGTTAAAACTTTTCTCAGTTAGTTTCAGCTTTCAGTTTAAACAAGTGACATGTTTCCTTTGTCTTTGAGGTGTTGTCCTTTGTGTGATATGGGTTGTCTCACAAGTAGCAACTGACTGTGTTCTAGACCTCACACTTCCCTCTTGATCCTGTTCCTGTATACCGTATAACACTGGCCTATCCACTGACTGTAAGGTCTACCACAGACAATAGAAACTCTCTACAGACGTCCACCGCGCTTGGTGACAAAATTAATGTGGAATTTTCCTCTGTGGTTCTACTGTTTGGCAATAAATAAACCGATTAGTATTTACGTTAACTTAAGTGAATGTGGCTATTTCCACAATGTTCCGTGTATTAATGGTTTATTTTACATTGTTTAGTTTTGATAGGAATTATGTTTCTGTTTCGATGCAATAATTACTTCTTAAGTCACAATACTCAGCGCACTGTATAAACTTATCTCTAGTGTTATTAATTAGTTCATTTATGTTTGTATGATTATTCCAAGCACAAAGTTAGAATAGTTTAGAAACAGTAATTATTTGTGACGTACAAATGTAAAAGTCGGTGCTCGTCTTCCGTTTCATAACAGTTCTTACTTTAAGTTTTAGGTTCAAACACTTATTTTCATACAAACTCTTCCTTCTAACTGACTGACACGCAGGTACTACAGTGTTCCCATCTTTTAGCTTTATCTAATAGGGTTACTTTTAGTTTGATAAAGTTTTTATTCATGATGAACAACACCTTTATTTACATTTTCTAAGCCAGTACTGATTAATGAGTTGAATGCCGCTACTGTGAAGTGAGTTTGATGTTTGATTTGTAACCAAGTTGAAGGAACTCTAAACTATAGCACATAACTAACTGTGGTCAGTGTCACAACTATAATCTAATTCATCCGGTACACGGTGCGTCAAAACATCACTAGAGTTAGCTTTATATATTTCAGTCTCACTGTGGAGTACCATCTTCAGTCACTGATTGGCTGAAACTGAGATACTTGATGTCTGCTATCCTATCGGTCACAGGGCTGCCAACCGTCCAATAGGGTGTCCAAGTCCTGTGGATGTCCATTGGATAGCAGACAGCAGCTAATCGAGTTGAAAAATGCAGACTGAAAATATTCAACCTAATTCTGGTGAAGTTTAGACGCGATGTGAACCGGAATTACTAGATTATAGTTGTTGGTTTATGTTTTGTACGTGTTTAGTTTAGCAAATCTAATGTGACTTGTTGTAAAGTATTATTGAGCAGCCAAGCTGTGAGAACTTGTTGTATAACCTAGACTAAGTGACTTAGACATAGGAATCAACAATACAATTGTCAACAAGCTGAACTCTTCTATCTATAACATTACCCTTGTTTAAAACTCTCCTATATTGTGGATTATACCTAGTGTGCAAAATTAATGAAGAAAATAGGGTCTTTAATAAGATAAAGGTACCCAACTAAAGCACTAACGCAGTAATACCATTGACATTAAATTTAAATCAATGGTAATACCAAAGATAGTGCTATGGTAAGTAGGTTGTGCATGGATGCAACATGGGTGAGGCAGGAAAATCAACATGGTTCGAAAGCCCAAGCACAGATTGCGCTGCGAGCACTGCAACCTCTTGCCGTCTTTCTCCTCCTCGGCTCCACATGCTCGAGTTTGTCCGATGTCGATGACTTAAATGTGACCTAATTGTGCGATTTTCAAGAACGAACGAACTTGCGCGTGCGTAAGTAGCTTTACTTGAGACTCGAGCATGTCGATCCGAAAGAAGACGGCTACGCTCGCAGCGTTATCTGTGCTTGGGCTGCCGCAATTATGTTGATTTTACTGCCTCAGCAATGTGGCATTTATGCGCAATCTACCTACTACAATAATCTTGGGTAGTACAAACTAAAAGATCAAACACTAAAAAAAGGCTTTAAAACAATTCAGAAAATTCAATCTATTATAAATATGGTATGATTACTCACTTACGTAACAATGAACTGTTATTCCAAATTTTTCTCTTAGTTAAAACTTTGTATTTTTAAAATTATGAATTAGGTTTTATTTAAAGTTTTTTATTAGTTTAATCGATTGTGTTTCCCTATTTAAACAATGATATGAATCTACTTAATAAATCAGGATAAAAAACCTTGCAATAAATAACTTGAAGTTTTGAAAATTACGCAACGCAAACTGTACACAGTGGTATATTATCAATCAAATCAAAATTAAATTTGGTAAATTTATGGAATATTCTCGTTAAATTAATTAATAGTATCAGCTTGTAGCATAAGAAAGTGTAGGGATGATGGTGAGTGTTCTGAGTGCTTTGATGGATGATGAGATGTAGTCTTGCAACGTACAAGGGCCGACTGTTCCCCAGATAGGGTCATTAATTAAAAGCCCAAAGCCAATGGAATGATCCAATGGATTAACGTGACTTCAAACCTTTCATTTGTGACGTAAGTGTAAAATAGAGTTGGGAGTTTGGCGATGTGATGAACTACAGTAAGTGAAGATGGATTCATTGTATGAATATTAGGTGGTATCTCACCTTCTTTAATAATTAAAAAATAATAATACCACTTTGAACAAATTGAGTATTATTAAAGAAGATGAGATGCCCCTTGATATTCATACAGTTATGAGCTTGAATGACAGCAATACTGCATTGTTATTTAACTTTGAATGAGGTGGGTTGTGAGTTAGAGTGGAGCGCCTGCAGTTGCGTCTCCACTATACCCGCAGTACATGCGTGTACCTCGTGTTGCGTTGTGGCGCCGTACTATGCACTACACTCAACAGTACTTCTACACCTAACTACGACGTAGGGTCTTTTTTTTAATTTAAGAAGATCCTTTTCTGTTTTGTTTTTATTTGTTTCCCCTTATTTTTAGTTAGTTAATGTGCCTTGAAACGTTTAAAAATAAACTATTTACTGGTTCTTCATAAAGTTTACAAACCTTGTTTAAATACATTTTGGTAAATAAAATCGCAAAAATTCATATTAAACTCCGTAGCGTGGCACGAGTACTGTCAGCTAATGCAGAGGAAAAGAAACATATTCGTATATACAGCTCGTAAATGAAGCTCTGAGACAAATACAATAATACATAATCATAAAGTGAAAACAAGGATAATTCGTAATCATATGAAGCAATTCCGAGGCTGTAAGTCTAAAACACGGCGAGTTTTAATACAATTTAAAAAAAAATTTAATGTGTAATAATCACGGTCTTTTGTTACAGATTAAACTTTAAATGTTGAGTGTAAATAATTTTGATGTTTTCTAAAGTTATTCTTGTCTTTTTATATAAATAAATCTATCATATTGTAAGTAAGTCCATCGAACAAAAAACACTTAGTGTTTCTTGACAAGAGAAAGGTTTACAGAGTCTTGGCACAACGAAATAATGATTACAGTTCATTGGCAGGTATCAGCCAAGAGCATGAGTTGCGATGCCTCAGAGAGGAGAGTATGCTCTACTGTGCCTGCAGTAAAATACCAAAGATAATGTTATGGTAAGTAGATTGCGCATAGATTCCACATAGATGAGGCAACAAAACCAATAGAGTTAGGCAGCCCGAGCACAGATAGCGCTGCGAGCGCTGTCATCTCTCGCCGTCTTTCTCCTTCCCTCGGCTCGACATACTCGAGTTTGTCCGATGTCGATGACTTAAATGTGACCAATTTGTGCGATTAACAAGAACGAACAAACTTGCGCGTGCGCGTTTACTTGAGACTCGAGCATGTGGACTGTGGAGCCGAGGGGGGAGAAATTCGGCAAGAGACAACAGCGCTCGCAACGCTATCTGTGCTCAGGCTGCCGAACTATGTTGATTTTACTGCCTCGGTCATTCGGCAGCTACACGAAATCTACCTACCATAACATAACCTTTGGCACCATCTACTGCAGAGTGCTGACCTAGGTAACATCCGGCGCTGCGCCTCGCTCTCAGGCCTAACAGCCTTTCATGATGGTAAACACTATGTGAGTAGGCCTATTCTTTTTCAGAAAATAACTGTATTGGTTTCGAAACTTCGATGTGCAACTAACTTCGCGATCCGGATCGCGCGCGGAGCGGATCCGTGGCGGATTGGTATCGCGCGCGACTCCGTAGCTCATCACTTACAATTTGTAATGTGACTATACGGTGACGCTAGGTAAAGGTCGAGGTTGAGTAGTAGAGAGGACTTTGTAGTCCTAACTTCGCCTCGTTAAACAAGACAAAATTTTTTTTAACTTCAATAAACTCGGATAGTCAATGCAAAACAAATATGTAAAAGAGAGATATGGCAATTCACGCCTTGTCACTGCACGGGTTGGGTCGGGTCCTGGTACGTACTCGTATACTACAGTTCCTTTGCTCAGATTGCCGTGTGTGTGTGAGGGTGTGTGTGTGTGTGTGTGTGTAGTGGAATGGTGTGCAGGTGTGCAGTGTGGCGAGACACAGTTATCAGCTGATGTAAACAAACACACTGACTCACCCGGCCAGGTCACGTGACCTACGCACCAGTCCTCACACACACAGGCTCATCTAATCCTTCTTCACGCCACCCACAACTTTGTACGGAATAAAATAGTGAATATATTTTTCCAGTTTGAATACTAGTACAGTTTAAGTGTACAGTACATACTGGTACACTTTATTATTTAACACTACTTGTCCTGTGATGTATGTATTGGTCGCTTGACCGTTGGAAGAATAAAAAGTGCCAGTGTAAGTGCGGCGCTAATGAAACTAGGGGCAGGGAAAACTACCGAACTGGGGGACACAGAACGGCAGTTTAAAAACGTTTACCTTCTCAGGTAGGAGATCAACTCGTCAACAGGTTGCCGAATTCGATTAAAAGTGCCCCAGAGCTTAACGCTTTCAAAACTTGTCTGAAAAAGGTTTTAGCCGCAGAAGTTATTCTCTCCAGGAGCTTAGTGCGGTGCCACTCTCAAGCCTCCTACAACTAGTAAATTGTATAATGTATAAATAGTTTAGTTTAGTTTTTAACGCAATCTATCTGACAATGGCGGTCAACGATGTAGCACTCAAGTATCCAAGCATTTTATAATACATACGAGTTTATGACACATGACTGGGAAACACGCGGAACAGACTGAGGGTTAGAGTGAATGAGAGTGAATGCCAAAAATGAATGTCTGATTGGGATTTCAATGGTAGAATATGTGGTAAATTGTAAAAGACGATTGCATAACATGTTCAATATTGACGCAATAGACCATTTATTTGTTTATTAATGTTCAAAATGAAGAAGCGGTGACGACGCGTAACTCACAGCGACCTAACATACCGCCAAGTGTTGGTAAGTACTAAGTACGTGACGACACGTAACTCACAGCGACCTAACATACCGCCAAGTGTTGGTAAGTACTAAGTACGCGACGACACGTAACTCACAGCGACCTAACATACCGCCAAGTGTTGGTAAGTACTAAGTACGCGACGACACGTAACTCAGCGACCTAACATACCGCCAAGTGTTGGTAAGTACTAAGTACGCGACGACACGTAACTCACAGCGAACTAACATACCGCCAAGTGTTGGTAAGTACTAAGTACGCGACGACACGTAACTCAGCGACCTAACATACCGCCAAGTGTTGGTAAGTTACTAAGTACGCGACGATACGTAACTCACAGCGATAACATACCGCCAAGTGTTGGTAAATTACTAAGTACGCGACGACGCGTAACTCACAGCGACCTAACATACCGCCAAGTGTTGGTAAGTACTAAGTACGCGACGACACGTAACTCACAGCGACCTAACATACCGCCAAGTGTTGGTAAGTACTAAGTACGCGACGATACGTAACTCACAGCGACCTAACATACCGCGGTGTTGGTAAGTTACTAAGTACGCGACGACACGTAACTCACAGCGACCTAACATACCGCCAAGTTGGTAAGTACTAAGTGCGACGACACGTAACTCAACGACCTAACATACCGCCGTGTTGGTAAGTACTAAGAACGCGACGACACGTAACTACAGCAACCTAACATACCGCCAAGTGTTGGTAAGTACTAAGAACGCGACGACACGTAACAGCAGGTTGCCAAATTCGATTAAAAGTGCCCCAACGTCTGAGGCATTTAAAGTACAAACAGGTTTGAATCGCAAAAGCATTTTAATAAGCACCGACGAGTTTATCTGGAATAACACATCAGAAGATGACTGACTGACTGGGAGGCTCAAGAGACCAGTGAGGGGAATTCGAATGAATGAATCGTGTGTTTGAAAATTCTGAAAGAGATCTAGAGTGAAAAATTTTACCTACTAATAACCAACGATTGTGACGAATTTATAATGTAAATTATGTAATACATTATTTATGTTATTTTAGTCAATTAATTCCCGATCAACCTGATAGCAAAACTGACGAAAGGTAAATTTGTATAGTGTGTTGTAATCTTTAAATCTTCAGTTAGTTGGCAATGTCTTCATAAAACCATTAAACAATAGTTTAATTTCAAATTGATTATATTTCACCTAATAACATTAGGCTTCTTCAGATCAATACAAATAAATTCAGCTTGTATTGATTGAAGAAGCCTAATATTATTAGGTGAAATATAATCAATTTGAAATTAAACTATTGTTTTAATGGTTTTGCGGAAGACATTGCCAACTAACTGAAGATTTAAAGAAGTTAATATGTCTTCGTCTTTTAGAAATCAACTGTGTTGTAATGTTGTTGGGTTGGCAAGCGTAGTGTGAACAGCCTAACAGGCACAGGGTTCACAATCCTGAGACTCACAACACAGTGCCCAGTGCGCAGGCGCGGTGTCAGAGTCTAGACAAGGCTCCCTCACTCCACACCACACACACCAGTGACCCAGTCTCGACACCCTAGACCCTAGTACTTGGCTACAACCCTACTCTCTCCCCAGTTCGATATTCTGTGCATTTCACTGCACACCGGAGGTGAGTACATAGTTCTAACATACTCTCGTAGGCCTATTTCATGTGAACTGTGCGTTTACAAGTGTTTGTGCCGGTGTTGCACCACCAGGTCAAGGGCATCTTCCAGGGGGGCTAACATACCGAGGAGCTCTCCCACGGAAACATTTAACCTTTGAAACAAGTTTCTGTGTGTTCTGGAACTTGAAAGAGAAATGTACCATTCTTAAATCTGGCTATAACTTTGTAGAACTAGCTTGAAAATAAGGTTAATAATTCAAATCAATCATTCTGTAAAAAAGGTGTAAACTGTTGGGATTTAATAAATAAATACTTACTTACTTGCAATACTTGAGTGCTGTATCTTTGACCGACATTGTCGGACAGATTGCGTCAAAGACTAAAAAACTGTTTACACTTTATATATTATATTATACAATTTACTAGTTGGCGGAGGCTTGGTCCCCAAAGAGTGGCACCTCACTAAGCTCCTGGAGAGAATAGAGCGGTCTCTTCACAAGATATTTTTTAAGTTAGGTTTTAAATGGCTTATTGTCGAGCTCTTGTACACTTAATGGCAGCTTGTTGAACAACTTAATCGCGAAAATGACAGTAATGACACTTTTCCATGCAATCGTTCTCTCTCATCTTGATCTAAGAAATATAACATTCACCTAAAAATTCAAATACAAAATCCTAAAGACTTGAATCACTCTGTATAACACAGTAGCACTCAACCCCCCCCCCAACGATGATAGTGCTAAAAATGCTTTTACTTGAAATTAACAGCTAATAATCAAATGACTAATATTTTGTCTAAAACATACTAGTTTAAATTTTGCCTGATTGTGTAACGTTAAAACATAATTTTCCTAAAAGCCAGGGGGCACTGTCCCCGAGTCTGCGCCCCTGCACCTAGCTCTGCTCTAGTGATTCATTAAAGCAATCTGCTGTGGTGAATGGTAAGGTATCTCCATATCATCTACAGGTGAATATTTTGAATGGCGTAAATGGGAGTTGTACTTGTGAGTGGTCCTCACGACTACATTGGTGTGATTTTAGGACATACATATACTAGTCTGCAATGTTTTCAATTATATTTGCACTACTGGCCCTATTTTATTATATTCTGATGATAATTGCCTGTTTCCATCTTCATAAACCAACTTAACAATCTTTATTACCAAAACAATATTAAATTATATTGGTACATTGTATATACAATAACAAGAAAGGACAATCAAATAATTAAAGTCACTAAAAGAAGTCGTCCGAAGTGGCAAGCCGACAATAGACTCAATCATGCATTTGGTCGATATGATCTGATAGTAGAGAGATCGAAGGCCAAAAGCGATCTGTCAAAAGCGTTTGACTGTGTTGATTCTCATCCGAAAAATGGAGTATTAAGGGATTCGAGGAGTGCCCCTGAGGTGGCTTGAGTCGTATCTAAGTAATCGCAAACAGTTTGTAGGAATCTCAGATGTCAGATCGACGAGGAATGTTTGAGGTACGGTATGGAGTTCCACAAGGATCCATACTCAGTCCATTGCTCTTTTTGATCTACCTCAATGACACCAAGGACGACTCATCCAGTACGCAGATGACACAACTCTCTGCTTCAATGCAAAGTCAATCAAAGAACTTGAAATCATTACTTTCATTGAGCTCAACAGAACAATTCGAAATTTCAATAAGCTTAATCTCAAAACAAATTCAACAAAATCAAACTTTATTCAATTTTGCCTGCCGGAAAAAGACTCAATAGGTCCCACAGTAATGTTGGACGAAACTGAGATTGAAAAGGTCTACTCAACAAAATTCTTTGGAATACACCTTGACCGAGGGTTGACTTGGAATGTCCACGTAGACCACGTTTGCTCAAAACTATCCTCAGGAATTTATGTTTTGAGCAAACTGTCCGAGTACTGCCCGACTCAGGTACTGATGATGGCTTATTATGGAGTAATCTACCCATACTTGTCTTACGGATTGACGCTCTGAAGCGGTTGCACAAATGCAAATCTTTCCAAAATTTAAGTTCTTCAAAAACATGCAGTTCCAATAATTGCAAAGTTACGTAAAAGAGATTTGTGTAGGCAAGCATTCAAAGACCTGAAACTGATGACCCTACCCTGCCTCTACATTTTGGAGACGTGTATCTTTTTCAATTCAAAAAGCAATACCATAAGAAGTAGTGACATACACTCTTATGATACTAAAGGCAGGGAAAACTACCTAACCGGGAGAAACAGAACAATAGTTCATGAACGTTTGCCTTCTCAGGCAGAAGTTCATTTCGTCAACAGATTGCCAAATTCTATAAAAAACGTTGTAGTCCCCAAAGCATTTAAAACTCGTCTTGACGAGTTCATGGCTCATAATTGGAAGACTGTATAAATTGGCCGACTAAATAGGGTCTAGAAGTGTTCTATTCAAATGAATGGGAGAGAGTAAATGTACATTTTGTATGTCTGAAAGGGATTTCAATGAAAGTATAAAAAAACTATTACAGCTAATAAAAAAGACGATTGCCATCCAATTCATGTAAAAAATGTTACACAAAAAAATATTTACAGTATTTATTTACTAGCCTTATAATCGCAGACTTTAAAGTAGTAAGCGAGTGCACTAAGAACTCTTCTATACTATAAAAAGTGTTAGATACAAAATAGTTTTTTAATTCAGTTTTAAATAATTTTGATTGTTGAAGAATTTTTATATGTAGGGGTAGTTTTGGAAAGAATTTTATCCCTGGTTGTGATGTAACTTCCTAAATAATTCCAGTCTATGGTATTCAACTATGCAGTTGTCTGCCGATTGTGTACCATGATTATGAATTCCATTGCCTTGTACAAGACAACATTTATTGAGGCATAACATGACAGTTTTAAAACATATAAATTGTTGGAAAGGTAAATTGTAATGTTTAGTCATTTGAACAAATTTTGGCACGAATGTCTAAGATTAAGATTGTCTAAGATTCAGACCGCATATTCCTGTAAAACAAATCCGACTTATTTTTGTTTTATCACAATTCTATATTCTAGATGCGGATAACTTGGCTTGAGAGAGACCACTCTTAGGTTTTATTTTTAAGGAATATATGATGAGCTCAAAGGGGTGAACTCTGTTTTGTGACATCTATGATCTACCAACTCTTGATAATAGTGCATTAAGCACTTATTCTCGGAGCTTCCCTCCGTGCATTTCCATTTTGATTAATAAATCGATCTTATTATCCGATTGTTCACTTACTCAATCATATCGGCATTATATTATCTTTGTGTTAATCATTATTATCTCTTATCTAGTCCATTAATTTATCTAAATCCTACGTTAAAGTATTACCAGCAGCCATTATTCCCTTTTTGTTACCCATAACCACTCCAAACAATACATTGTTTTTATTAAAAGAGTACTAAAAATAAAGCACCACAAAAGTAGGGGTGGATAGGATAAAATCACCAATTAATTATATTTATCAGTTTTCATTGTACCACACACGTTTACACACTATTGTCTATTTTTTGTCTTAATACTCATTGTAAATTAAAACAACACATTTTAAGAATAATATCCATACGTCAGTCAGAGTATACCTTTATCATTCAACAGAGTTTCAAAACTTGATATTTACCAAAAGAAATCCTTCATGAGCGCCCGATCGCGAACAGGATAAATAGTTACTATCCCCAGTTAAAATGTTATTATTGTTAATAATGCCTTCTGAAACTCTTAAGGTTTTATAAAAATATAAATTTCAATACAGTTCACACACTGATACAAAATTTGTGAAATAATAATTATTAATATTGTAACTGACTCATTTTTAGTAACCTTTTCTTCCAATCATATTGTCCATGACATACATAACTAACCTCTAGTTTTGAAGTCAGGTTAGGAAAAGGAGCTTTTTTCCAACAAGATAAAGAATTGAAAGCTACTAAGCAGTGATGATAAATTTAAATTCAGTGTCAAACAACTAGCAACAATTTGCTTGTGAGGCTTTGGACCACTTTTCCTAAAACTGCTTCAGTTATATATTACTGTATATTAAATATAGAAGAGCTGGGAAGTGTATTGACTGAGATTGTTTTTTATTGTGTTCAGAGACGCCAGGTGGAAGGATGGACACGTCCAGAGAGAATTTTGGTGAGTTTCACTTAACACAGTAGTTTTTTTAATATTGGAGAGTTGCAACTCCAAATTAATCAAGACCAAATTTCAAACAAGTTTGGAAACTTTAGAAAAATAAATAAATGTTTTATTGCAAAACATTTTATAATGCAACAGGCAATTGTCAGAAAAGTTGATGGAACTAAAATTGTCCATTCACTCTCACATCTAAGTCCCTTTCATACATACAATTTTTCCAATCCCTCTCTCTCATTAATTTGTATTATCCCACTCTAGTCCCTAGTCGGACAGCCAATTACCAGGTCTCCCAGTAAAACACCATAAACTTGACTGTGTTATAAAAAGCTTAAGTGGACAACACATTTTTTGACGAACTTTGAATGCCTTGGGCACTTGTGCGTTTTTAAATGAATTTGGTAATCTGTTGATGAAATGAAGACCTGCCTGAGAAGGTAAGCGCTCATGGACTACCTTCCTGTGTCTCCCAGTTCGGTAGTTGTCCCTACCTCTGGTTTCATAAGAGTGTGTGTAGCAACCTCTTATGGTATTACAAATTTTTTTTGTTAAAAGAGACATGTCTCTAGAATGTAGAGGCAAGGGAGTGTCAACAGTTTGAATGCTTGCCTGCACGACTCTCTCCAGCGCAATTTTGCGATAGTTTCAACTGCTTGTTTTTGAAGGATGAAAATTCTTGAAAAGCTTGCGTTTGCATAACCTTCAGACAAAGTCAATCCGTAAGATAGATGTGGGGTGATAGATTACTCCGTAATACGCCGTCATCATGCAGTACCTGAGTCAGACAGTTTCCTCAAAACATAAATTCCTGAGGCTAGTTTTGAGCAAATGTTCCAAGTCAACCCTCGGTCGAGGTGTATTACAAGGAATTTTGTTGGGTAGACTTCTTTGATCTCAGGTTTATCCAACATAACTGTGGGACTAACTGAGTCCCAAAAAGTTAATTATTTGAGGAAAAACAATGTTGAATTAAGCAATGTTTCAAAAGGAACTCAGTGCTCTTACAGTTTGTATGAATAATCCGCTTGAGAGTGAACTTGTGAAGACAGATGATTGAGTGAAAGAGTGTATAGACAGTGGCGTGTGTGTGGTGTTTGCAGGAATGCGAGTGTCAGCAGTGATAATGTTCTCTGAACTGATACAACACAGTCAAGTCAAGACAGCATTTCCTTCATCGAAACTGCTGACACTTCTTTCCTTCATCAATACTGACTCTACTTTTCCTCCTTTGATAAACAAGATGTATAAAAAATAAGTCTAGTTAAAACAAATATTTAAAAAAAAGGATGTTTAACTAATTTCTTATGTTGATGTCATTGGCTAGGAATTCAGATAATTTAAGACTTTTATATCAATTATAAGTAATGTTTTAAAATAATTTGTCTATAATATGTTTGGAATTATGTTATACTGTACAATTTCAAGGGTGCATTATTTTTTATTTGTCATCATTGATATTCTTGTTTCGGCCCAGTCAGGTATGTGAAGTACATTATTGCTGTCTTGACTATTATATCTTAAAGTCAAGTTATTATAAAACTTGCCGGCATTCCGCAAGCTTTAACACTCATTTCTACAACTATCAGTTGTCGACTAATCTTATTGTTAGATGGAAAAATTCACTCTATTACTCAAATACTTAAAACACTATGACTTAAGTACCAACAAATATTTCAAATGCAAATGTAACAATGCAAATGTTTCATTTTGCAAAAGCAAGCAATTTGAACAATCGCAAAATTTTAATAGGGAGAGTCGTGCAAGCCAGCTTTCAAAAGCTAAAACTGTTGACACTACCTTGCCTCTATATCCTTGAAACCTGTCTCTTTTTTTAGATCCAAGTGCGACCCCGTGCTAAACGGTAGAGACATACACTCTTACGTAACGAGAGGCAGGGATGATTACCAAACTGGGAGACACAGGACGGTAACTCATGAACGGATGAACGTTTGCCTTCACAGGCAGGAGTTCTTTTAGTCAAAAGACTTCCAAATTCGATTAAATTCCAAATTCGGTGCCACTATGCCAAAGGCATTTAAATCTCATCTCAAAACAATACTAGCTCAAGAAGCATTTTACAGCACAGACGAGTTCATGGCACATAACTGGGAGACAGACAATTGGGCTGGAGTGGGAATAATTCAAATGAATGAAACGAATGAATGAATACCTCTGTATGTCTGAAAGATACTTCGATGTGAATAAATGGAAAATTTTAGATAATTTAAAACACTGACGATTGCGATACAATGTGTATTGTTTATGCAATAAAAGATTTATTTATTTACTTGTAATGTTAAATAATTGACGTAATACTGTATTCTATGTATATGTAAATAAAGATTATTTGTATTTTATGTTATTATTTGTAAGATATTGGATGTTGATAAAAATGTTTCTTAAAACAAGGTTTTTCCAAGAATTCTTAGTGCCGAGCTCGTCACGTTCAGGATTGTTTCCGGATTAGATATGAGTCACCTGCTGGGGCAATTTCTGCAGTAAGCAAATTTTTTTCGCACGCCAATTTTTAAACTATGGGTTCAGAGGACGGTAAATATCAGCCGAGATACAGTCATGTGACCTGTGACATACTCCGAAGGTTGTTTCACTCGATTCAGAGAAGTTTCTTAGGCTGTTTTACTTACCCAAAACATGCCATGTGCACCACCTTGCTTCTTGCACAAACAATCTTCACGTACTAACAGTCTCACATGGTAGCTGAAGTTGTGTAAAGCTACTGTGAAATGTCTATTCCCTACTATGTAGTTGTAACTATATGAATGGTTGCAGCAGGGATTGTGTCAGAAGTGCCAGGCATGGTGCTCACCTCCGTGAGGACTGAACACAACCAGCTGGTGGCCTGGGTGCTTGTCCCGTCTCCTGGGTACTCTCCACTCCCGCTGCAGATCCAACACAGAGGTACGTTCTCTTTACTATCAACTAAGATAATGTTACGGTAGGTAGATTGGGCATAGATGCCACATAGCAGAAGAAGGATAATCAAAATAGTTGTGGCAGCCCAAGATCGGATAGTGCTGCCATCTTTCGACGTCTTTCTCTTCCCTCGGCTCCACTTGCTCGAGTTTGTCCGATGTTGATGACTTAAACGTGACCAAACCATGCGGTTTTTGAGAACGAACAAACTTGCGCGCGCGTCAGTGGCTAAAGAATCGAGCATGTTGAGCGCTATCTGTGCTTGGGTTGCCGAACTATGTGATTTTCCTGCTTTAGCCATGTGGCATCTACCTACCTTAACATAATCTCTACTATCGTTCAGTCACAGTGTAAGCGTCGCAGGACTTGTCACTAACACTGTTGTTGTTGCAGGTCTGACCATGACGTTCGTGTACGAGAACACCCCGATATACAATTACACGACCTACTACACAGCTGAGTTGCGGTGTGTCACAAGCAATGCCTGGCAGCTACTTAAACTCGCTACATTCCTCCTCCGCTACAGCAGATACTTGGACACTCTGCTTGTGTTGGTAGAAACCATCGACCGATGTATTGACTCTCTCTCACCATCTGTCTCTGCTCAGCCTCTCTTCAAGCATCCAGCTAGTGACATTAAACCACGGTACGTTATACAGGGTATGGCAGAGTTCCACTCATACGACAAGGTGGGGCAGCGGAAATAGTGCTCGGGTTCTTAAGGGTTGTTGGGGTAATAAAAAAAAAGAAGGAGGAAGTTATGTAGCGGAGGCGAGTGGTCAGCAAGAATGGCAGATTCCTCCGAAGATTTCAACGCAAAATAATATGTCCCAAGGCTCTCTATTGAATTAGAGTCTCCAGATCCACCACTCTAAATTATCAGGGTTCAAGGGTTATGTACTATCAAAGATAATGTTATGGTAGGTAGATTGGGCATAGATGCCACATGGCTAGGCAGGAAAATCAACAGAGTTGCAGCAACCCAAGCACAAACAGCTTTGCAAGTGCTACCATATCTCACCGTCTTTCTCCACCCTTGGTTCGACAAGCTCGGGTTTGTCCGATGTCAATGACTTAAATGTGACCAAATTGTGCGATTTTCAAGAACGAACAAACTTGCGCGTGCATCAGTAGAAACTCAAGCATGTTGAGTGGAGGGGGAAGAAAGGTGGCAAGAGACGGCTGCACTAGCAGCACTATCTGTGCTTGGGCTGCCGAAATATGTTGATTTTCCTGCCTCAGCCGTGTGACTTCTATGCCCAAACTACCTACCATATCATCATCTTTGGTACTAGTGTTTAGAGGAATGGAGAACCCCCAACATGAGTAAGGGGTCCATTTACCTCAATTATTGAGTAATATGTATCAATTTAAACATTTTGTTTATACACATAACATAACATTTATTGTCACTGTACAATATAACTCATTGTGTTGACATAATGCTTAAAACTAAGTTTACAGAGAATTTAGAAATGATAAAATCTCCGGTACCGGAGTAGGCCAAATAGTCCAAAGTACATTAATGGTGATTGTAAAATAAATTCTAAACCTATTTGAAACTATACTTATAATTATGTGTATTATTAGATTGGTTATTTGAATTTTGCATTGGTACCAGAGATTTTACCTTACATTTTCTGATTTCAAGAGGCTCTTCTGGGCTAAAAGATTGTTGTTATCCTCCTTTCCGCATACAGCCAAAATTTGAAATTTATCTTCCATCTTGTTCTTGATGTGGGATGTAATTTTTTTTGCAACATATCTTTCACATAGGCTGAATAATGGACCAGGAGAACTATTTGTGCTAGGGCAATACGTCCTGCTGCCCTTCCTGACTAAGTCCCTTCGATGGGCATAATAAATGTTTCTAAACTGTTTTTGATCTTTCTAACTCTTACCAAAGTGTTAAGTTCTGCATGCTTTGCTATGTACTCCCAGGTTAAATTGAGACTGATGCAAATTTTGCAGGCTGCAGAGAGGGCGAGGAGGCCGAGCAACATATCGACCGAGAACTCTGATGAAAAGCACCTTTAGCTCCGCAAACACTTCCACCACCATGTACCACAACCCTCCACTGCCTTCCTGCCCTCCTCCTCCACCGTACAGTCACACCCCTGCCCCCCGGCCCTCCTCATACCCTCTGCCGCCACCCACTCCTGCAATCCAACGCTTAGCAAACACTGCTACCCCCTTCGCTTCATCCTACTCTTCATACGACTCTGTTCATCCGAGATCAAACATTGCACAACACCCGGTAGTTCCTCCTGCCCGGTATACACCCTACGGCAACCCTCCCATCCGCTCCACCGTCACGACAAGTCCGTCTATGGTAGTGATGCTCCTGTCCCCTTGATCCAGCCTGAGACACTGAAGCACAATCAAGGAGACACACTTGACGATCCAAACTTCTTAGACACGATCCCATTCATAAACCTGGACAGTCCGACCCCCTCCCCCCTTCCTACAGTGAACAGCAACAATCAACAACAACGACAAGAAAACAACAACTCAGCAACAGGCCAGCTCTTCCCCTACATGAACGGGGTCAGTCCTACAGTGAGCAGCAACAATCAACAACGACGACAAGAAAACAACACAGCAACAGGCCAGCTCTTCCCCTACATGAACAGGGTTAGTTCTTCATTCAGCAACAACAATGAACCACAACTCAACAACATCGTGGCAGCAACCATCCAACAATTCGCCTACATAGACCTGGAGATCCCTGTACCAGAACCCCTGATCATCGACGAGAGTAATGTCAAGGTGGAAAACCAAGAGTATTAAACACATCATATCTCGGCCAACAATTGCTCAGGGAGTCCACTTGACCTTGAAATAATTGTGAATAAGTTTACGTTTTTCTAGAAAACCCTGAACAGTAAATGTAGTATGTAGCCACCTTGCAAGTCATGGTTACTCCCGCCAGTGGGAAGAATGGTGAGACGGACTATATGTTGAAAGCGTAGCACAACTCATATTGCAGACCACGGGGTCAAGCGTCCTCCAGATCTCATCGTAGGGTTTGGATTGCACTTGGGTGTAATAAAACCAATGGACATAAAATTGCACTCTAAACGCATCCCAAGAGCTAAACGACCTGTTTAACGAATCATGAGACCTAAAGGGCTCGGGAAATACTTTAGGGGCACATTGGCGCTAAGAAATCATTATGTTAAAAACCATTTACGTACGGGTAAAACTGAGTTAGAGACGTACTGCAGATGTTAAATGGGATTCAAGAATCATCGCATAAGTAAATATCATGGGAGGCAAACGATACTTGAAAATTGTTATTGCAGGAGTAATAACAGCGCTTTGGAAGCATTTGGAAATGATTGCCACCGAAATGTATTGCAAAAATAAAATGGCAATTGACATTCTCGCAGGAAATAACAACATTTAGAATTGCTACTTCCATATGAGTGGTGGGAGTAACTATGACTACTTTAAACTATTTAACAAGTTACCTTTCGGTTTTGCCTGTAGATCCTAGATGTATTTCTGGCTAGATATGTATTTTGTTGCGCTGGTGCAACATCGTCAGTAGCAGTTCTCTCTTCTGCACTATTTACACTATCATTATACAGTTATTTACACACTAATATTTGGGTTTGGCAGGTGACGGCGGTACATGTTGACTGCAACGAACGCGGTTGTATGCGGACTGATTTTGTGTTTGGGCCAAGGGCAGTTCCTGCTGTAGGGGTGGGGTCTATTGTTATTGAAGAATTTAGGGAAACCCGGGGGTTGGCTTGACTTTATCACTCCTATTTTCAAGCCTTGAAAATCAGACCTGTGAAAACCGTGGGTTGTTACTCAGAATTGAGTGTAAATAGACAGAAAAGTGTATTCTCAATAGCTTTGAAACTAGATGTAAAAGTCAGATTAGTATTTAAGACATAAGATTGATTAGATGTTTTATTTGTTAAAGACTGTTGTTAACAATTGTAGTGCCTTTACCCACCAAGGTTGCATTTATTGTTGGCACATAAAACGCTATTCTTGATAATGTGATAAGCTATTGCCAAATATTTAGAATTAGGAAATAGGGCACCAGGCCAGGATATGCATATTACCTTAGTTTGTACATAGTTCCTATCATATATTTGTTCTCAAAAGTTTGAACGCTCTAAAATTTTTTAATGCGCTTTAATGAGTAATCTGGAATATTTTTCGACGAGATCAGGGGTTCTCACCCTAACCAACAAAATTGGGTTGAGGGGTAAGTTTGAAGTTTCTTATGAGAACCCTTACAATGTATCCTCTCATTTTAATAGCTGGAAATAGACAAGAGACAAATTCCTTCATTTTACAATCTTTAATATTGAAAATTGAGTCATCAATATTACAAACAAATAATATTCTCTAAAAATTCTTTGACCCTGCTTTCTTAAGTGGCAGCCTGAAAATTATACCATTTTAGTTTTTGACCGACTTCAGTGAAACGAGAGGTTATACAAGTTGACTTTTGAAATTATTTTTTTATGTCAGTTCAACGATTACTTTTGAACGCGGGCACGCTTTTTTACACCCAATTTGCTTTGATTGGTAGATCTTAACTCCATAGTGGTCCCATTTAAAAATCTTAATCGACTTATATTTCTAAGTAAAACCTCAAAACTCTCAAAACCCATGTACTTGTTGGTATATGGTACACTATTTTGAACCAGAAATGGATTTTCTAGTAAATTTTATTTCATGTAGAATAAATTTTAACAAAATAGTCTGTTCTTCTAAATCTTGGGTGTTGTTGAGATAAATATATTTTCGTCTAAAAATAAATAAAAATGTCTTTGTTTGTATTTACAGAGTTCTATACTAAAATATAACAATTTCCACCAAGATTTAAAGGAACTTTGATCAGTAAATTTAATTTTTCTTTCATAAAACAATATATATTTGTTATGATTTACACACATATTTACCGAAATATAGTCCTTCTCGCTAAAACACTTAATTTTACATTTCAGATATTTATAGCCATAGAAACTTTATTTTCAATATCAAAACCTGGTTGTGATAAGATTCCAGAATAGCTATGTTCTCAACAAAGTTTTTAGAGATTTTAAAACTTTTTGAGATTCTGTAAAACAAGTATAAAACCAAAATGTATAAAGAAACCGTAGTACCCATATTAGTATATCCCACTTTGAAGGTTATAAAAATAGTTAAGGCAACAAGCCAATTAAATTGAATTTTCTACAACGGTTCCATAAAATGTTTCATGAACTGTTAAAACAGATATTTTTACGCAAACATGGGTTTTCCAATTTTGCTTCTGATGATATTTCGATGTGATGGATGTATATGATATGATAATGGTACCGTTCTTTCCAAACATAACTTATCAAAATTGAACCCTGGTAGTTAAAATAAGTATATTTCTGGAGAAAATTTCAAAACAATCAGACACTTTAAGGGTGCCGAAACACCTTCGTAGGAATCTGAACTGCATTTGTGTAATTTCAACATTAATAAATTAGTACATAACCTATTAAAAACTTTAACTCATAAATAGTTCAGAAAATAGTTCGCCTTACATATTTTAAAACTTTCAAAGGAAAGCAAAGTTAGAAAACACAAAAGTGACAGCAAAATAAATTCACTAAATGCTCATACGACGTTATTATGAGCAATGTAAACGGCTCATAATATAGCAAACTGTTAAAGGAAGAGCAACTTCATAAGTCATAAGGATAATGCCTAAACCTAACTAAATGATCTGTGATAGCACAAGCAAATGAAAGTGCAAACAACAGTTTTTCAACGCGAGTGGATGGAACCACCTAGTCCTTTTAGCTTCAACCAACTCAAACTACATTTCAGATTGAACTATCGCCAGCTTATTATTGGAAAGACCGGCTCGCAAAATCAACGGTATTAAGTTAAATTGCCACCCTGATGCCCCATAAATTCGCTCGCAAATGCCACCAGCAGCCAATCACTTAATTGATCCTTACGCCATATGGGAAACAAACGGCCTATGATCTACATTAATACCATAAGCAAAGGCCTTCGAGGCCAATGGACGGCGTACCGGATCCAGCAGGTATGATTCTTCCACTCCTTTGTAGCAGATTTGTGTTTAAGTGCATGGTGCCCTAATTGTTCACCTAGAAGAGCTGGTAACTCCATTATACTCATAGTACATTTATCAGTTTGTACTGAAGAAAATCACGCTTCAAACCAGCGATTGATACATAGGATGAAGGACTCAACCCTAGAGTCCGATTAGGTTTTGCTTCCCTCCCAAACTATTGAAAGTTTTAATAAATATTATATGATTCAACTACTTTTAATTTCAAGACCTATGACTTAAATTATTAAGTTCTGAGATAATACATCACACCACAGTACAAAATCATTTAACAGCTTCAAAAATTGAATCGAGCATTTTGCCGTTACTGGGTTTTTGTTTAACCATCTCGCCTATTATACATTTGTCTGATTTCATTACTTTACCAAAAAAACTGGACTTCCAAATAAAGATTTTGTAAATAAATATCAAAATTTCGAAATAAAAACTTTTTAACAAAAATTGAACCGACTTCAAAACAATCTAACGGTAAAGTGTAAAGGAAATGATTTGGTATTGCAACCTATTTGTTAAGCATGATACATTTATAAATGTTATTGATGTACCAACAAACAATTTATCCATTACACTATTGTAAGATATTACAGTTAACCATTTCATGGTAACCACGATAATATTAATTTGCTAATACATATAAAAATACCATCAATGTGCATAATAATTTACATGTTGTAGGACTCATAATTTAGGAATTGTTATAATCTTTCATTCGCTAAAAAATATTGAGTCGGTGCTGTTTTCTTAGATAATATTGCCTCAGCAGCACGACCTAATATTTTAAGCGAATGAAGATTATAACAATTCCAAATTAGTCTACAATGCTGGCAAATTGTGTGCACATTTGATGGTATTTTTATATATTAGCAAATTAATATTTATCATATTGTTACCATGAAATGGTTACAGCTGCAATATCTTACTGTAGTGTAATGGATATTATTGTTTGTTCAAGCAACACATCAGTAACCCATTGTTTATAAATGTATCATGTAAAGCAATACAGGATTGTAATACCCATTATTTCACACCTTTTATAGCACTATGTTAGATTTATTATGTTTTGAAGTCGGTTCAATTTTTTTGTTAAAGTTTTGCTGTACACAAATGTAGCAATGGTCTATTTGAAGTTATAAAAAACTTATGAAATTGTTGGTTTAAGGTGACCAAAAGCTTTACAACAAGGGGATACTCAAAAGGTAATATTAAGATTTTTATCATACGAGGTCTAACAGGGGCAGTGGGTACTTTCTCGAGTAGAAAAATAATGCAGGCTGGTAAGTTTTAAAACAACTGTGTTTATATTTTATTAATCAATTAAAATTAACAGTTTTAACAATGTACTACCAACTACCTATATATTACTTACCTATAATATACCTATTTTTACTTAATATATTCCATGTAGCCAATTTTATTAACTTTGTAAACAATACTTTTAATTTTGCTCAAGTCTTAGTTTAAAATTTTGTACCTGAAGTGGACTATAGTATTTAAAAGAAATAAAATGATTTTTCTGTTTGAAGTGTTTATCTGTATTTAATTAAAATAAGTGATTTTTCCAACTATTTTAAATAATCTATGATCAGTTTAAAATTAATCAAATGATTTCAGGAAACAACAAGTTATTAGATATCTTTTAGTTCAACGAAGAAACATTTATCCATTCAAATAAAACAACTAGTAACGTCCTACACACACTATTATTTGATTCCGTGTTCTTAAAAAAACAACCCCTTTTAAATGATATTAATTAATCAAAAGTGCCAGATGGCTAGGCAGGAAAATCAACAGAGTTGCGGCAGCCCAGGCACAGATAACACTGCGAGTGCTGCCATCTCATCGCTCTCCACCCCCTTGGTCGACAAGCTCGGGTTTCTCCGACTCAATGACTTAAATGTGACCAAATAGTGTGATTTTTGAGAACGAACAAACGAGATTTGTTTTGAGACGCTGCCAGCTGCACTATCTGGGCCACCAACGCTGATTTTTCCTGCCTCAGCCATGTGGCTTCTATGCCCAATCTACCTAATATATCATCATTTTTGGTACTAGTGCTTAGAGGTATGCTCACTGTAGTTGTTTCTCAATCTCACTGCCCTTGTTCAAAGTGTTCTATGTTCATTTCAAACAGTTTGTAGTTGAATGACTCTTTGTTCCGCAGGAAGTATTGTTTGTTGCTAGACAGCTGTGATCAGTTATGGCTGTTTGCTTTGTCACTTGGTGATGTTACCGCTATCTCCACGAGTTACTTGTCACAATAAACATGTTACATCATTCACTCTGCGTTTCATCATTTACCTTCACTCTTTATCAAGTTTCCTTTGGAAAAATGACATATTCATGCTGTCAGCCCAGGCTTGGGACCAATCTTGACCACCAGAACACAATTATACACTCATACGCATATTTTCGTTTTGCTTGTATATTCTATTTAAATGGTGATATGGGTTATAGACTTATAGTAAATGTTAACAATATGTTTTTTTTACTAAAATATAAAATTAAAGGAACTGCTTAAGTTGAAATACGGGAAAATATTTTTAAAATTTAATTAGTGTTAGAATGAAATATTTAAGAAAAAATTAGAATTAGTGTCAGAAAGTAAATAGTTGTGGCAGCCCAGGCACAGATAGCGCTGCGAGTGCTGCCATCTCTCACCGTCTTTCCTCCCTCTCGGCTCGACAAGCCCAGGTTTCTCCGATGTCGAAGACTTAAATGTGACCAAATCGTGCAATTTCAAGAATGAACAACCGCGCGCAAGGCCAGTAGAAACTTGAGCATTTGAGTGGAGGGGGAAGAAAGGTGGCTAGAAATGGCTGCACCAGCAGCACTATCTGCGCCTAAGCTGAATTAACAGTGTTAAGTTCTGCTTGATTTCCTAAGTATTCCCAGATTGAAAAATACCAATAAATAACCGTTTATTGCCGTATTACATACAAACATTGATAAAGTCATTAACATTTAAGAGACATAATTAAAACTATAATTAGAGATTACTAAAGAGAATAATTTCGTTGACCACCAAACGTGACCTTCTGAGACCTCCTCCCCTCTCCGCAATAGGTTTTGTGCTTTAATTAACACTAAATAATTTATACGATTTTGATTAAACTTAGTATAAACAATTATGGTCCTGTACCTAACATACATCAGCAAGATCAAGGCGGCGAGCATAAAACCCCATTTTGGGGGGCCCTCCAAAAATGTCCTTCCAGTGTCCCTATTAAGCTGGTCAATGAACTTAGCCTTAAGATTTAAAAAAAAACATTTGAACTAAATTTTGTGAAAATCTGACTGGAAATGTGACATGTACACTTATTTGTTCATTTAATTCAGCGCATATTTAATTATAACGGGGTCAACACACTTGTTAATTTTATATATGAGGTGAGTTTTAAATTCCTTCCACTCCTTAACTTTTGAAAATTACAAACAATGAGAAAACCTTTTTGGGAATGTTATATAGAGTAATATACTCGAATATTGGATTGTTATAGAAATAAATTTAAAATCAAATAAAATCAATAGGCCTATTTAAATTTTTATTTGTATGTATTTTTATAAATTTTAAATGTTGTTTTTAATTGATTTTAAATTTCTTTTTATATTGTAATTATATTGACATTTGTTTCAACTTTCACTTGTTCTTTGTTCAAAAGTTATTTATTTAGAATTCCTCCAGCAATAGTGTATGTGTACATATATTTTTATATAAAGTAATGTTAGGAAGAAGCAGTTGAAAAAACAAACACAACAGAGAAAATATCAGCTTAACAATTTTCAAGTACAATTCAACATCCTTACAGGTTTTCTATGTATACAGAGTGTCCCAAAAAAATGTATACACAATATTAACTATACATGTATTTTATTAAATATAACATTTAAAATTAATGCTCGCATGGTCTTTTGGTGCTTATATTTGTAAATATGTTTAAAATAAAGACCTTTAACATTCATACATTAACAAATCGGTCAGGTACAGATTGGCAAACTGATTGTACAGTGCCCAAAGTGATATTAAAACTAGAAAATTGTGAAATAAAGGCAAAAATCAACATGGGGTCCAACATTATCAGTCTCAAAAAATAAATAGTAAATAGTAACATTCAGTTGTATTGTTGAAAAGCGGATGTTTAAATTATCAACTGTTGTAACTTCCTAAGATATAGGTTTTATTTTCAATTAGCTACATTCAGTTAAATGTGTATACATTTTTCAGACACTGTAAATATGAGGGCTTTTTGAAAGTAAGCAACGTTTGCGCATCACATTTGTGGAAAGTTTCCTGACTTGACAACTATTGAATATATAACTCAGATAATATTATATCAGCCAGAATCAAGAAGCTGTGCACTAATCCACAATTCCCCACCCACATTTGTTCTGATCTTGTTTAAATTGTGTCTTGCGTAATAATTTCATCTTTCTCCGCCCATTTATATTTGTTTGACAAGTAAAAAGTCCAAAAGCAAACTTTTCATACTCTCATCACACTTCAATCAGAGAGCGTCATCTCCGCAAATAAGAATGTGGTTTGTTCCAAACTGTACAAAAAGTCTAAAATACAAAGATTGGTAGTTGTAGTACATATAATTGAAATGTAATAAGTATTTTTTCTTTTAGGTTTAATCAAGCAAAATAGTGTCACAACGTAAACGGTTGTATAGCTCACAGTGGCCGACAATTATGTATAGTTTACAACCAATTTCATTTCTATACCAAGGAAATGTTTTTGTTTTCTTTGGATGAATTTCCACAGAAGTTAAAAGGCGAGTGTTTAACAGAACTGGGTGCCGAGAACTCTGTGTCAAAACATCTTCAATACTTTGTTATCATAAGTCAAGAACAGAGTCACGCAAGTGTTAATGTTAAAACAACTCAAATTAATACCGTTTCTAAATTAAGTTCCGTTCAACAATTCTAAAATGCACATTATTTGTGGACTCGTTGTTCACATAATTCATAATAAGTTTATTCTTTCATCTGTAATTTGGCATCTTCACAATGACAATCAGAGCACTTATGACATTGAGGCACAAGGTTGTCTCTGCCATTGCATCACATTCCACCGCCAGTGTCCAGAGTGAGAAGCAGCTGTAATTCACTCTTTAATCTGCTCAAGTTTGCAAAATGCCGGATTACACGCAACTTTTCAAAGTTAATGGCAGAATTTAAATGTGTCCGGCAAAACAAGGGTTCTTGAAAAAGAATTGAATGCCAAAATCATTTTTTAAGTAAATTGGGTTACTATTTTGCTGGTAGGAATATTACAAGTAGAGATAATTTTGTTTCACAGTTTAGATAGTATAAAATTGTCAAAACAAAATGTTGAGCATACCGAAGGATTCACAATGAATCAGGCTATCTAATGACCTAGAGTTTGCATAAATGGTATCACTCATCTGCTAGCTATACAACAACGGAAGTTAATTTCTGAACAGCCCTCGCACAATGTGTTACATACCTGTGTCCCTGCGCGCATTGAGTCCACACTCAAGTGGCTTTCATGCATGTTCAGCGCGACACACAGTGCAGGTCTATCAGCTCAAGGATTTACCTAATATCTTTATATAGAATGTTCTGTGTGTAAAACTAAATACAGCTAATCTGTAGAAATGAAGTCAAACCCAACTCAAATATTTGTACTTTTGTCAGTAACTGATTGAAATACGTTTAATAGAAGGGGATGTTGACAGAGTAATGAAAGTATTGTGTAGTTTACAAGGACAATACACAGTGGCCAAGATTTGGGTATTCTATGTATTGGCCTTAGATTTAGGATATGCTATCAAAAAGAAATTGAAAGAGGAGCAGACTTGCCTGAATAAAGTAGAAACACAAAGGAGAACACAGACTGTCCAGATTGAATCCAGGCGGCTCTCCTTTCTACTCTATTTGATACATATTCTAGACAAAGGCGATATCACTTTAATATTCATGAATAAAGATTGTCTATATAAGAGTTGAAGAAGAATTTTAAGTTATGCAAGAATTTTAAAAGGTATTAAAAAATAAAATATAGAGCAGAACACCATACATGAAATACAATTTTTTCCATACAAATTTATTTTAATCAGAGGTGATTACTGATTTGTTATATATTTTTATTATTTTAAGTGTTGAAGAATACTACTTCATGTAAAGATTGTATGGATACTGGATACCAGTACTTACTTGATATAAGAATGACTCCTGCTGATTCTTGATAGAGAGAGAGAGAGATATGCTTTATTACATCAGCGTAGAGCTTAGAAATAGTGTCAACAATGAAAACATTTAAATAACTAATAACAAGAATTAAAATAAATAAATAAATGTGTTATGATGAAGTGTATAACATGTTTATGATGTGTTGCCAAGGTGCCTTCTTCTGCATCGGATAATGAACTCCTCCATGTTGTAGATAGGTTCCTCAGCCATCCACTGTTGTAGTCTTCTCTTAAGTGTCTTTGTGTCGCTGCATTTGATTCCTGCTGGAAGCATATTGAACAAAGCAGCTCCGGCATACGATGGCTTCTTGGAAATCTTGCCGTCTTGTGGACTGGAAGGTTGTAGTTAGCGCCACCCCTTGTGTTGTGTCCATGAATATCAGCATTTTTCAGCAGTCTCTGGCCAGAAGAGAAGATGATGACTTCAAAATGTAGATAGCTGCTACTGGTAAGATTTTGAAGGTTTTGAAAACTTCTCTGCAGCTGTCTTGTTGTTGTAGACCTCCCAAAATCCTCACCACGCTTCTGAAGAACAAAGACTTGCTGGATGTTTTCTTTGGTGGAGTTCCCCAGGGTTATCCCATAGCTGATGTGAGATTCTACAAGTGCGATATGCTGCCAGCGTGGCGTCGGAAGTTAGCAACGCTGTCAATTCTCAGTGCAAATATTGAAGAGCTAAGCCTTTGACAGAGCTGACTGACATGGACGTCCCAGCTCTTGGTCCAGAATCAGTCCAAGATGTTTTGTGAACTCAGTTGGCTGAATGTCAGGGGACAAGTGATGTCATTTTTATGCTTTCCAAAGATGACCTGCTGAGTTTTTACTCATTGAAAACAAGGTCGTTATTGGCACAGTACTCCATGGCTTTACTGATCGAGATGAAGTTGTTTATCTCCAACATGAGATTCCTTATCTGGTCAAAAGTACTGAGTCATCTGCAAACATTACAGTATGACTGTAAATACTCATGTACATAGCAGATCAGCGAAAATAATAGCATAAAAGGGACCAGGCCAGCACGGAACCTTGAGGGACACTAGAGATGTCCATGAGCTCTGACTTGATTGTGCTAGTTTTCTCTTTTGATTGTATTACGTTTTCAACTAGTTGGCCTGCGGTGAGGTAAAAGATTTGAACCATTCTAAGCGCCGGTACCCTCGATGCTGAATGTTGAAGTTTTTCCAAAATGAGCTGGGTGGTGAGGAGCAATCAAGCATGCTAAGGTCTAAGAAGGCTCGCTGACTGTTTTCCCACTCTCAAAGGTCCCGCGATGTACTCTACAATTTCCGTTGCTGCAGTGATTGTAGATCTGCCCGGTAAAAACCCATGTTGTCCCTTAGGTACTAAATCGTTCTGGCAGAGATGCTTTTGATAGACCCGAAAACTCTCTCTTGACTTGCGAAGAATATTTCCTCTGAAGTTGTTGTGTCGAAAGTCCTTTGCCGTTTGAAGAGGTTTTCACCATGAGATTCTCAGGAACTGCAAGAAAGGTGAGGAAGTAGGTAGAGAGGATTTCATGATGGAACTGAGGAGCTTAGCTGAGTTAGGGAGGTCACACTCTCACAAGAAAAGAAAGGTTTTCGGAATGAAAACCTCTACAGATTTTAGAGTTTACAGTTGTTGTACCAAAGAGCCCTAAAGACAAGCAACCTCTCTGCTGTTTCACCTTTCAATGCAAATTTTATTTTATTTTCAAGTTAAAGTTTTTTGTCAGGTACCTGGAATATTGGTGACTGTTTCATTACAGACGTAATTCAAAGCGGACTTGAGTATAAAATATCAACACATGTGACCTTATTGCTACCCAAGATTGCATGGAAACACAAGTCATCGTTATGTGACAAATTTGCTGTGTGTTCATTTACAGCCTCAGAAATGTATTTTGAAATCTAGCAAAGACATACCAACGTAGCAGATATTTCAAAATCACTGCTCAATAAAATGTATTTGTAAAATTGAAAACTTACATAAGACTAAATGTACATAAGACTTAGGGGAGCTTCAATTTCTTGTTGGCAGCAAATTTTCAGTTTTCACTTGTTTACTTTTGACAGCTGGTCTGATTATAACAGACCAAGTCATGTTCTCTATTCCAAATCTTCAAAAGCTTCTGGGGTTCATGTTAACAGCAAACAGGAGGCCCATTTGAGTTGGGCTTCTGTAATGAATACATTTAATAATTAGTGGATTCATGAAAAAGAAATCATTAATTTTTCTGTCTTTAGATCTTTAAATAAAACGGCTGTAACAACCTTATAAACATAACAAAATATTATTATTCATGTATGAGCTAATCTGTTGTATGTAAGTATGTTTAGGTACAAACAGTTCATTTTGTTTAGAAAATCAGCTTTTGCTCGTTATTCTTTAATTTTTCAAATTTGAATTTTATACCCTTGTGATTTTTGGTAATTTAATGAAGCTATACAAATTTGTTTTGATAATTTAATATAAATTGTTCAATAGTTTACAATAAGTATTATTATAATTTGCTAAAATTTAGCAACAGTGTTAACACAGGAATTCTAAACTCAACACTTTGAAATAAAGAGCACTTTAACATTTAATATAGAAATTTTAAACACTTTTATGATTTTATTAATTTTACTTGAAAATATTAGTTTTGTCAGTGATTGTAATTATTTCAGGACTGAAAAAACATTTTATTTGAATTATAATAAAAAGTGCTCTGTTGTGGCAGAATTATAAATAGAACAAATACTACAACACTCTGGTAGGTCCTCTAGCGTAGTACTGAGTTCATGTAGACTAGACTTGTTAAGTTGTTGTACACTAATACATAACTCCACACACACACATTAAGTAATTACGCTACACTAGAACAAGAAAACGCTTAAAACACTTGTTAAAACCTAAATAAACAATTAACTATATTGGCATCTGTTATTTAGTTATTAAGTCCTAAACTACTGTAGAAATTTAATTTTTTTCAATTATAAAACTAGACTAAGATGTTTCAGACAAATTCAAGGAAACAGAAAAGGCACATGTTTAAACGTTTAAATTGACTTAGATACAAAAGCCAGTCAAACAGTAAACTTCCTCGACGTCGGCTCGATTTCCTACTGAATCACAACTCGGTCAATACTTAAACGACACAATGAAACAGAAGCCCATTCGTACAATATTTGTACAAGACTTACAGGCGTACAATATATGTACAAGACTACAGGCGTACAATTGAAATACAGTTCGCGATGACTATATTCTAAATATCACATAAAGCATTTTGATAACCTAACTAACTATACACAAGTGTGTATAAACACTTTGCAGTAACACATCGCTTACTGTATATTCAGTCTGGTAAATCACTAAACTAATGTTCAGAATACTCTAACGGACAACACAACCTAGCAAGCAAGCGTAGAGTAAACGTGCGTAAGTCTTTGAGGGGAAAAGTCGATACTCTATTTTCATATACAGCAAAGTTGTTATTAGTTTGTATGTAACAATTGTGATGATGTAATGTTTTCTCACCCCACTGTGCAGTTACAGTTAGTGTATATGAACAATGTGTGTCCTGTGAAACCCGTTTGTAAACACTTTAATTGACTTTAAAGGCACTGAAGGAACGCACATGAAGACAACTGTGTTATTAAAATAAATTCAGTCCAAAAATATTCTTTTAAAGTAGCCAGTAGGTCATATGTTTATGTTTACTCAATTAAACATCTTCATGCCTAATTCTAACTTTGGCTTGGAGACAACAATATTCCCAGCACTAAAACTGAAAACATTTCAGAATCCTTTGGAAACTGAGGCAACGGAATACTGTTTATAAATTAATATACCAGCGGATTTGTGGATAATGTTTTTATTTTATCGTTTTCGGAAGAACCCGTTTTACATGTCGAAATAATTGACTTACGTCTGGTACTGTTAGTTGTAAGATTGCTACATCTCTCTTAACCACATCTCTAGATCTTTTCCATCTACAAATAAGGTTGATCAGCCAACTTATAGCTGCAGAAATGCAGTTTAAAAGCTTGCAGAAAATTATCTTGTCAAAAAGTTGTATAATTTTAAATGTTGAAGTCAAGATGGGTCGAGCGCAATGTTTCCCAGATGCCAGGTTATAGCGGCTGTAGTGTAGATTCCTCTGTTGGTTCCCTCCCTACACTGACAAGCTAGACTCACACTAGGTTACTCTCGCGTACACAAGATTCATCTGACCACCACATCCGGCATCGGCGTAGCGTCACCCTCCACGTCACTGACGCTGCGCGATCGCCGCAGGATCTTGCGACTGAGCCTCAGCACTCGAGCACCGAAGTGTTCGTCCACGCTGCCGCTACGACTACTCGCAGGCTTGTGTACTCTGCACTCGCTGCTAGTGTCGGCTGAGGTAGTGGCTGGTGAGTCTGCATCATGTGACTCTGCCTCTGGCTTGGCACTGCTGCTGTCTGTGCTGTCCATACTGTCACATACACACACACACATCAGTAACTCAACTCATCTAAACTGTGCCAACTCCCACAGATCCTTCCACTGATCACTATTGCTTTGTCACTTACCCCATAGATTTCCCCATTTCCACCCCCACTGATTGTAAATAGTTTGTCTGAACTTTTATGCTGAAAACCTTATTTGAAGGATAAATGGATTTTGAAAAAATATTGGTTAGTTTCACAAACAACTGTAAAATTTATTGCTGTTGAACTTTCATTAGTGATATCAAAGATTTTGTTATGGTAGGTAGATTACGCATAGATGCCACATGGCTGAGGCAGGATAATCAACACAGTGCAGCAGCCAGGCACAGATAGCACTACCATCTCTCGCTGTCTTTCTCCCCCTTCAGCTTGACAGCATGAGTTTTCAATTATTTAAATGTGACCGAATCGTGCGATTTCCAAGAAAGAAGGAATTAACACATGCGTCAGTGGCTCTACTTGAGACTCTTAAAAGAATTTCCTGGCAGCACTATCTGTGCTTGGGCTGCCACAGCTATGTTCATTTTTCTGCCTCAGCCGTTCGGCATCTATGCGCAATCTACTTACCATAACAGTTTGATCTAGTTATCATAACATTCTCTTTGGTTGTATTGATTTGAAGACTGCATTCCTGCCTATACCTAGTACAACAACACTCTCACCTCTGTGTCTGCAGCTGCAGCTGGAGTTGTGCCGGGGAGAGCTTGATAGCGTCCTCATAGCTGGGTGGTAGAGCGCCTGTCACTGTGTCATAGTCCGGCGGCTTCTCCAGCACACTGTGTCCGGGGTTGATAGTCACTATGTGCATGTCTTGCTCTGCCTGCAACCAGTCACAGTACACAACACATTACACTGTTTCAACAATAATAATAACTTCACTATTGAAATCATTCAAAATGATGATAAATTCGACATAAAAGACAGCCTTCAACTATCTAGAAGGTGGCAACCAATCCTAAAGAAGTCTTTTCAATGGTGTCACAGTCAATGAGAATAGCCCTGTGACCGATAGGATAGTTTCAGCCAATCAGTGACTGAAGATGGTAATTTGTATCATGATTAAAATTCTCATTGTTAATATAATTATTAATATGAGTTTAGTGTTATGTTTGGTACCTACAAAATATTTCAACCTGTTAAAATGTCTTTACTTGTGTTTTTTTAACATGAATAGTAAAAGACATTGAATAGCAAAATTAATAAATGCTGTGGTGCAATCAACCGTACATTGAGAAATGTCTTCCGCAAGGTGCACATAAATTAGTAAAGCCCTGAATATGTCTCTGAATTGAATAACAAGAAGAAGAAACTAGAAAGTTTGGTGAAAACTACTCATCAGTGATCAGCTACCTCGAGGAGCCGTGATGTACGTCCAGCCTGAAGGCGTGCATTGCTACTGCATGTACAAGTACACAGGCTACTGCACGTACAGGTACACAAGTAGGTAGGTGTGTGAACTACAGCCTGAACTAGTGAATAAATGTCTCTAACAAGTTTACAGTTCAGGGTAGTGACTATTCATAAGTTTCGTGAAATATTGAAACCCACTTTGATAAGGTTCTCACAATTCTCGCTTTGTCCGCATATCCACTTTACGTGCTTTCCCGTAATCTGAGTCATTCACGCAGAGATAGCTTGCCTACATCCACATTCAAACCAATCATTTTTCAGTGTTACAAAATTAATGTATCTTTCCAAGTAATAAACGAAAAATATTTTTAGCGATTTTCCTTCGAAATTAGAGCACGTTGTCAGTATCGGTAACCAGGGCGGAACTATGAACTGAGCTCAGATCCTGACCCCCAGAACACGTTGTGAGCGTTACCAGGATCTTTTAGCTAAAAATGTAGTCAAGTTGTCCACGAAAGCTCCGTACTTTTGCAACAGTGTTGACATTAAATCCTTCTTCAGCCCACTGAACTTACAGCAAATAACTGATATTTAGGCTAACACTCAATTAAAAATATTTATTTAGGTAAAAACATCTACATCACTCACCGAAGTTTAGAGGAAAATTTAATCACACACTTCACCACTCAACCCTGTCATGACTCATGATACAAGTGAAGTACTTTAGATAATATTAACAATAACACTGATATTGTTCTCAATAACTGTTAGATCGTTAGAGGAAAATGTAACTACAGTACCACAATGTACTCGTAGCTAGGAATGAGAGTTTACCAATTGTTTGTGCGGCGAGACTGATGCGGGCGTAAATGCGGAATCAGGAGTTCTAGACTAGCCGCAGCCATGATGTAGTAGAACCTACTGCTACAGAACACGATACCTACTACACAACCTACTGCTACTTGTAGTATATACAGGGTGTCTACTGGTAGTCTGCACACAACACACTACTGAGGCAGACAGTGTATTTCAGATGTTACAGAAAATCACGCAATCCTCATTCATTCTATCATTCGATCATTGTGTTCCGAGTTTCGAGACGCCGGTCCAATGTCTGCTCGTGACTTCAGTGAGTTTGAGAGTGACTCATACACGAGGCTTAAGCAGCAGCAATTATACAAGCTAGTGCTGTGATACATCTGGAAACCAATCCATTGTGACAACGGGTAACCTCAGAGAAATGCTTAATTCGTCCGCTAATTTGCCATTGGCCTTCTTTCAACTGATGCGGTCCAACTGTCAAACCTAGCGCCTGCAAGGGTTTACATCGGCCCGCTTTTTGCCTTTCAAAATAATTTTACATTAATAAAACGATACGAGTATATTTGGAAACTTGAGGGGTTTTCCGACACGTGTATTGAGCCCGGTTACTCAGAAGTTGTTCAATAGTTTTACAAATAAACTTTGAAATTGTCCAAATTTTAGTGATTTTTAATTCCATTTTGTACACTTAAAACGCATAACTGCGAACAAAACGTTCCCTTGCATTGCAGCGTCGTCGCGCCGCTGAGGCGCACCCTTAAAACCGTTCAGAAAAGTCGTCTTTGGTTCGGAAAAATCAAAGAAATTAGTGTAAAAATATTGAAAAGGCTCTGGACGAAATAAAGATGTTTGTCTAGCTTCATCTTGTACATGCTACTGGAGGGAAACTTTGACAACAGAATGAGTGATGTTTACCAGTCCAGGGAGCGAGACTCTGTAGACGCCATCACAAGCACAAGACACTGGAGACTCTGGGGAGGTGTTGAAGCATCAAGCATAAGTAAAGCACGAGTTACAGAACATCACGCAACTCATGTGCCAGTCTACTTGACCCTTCCGACATCCGTCATTCCGTCATTCATTCATGTGATTCCGCTCTTAGTTTAGAGAGAGGTCAGTGATTCCGAAGCTATAAATAAACCAATACGAGTACCTACTGGACATTTCCCATACACATGTCCAAACCTAGAGTTAAAGCACTTTTCTACATGAGACCTTGATTTGAGACACCGACCACTCCTAGGTGGTATTTTAAGGTGAATATGGGATGAAGAGTGAGTGTGGTGAGTGTTTTTGGTGGATGGTAAGATGTAGTCTTGTTACACCCATGAAATGTGCTAATATATTCAATGCCAATGACGAGTGCTGCAACTGAACAAGTCCAAAGAAGCTTGCTGATTGGTTGAAATATTTAGCCACAGGTGGTTCTTCGCTGATTTGCATTGACGTAGTGCTTCATTGGGAGGATTATGAACGTGTAATATATATGAAGTCAGTTAGAAACTGGTTCTGGCTTACCTATAGTCGAACATGCCGTTGGCTGAAGGCATCACTTAAGGCGCGGCTATACCGTCTAAAATCACGTCACGTCACGTCACGTCACTGCCGGAATTCTAGCGTACGCATTTTGAGGCATGGAATGACGGCGGTGGACGTGACGTGACGTGACGTGACGACGTGACGGTGTAGTATAGCCACCCTCACCGTCAAGCAACGTCCAGCGTATCATAGAATTGATGAAACTCGCCAAAATCGATGCAACTAGGACTTCCGAGAGGGGTGGAACCGGTTTGGCACAAGGATGTGTAAAGACATAAGTATATTTTTCCTAGTTTATTTCGTTGTAATTACTGTTAATCGTGATTTAATAGTTGTTTTAATTCATTAGCTCATTTTTCTAGTCTACTTCGTAGTAATTATTGTAAATCGGTGTAAGTTTGATTATACTTTTGTGTTATAACTAATTAGTTTGTTTAACCTAGTCTATTTTGTTATTACCTACTAAACAATTTGTCATGTTAAATAAACAAAAATAAAAAAAGAAAATTGTGGGTAATTTTTTTTTAATTGCGTTTTTAATAATAAACTTTTTAAGACGAAAAATATTGTAATTATCACTATACCTTAAACAGACCGCTAGTTTTTCTTGAGTAGAAATAGGTGTCCGAAAGCGGGCATGTTTTCTCTTTATTTTTGTATATTAATATTTTGGAACAGGAAACACCAACTTTGCCTCCGCAGATACATTAATTAAATTTTTATATAATGAAAGAGAGTTTCAGCTGTTAGCTGTTTATAGGCTTCACCAATTCACGGTAAATATTTTCGTAAATGAATTGCATGATTATTTGCAAAAGTAGAGAGTAAACGTAGCTTTTATAGCTTGTTGATTCTGGGGATTTAAGCATATATTTGATGTGCAGAAAACAATGCCGATATAGATAATTATAAAATATCAATGGCTTGTCTTGGTTTAGAATCTCTAGTTAATGAACCGACCAGAGTAACTAATTTATCTAAAACTTGCATTGATCACGTATTTGTAAGATTTTTAAACAATAATGAAATTGATTGTGTAACAGAAGTGCTTCAAACAGATTACCGACCATTATACAGTTCTAGTTAGGCTGGGTGTGGTGGTCGGTGCGGGCGAGGAGGGAGGTCAAACAGCTGACAGGAAATTTTAGGATATAATTAGTTTATTTGTATGCTCTGAGCTCTTTCTTCACATTTGTTTAATATTATTATGATGGAACCCTAATCGGAGTTGTCCTAGGGGCCCTATTTTCTTCTTTGTACTTTGTAACCTCTACTGAGTATTGTATCACTGTAACGGATGAGAATTGTGTTTATGTATAGTGTACACCATTGTAATTCACCATGTACAAATAAAGAATTTATTATTATTATGTGAGACACTATCAAATTGTAAGTTCACAAAATGTTTCGTAGTCCATTCGGAAGTACTCGAAGAACCTTTCTTCAGTACTTGACGGGACGTGACGTGACGTAACGTGACGTGACGGTGTAGTATAGCCACACTCTGGAATTGACGGTGGTGGACGGAGGTGGACGTGACGTGACGTGACGTGACGTGACGTGACGTGACGGTGTAGTATAGCCGCGCCTTTAGGCCTACTCACACTCAAGACACACTGACGTGGAACAAAGAACATACCCGTGTAGTGTGTAGTGTGTTATCAACACGTACATATCGCTGGACACTGTCTACTGTAGCACACGGCGTAACATACACAAAGTAGCAAACTTATCAAAGATAGTGTTATGATAAGTAAAATGCGCATAGATGCTACATGGTTGAGACAGGACGATCAACATAGTTGCGACAGATAGCGCTGCCGTCTTTCTCCCTCCTTTCTCGAGTTCGTCCGATGTCGATGATTTAAAAATGTGACCAAATCGTGCCATTTTCTAGAACGAACGACCTTGCGCGTGCGTCAGTGGCCCTACATAAAACTCTACACAGAATTCCCTCGCAGTGCTATCTGTGCTTGGGCTATCACAACTATGTTAATTTCCGTGCCCCAGCCATTCGGCATACATGCGCGATCTACTGGCGCATCATACTTTTTTTTTTTAACCGACTTCAAAAGGAGGAGGTTACTCAAGTCAAAGTGAGACTTTTTTTTTTTTTTTTTTCTGTCCACGGATTTCTCTGGAATGAAAGCACCGATTTTGATGCGGTTTGTTTTTTTGTTTGAGGGCTATACCCCATAGTGGTCCCATATAAATATCTTTTGATCGGACTTATATTTCTATATGAAAAAAGTAAAAAACCTCAAAAAAATCTCAAAAACCCGTGTACTTGTTGCGTATTTTGCGTGGTAAAAACACTATTTCGAACCGGGAATGGATTTCTATAGCCTTATTTCGATGTAGAATTAAATTTGCAACAAGGTAGTAGCCTTAAATTCTTCTAAAACTTAGGTGTTGTTGAGATAAACAGATATTTTCGTCTAAAAATACTCGAAAGAATGTCTTTGTTCGTATTTACAGAGTTAAAGACGCCGAACTATACACTTGATCAAAGATTTGAAGGAACCAAGTGAGGGTCAAATTTAATTGTCTTTAAGAAAATATATATATTTGTTATGATTATATTCATATTTACCGAGCTATGACCTCCTTCTCGCTCAAAAACACGTAATTTTTATTGTTTTTTATGCCTAATCACGAATAACTTTTGAACGCAGCCATCATTTTACACCCAGTTTGCGTTGATTATTAGATCTTAACTCTATAGTGATCTCATTTAAATATAGTTTTGATCGGACTAATATTTCTATATAAAAAAGGTCAAAACCCTCAAAAAAATCTCAAAAACCGTGTACCTGATGCGTATTTTGCGTGGTAAAAACACTATTTTGAACTGAAAAAAGGCTTCAATAGCACTATTTCGATGTAAAATTTAATTTTCAACAAGAAAGTAGCCTTAAAATTTTCAAATATTTGAGTGTTGCTGAAATTAACTGTTATTTTCGTCTAAAAATACTCTAAAACATTTCTTTGTTTGTATTTATAGAGTTATAAATACCGAACTAAACATCTGATCAAAGTTTCCAAGTGAAGGTAAAATTTAATTGTCTTTAAGAAAATATATATTTTTTATGTGATTATACTCGTATTTACCGAGCTATGGCCTCCTTCTTGCTAAAAAACACGTAATTTTTAGCACTTCATATAAGTTTGATAGCCATAGACACTTAATTTTTAATATGATAAACCCGGTAATGATAAGATTCTGTGCATAGCTAAGTTTTCAACAAAAAAACGTATTTTACAAGCTTTGAAACCCTTTATAGATTCTGTAAACAAGAATAAAATGTCCAAAATTTCATACCGAAACATGTACTCCTTGCGTGCTTAGTAGTATAGGTATCACTTCGGCAAGGCTATAAAAATGGTAAATGTACAAGACTAATTAAAATCGAATTGTCTACAAAATGGTTTCCATAAAGTGTTTTAAGTACTGTAAAAACTTATAAAAATCTTCTGATACATTTTACGCAAATACGGTTTTGTTACCGTATTTTAAGCTGATGATGTTTTCATTTTGATGTGATTGAAGTATATGATAATGGTACCGTTCTGTCCAGAACATAACTTCAAAATTGTACCCTGATACGTTTAAAAATACGTATATTTCTGGAGAAAATTCGAAACAATCAGACATTTTGAGGGTAAGCGTAAACTACTCGTACATTTAAACAGCATTTGCGTTAATTTCAACATGATTAAATATGTACATAACTGTACAAAAAAGATTCAACTAATAAAATGTTCAGAAATCAGCTCGCTCTACATACAGTAGTTTAAAAGTTGTAAGTTAAAGCAAAGCCAGAAAGTTAGAAAACACAAAAGTGACAATTAGCAAAAAAACCCGGTACTAATTTGCGAGGCTAAAGGACGGCGCGTTAGTAAGAGAAATGTAAACCACTCTAATACAGCAAACTTGCAAAAAAATAGCAACCTATCCAGCCATAAGGATACGGGCCGAAACCTAACTGTACATGATCTTGTGAACTGGGAATAAGCAAACAAAGGCAACAACGACGAAGCGTCAACGCGAGTGGGTGAACTCCTAGTCTTTTTAGCTTGACCAAGCACCGAAACTACATCTTTAGAGAACAACTACTTTTGCGAGATTATTATTAGCAAATAACCGAAGGTTTGTCAAATCGTCTCTCTGATGACCCATACCCGTTTGACCAAAACGCTATCGCGAGCGAAGCCAGCTAGCCATGGGAAAAGCAAACGGTCTATGTTCTGCATTGTTACCATATGCAAAGGCCTCGAGGTCAAAGGACGAAGCGTTACCCTGATACAGGCGATTCTCCTCACTCCCGTGCGGCAGATTTGTGACATGAGTGCAGCGGTCTGACTCTGATTGTCTACCTAGAAGAGCTGTACTCACAGCTATACTCAGTACACATTTACTTCAGTTTGTACTGAAGAAAAATCACGTCAAACAAGCGATAGATACCGAGGATGAAGGACTCAAACCTAGGGTCCGATTAGAGGACTGCCTCTCTCCCAAACTAACTAAAAGCTTTCTGAAAGTCTTACGACTCAATTACTTAGTTTAAGATAATATGTTTCATTACACTAAAAGTACAACTACAAACTCATTTATCAGCTTCAAAAGACAAAACAGGTTTTCTTTAACGTTACTGTAATAGGTACAACAATCTGGAATATTATAAATTTGTCTGATTAGAGACTTTAGCAAACAAAATAAATAAACTGACTTCAAATACATTTTGAAAAAAATCAATACTAAAAATTGTGAAATAAAAACTTTTTAACAAAAAAATTGAACCGACTTCAAAAACAAACCTACAGTAAAGTGCTCTAAAGTGTGAAATAATTTGGTAATTCAATTCATTGTTGCTTAACATGCTACATTTTAAAAATGAGTTTCTGATGTTTTATGCGAGCATACAATAATGTATCCATTACACTACAGTAGTACATTACATCAGTTCTCATTTCATTGTAACTAATATAATAAATATTAATTTGCTATACATATTAGAATACCACCATAGGCGAACACTATTTGCAATATTGTGGACTAAAATTTAGGTGTTGTTGCAATCTTTTTCACAAAAAAAAATATTGGGTCGGTGCTGCTTCTTCTTTGATAATATTGCTTCAGCAGCACCGACTCAGTATTTTTTAAGTGAGAAAAAGGTGTAGCTCTTATAAAATACAGTCCTAATATTACAAAACGCCTATAATATATTCTAATATATTATTAACAAATGTATTTATTATATTAATTACAAATGAAATGAGCAATGTATCTTCTTTACTAATGATATCGTGTGATAATAATATTCTACCATCATATCACTTCTTTTAAAAATATGTTGCACTTGAAGCCAAATATAAAGTATTCAATTTTAATCGGTCAACCCTAATTAAGATACAATGAAACTCAGTTGTTACACGAGGAAGACTAGACAGTATAGCGGCTACGAACATGAGTGTACCGTTTACGATGGAAACTCATGTCGTGTAATGCACTGGGAAAAGTTAATTGCTGAGGGCGGGGCAGTTGTATAGATAAGCAGTTAACGATGCTTTTCCTGAACTACACACACACTCACACAGGGAAGATAACACCATTCTACTTCATTCACACTTCCTTCCTTCAGCTAAGTAACAAAGAGTAACTCTACACTATAATCCAGTTCTTCCGGTCCACACAGCGTCAAAACAGCATTGTAATTAGCTTAAAATATTTCGGTACTATCTTCAGTCACTGATTGGCCAACACTGAGCTGCTTGCTGCCTGCTATCCTATTGGTCACAGGGATGCCAACTGTCGATTTTCTCACTGACTGGCTTTCAAGAAGCTGGCAACCAGTCCTGAAGAAGAAGAGAAAGCTTGTCGATAGTCTCCCGAGAACATCGACAGTTATCCCAACTTCAATGGACGGTTGGCAGCCCTGTGACCAGTAGGATAGCAGACAACGAGTATCTCAGTTTCAACCAATATGTGACTGAAGATGGTACTCCACAGCGAGACCGAAATATTTCAAATTAATTACAATGATCTTTTGACGCGGTGTGAACTGAAAGAACTGTATTGTAGCAAACTAGAACACATTGAAGCGTAGACGCGAGGTGCGGCCATCCTGAATTGCACGCTATAAACTCCGTGAGTAGCTTGAACTTGGGAGTTGAGACCGAGTGGTTGACCTCAGCGGAAGGTTAGAGCGCTGCTGTAGCAGGACAGGACAGAGGTCCACTGGTCAGCAGCAGCAGTGTGTGCGTGAGTGTGCGTGGCATTGACTTACACACACACACAGTCAGCTGTTACTCAACACTGTGCGTGACGTCACGCGACCTTGATACTGTGTATGATATGCAGCAGCGCAGAACCGGTACCAGTGACAGTGTCCAGTGTGGCAGTGACCAGGACTTACTGTACACAAGTCAACTTACACGCAGGGACCAATGATTTTGTACAGGATCCCTCCCCCCTCCTCTGTAACTCGCTCTCGTGAACGTGAATGAGATGTCTCGTTTTTCAACTCCGTCCACCAACCTACGATACTTTGCTTTGAGACACCGACCACTCTTAGAGGGCGAATATGGTATGATGGTGAGTGGTTTTAATGCATGATGAAATGTAATCTTGTTACAAACTAGGACAAACTGTTCCCCAGATTGGGTCATTAACCAATAGCCCAACGACCAAAGGAATGCCTCGTCGATCAACGATTACATTTAAAGTTGTATTGTGTGTTTCATGTTTAGTTTTAAGTGTATTGAATATGGTGTAATATATTGTAAATGATTGTATAAGTGGACTTTACAGTCTAACTTCTCTATACTATAAAGCTCGAAGCTCGAACGGCGTGATCACTGACTCACTCACTGACATAAATGTTTGGGTACTTCCAGATGAGATAGAAATTTGAAATTTGGCATGTAGGTTGGTCTTGGCCTTGTGGAAAATTCCAAAAAATAAGAATTTCAAATTGGGGGGCCCGTTTTGGGGGTTTAAAAATAGCGCAAAATTCGGGTATGTAGAAGTGTACTGGTTTGACCGTAGAGCCTAAACAAGTGGTCAGATCTTAAATTTGACGAAAAATTGTTCTGTGAAATTAAACTGTCTACAAGGAAAATTCCAAAAAATCAGAATTTCAAATGTGGGGGCCCGATTTGGGGGGTTTAAAAATAACGCGAAATTCGGGTATGTAGAGGTGTACTATTTTGACCGTAGACCCTAAACAAGTGGTCAGATATTAAATTTGAGGAAAATTGTTCTTTGAAATTAAATTTTCTACAACTTTTGTATTTAGCATTATTTTCTATCTCTATACTATAAAGCTCGAAGCTCGAACGGCGTGATCACTGACTCACTCACTGACATAAATGTTTGGGTACTTCCAGATGAATAGTTGAAATTTTCATGTAGGTTGGTCTTGGCCAACTAACTGGAAAATTCCAAAAAATAAGAATTTCAAATTGGGGGCCCGTTTTGGGGGGTTTAAAAATAGCGCAAAATTCGGGTATGTAGAAGTGTACTGTTTTGACCGTAGAGCCTAAACAAGTGGTCAGATCTTAAATTTGACGAAAAATTGTTCTGTGAAATTAAACTGTCTACAAGGAAAATTCCAAAAAATCAGAATTTCAAATTGGGGGCCCATTTGGGGGGTTTAAAAATAGCGCAAAATTCGGGTATGTAGAGGTGTACTGTTGACCGTAGAGCCTAAAATTGGTCAGATCTTAAATTTGACGAAAAATTGTTCTGTGAAATTAAACTGTCTACAAGGAAAATTCCAAAAATGGGGTATGTAGAGGTGTACTATTTTGATCGTAGAGCCTAAACAAGTAGTCGGATCTTAAATTTGACGAAAAACCTTGTGGAATTAAGTTATCTACAACTTTTGTATTCAACACTTTTTCTATCTTCAACGGGGAAAATGATACTGCCTTAAAGTTGATCTGAACAAAAAAATCACATTTTCTTTGTGTTTGGCTATTGTATCAGCTAAAAATCTATTAGTTTCGTCTTATAAAATCAATTAAGTTCAGAGAAACTAATTGACACAACACAAGAAAATTGAAACCAGGTATAACAAAATTCTAAATAGTGTGACGAATTCCAATAAGAATAATATTTATAATTGATCTTTGGATAGCTATCGCTCTTAAACCGTAGGTTTATTAATTAAAAATATTGCAAGTATAAAATTTTTTACAATTCTGTACTATTTATCAAAACTTTCTATTGTATAGTTAGTAGGTTAACGGGATTTTGAAAGTGTTTGTTTATTTGGTAAGTTCCCAGGAAGTTTTGGTTTATTTAAAATATAACTGCGGTTTCTTCAATTATGCGGCATTCCCTCTACGAATCTTTACAATATCCACTTCTTTAGTCTCTTGGTACGCCTAGCTGGAATGTCGGTATCACTGACAATGAAGGTAGAAAATAGTTACAAGTAATGTTTACCGCCGGCTTTTATTGGGTGAGCCAGGACACTCCCAGCTGGGCAGACTGTCGGCGAAATGGTTAGTGATATGCATTGCCGAGGAGAAGAGGAAAGACAGAGATTTATAAGCAATATTCAACAAGAAATATAAGTGAATGATTGCGAACTGATACATTAACTGAGCTTCTGGGAAACTTACCTGCAAACGATCGCCAGAAGGCTGTCAGAGTGGTCACAACTCTGATGAAACCATTCAAGGCGAAGGTTTCAGGCTCGGTTCCTGATCGTATACCTCTTCCAAATACCTTTACTAATTCTCAGCGTTATACAACTAAGTATATTGACGCAATGCCTGTGTAGGATGGGAAAACCTTTCTACTTCGTTACCGTTACCTAGGATTTAAAGTGGCCGGAAATATTTGAGTCAACCCCTCTCGGAACTAAATTGTCTTATAGTCTGTTATGTCGTGTTTTTAGATTGAGACTCTCTCCACACTCACACATTTTTTTATTGTAGAAGGAAGAAGATCTATGCTAAATGTAGACATTGACAAGGTCGTTCGTGCAGATATACCGACGCTGAGGAGGCCTATGGCAGACTATAGGAAACAGTACTGCTGAGCCATACGATACACGGTCCCTATGGCACTGACCACCAAAGTGATATTCTCTGCTGGGAAAGTAAAATATTAAAATATTCCAAGTATTTCCCGAATTCCAATTCAGATATAACTCTAGGGGATCAGAATGGATTTGTTTATTACAAGCGTGATTCAACAAACACCACTTGAATCAAGTATAGAAACAAATCTATAATCATCAATTATACGCAAGTAGTGCCCTAAAACCCTGCTCTTCTGCTAAAATATGACTGTCAAAGATGTCAAGATGAACCTTGCAATTGGCTCTACGCGGAAGATAGTCAAGTACCTGTTTAGTGACATAATTAAAGATCCTGACGAAGAGGGTGTTGTTCTGATAGGTGAAACTGGTACAAACCATGAAGACAAAATGTATAAAACCAAACGCTATTATTACGCCTGCACTACAGCTTGGAGGGTGATAGAGTTTGAAAAAAAATGCCTAACTGAAAAGTATAGTCATTAGCGAAGCGAATGCATAAACCGAGAGGCCGAAGCAGAACCGTGAGCGAAGCGAACGAACTGAACCGCAGGCCGAGCTGGGGGTCTGGGGCGAAGCCCCATCAATGAGGCTAGTCTATAATAAAGACTGATTTCATTTCATGCTCATTTAATTCCATTTCATTGCAAAATGGTCACCTTTTGATTGTTGGGCGCCCATACTCGGGAGCAGGGAGGGGGGACCAAGACCAAGATTCCCCCTGGCTTTTAAGAAAAGTTATTTTTAATGTTTCAAAACAAAACCAAATTCTAAAAAAAGTCAATGCATTTTTGCCCTCTAATTGGAATGGTAGGTGGTTAAGTACAAGCGGTAATGCCACTCGTGGTTAATAGTACTGTATAGTTTTTAGATCAGGAACAATCATCGCAAGGAAAAGTGTTATATTGAATTATTAACCTTACGTGCAGGGTAGTTTTATAAAATTATGATGGAAAATTAACCTTTAAGTATGGTAAACTTTTCTTCCAGAACGCCAAACACGTGTTTCATAGGTTTTTTTTTAATTTGTCGGGGGAAAGCCCCCGGCCTCTCATTTTCCTGGAGGGTAGTCCATACCCCCCTGTATGTTAGTCTGGTCCCTGGAACACACCCTTACACCCTTCATTGTGACCTACAACATTTGTCAATACTGTAAATGTAACTCACTTGAATGCTTTGAAGTTGTGTGGAACAAAGACTTGACTTGGTGTAGAAGAGTTGTGAGAGTGAGATATTGAGCAGAGTTTGCAGAAACCAGTGAACTTTAATCACATGTGTCAATTGATTAGTGATAACACACAACACCCACTCTAACACACACACTCTCAGACTGTAACTTGATGAAAGAAACACTGGATGACTTATACAAGTAGGGTTCACTTCGACACAACTTATCACAACGATAAAATCAATACAACTGGTGAATTTCAGTGTAAATTTAGTTATTTCAAATCGTATGTCTTCTTTTAACGCGGTTGGAATACCAGAGTTTGACAACTTTGGAGTCACCCTGTATAACTCTCTAAGCCACCTCACGTCCAAGTGAGTGTGTGAAACCGTGCATTTACTTACATTGTCTTGCAGCAGTTTCCTCATAATCCGTTGTTTTACAGGCTGCTTACACACTGGTGTCTTAAGACATCGTGTCTTAAGACATGTGTCTTGTCTGATGATGTCGCACTCAAACCAACCCATGTTATCAAATCAGAGCTTACACACTGCGTGCGACATGCGTCTGAAACATCCACTCTGCTTCAGACATGTGTTGCACGAGACCGGTTCGCCGGTCTCTTGTCTTACGTCGCATGAGACATCGACTCCGCGCATGCGCACAACTCATCTGTGGAATTGCTTCAGTGTCAGATCGAGCCAGTTTGTGAGTGGGTGAGCGTGCTGATTTCTGTGATTTTTGTTTGAGCATTGTGATTTGTAAAGATGCCCTCTTCATCTCAGCAGCAGGTTACAGATTTTGATACAAGCTCTGATAAACATGATGAAGATGAACCTACAGAAGACGCCGAAGAAAATTTGCCAGCAGAAGTGCCACAACCCCAACCACAACCACCACTTAAAAGCACTCCATCTTCATCTTTGTCTTCTTGGCGCAGCTCAAGAACCAACATTAAAAAAATTGACCCCCTGGAGAAAGCCATCACAAGCTATTTCGAAGCCAAAGGCAAACAGCAAACCGATTCCACTGCCAGCGCTGATTTAAATTTCCTATCTAGTCTTCTGCCCGATATGACAGCTCTTCCACCAAGAAAAAAAAGAATATTTAAGAGGAAAGTACTGGAGTTATTGGAAGACCTCTCTGAGGATGATGTATCGTCTGTTTCCAGTAGAGGTACAGATTCTGCAACAACGACACCACCTCCACCAAGGGGTATGTCTGCCACTCCAGATACGTCGCAGGATATAGGGGGGATGAGACCCAATCTCCAGCTTCAGTTTGGACTCGCGGACTATGAAGGCTACCTCCATGGACCCCATTGGGACGATGGATCTGCACGGTCTTTTCATGACATGCAGCCTCCGCCACGACAATAAACAATAAAACTAGTATATTCCATGATTTGTATTTTCTACATAGAAAATAATAAATGTATTCTTTATTTTACAGGCTACTTATTTAATTCCAATATTTTTTCATATTAAAAGAAAAAATTAATGAGCTGAAAAAAACTAAATTTTTAAACAACGATTTAAAAATAAATTTTTATGCAAATATTTGTATTGTCTTAAAATAATATAAAATGCTTGAAACCTACCTCAAAAATATCTTCAGCCTTTCATCAATGGCTATAGATTGGCGAAAGTTACTCTCACTCACAGTACACTGTCTATTGAGCAAATCACATAGGGTGACATAGTTTGTTGAACGTAGCTTGTTCCATCCTATAAAACGATTTGAACTTCTCTGGATAGTCATTCAGCTGTTGAGTGAGTACTGATTGGCTTGAAGCAACGTTTGCAGTCCAATAAGGGTGGGTCCAATATGTACGATTAACATACATCCTACGTCTTCGACGTCTTCGTCTGACAACTGCTACTAACAACATAACTGCATCCTCCTCTGATGACATATTGCAGTCTACTAAACAGTTTCTGCTGTCAGGTATGAGACGTAAGACATGAGACATAAGACATGAGACATACAAAAGACATGCATGTTTCATCAAATTTCGTCAGACAAGACACATGTCTTAAGACGCATGTCTTAAGACACCAGTGTGTAACCCGCCTAATGTTCATCAACCTCACAACTAAATTACAATTTCTATCTATATGCAGATGATACCACTCTGCTGATTAAAGTACAAATATGTTGATTCAAGAAACTACAAACTAATGAAACTAAGAAATGGTTCGAAAACAATGGTCTCCTTTTAAATGATAATAAAACTCATAATAAGATTTGAAGGAAGAAAATCATATAAATGTACTGTAATATACACGGGAGACGGTAACGTCACGGCGCGCTGGTTATGACGTCACGGACACGTCATCAAGTAACCTCAGCTCAGACTCTGTAACCTTGTCCTTGTCTAGAGATCTCCTACACACACACACTCACACAGAACAGGTAATGCATATTTACTCAACTCATTCGATGTTGCCGTTCATAAAGCCTACAACTCGGTGCTTCCATGGTCTCCTAGTCATCCTGCGCCCTGTACAGATAATACGTAGAACACTTATTCATAACTGACTGGAGGATGTCTTCCCAGTTGAACAAGGAAAAGAGATCATCCATTCTGGAAAGCTTTTCTGCTATCAGACAATGCTTGCAGGAGCAGACGACCCTTAGAGTAATAAACCTCAGGGGAGGTTTCCTCTTTCACCAGCGGTGTGAGGGAAATTAATGGCTTACAGAGTTTGCTTTGCTTTAAGACACCGACCACTCTTAGAGGGTATTTTAAGGTGGATATGGGATGATGGCGAGTGTGATGAGTGATGAGATGCAGTCTTGTTACAAACTAGGCCGACTGTTCCCCAGATTAGGTCATTAATTAAGAGCCCAAACGACCAATGGAATGGATCAACGGCTAAGCGTGACTTCTGAAGCACGGGGAAGTTTATAAAAGCAAGGGTTCTCATGTAGTATCAGGGCGTTGACATCTCTATACAAGTGTGTGTGAGTGAGTGTGTGTGTGTGTGTGTGTGTGTGTGTGAGACCACTATACAGGTACAATCTTTTATATTATGGAAAGCTTGAAACTACTTAAAGCTTTGTTCTACAGCGTTCCGTTTTATTTGACATAAATGAATTGCTCGATTTCCTATATGAACTCGTCTAAAGAATAGTAAACTCATGCCGTGCGTTTTCGCAGCCGTAAACGTATAACCTCATGAATAGTTCAATGCGCTTCTTAAAATGTTTGTTTTGTCATAAATCAACAATCATTTGCAGACCATACAGAGCTATCATTTTATGTTACTAAGCAACGTGTTTTGTGTTTCGTACAAAAGTTTTGTGAAACGAAACAAGAAGCAGCCGCCATTTCTTGGTAAGCTTGGAGGAAGGTATGGTGAGTGCGATTCTTTGTTCTAGTACATGTAAATATATATACATAGTAATATACCTAAACGTTACATGGAAAAGTAACAAATTCACAATAGACTAAACATGTCTATTAACACTGTCAGTACGGGTGTCACCTTACTTGGCTCTGGTCTACTAAAGTAACGAACAGTAACGGATATGATGAGGTTATAGATTTACTTATTACTGTCATTTTTAGACAATAGTTTCAATAACTATTGTATTTTGTCTCTAAGAGACAAGACCGCGTTCTTCTAAAGATTACGTACGTCTGTTTACTTTTGATGGTGACTGATTCGCAGGATCAAGTCAGCTCTTGTTGCTGCGTGTTGTCTAGTTTTATCAATCCAAGCTCAGTACAGGAGACACCCGTACTGGCAATGGATCAGTATATAACAATGGTGTATACCACGCTGGGGTTGATAGCATAACTTTGAAAACGTTGTGAGTTACAGGTTATCAGTGTGACAGCCGACTCCGAGATGTTACACGGAAACTGTGAACTGACTGCAAGCAAGACCGACTACAAGCCAACATTCAACTCATTTCACATTACTTCCTGAAAGGAAACTTTTTTTGTTGATTGCTCGAAAACTTGGTTTAAAACATAGTTTAATAATTTGTTAAAGTTTCAAAACCTGAATGTAAACACAAACTTGAATTATGAACTTAGTTGTGTATTTGTCCCATAGATGGCTGCAGGTGAGTCTTTTTAGGATCGTTTTAGTTCACACGTCAAAATGGAGAATTCAATGTTTACTGTCTTTGATTTTGTGTATTTTTTCATGTGCAAAAACTGTTCCGAGAGTTGAAGAATATTCAAGAGGAAGATTGACATGATCAACGTTTGCACAGTGAAGCCGAGAGACTGTCTGACTGGAACATCCCAATTCTGGAAACGTCTGAGACGATAAAATGTGTGAGTTTAGACAAAAAAAGGACAGTTCAACTAAACATATATCATAACTTAATACTTACTGTAAATAATGTGAATTTTAAAGAAATAAAGTGAATTTCATACAGGGTCATTAATTTATACAGGGTGTCTTAAAATTTACATCGCCCTTAACAGTTTTGGTTGTTGAGACATTTGTTTGTGATTGCTGATGTTTTATTTTGTTTTCATGTTTATGTTTCAGCGTGTGCGAGAGATGGAATTTTGAAGAGTACAAGACAACTGTAAACTGATGAGGGTTCCATACAACATGAACTTAACGGAAGAAGATTGCGATTCAGACACAGTTGCGATGGCAATGTTATTTCAAATATGTAAAATATATAACAAATCTTTAGTTTGGAGTTTGTGTTTGGTGTTTCCTATTCGGTTCCGGTGAGAGCTAAACCGTATTTTCTAGTTTTACACGAATAACTATAGCAAACCGATGCATCTGGGAAAATGATCATAGGACATTGTTTCCAATTGTTTTTCTTGTACGAGTATAATGTACATCTTCTATACCCATGTTCGCTGTCTGGTGGTTAGTAAAATGTGTCAACAAACATAAACACCAGCTTTAAGTGTAGCGTTGCGACGTAAAATAAACGTCAACATTGATACGTACATAGGTTTTATAATACAGTACTTATAATAACATCTCAGTGCTTAAAAATATACAAAACACGTACTACTTGATTTAGGCCGCTCATGTTGAATGAAACTACCACCTCCCCGTTACGTGCTGACGATGTCCCAACGAACGACCTCCCTGTAATGTAGGCGGCAATCACGGCACGATTACCACAACATCTTACCACTTGGTTTTGTATACTTAATTCTTAGATAAAATTTTGAGTTTTTGAACTTTTTTGTGGTTTTGAGTTAACAGTATGTCAAAGAAGAAGTCCCATATTTTAGATCAATTGCTTCATTTAAAATGGCCCTCCTCATTTTTGTGTTTTTAATGTGCACCGTCTCGTTTTGTACTTTGATCGCGTATGGGTGTGTGTGTGTGTGTGTCTCAGTTCACTCAACTCCCCAGTAGCTGCACCTGTGCTTTGTCAGCGGAGTGTTGGACAATGAGAGTGTATCAACACATGTGTTCAAACATGACATTGTCTCGCTACTGACAGCAGCATCCACATCCTAGACAGTATGAGGAGAAACTTCACTAAGGCCTAGTAGTTCCACTATCCGAATCCCAAACACTCACTAGCACAGCCTGCACAGGTGGTCATTGATTAACCGATGACGGAATTTTGAGATTCAACTCAGTAATTTCTATTACGTTACATATTATTGTGTCAAATAATAGGCTCTCTGGTTTGATGGCTAAATATGGCCCTTTCCTCTAGGCTGTACAACCGGAAAAGAAAAATAAGTAGCTCGAGGATTTGAGGCAAACAAGAGGCTAAGAATAGTGTGAGTTGTGTTGTTGGCGGACTTCAAGGTTGCCATGGAGACTGACAAACAAGTCACCGCCGGACACACCTGTATACAGAGCCTTGCAGCTAACTCCCTTTCTGAGGTTAAAACAGTATTACGGACGTGTTCCATAATTTTTTAGTGAAAACAAGTTACACGACGTTTTGAGATCTGAAATCTGACCCCGTCCTCAGGTACATTACAACAATAACAATCCCGACATTACAATACAACATGTACAACAATTTTACGAAATTAAAAAAAACATATAGAGAAATCAAGCACGTTCACGGCTAGTGCTAGCTGCCGCTGGACAGTCCCATTGGCTGGCTCGGAGCAGAGACCGACCAATCACACCCAACCCTGTACCGGCATGTTGTGTCCACAGAGCATTAGAATATGCTCTGTGGTTGTGTCAGCCTCTAATGTGTAAGAGTTGATAACGCTCAGATGCTGAGAGTATGTAATTTTTGATAAATGAGTTGACTCTAATTTCACCAGCAGCAAGCCCAGACACTGCTTGCTTCAAACGGCAGATATGAAGAGGTAGGCAGATTGTTGTAGATTACAGGACGAGCGAATATGTACCTTGTGTAAGCCTCATTACAGGCCTTGAGCTGGGCTGATCACAGGGCTCTATATAGAGGCGAGATTCGCGTCCACTGCGATACACAGCGTCTCTAACTTATACAGAGTGTTTCAAAGATCCTCCACCTTAACTTTAGTGTGCGTGAAATTAGTGTGCGCAATTTCCCAACTCGCTGTGTATTTTAATTGTACCTTCTGGCATGTTCGGGACATTGTCGTTTTGAGGGGATGGAGTCTGATTCTAAAATATCTTATGATATTTTCTTCCGTGGTCAAGTATCTTATAACATGATATGCCAACGCGGGTTTGAAAATGTACAACCCTTCAAGTTTTTAAGTTGAGGGGAGTAATTGATCAGCATTGGCATGTAGCGGACTCGTGGCGGGTTGGTGGCGCAGGATCGATCCCCGCACGATGTCTTAACTTCGCCTTGTTTATACATTTAGCTGGAGACTCTAGTGTTGTGATGAGATTGACGCTATAAACAGAGAAGATTGAGATAGTTTTCTGAAGGTGAGACAACAAACCTGACATTTCCTGGAAAACCTCCCTCCCCTTCCGACCCTCACTCACCCACAAATGCCACCAATGACGCCGTAGTTCCCCTATCTATACATTTGTTGAACTAATACATTAAACAACAAGTTCTCAAATAAACTGTTTAATGATACAATCTTTAGTGGTGAAGTGGACCCTGAAGGTTCGTTATTGATTTATCGTTATTAAAAAACAACATTGCTTAACGACACTGTATATAAATGTTAACAGTTGTGCCAACCTTCTACGGGTAAAGGTCGAAAACATCATGACATTTTAGTGAATTTCCCTTCCACACTACGGGTTCAATTTGTGTTGGAAAGTCATTAAGAACTATAATAAGAAAGCCTTCGACCAATCGGTATCTTCGACCAATAGGGGCTAGGAGGTAGTCTTCGGCCATTAGGAGCTAGGAGGTAGTCTTCGGCCAATAGGAGCTAGGAGGTAGTCTTCCGCCAATAGGAGCTAGGAGGTAGCCTTCGGCCAATAGGAGATGCGTGTACGTATATACCGTTGTTTCACGTATATACAGCACGCAGAGCACATGAGACACAGGCTAGGCTGGTAGATGGCCTCAATAGTTAATTGTGCCTAACCTCGCCCAAGCCACACTCGACACTGCCTCTACACACATCCTGGACACAGGCAGAGGCAGAGGCTCACAGTCAAGGTCGGACAAGATACCACAAGAGTGCCGAGACTTGAGATCTGCTCTGGGATAATATCATGTGAAGTGAGCTTAGCTTTATCCCGCTGTCACTGCACACTTGTACTGCTGCCTGCTGCCTAGGTGTCAATGTCATGGCATTGCGTTACATCACAGTCAACAGATACTCTCTACAGACGTTCAACACTGCACTCCATCACCGAGCCACTACATTCCACACGCAAAGTGTAGCTGTATTGCAAAAACATTTATTTTTATCCAAAACTGTTGACTTCAAGTGCTTTACTTGTCAATTATCACAGAATTAGTACTAGCTGAATTCGTGTTGCCATCACAGAGAACAGGCCTTCTACAGAGACCCAGTGGAATAGGAATTCCATCACCAAGCACGGTTGCCGTATCTTGCCCAGCGGAGAGGGTGCCAGATATGGACATCTGTAGAGAGTGTCTGTTGTCTGCGCCGCTGCACCCTGAGTGGATGTGTCTACTAGTAGTGTCTACACTATAGACTGTAGGTGAGGTGGAGCAGTGTAAAGTGGGTCGAGTATGACAGATAGTTCAACTGACTGCATCAACAAGCCGCGGGTGCAATATACAGTACCACTCTACCAGCTGTGACTCTGTGAGCTCTACTCTGCTCCGTCCAGGAGACTACAGTGTCACTCCACTCCCCCTGGTTCGGATGTAACGTTAAGCCGTTACTCCATTTATTGGTCGTTGGGATATTAATCATTATTAATGACCCAATCTAAGAAACAATCTACCCTAGTTTGGTACAAGACTGCACCTCATCGTCCATCAAAACACTTATCATCATTCCAAATTCCCTCTAAGAGTGGTCGGTGTCTCAAATCAAAGTATCGAACAGCTCCTGTCGAGTCCAAAGTTTGCCAAGTTTCACCGCGGTTCTTCTAAATACAATTGTTGTTCTGATGACACTGGAACCACAACACGGAACATTCGCTGAGTCGTGAATAAACAATGAACATGACCTACATGAACACAGTGAACTGAACCTTGTTAAAGGAAGTACAGTATCAACTACTGAGGCGTGAGAACCACACAGTGCAAATGCTGCGGACTGGGGTTTTGGAACCTGTGACACAGAGTACAGGACACGTGGTCACACCGGAACCGGAAACTCGCCAGAGAGCAGACAAAGAGGAACAAGTGGAGCGAGATCACACTCACAGTTGTGGGAACCTCTCCACTCTCTTCAGAGCAACTGAGCAAGATCTTTGACAGCTCCACACAAGGAACACCAGATTGTTGATATCTCTCTATACGCGTGTAGATCATTCCTTGATAGCAAGTAAATATTCAAATCTAGCTATTCAAGTGTCGGCGTGTTCATGGCGTGTCGCTAACGTGATTGCAGAGAACTGCAGTGACCGTCACACAACACATCTGTGCTTATGCTTGAAGGGTTCACATGAGTGATTTGGCACAAGGTTGATAACTGCCATCATTACACGCGTTACCCAACACTCACTCAAATCCACCAAACTGCATTACTCAATATCCCAACTGAGGAGGCAGGCCGGAGTCCAAGGTCTCATCACCACCACACCACTCTACTCTACCCGCTACCGCCACTCTACACAGTCCGACTCTGTGCAGTCAATTTCGGGTCAGTGGTCACCTAAGAAAAAGCCTACTAAATGTATCCGCCAAAGAACATCAGACACCGCGCACGTAACAACGAGTCCTTTCTTTCAATTGATGCGGCCGTGCATAGCGACCTTGTTCACTCTAGATGTTCGTTAATAACCTACACAAATATAACATATCTTACTACGTTCCTTCTGAATTCGCTGGCGAGAAGATATCGACGAGAGACTAAAATAAAACAACACAGCACCAAACACACTTCCTTGTGGCACTCGCTTCGACAATTATACGAAGCTTTCCTGTTTTCTAATTGCCCAATTCGTGAACACACAAGGTCACATCCTTCATTAGCGAAATCAACCCTCCTTCCTTCCCCGCCTGCATCTACACAGACACGTACACAGACCACGAACATCATCTCTTGTCAATCTGTTTACACACGACACCGCGCACGTTACAACTGGCTAATCAACGGGCCTTCTTTCAATTGAAGCCGCCTAACTGTCAAACCGTGCGGTTGAATGGGTTTACGGTGGTCCGTTATTTGTTTATTTAATTATTAACCAACGGTAAACCCATTTCACATATAATATTTATATAAGTGAATTACTTCAAGGTGGCATGCATATGAATATGATATAACAATAATTAACGTGATAGCATGATAAGACTACATAATAGTAACTAGTCCGTTGTTCACCTTTCAAAAATAATTTGTACATAAATAAACATGGTACAATTGGAAACTAGAGGAGTTTTCCGACAAGTGCATACAGCCCGATTTCTTATAAGTTGTTAATTAATTTCACAAATAAACTTTAAAATGGTCCACTTTAGCTTTTTAACTCCATTTTGTATAATTAAAACGCATTTTCGAGAAAAAACGTTTAATACGTGTGTCAGAAAACTTCTTTTTTCCGAAGTAGGGCTATATGATGTTTATTCATGTAAAAATTATTCTGAAAGGTGAAAAACGGGCCGAAATAAACCCTTGCATTGAAGCGACGCCGCTGAGGCGGACCCTTAACTAGGCTGCATTAAATGATTTTTTAGAAATGCTTCCAAAATTAAATGTATCGAATGTCTAATGTAGCTGAATGTCCTTAGATCGAAGTTTGGTGGTGAAATGTCTGGACCTTGACTAGGCTGCAATGCTTCCATAGTTAAATGTATCGAATGTCTAATGTACGTCATAGTGATAGTGAACACGACGTGTCTGGATGTGGAATCTGACCCCGTCTTCAGTTCGCTGCTGGATGTGTGAGTGACGGGTTTGAAGGAGGACCGGTGGACAAGGTCGCCGGACAGCTTCACAAGGTCTCTGAGACACCACGTGCAAATCCACCAATCCGACCCGACCTTCTCTCCCTCAGTATACTTTGTGTACGATCAGCTGTTGTCATGACCGGGAAGGCATTTTTCAACAGTTTTGTTGATCATTTTCATTTCGTTGTAAGGAAAACCTGACTAACTCAAAACTCCTGCCTTGGCTGTGCATAAGTAGGTATTGTGTGTGTTCTATGTTGTGGTTGGTCAGTCTGATTCACTGCTGTGATTGGTCGTCGCTGCTCCGAGCCAGCCAATGGGACTGTCCGGCGGCTGGTCAATAAGCAGCTGGCATTGGCCGTGGACGTGCCCTAGTTTCCCCGTGTGTTTTAAATTTTTCACAATTGTTGTATTGTACCTGAAGACGGGGTCAGATTTCAGACCCCGAAACGTCGTGTACTTTTGTAATAATATTTTATCCTCGGAAAGAGACTGAAGTTCTCTTATTTACTGAGATGCATTGTGTATACTGTACATTTACGAGTTAGTATATACTGTATACAGATATTAGGCTATGTAGGGTACTGTATAGATGTAGTAGCGGGTTTGTGAGGTGCAGTGAATGTGATAAAGCAGTCTGTATCAGTGTCAGTTACTATTGTCGATTCTTCACATTCCAACTCCTCCAGTACGTAATCAATACAACCACAACACCGCAGTAACATAAACTACACTCTATCACCTTTGTATACTCTTCTAAATTATTTAGGTTCAGTAGATTCAAATTATTTGGTTTAAAGTTATCCAATCTTGACACATTACAAAATATAAATACGTCACAAATATCAAACCTAATTGGACGGATTAAACAATTCAACTTATTAGCCTCACGACAAATTACCTGATTCAATTGTCGGAAATGCCCGAGTGGACAACAGATGGCTGAACACTGAACCATCACTTGCACTTGACCAACATACGTGTGTGAGTGAGTTCCACGCCTACAGCAAGGTTCCAGCACGAGCCAAGGTGATGATGCATTGAGTGAGGCTGTCCACTGGTTCCGGAGGTTTGCGGAAGGACATACGATGTAGAGTGGAGGTCCAAACCATGTAACACCCTGTATAAACATCAACAGCTGTTGCACTGCTTGACAAGTTCGTAGTTGTAGTCGAGCGACCACTCTCACGTTTAAATGTCTCAAATAAATGGTCATATTCCAAAAATACGCTTAAAGCCAATTTAAAGTGCGTATCAGAATCAGACAGTGATGAAGTACCTGTATATAGAGACTGGGAGAAGTCTGAAGTAGGCCACGAGAAACTCTTCCGAATGTAGCGGACATAGGGTCTCGCGGGGACCGCGGACGGCGCATCGATTCACGAGCGTATTGGAGGCCTTCCTGGAAGCGGCCGCCACCCTCGGTGCTGTGCCTATTCACCGCGGGCGTTGACCTAATTTCGAGCGACTTGTTTACCTAGACCTCTCTCGAAACATCTGGAAAGAGCTCCTACTTTAAACCTTCTAGCAAATTCAAATATAGCCCTCCTCAGGAGACTCAGTAGTCAGTTCCGGGCAGTGAATGAATGTGAGACGAATCGGGGCCGTTCCTTGTGAACGAATAGTCCAGTGTAAGAAGGTCCGCGCACCTAGTGAATGTGTAAGTGCTGTGTGAACATACAGGGTCACAACCCTTGTGCGTGAACAGTGACAGTGTAAATTCTCGGTGTCAGTGATCTTCATTGTGCCCGCTGCGAACGTCGGCTGCAAGTGATCTTCGAGGGACGTCACCCATCGTTGGATCCCGACTGAAGAGTGCTACGAGAACACGTGAGTGAACGGACTTCGCGCCGGAGTGTGAATAGACTGTGTGAAGTGCAAATAGTGAAATAAGGAACTGTACATTGTGTAATAGTTTGTAGCCATTAAGTGAATTATTAATTGCGTTTAATATCAGTGTAATTACAACTAGACTGTGTAAATAAATAGTGAGTTAAATAAGACTGACGCCTTATTATTCGTACCCGTGAAAAACATTACATTTGGTGTCAGAAGTGGGATAAGGCGATTCAGTTAGTGAAATTTTGTTTATTTACATAAAACAATGGCTACAACTAAGTTTGTGAAACTAAGTTGAACTGGGAACTTAAAGTGAACTTGAAGAGCGAGAACTGGATACTTCCGGAAACAAGACGCAGCTACAGGAGAGATTAAGAGCGGCGGTCCTCGAGGAAGGAGGCGATCCAGACAGCCCACTATTTGAAATATCTCGCGGCTCGGCTGATCTCGGTAAGTTATTAGGAGAACTAAGGAAAGCTCAAAAGCACTAGAAGAAAAACTCAAGGAAAGTTCAAAAGCTTTAGAAGAAAAGTTGAATGAGAATTCAAAAACTTTAGAAGATAAATTTAGCGAAAATTCTAAAGCTTTAGAAGAAAAATTGAGTGAAAATTCAAAAACTTTAGAAGACAAATTGTTAGAAAACTCTCAAAAACTACTAGAGGAAAAATTATTGGAAAATTCAAAAACCCTAGAAGATAAATTAAGTCAGACATTGAAAGAAAATTTCTGTGAAAATACAAAGGCATTAGATGAATTAAAAGAAGCATTAGAAGAAAAGCTTCTAGGGAATACAAAACTATTAGAGGACAAAATTTTAGAAAACTCAAAAAGCTTGGAGGAACTTAAGGAGAGCTCTAAAAGCCTAGAGGAAAAGTTCAAACAAGACGTTGAACAAGTTAGGACTCAATTAGAAAAGAAATTAGAAGAGGCTACGAAGCGTATTGAGTCTTTAGAGTCGGGTACGAGAGTTACTGAGGATACTAAATCTAAATTGCAATCAAGCCAGATTACAGGATATTCAGCTGAGATCTGCACCGAGCCGGTGAAGTGTGCGCCTTCAATTCCCGGACACACGAGCCTGCCACCTTTTGACGGCAAGACGCCCTGGGAGGAGTATTTTACTCTCTTCGAAACAGCGGCACGCGTACACCAGTGGACGGCTGCGACTAAGGCGTCTGTGTTAAGCCTTTCGCTACGGGGCGACGCTTTAGGCGTCCTTCATGCAATCCCAATGGCGGACCGCCTGAATTACGGAGAGCTTGTCAAGAGGCTTGAGATGCGGTTCGGGCATAGCCATATGGAACAGGTGTACCGCTCGCAGTTGAAGGGCCGGTACCAGAAACCAAATGAAACCCTACAAGAATTTGAGGCGGATATTGCTCGACTAGTGAGGAGCGCCTACCCCACGGTTCCGGACGAGGTATGTGAGAGCTTGTCAATTGACAGATTCTTAGATGGTCTACGGGAGTCGGAGACCCAACAGGCAGTGAAACTCGCCCGCCCGAAAACGTTGAGCGAAGCCCTCACACAAGCCCTCGAGTTCGAGGCTATAAAACAGACTATAAGGGGACAAGCGAGAGTAAGGTACGCCAGCGTGGAGGGTAGAGCCGCAGTGGACCATGGAAGAACTTGTCCAGAAGGTTATAGAAGCGCTAAAACAAAGAGGAAAGAGCTACGTTGTTGGAGTTGTGGCGAGCTGGGACACCGAGGAGCCGGTGTAAATCAAGGGAGCTACACCGCAGTCTCGGCCGCTGCAGGAAAACTAAAAGGGTTGATGGGAGGGGCAGCTGTCAACCCGTACCAAGGAGCCCCAAGACGAAATGTGACCGTGGCATCGCTGGCTGGAAAGACGAGCAGTTTCTACGTAGACGGGATGGTTAACGGAGAGCTCAGGAGCCTACTGCTAGACACCGGTGCTACAATGACCATCCTGAGTCGGAGTGCAGCTGCAGGTGGAGCAACGGTGCAGCCAACATCATGGTCACTGAAGACAGCCACCGGAGAGCGCGCAGAGGTTTACGGGGAGACGGTTGCCACCTTCCTCATAGGGAGCACCCGATTTCGACACCGTGTGCTTGTGGCCAATATTGACGAAGATGTTATCCTGGGAACGGACGTGATGACTAGGCTCGGGATCACTTTGGACTTGAAGAGGGGAATCATCGCCATCGGGGAGGAAGAAGTTGCGCTACGACATGGGGAAGAACTGACCGCCTGTGTAGTTCTGGCCGAAGACACGACACTTCCGGACAACAGCCAGACTGTAGCGAGGGCTCGATTGGACAAGGATGTTGCCGAGGGACAGGCCGTTCTGTTGGAGCCAGCTACGGATGATGGGAAGCCGGGACGTGGGTTGCTCGTCGCCAGGACACTGTTTGTGACCGGGAAAGATGTTCCGGTACGCATAATGAACGTCAACGGCTACCCCATAACATTGAAGAAGGGCAGCATACTAGGTAGTTGTTCGGCGGTTTCTTCAATTGTGCATCGAGCGAAATCTAGTCTCGGCGACAACAGTGCTCCCGAATCCTTAAAGCCATTCGTCCAGGATGCCTGTAGAAATTGCCTCCGGATTACAAAGAAGAAGTTAAGCGTTTAATCGCCAGTTACCAAGATGTATTTGAAACTGGAGATGGGACGAGAGGAAGGACAAACGTAGTGGAGCACCGGATAGATACAGGAGACGCTAGACCTATACGCCAGGTCCCAAGGAGGCTGCCATTGGCGAAGCGAGAGGAGGCTGAGAAAATCGTGAAGGATATGGAGCGCGATGGTGTAATCGAGCCTTCGAAAAGCCCTGGATCTCGCCGGTTGTGCTTGTGAAGAAGAAGGATGGTACTTCTCGCTTTTGTGTGGATTACCGGCTGCTCAACAACGTGACGAAAAAGGACAGTTATCCCCTACCTCGGATTGACGACACACTAGACACTTTGGTTGGCTGCGAACTCTTCTCTACTCTTGACCTCAAGAGCGGGTATTGGCAGGTGGGACTTGCCCGTGACGACCGTGAGAAGACTGCGTTCTCCATTGGATCGGGGCTTTGGCAGTTTACAGTTATGCCTTTTGGCCTCTGTAACGCCCCAGCAACATTCGAACGACTGATGGAGACTGTCCTTCGAGGCCTTTCCTGGGAAACGTGTTTAGTCTACTTGGATGACGTCATTGTCCTTGGGAAATCCATGAAAGACCATCTGAAAAATCTGGAGCAGGTTTTCCAGCGACTCCGAGAGGCTAACCTGAAGCTCAACCCTAAGAAGTGTAGCCTTTTTAGAAGGAAAGTAAGGTTCCTCGGTCATGTGGTTTCCAGTGAAGGAGTTTCGGTGGACCCGGAAAAGGTAACTGCTATCCAGAAGTGGCCTACGCCTAAAGACAAACACGAAGTGAGGAGCTTCTTGGGGCTATGCACGTATTACCGGCGATACGTCCTGGGGTTCGCCAACATAGCTAAGCCCCTAACAAAGTTGACCGAGGATAAGAGGAGCTTTGTATGGGACTCGGACTGTCAGCAAGCGTTTCAGGAGCTAAAATCCGCTTTAAGCAGTGCTCCCATATTGAGCTACCCCCGGCCAGCTGAGGAATTCATACTCGACACGGATGCTAGTAACGTCGGTATTGGTGGCGTCCTCTCTCAAGTACAGGATGGACACGAACGGGTGATCGGGTACTTCAGTAAAGTTTTATCGAAGCCAGAACGGAACTACTGTGTAACCAGAAAGGAGCTGTTAGCTGTCGTGAAGTCTGTGGAGCATTTCCATAAATATTTGTACGGAAGAAAGTTTCTCCTAAGGACAGATCATGCGGCATTAATATGGCTCTTGCGGTTTAAAAACCCGGAAGGACAGGTTGCCAGATGGATCGAGCGGCTCCAAGAGTATGACTTCACTTCTGAACATCGATCTGGTGCAAAACATAGGAATGCTGACGCCCTGTCACGAAGACCCTGCCCAGACGACTGTAAACATTGTTCAAGAGTGGAAGAAAAGATGCGTCTGTGCGAAGAACCACCGTTACCGACGACCACTGGCAGGAAGAAGAACTGCGGAAGGACCAAGAGAATGACGTCGACTTGGGTAAAGTGTTGGAATGGAAGCGGGCCGGCCAAAGGCCTACCTGGAACGAGGTTTCCAACCTTTCCCCAATCTGAAGACGTACTGGGCGCAGTGGGGTCGATCACGTTGGAGGATGGGATACTGAGGAGAGTCTTGGAGTCGGTGGATGGGACGGAGAAGAGACTGCAGCTACTGGAAGAAGAGAGTTCCAGAGGTACTCAGACAGCTTCACGACGGTGTGTCTGGTGGACATTTTGGGGTACAAGACGCTGGAGAAGGTCCGGGAGCGATTCTACTGGGTCAACTTACGGGAAGACGTTAAGGAGTGGTGCAGGAAATGTACTACGTGTGCTTCGGCGAACGGGCCACAAAAGCGTAGAGTAGCTCCAATGCGTCAGTACAACGTGGGGCTCCTTCGAAAGGATCGCGATTGATGTAGCTGGACCATTCCCTACGACTGAAGGAGGAAATAAGTATATTCTAGTGGCAATGGATTATTTTAGTAAGTGGGTCGAGGCTTACGCCATTCCAAACCAGGAGGCTGCCACTATAGCCGAAGTGCTAACTAAAGAAATGTTCAGCCGTTTCGGAGTTCCCCTGGAACTACATTGTGATCAAGGCAGGAATTTCGAGTCGTTATTGTTCACAGAACTATGTCGACTACTGGGAATCCGGAAGACCAGGACCACGGCTTTACATCCCCAGTCTGATGGGATGGTAGAGCGAATGAACAGGACTATGGGGAAGTACTTGTCCAAGATTGTCTCCGACCACCAACGTGATTGGGACCAGTACATTCACTTATTTTCACTCGCCTACCGAAGTTCTATCCATGAAACGACCGGGCAGACACCAGCAAGCATAGTCTTCGGACGAGAACTTCGGCTGCCATGTGACCTGCAGTTTGGAAGAAAGCCTGATGAAGATTTGGCAGGAGAGGATTACGTGTCACGTCTTCGGAGGCGTATGGACGACATCCACGAGCGTGTCAGGACTAACATGCAACATGCCAGCGATAGGATGAAGGAACGCTACGACGTCAGAGCGGAAAAGGGCGTTTACGACACTGGAGACCTTGTATGGTTGTACAACCCCAGAAGACGTCAAGGATACTCTCCGAAGCTTCAGCGAACGTGGGACGGGCCTTATGAAGTTGTCGCCCGGATAAATGATTTGATATACAGGATTAAAAGCCGCCACATGGAAAACCTCGGATCGTCCACACAAATCGGCTGGCGCCCTACAAAGGAGACAACGAGGTTCACGAGGAGCAGACGGTCCGCGCCTGTATACCCGAAGGAGCATCGGCCAACAAGGACGAGGAAGCTCCGGGAAAGGGGCAACATCTTGGAGTAAGCAGGATCGTTTACCAAGATCTCTTCAAGGCTCCAGAGGACTATGCGCTCGCCCACTGTGTAGCTCAGGATTTGAGCATGTCGGGAGGAGTCGCCCGAGTATTCAGGAGCAAGTTCGGGCGTGTGGAAGAACTAAAGTCCCAGGACCCAGCTGTAGGAAAGACTCTGCATTTAAGGAATGGTGAGCGACATCTTTTCTACCTGGTGACGAAGAGATGGTCGCATGGGAAGCCAACATACGAGTCGGTGGAGAGTCTGATGGATCTGCGCCAAAACTTGATTCGATGGGGATCCGGAAACTTGCCATACCAAAGCTGTCATGTGGGCTCGACGGACTTGAGTGGTCGAGAGTGAGAAGCATGATCGAACGTATTCAAGAACACGGCAATAGAGGTTCTAGTGTGCATTTTCGACCCCAGGGACTTCAAGACAGGATGACGTTGCTGCAACCGATAAGCCAGGACCTCAAACAAATAAAACCAGTAGATCTTCCTGTTCTGGGACAGAACAGACTTAAGGAGGGGTGTGTAGCGGACATAGGGTCTCGCGGGGACCGCTTGGACGGCGCATCGATTCACGAGCGTATTGGAGGCCTTCCTGGAAGCGGCCGCCACCCTCGGTGCCTGTGCCTATTCACCGCGGGCGTTGACCTAATTTCGAGCGACTTGTTTACTAGACCTCTCTCGAAACATCTGGAAAGAGCTCTACTTTAAACCTTCTGCAAATTCCACCGGCTCATATATAGCCCTCAGGCTCGAGTAGTCAGTTCGGGCAGTGAATGAATGTGAACGAATCGGGGCCGCGTTCCCCTTGTGAACGAATAGTCCAGTGTAAGAAGGTCCGCGCACCTAGTGAATGTGTAAGTGCTGTGTGAACATACAGGGTCACAACCCTTGTGCGTGAACAGTGACAGTGTAAATTCTCGGTGTCAGTGATCTTCATTGTGCCCGCTGCGAACGTCGGCTGCAAGTGATCTTCGAGGACGTCACCCATCGTTGGATCCCGACTGAAGAGTGCTACGAGAACACGTGAGTGAACGGACTTCGCGCCGGAGTGTGAATAGACTGTGTGAAGTGCAAATAGTGAAATAAGGAACTGTACATTGTGTAATAGTTTGTAGCCATTAAGTGAATTATTAATTGCGTTTAATATCAGTGTAATTACAACTAGACTGTGTAAATAAATAGTGAGTTAAATAAGACTGACGCCTTATTATTCGTACCCGTGAAAAACATTACACGTAGATAAGATAACATTTGTTCTGAATCTACTACCTAGCCTAGCCTAGCTTACGTATAAGTAACAAACACTTGACAATTAGTGAAATGAAGCGACGCGACAGTTGATGAAATATGCAACAGTTGAACACCTCTTCACTCACACAACAGTTTCCCTGAGGTAAAGGTAAAGTTTGACTTGTTTAACCAGACGAGGTTAGTCCTCTCTACCATTCAACAATGACCTTTACCTAGCGTCACCGTACAGTTACATTACAATTAGTGGTCACGTGACTGCGGGGATCGAACCCGCGCCACCGGAGAGATGAGCTCCGGACACCAATGTCCACCAAATTTCGTACAAGTGTTCCTTTTGTAAATGTCTCGGTCGAGTTCGTTAACCAGCAAGATACCGTCATCATGTACCGGAGGCGAGACTGTGAGCGTAACAAATTTGTAGTAAATTCGATTAAGTCATGTCAGCGGGGCTTAGCTGCGTGTCGGCCTAGTTTTGTTAACCAGTAGAGTAACACTGCCTTATTAGTTAGTGTTCTTTTGTATTAGTTTCTGTTTTCATGGTTATTACATTTCTTCGTTGTTGTTTTTGTTGCAATTGCGAGTACGTTTGACCGATGACGAGTGAGTATTTAATTGCAATTGTTGGATAATTGTGGTAATGGCTTATTGATTTATGGCTGGTTCATTAGATAATTACGTGACGAACGACAACGTCCCGCTATAATAGTAAAGATGATAATGGATTAACCGCCTGAGAACGCGCAGTGCCTGCACTAGGCACTAGGGAACAATACTAACACACTTCACCTGCTGAAAGCATCGCTACTAAACATGACAACTCTTCTCGCCTAGAACAGATAAGCTTCATTATCTAGGTCAGGTAGATAAGCGGCCGCCGCAGTCGATCAGCTGTTATTCATTCCCGGTATTGTGAGGGGGACTGGGGAGGGGAGACAACTGACTATATCGATATAAATAATAACAAACAAAATACACGTGACAAGTGCCTCTATTCTACAACTTGTCTACAGAGTAGAGACTGACCTGTTGACACTGTGAGCTGTGGCTCTGCTGTGATAGTAGATACCAGCCCGAGGCATAACAACACTGTCACAAGCTCACCTGTACACTACTGTACTGTACTGCAGTATACACTACACTAGAGATAACACAGTGTCAAGGTCAGGAGATACAGGTGTGCTTACTGCCTACTGGTTAGTCACAGTACAGTAGTGTAGTGTACTGAGTACTGTACGTGTCTACAGAGTAGAGACTGACCTGTTGACACTGTGAGCTGTGGCTCTGCTGTGATAGTAGATACCAGCCCGAGGCATAACAACACTGTCACAAGCTCACCTGTACACTACTCTACTGTACTGCAGTATACACTACACTACTAGAGATAACATAGTGTCAAGGTCAGGAGATACAGGTGTGCTTACTGGTTAGTCACAGTACAGTAGTGTAGTGTACTGAGTACTGTACGTGTCTACATTCCTGCATATAGATACAGCCCGGCAAGGCGCCAATCATTATTATGATTAAAATGTTAATACCAGTTGCAGACACTTTGCTCCAACAAGCTCACGGCTATTTAAATAACTCATGTTTTCAACCTTATGACAAATATAGTATATTGCGGATTTAAACCGTTTTCATTTGCACAAAAATACAACATAAACAGTTCAAACGCAAAAATGAGGTACATTTCGGCCCGGGATAATGCAATTTTGGTTTAGAAATCTAGTACAGCCTATTTATTCTACAAAAGCCCAAATCCTGTGCTTAATATTCTTATCTTGCAAGGGACGACAAAACTCTGGACTAAAAGTCCATGTATTATATTTTGCTTAAACAGTACTCTCTATAAGGTTTTTGTTCTTTGAAGACTTAATCAAAAGAAAAGATAAGCGTAGTCGGTAGTCCAAAACTGACTTTTGAATTTAAAAATAAAATATTGAGTCCTTTTTCACGTAGTGTAAATTCTCAGTTTATAGCTGTTGTAAATACGGTGAAGGATATAGAAAATAATTATGATTCATCTTTAACTTATATACGTGTAAAATGAAAGTGTACTTACTTGAAACTAATAATAAATAAGATCGGTGAACTGGCGATGTATTATTCACACTCTCACACAAACACAGTGGACAAGTTACTCGCACAACCACACAGAGTACACTGACATATAAACAAACAACGTTGACAGTGGCGGAGTAGTTCGCCACTCCGCCGCCAGTAGCGCCATGTCCCGGCCACTAATCTAGTTCCCAGCTGTGCCGCTACATGTTGACAGCGCTATCTCCTGGCCATAAATTTTTTTTGTAAATACGATATACTTCCGGAATAGGAAATTATTTTAATTGAATAGGAGGACTAGTGTTCCAAGAGCAATAATAATGATTTTAGTACATTACATAATTATTGTTTCTAGGTACTGTATTAAATAAATAGCTTGAGTGTTTCCAATGTTGATAGCATTTAGCTTTTGTAATTATTTTTTTGTTTGTTTTATAGCAACTGTATCTGCGTATTATAATAATAAAGTAATTGTAAATTACTAAAAAATTTAAATAGCTAAAATAAAACCACTTTTAACATTGTGTTGGCTCTAAGGAGGACATAATGCCTTCTGTAGTTAATATAAATAATTCACAATGAGGACTGATTGTGTAGTATTTAATTATTGACACGTTGGAAAATCTACCTTAGATACTGCAAAGTATTATATATTTTTAAGATCACAGACTCAAAATATTGGGTACCTTTTATTTACTCAAAAACAATTAAAACCATCCGTAAAAATACTTTAACCTTAAAAGATTGTACCGTTGTCAAGAACAAACTTCAAACAAAGAATATACTTAATGTTGCACAATTTTGTATTGCAATGAGTGAATCTGCCCAGGTGACACTAGTGACTAGACGTACCCAGCGGAAGCAGGATCACAAGTATCAAGTAAATGACCACTGACCTGTGAGTGTGCTGGAGTCTTGAAACCGGGCAGATAATGTTTTCACAAGGGCTGGATTGTATTTTCCCCCAATTTCAAAAACAGAACTCTTGGCTTCAGCAACTCAAGTGGCCAAGTTAATGATTTGTTTTTATCCAAGAAACAAGCATTCTTGTGAAACGCACTGGCTGCTCCACACAAGTCATCTCATTGTAAGAGCGCTAACAATATTGTAAACAAGACAGATTTGTTCCAAATTGCACTAATTTTGCACAACAGATGCTTTCGTTACAGGCGAAATTAGGACTACACAGTCCTCTCAAACCACTCAACCTCGACCTTTACCTAGCATCACTTTGCTGCGTAAAGTTACCTCGGCGTGTGTTTGTGTTGTTAACACTCCTCGGCTAATCAATTGAGCCAAGGTTAGACACACACTAACAATAATGCTAACTGGATGCATACTGTCTGTATACGTGACCAGGTGTTGGTCTGATTTCCTCAAAGTTTGGTACAAATACTCCTTTTGCAAATCTCAAGGTTATGTTTGATAACCAGCAAAATCAGACTACCCGAAGTGACCTTTTGGGAGAGGGGCGTTTCCCCCATAAAAGGGTTTTAGCCTGTAAAAACTGTATTTTTGATCCAATTTTAATGAAACTTAGAATAAAGATGTATAGCACTGTACTGACATGTATACTAACAATCAACAAAATCCGTTCAGGCAGACCAAGGTGGAGTCGAATAACGGTTTTCAGCCATCACCTTGGTACACATGTTGGTGTTCCGTAAGTGTTTAAAGCGGTACCTAGTTTAAATGAAACCAGTCCAGAAATACAGTTTTTATTCTTACCGGTTGAGAAATATATTATGTATGATTTACGGTTCGAAAATATATTTCTAATGAAATTGAGATCTCACAAGAGGAAGTGACGTTCACTCTTATGAAACGAGAAGCAGGAAGAACCATCACTAAAGAACACATTGTTTAATACAAAATACAAATAAAATTATTATTATTATTATGTGTAGTTTAAAATAAACCTGCAATATTTCTGCAAGTATTGTTATCAAGAATCAATAACTTTATTGCCATTGATCATACATAAAGTTACATGAAATAGGCATGGTCACATTGATACAATTCTTCTTATTCTAATTTTTGGTAACTGTCAAGCTGCCTAATCCTAAAAGTAAAATCAGTTTTAATATTTAAAAAATCGTCTAATTTATAAAATGGATTGTCAAGTAACCAGTTTGTTAATTTGATTTTAAAATTGTTCAGATCCAAAGTATGAGCAGAAACATGCAGCCTATTAAAAATTTTACACAGTTAAGGGTCTGTGGTACCCAGAAATTATTCGAGAGTTGGTCTAGCCGGCACGAGCACTCAGTCCTCCGTTACCGGCACGAATGGTGTTTCTCAGTGACACCGACAGGTAGCGTTAGTGCGCCTCTGTGGTGAGGGGTTTGGGGAGGAATATCCAGGTAGATGACTTGCGTCTATGCGTACAGCGAGGCTCCTCCGACAGTAACGCACCAAGCGGAGATTGCTGCAACTAACTGCTCCTATCACCTCGCACATGTTGTCTTGTTTCGCGCCCAATTATCGTCTGCTGTCACTTGACTTGTGAGTTATTGTGTTTTGTCGAGTGTAATAATAATTAATAAGTTCTATCAATAATTGGACTATTCGTAAAGTATAGTATACCAGACAATATACGTAGTATTTGCTATTTGGTTTAACTTTGACTAAACAAGTTAATATTAACAGTACTAATAATTAGCTGTTGTTATGTTGTGTTATTTAAATTAGATGTATTAGAACTGTTGTTGAACATGAAAGTTTGGTCGGGGATTGTGGTTTTAGGATTATACAGATACATAGGTCATATTGAGGGCCGGTGGAATCTGACGTCCACAGGAAATTGATCAGCTCTTTATTCAATGTTCCTATCCACAAAGGTTATCAATGAAAAACGTATTATTCACCATATTGATTGAACTGGAGGAGACATGTATATTTGAAAACATTTTATATATTTGAGAATTTCTTGATATGTTGAGAATATTAAGACGAAATGTGTTCGATATTTTATTGTAAATTAAATATATTGAACTCTGCACAAACAAAACAAACATTTTGTTTTAAATTAATCAGAAAAACATTTAAAAATATTGATTTTCTAGTTTTTAAACTTAAACATATATTTTTGTTTACTCATTTAGTAGGTCTAAATATGCAATGCAATTTATTTGATTTGTTGAAATGTGATCAACAAAATTGTTATATCGAACAAAACAATAATTCAACTGACCTTTAAATTAGAACTAAACAAACTATCTTTAAATCAAATTTAAACAATAAACATAAAGCAATATAGGCGACGATGTTTATGGATTTTGCGTTTACATTGTTGAAGGACATGAAGGCTTTGTGTAATTTAGTATGTGTAAAGGAAACAGCAAACATTGATTAATGTAATAAATAAAATTAATGGTTTATAATAAAATATGTGGTTCAAAAGTGTAATACATATAATTAGATGCACTAAACTTTATTTAATTATTGGCATTGTTTTAGGCTTGCAAGGTTTAGAAGATAAGTAATGTCAAGAAACACGCTAATTTTATTGTAAAAATATGTAAATACATAATTGTATGAATGTTAATAAAAATATTTAAAAAAATTAGAAAACTCTCTTTAGGGTTAAAAAAAGAGAGTTTTCTATTATATAGGGTAGGGTAAATCTAATTTAACATGGGATTATTAATTCCCAACCTTTCTTTCAGTTACTGAAAGGTTGGGTATTGTATAAATAATAGTATTATTCAGTAATAACTTATAAATATTACTATAAAGTATGTTATTACTTTAGTATGTTTAGCTGTAGAAGCTTATAGTACTACAGTTTTTGTAAGTATTACAGTCAATTATTCTCTCAGTAAAACTGTGTATAATAAACATTTTTTTGTCATTCTGTGTTAAAAACAGTTTTTTAGACCCGTGTATTATAGCGCTAAAGTGGCTTTTTTATAACTATAAACAGCTCGGCTACGCCTCGGACATTAAACTTGAGCTCGGATAAAAAACACTCACTTTACGTCCTAGTGACGAAAAATATTCTATAAAGTTGCTGTGTTTAGTTTGTTTTAATATAATTCTGGTTATATTATTATGAATTTCGTTTATTTTTATTAAAGATAGAGGAGTAATCATTATTTTAGTGACATGACAGTAAACGACGTGAATATTGTAATGGCATTGGTGAGGGGGGAGCAGTTAGTTGGAGCTATCTTCGCTTGGAGCGTTACTGTCGGAGGAGCCTCGCTGTACGCACAGACGCAAGTCGGTAGATGCGGCTGCGGTAGCGACTTTGGGTCTCCGCGCTTGCCGTTCCTGCCGAGTGCCAGTGCGAGCTGGCAGTGAATACCCCTCTCTCCTCACCGCGCAATGCATACTGCGTACCTAGACAAGCCGTCTATCTATTTCTTTACATTCGCAAACGGTAAGGCGAGGTATGTGTTATAGAACATTGGCACTTTGATAATTTTTCGTTTTAGCAGCGGATCAGGTTATTTATTTAGATTACTTGACGTGTAAAATGGGGGTGTTTTAGAGCTATGAGACCCAAAAGACCATAAGCTGTGCGAACGGTACATTTCGTATTATTTTCGTTGCTAAATGGTTATGATTAGAAAATGCATTCTTAAATTAAGAATGATAATGTCCAGGAAATTTTACATAACTCGAGTAGTACAAATCGATTTCGGTGGAACTAAATATCAACCATCTTAACTCCCGTTTAAATATCTTTATGATAGGACTGAAATTTCTATGTAAAAAAAAAAACTCATATGAGGGATATAAATGATAATGGTTCCGTTCTGTTTCAAACAAAAGTTACAGTACTGCAATATAGTACCCCTGAAACGTTTAGAAAATATGTATAATTTAGAAATTACATTAGAAAATTAGAAACCAATAACAATAACAATTAGTTTAATGTCAATTTTTTTACAATATAAGTATTGTTTTTGACAATATACTAAAGTACCACAAGTAAGACTTTAGCCTAATTAAACAATTAAATTATGGAACTTTACCTATCTATAAACTCTCTAATTGTATAAAACGAATTTTGGGCAAGATAATTTATGAGTTTGGATTTGAATTGGTTTGAAAAATAACTTTTAATGTTGTCTGGAAGTTTATTGTATAGAATCTACCGGCTTCAATAGGAAGTTTATCACATAACTGAAGTCTATGGTAGTTCGGTGGAATATAATTTTGATTTCGTGTGTTGTACCGATTATTTTGATAATTGTTCACATCAATAGAACTCCATAAAGAACAACAAGGTTTCTAAAATGTACTGAGAGCATAAAGGCAATATGTATAAGGATTTAAAATGTTCCCTCTCTAAACTTTAGCCTACCAATTATTCTAATTGCTCTTTTTTGTAGAACAAAAATCCTGCGAATTTTTGTTTCAGAGCAATTACCCCATAGGCATAATCCGTAAGATAAAATTAATGGGGATGAACTAATCCATAATATGCCAATTTTAAAACGTCATGGCTGCAATGAAATGACGGTTTCTTAATAAAAATAATCCTTTGGATACTTTGCTACAGACAAAGTCAATATGGTGATCCCAAGACAGTTTTTTATCTATAAAAAGGCCTAAGAACTTTACGTGGTCAGTCTCTTGAAGAGAAGTGCCATTAATTGTTATAATATGATTACTATCGTCTTGCACATGACTGCCAGTACTAAAACCGAAGTTAATATAACATGTTTTGGACAAATTTGTATTCAAATCAAGCTGCCTAAAATATTCTACACAACTGTTAGTTTTTTCAATAGCAAGCTCTCTAAGCTCAGTATAGCTATTGCCATCAAAACTCAGAGTTGTGTCGTCAGCGTATTGTAAAATATTGCAATTGTTCATATTATTATCAAGTTTTTTCTACAATAAATACTTCCCAGATGAAAATTTGTTAGTTTAAAAAAGTAGAAGTTTCATGAGAAAAACCATGTTCACTTACTACAACTACGTCTGGGTTAATGACACTTAACCACAAAAGTGTCAATAAGTGAAGTAAATCTCTAAGCACGACGCGTCCTCATGATCAGTATAATCGGTTCCCAATATAGCAAACTTGCTAAAAGAAGAGAAAATTGCTCTTAAGTCACAAGAATAAGGGCTGAAACGTAACTGTAAATGAATGGTCATAAGAATAAGGGCTGAGACATAACTGTAAATGAATGGAGCGTCAACAATCTTGTGATGTGGCAATAAGCAAACGAAAGGCCATCAACAAGGAATCCTCAACGCGAGTGGAGCTAACCACTTAAAGATGACGGTATATCAAGTTATTTATCGAATTTTGAAAAAGGGAAATTTATGCCATCAGCATGGAAAGACCCAGACCCGGGACCATCAAATGAGCACCGATCCTGACTCCCAGAACAAGTTTTGAGCTTTTTTAAACCTTTTTTGAAACATATGTATATATGTTTATGCGGGATGAGTTTTAAATGCCCCTCTTAACTTTTGAAAGAGGAATTATTTTGAAACCCTTTAGGAGATGTTTTTATAGGATCCTAAAGTTTGTTTAGACGTACTTTGCGACACCTATACCCGAGTCTGAGGCCGAAGGCCGAAGCGACGCTGTGAGCGTAGCGAAATGATAAGTAGCGGCTGTACATGTTCCGTTCATTGACGGACAGCGACGGTATGCTCCATACCATGATACCGGTACCTTTAACCACACCGGCACGCAATGCAACGCAACGTGATAATCACGGAACGTGCATTTTTGTAGCCGCTGCTATAATGTACCACATGAGTCTGAGGCCGCGCACCTTCCGAGAGGATCTGCAGCCGACAGTCCCGCCAGTTTTGGCGTTCATAGACCTTATGTCTCAAAATGCGTTGGAGATCTGTAAAGCCCCCTCCAGCAGTCATAGCGCCGACGACGGCAGCCGTGTTTACGTCCATTACCCCTCATTTCGATACAGACTGACCACACTGTTTTCTTCAAATTGCACATATTGCACACAAAAAACAAACCCAGACATTAGCCAACTCTTGGCTTCAGAAATTATTTCTAAATTGCTCAGGTTGCAATTGGAATTAGGAGCATGCTCATTGAGATTAGTTAACTCACGAATAAAATATTTAATATCTACAATTCAACGTCCATTCATATAGGTAGCTGCACTGTTCGTAGATGTGGTAGCACCCGGTGCAACAGAATAAGAATAAGAATATTTTATTTCCATTTCAAAGTAGAACACTTTTACAGCAAAAGGTAAGAATAAACAAAATACAAATTACAGTTTAGTTAGAGTCTTTTGCCTGTCAGGGCTGCCACACAAGAAAACCACTTCTTAAAATAAAACTACCCTTTCTAAGATGGAAATATAGGGCCTCTAAGGTAAAACCTGATTAGAGGTTCCTTAACATTAAACAAATAAATACAATCAGCGATCAGACTTTAGTTTAAATTACAAAATAACGGTTCATTATGTTGATAGTGCAATAATTATAGCTAACTTATATATCTAAAACTGATACCTAAAACTACTAGCAAAATTACAAAATTATATATATTATACCTGATTATTGTTGACAATAAAATTGGATATTTAAAATTATTAACATAACTATAATTGCCTCCAAGCAACAAAAGAAATATAAAATGATAAATCTCTTTGTCATACATACAGCACTAGACCTTGAGAGGCAAATAATATATACAATAAGGCACAACTATAATACAATTTAAAATACATAAGTAGGATTAAACAAATGTCATATTTAAGTCAGTAGAGCTTCATTGCTGTACTAAGATTAGCAAATCTATGTTTTCATGTGTCAGAGCCATTTCTTTATTTTATTTTGAAACACATAGACTGATTTAGCAGATTTTATGCAGCATGGTAATTTATTGTAAATTTGGGAGCTAAAAGTTATACGTTCTGATAAAAAGGCGTTATTTGGCTTAGAATTTTTGTGATTGCAATATCTAAGTTTTGCCTGTATAAAGGAATGTCATCATTTAAATTTCCACTTCTTACATAAAATATTTTAAAACTTTGTAAACAAAAAGATACTTTAAGGGGAGAATTTTTTGTTGTATGAAAAGTGGTTTTGTGTGTTCATATCTATTTGTGTTACATATTATTCTTATTAACTGCTTTTGCTGAGCATTAATCACATTAAGATTTGTAGTGTATGCATTTCCCCATAGTACAATACCATATTCCAAACGGCTCTGTACTAAAGTAAAATACAGGACACATAACTTGATCACTGCATAAATCCTTTAGAAAATAAAAATACCTCATTGTGGAATTGATTTTTGCTTTTAATTTATTTATATGAATTTTCCAATTTACTTCACTATCTAAAAACACCCCAGATATTTAATTTCTGATGTTCTGACAATAGAAGCACAATCATTATTTAGGCACTGAATGTTTTAGGCATCCTAAACACGGATAATTAACTCGATCAAATAAGTGTGTTGCCAGTTTGCTCTTTAAACAGAAATTAATAAATTTTGTTTTTTCAGTACTTATCAGCATATAATTATTAGTGAACCACCACTGTAAAGCCTTAAGATCTGTTGTCATGGATATTTTTACTAATTCCCAGTTTGTTTCTTATAACACAAAGCTGTATCATCAACAGCTTCTAACTCAAGCTACCTGCAATTATCATCACCAAAACATTCACTATCCAACTCTTGCTAAATAACCTTCCTTTTATTGATTCCACTATTAACCAACCCAGCATATTTATATCGTTCAATCTCTCTCCCCCACGGTGTTTACGGGGCTCACAGCTGATGAGTTGCGCAGCAGTATTTTTGACAACAATTTAGGCATATGTCACGGTAAAACACGCTTCAAAATCACAGGCGCACTCAAATTCCGCCAAACATGGGGAGGGAGTGAAGCTACTATGCTGGTGGCAAAGATTAATTGGCATCTCTTGACAAAGATAAAATTAATATTAGGTACATGTTATATTTTGCAAAGAAATGAATATTAAGATTTGAATGAAACATATAACCGGGTGGGAACTATAAAGTGTCCAAAACGGATTAAAGTCGACCTGTTAGATCTAGCAACATTATTCTCTGAAAATCGTTCACGAAGATTTCAGTACAAATGTTTCTCAGTATACACATCTTTTAATTGTATTAAACTTAATTTCGTATCTTTATTAGTTTAAGAGCTATAACAAAAACCTTTTAACCTTGATTTTGCCTGAATGTTAGTAGATTATACGGTCGTTTGAACTGCTTGGTATCTAAATTAAGAGCAAAAGTTTTAATACAATTTTAAAAATTATATGTAGCTTTTATAAAACAGGGGTGGGAAAGAAAACCCAGTTGTCATGGTCATGGTATTGCGCACACTGTGATATTTTATCTGCTGAGTTGTATCAGCTGATTGATTTCTCCAGCTGTGGTATTGTTTTAATTCAAATAGGTTTAGGCTACATTGTTACATTGTGGTAGTAAAATTGTTACGTGTGGTAATAGGATGGCTGAGTACCAAAGCGAGGCTGTAAACTGAAAGAATAAGAGTAACAAATTGCAAAGAAAATTCGATTCACCCATTCAAGCGCTTTAGCTCTTAGCTGCGTGTCGGCCTGGTTTAGCTTGACCAAGCACCAAAGCTACAACGTGGAAGGAAAAACGCGTCCTGATCTTATTATTAGAAGAAGGCGAAGTATCTTAGAAAAGTAACGAGCAGTAAGCCAAATCGTAACCCTGGTTCGAGCAAAATTGTTCATAATTGGAGCACAGTCTGAATCTGACCTTTTGTTGCACACTTACGAAGTTGGATGCGATGTGCACAATTGATTACTAGGCTACAATAAACACAATAACAAACAAACTACACATACACAAATTAACAGGATGCTTTATACCTCAGGGTACAGACGAAACTGAAATATTTCTAGCGTGTCTAGTTTTGGGGAGGGGGTTTCTAAGCCCTTTCCAGCTGGAGGCTTGCAGCTGATGTGTTGCGTATTTTATGACAACAGTAGGCATACGCCCGGGCAAACATAACCTAACTTTGACTCATAACCACAGACGCATTCAAATTCCGCCAAACATGGGGAGGAAGTGAAGCGACTGTGCTGGCATCTCGGCTATCGGCTAGACTAACTAGTAAGCGGCAGCTCAGCCGTTGAGATTTGAAAACAAGACGGACATGGCTCGCATTATTAACCATATAACTCTGGCAATTCTGAAGATAAATTTATAAAACAAAGTGCATATCAAAGACAATTAAATTATCTAGAGCTTTGCTAGCTTGTTTTTCTAACGTTTTAAATAACCCAGATAAAAATTCTAAAGTCAAAAATGTTTACTTCAATGTAGTAAAAGGTAAACATTTTTTCAAATAACAAGCAAAACCTCTAGATAATAAAATTACCTTTCTGATGAGATATCAAACGTAATGATATCATAATAAATGGCAGAGTTATATGGTAAACGCTTTTGCATGGTTCTTATGGGAGCCCAATCTAGGTCCGCCTGGTACTGCAAGACTCTTAAGTTGATGTGAAGAGCCTGTTTTGCTAGACGGTGCTGAGGCAAGTCAAGCTTATGGCTGAACCTAGTGGAGTGAGTGAAAATCTTTCCTAGTATGAAATAGGTCTAAGTTAAAATCTTAGTATAGACAAGTATGTGATAGATGTAGAGATTAATGACTGTAAGAATTGGCTTTAATAAACAGTGGTTTACAATGTGCCAGACGCTTAGCCTTACACATAGTTCTAACTACCCTTTTTGGATGATAAGAACATCAAGTACACTCAAGAATGGCCCCAAAGGATAAGGCCATAAGATATATGAGATTGAAACAATGCAAAATAACAGGACTTCAGATGTTCGGCTGCTACTATATCACTCAGTTTCCAGATTAGAAGCTGACTCTAGAAATTTTAGTACATAAGTAATTTATATGATCCCACAAGTTAGTTTAGAATCTAAGAAAAAACCTAAAATTTAACTGGTTCAAGTTGGTTATTTGATGAAAGACTCAAAATCAAGTCTTCCTTTTCCAAATTACAAAAGAGTCTATTAGAAGTAAAACCAGTTCAATGCTTCATTTATAATGTAGAAACCAATGTTATCATTACAATAATGAGAAATGCACACTCTTTGCCGAATACTGATACAAAAGCACACACTTCCACACAGGAACAGGACAGGTGTAAGGAAACGAACCTACTGAGATCATGGCCAGGACAGGACAGGACAGGGCAGGGCAGGGAACATGGACCGAAGGAGAGGTGAGAATCTGACTCTGGGCTGAAACAGGACAACATTGCTAAAGTGGAGGCGATTATATTATATTCAAATTAAACACCTTTTTTCCATCTATATTTTGACATATTAAAAAGAAGAGCTGTTCATGACAAACAGCAAACCTAATTCATTCCTCTTAAAACCTTAACAAAGTTCTGTTAACTACAGGATAAATGAAGCAAAGCAACGCTTTCTTTAGATTAAATATATTTATCATGAGAGTAAGCTTTTTACACGACGTAGATTTACACAGCACGAGTAGTTCATAATTACACAGTATTGGTATTGTAACGTAAGTGATGAATAAACTGACTGATAACTCAACAACTAACAAATAACAATAAGTAAATACTTTAAATTCACAGTATTAATTGATAGTGAAACATTAATTTAAAGAAATCATTAACTTACGTATACAAGTTCAGTTTTGTTTTTACACACTGTATTTTCTTTACACATGATCGACTTTTGCTATAAATATTTGTACATTATTGTAACTTTATCCTGCCAAGCACAGCAAGCAGCTTAACACATTTCTTTCTTTACCTACAAAATTCTGAAGCACCTTCACGAAGCTTTTATTTATGAAAACAAAACTACTCAAATAAACTGGGCAGTGATGAGATAGTTTAAACAGGAAAGATCATGAAATGTGCACATAAAAAGCCAGAGAGGAGTTTAACTCTTAGGCTTTTGCAACCGGAGTCACAACTATAATCTAGTTCTTCCGGTTCACACAACATACCATCTTGTCACTGATTGGCTGAAACCGAGATACTTGCTGTCTGCTATCCTATTGGTCACAGGGCTACCAACCGACCAATGGAGCAGGGATGTCAACAACTGTCAATGTTCTCATTGGCTGACTTTCAAGAAGCTGGCAACCAGTCCTGAAGAAGTCTTTTTGATAGTGTCACAGCCAATGAGAACATTGACCGTTGACATCCCTGCTCCATTGGACGGTTGGCAGCCCTGTGACCAATAGGATAGCAGACAGCATATATATATATCAGTTTCAGCCAATCAGTGACTGAAGATGGTACTCCACAGTGAGACAGAAACATTTCACGCAAATTATAATGATGTTTTTAAGCGGTGTGTTCCAGAAGAACAACATTATGGGAGAGGAGTTTGGTTGAGGTAATTACTGCAATTATTTAAACATTAAAATATTAATTGTTTCCATATTTATTGTCTGTTATCAGGACTCAGGCTAGATATGTTTATTGTTTACCTCTCTCTGATTGGCTAATGTTTCTTTTATCGTCCAACAGTTTAGAAAGTTCTTGTACCAGAACTGGACAGTACTCAGTACATTGAACCGGACTATGCAAACTAATAAATAAACCCATCAAAGTGAAGTGTTACAGTTTGAAAGATAAAACTCTTGATATGAAAAGATGTGAGATGGTTGAAAGCATATGGTGATTGTGTTGTTATACAAATTTAAATTCTACATTGAACTGCTGCGGGAAAATAAATTGGGACTTCTAAAATATGATTAAGATTAAGGTGGAAGCACATTGTTTTAGAAAAGCGCATTTACTAATAAACTGAAACAGAACAGCACATTTTGCAATAAGTTAGATTCTCTAACACTCATTTCTTTAATGGTACATCCTTACAAAAGTATTTACAATTTATACATGTTTCAGAAAAATATTGATTATTAAAAAAGCTTTCATAGACGATCTTGAAATCATTTCGAGTTAATAAAATCTAGAACCAACTAACAACATTAAATAATTCTAACCTATATTTGGCAAAAACATAACATAAATCTTCAAACTACAAAACAAAATCACACAATTAAAAAAATTCACCTCAAGTATAAAATTGAATCCAACTTTTCGCAGACTAGCATAACCAACTAGAATAAAACCAAACTAGTTTCGTAACTAAACTACCAATAAGCAAAAATTGGTCTTTTCAAAGTATATCGATATATTCCTTAAATTGGAATAAGCCAGCATATATTTAAATAACTCTTTTGTTACGGTGAATTTAACCAAGTTTCATCAGAATGATTAAAATTATGCAACAAAAAACACCGATCCAAACATTAAATCGAACTTACTTTAAGGAACAAAATCATTGATGTGTAGAAAAATATTGCCGTTTTAATCAGGTAACCTTTGAAGTTCAACAACAAAATGTTGAAATCTGTACAACTTACAGAACCGATGTAGTCGTGAGAATCATGTTCCTTACGTTAGTTACTTGAAACCAAAGTAACGTTTTACAACTAAATGGCAAACAGACATTTTGATTAAAGCTTATTAATTTTATGAAACATATTTAGCAGAGTGGACTTCTCAAACACGGCAGACATTTCTAGCCTCTGTTAGAATTGGCAAAATTTACAAAGCGTTTAAACTGTAGCACCTGTGAAAAAACAATCCTTGGTAAACTTGAAATATTTTAGTGTTAATCATGCTTTTTCAGGTACCAAACTATTAAACTTTTCAATAGTGTTGACAAAGTGGGCCAAAATGAGCAAACCTTGTTTTTAGTTTCCAACTTAAGAGTGCACAGCCTGTCGGCCATTTTGTGTTTTGTACCATAAGAACAATGTAAAAACAAGCATTTTCTTGAAACACCTCACGCCTACAATTTTCATCAGATTTTTTGAAATAAGTTGTATTAAAAGAGAACAATGCACTCCAGTTCCTTTGCTGACCATTTTTCAAAATTTTACTAGTTTCATAGTAAAAACTTCAAAATTTTTTAACGTTTGGATTTATGATTGAGAAAATGAAAGTCCTGCTCAGCGGAACCACTAAAACATTTAATAATCTTTGAAGCAAAGTTTATTTTATAAATATCTGATGAAAACTGTAGGTGAGAGGTGTTCCAAGAAAATGTATGTTTTTACATTGCTCTTATGGGTCCTAATTATGGGTGACTACTGCACACCATTCTGAAACTGGCTCGAAACCAAACATGAGTATCATGACTCGGGTACAAGTATTGTGTTCCACACTTTAAATAACTAAACTCAGTTCTGTGGAACAGTTGAGAAGCCCACTCACTGTACATGTATGTGTATGTATGTAGGTTTGTACTTTACATCGTGAGGTTGAGTTATATCTCTGTACTGTTTGTGTAGACGACGCCTTGCTTCTGCAGTACGTTCAGTCTCCTCTCCACCGCTTCCTTGTCTGTAACACAACAACACATCAACAACAACACTCCAGAGAAACCGATTATCAGCTAATGTCTGAGTTCACTTATCCACTCACTGATAATAAATTGGTTTTCACTCAACTGATTCCTGGACACGTCCCTGTTGCTGTTTTCCCTTTTTGTTGACCATTTCCCACACTTACCAATACAACAGCAATTGAAATTGTATTTTACATTTCACCTGACAAGGAAAAGAAGGAATAATGCACCGTAACCGGTTCAGAACATTAGATTTAGAATATAGGGCACCAAGCCTGGATTACCGTAGTAGAAACAAATGAGAGAATACAGACTGTCTCTTGAAATCTTGACAAAATCTCTGGTAGGCTGAAAATTTGACAGTCCTTTATGTTTCTACTTTATCCAGGTGAGCTTGCTCTCCTATCTTTTACTAGAGATTCAGAACATTGTAAACAAAAGCAGTTTTAGGTAGTTTTTGGCCAAAACACGAAAGATTAAATTTCCTTGCAAGTGGCTGGAATGCTTACACTTGGTGAGGAGTTGCCGGTCCTGCTGGTAGGACACGGTTTGCGCCAGGCTGTGCAGCAAGATGTGTGCTGTCTGGTAGCGCTGGAAACACTCTGTAGAGTTGTCAAACAGTTCGTCCAGTGCTGCCGTCTGACACTGCAACACAAACCACACATTCACATCTGTTCCTGTGCAGGGTTGCACTCTCCTCGCACTGTTCCATGCCTGGAAGCCAGTGTTAAACATAGACGACTCTAACCACTCTAACTACTGTATGTTCTACTTTATCTTGTTGTGAAAGTTAGTTACAGTATATCTTATGACACCTTTCTTTGTATACATTGTACATTAATTTTATGAATAAAGATATTTTGACTTTGACTTATACAGGTGAGCCTGCGCTCGTTTCTACAGCGTATGTCTAAGTAGATCGGTGTGTGTACCGTACCATGGTGATGGCGTGGTTGTACAGTATCTTGTCAGCAGTGGCGCTGGCGTTGTGCAGCAGTCCCGGGGAGTTGGCGTTGAGTAGCTTACACTCACTCAGACACTTGCGGAACTTGCTGTTCATGTTCGACATCACTACAACACATACACACAGAGTCAGATCATTCAAAAGCAAAGTTTGCAATGTTGAAATTATTAGTCTAGAGTTCCTAGCCTAATATTGTTGTCACCTTTTTGCTTTGAAAGCGGCAAATCAATAATAGTTGTGCTTAACATATATTTTTTGTCTTCTAAATAAGAAATGTGATTAGAAAAGTCTGCATTTCTTTCAGCTCAACCTTCTTTGTCTTTGATTTGTTTTGAAAATTAAGATTGCCACCGACCAGCTCAGAGAACTTCATACTTATTACGCAGCTTGTCTGTCATTCCCAGTAATCATACTTACACTCACCGCTTCTGAGAAGTTAAGTTAATCACAGTCCAGGTCCTGTCACATCCAAACACTGATTCAATCCTACAATACGCTTTGCACTCGAGGCATGTACTGAGGTGTTGTTGTGGTTACCTTTCTTGACACTGGGTGAGGGCTGTAGTGTCTGCTCTCTCAGTTTGCTGGTGGCCAGGTTGAGTCCCGAGTGCAACAGTTGCAAGGCTCGGTACAACAACACCAGACACTCTGCCCGTGGTCTGCCCACTGCCACCTCTAGGATACACTCACTCACTGCCAGCACAAAGTTCAGCTTTGCAAGTGTCTCGTTGTGCTCCTTCTGCAAATACAATCAATAGTGAGTCATAGTTACTCCCACTGCATTTCAGTAAACTCCACAACAGTCACCAAACCAACCGTGGGCGATTGGCATTAAACTGCCACTTTGCTCCTCAGATCATTGGAAAAAGTAACGTTGACTTTTATTTAGAGCCTAAAAAAGAAATGAACTACTTATGTCTCTTTAATATATTCCTATCCTGTCATTCTTTACAAAATGTTTGGAAAATGCAGGCAATTTCAGAATTGATCATTGATACATTTAGGATTATAGGTTTTCTTTTCCAGTTCACATAACATTACACTTGGTTGAATCAGACAGCTTCTGCTGAAGGAGTTTGAGGATTGAAATAGAAATCTAATGTAAAGGTAAAGAGGAATCCAACCGTTTCCAAACAAGTACAGAATTTGAAAACACACATTTTCAGAACTATGGAATCAACGACTCGATTAGATTTTGATCAGCTCAAGTAGAGCCTTGTTAATGGTTGAGTTGACAGGTACAAGGTGCAGGTAAGGAAGGTGGACTGTACCTCGAGCAGGGTTTCCGGCGGCAGTTCAGGAACTACGAACGGTGTCGGAGCCTCCATGTGTCCCAGGTCTGCCAACACACATTTACATGACTCATTGAATCCTAGACATTGTCCCTAGCAGTAACACTCAACAGTCTATCAGGTTGTTACCAAGGTGTGCACAAACGAAACAGTCCAACCGTAAACAAGATGTGACAACAACGTTGTGCACACACCAATGGACTAAAGATTTTCCTGACTGAAATCCAATCTGACAATAGTAATTTTTGCAAAGATGTAGTGTTCATTTTAATGAATAAATTGTTAACACCCGTACATAACGCTGTGCAATATTAAATACTAAAAGTCCATCGAAAAGAAGGTCTGTTGAATATCTAATAGGTGTATGTAATGCCGTCTTTATTATACATTTTTGAGTTATCTCTCAAGGTTGTTTTATCGTTTTGAAGGCACTTTCCCAAGCAATAATTTTACGAGGGTCGTTCGGAAAGTAGTGTTGACAGATGATTAAATCAAAGTCAGCTGGTTTCAGCATCTCATTGGTCAGCTGTTTACTGAATTTCGTTTCAATACAACTTATTACAGTGTTTGTAAACATACAAAATGGAGAAGAAAATCAATAATGCCGCCCGTTGTGAATTGAGATCAGTTATTTGATTTCTGAATGCAAAAAAACATGCGCCCAAGTGAAATATACCGCAAAATTAAATCCGTGTATAGTGAAGTGATGGACGAGTCAACTGTGCGACGTTGGTGCCAAAATTTCAATGAAGGGAGAGAAAATGTTCACGATGAGGAGCGAGGCGGCCCCGAAAGTGTCATCACAGTTATGCTTGCTGAAACTGTTTGCCAAAAAAGTTCAAAACAACAATCTCAACTCGTATGCTCATGGCTTCAGTTTTTTGGGATTGCCGTAGTGTATTGCTTGAGTTCATGCCAAGAGGAACCAGCATAAATTCGGATGCCTACTGTGAGACCCTTAAGAAACTAAGACGTGGAATGTTATCTGCTGGTGTTGTCTGTTTGCATTACAATGCATGACCTCATGCAGCTGAAAAGACGAAGCAGTTACTCAACCACTTCCGATGGGATGTTCTCGACTATCCTCCGTACAGCCCAGACCTAGCCCCTAGTGACTATCATTTGTTCACAAAACTTAAAGAGTTTTTGGGTGGGAAACGTTTTGAGGATGACGACAGTCAAATAAACGGTACTGGCTTATTTCAATGGATTGGCGGCAGAAGACTACGACATAGGTATTCAAAAGCTTGTAACAAGGTACAATAAATGCTTGGAAATTATGCAAGTTGCATAATTTGCAAGGAAATTATGTAAAAAAGTAGGTTAAGTTGTAAAATGTAAAATACAATTTCCGTTTAAAAATTTTGGTTTTTCTTCGTTTTATTGAAAACCGGGTATTACTTTCCGAACGACTCTCGTATATTGTTTGTGCTTTTGGGTTCAAACAAATTTTACTTTACTACTAACTAATCAAATGTGTCACTGTATTATTCAACATGTTTCCTGCCACAACTATGTTGGTTTTCCTGCCTCAGCCATTTGGCATCTAAGAGCAACCTACTTACCATATCATTATCTCTACTGTAGATGAGTTACTCACCGGGTAGAGTGACTGCTCTGGAGCTAAAGGGGACGAGAGGCAGAGTATTGGAGTTGAAGGGATGGTTGGGCTGTGTCATCAGGATCGGTGAACTCAGCACTAAAACAAAAAAACACACATTCATGTGATGAGTCAGACTAACTGCAGAACACACACAGTGACCTGCGAACTATTGAGTCCCTCCCTGGCCTCCATCAACTTCCATCGTTGCTACTTTCATGTATTATTCAATGTCCTTCGGCAAAATTGCTAGGATATGCAATCTACATATCTCCATTAACCCTTTGGCAGGTATGCACGACACATATGTGGCTGCGCGCCAGAGTGCCACAAGCAGTATGCCCGACACTGTTGTGGCCGGCGCATGGGCCCTCTGTAGTACGCACGAGAGACTGTTGTGATCAATACAATTCCGGCTCAGTTTATGAAATATAACGTTTGTGGATGCCCCTGCTACCTAGCGGGAGCTTTTCTAAACAGTTAAAATATTGATCCGCTAGATTGTAGCTGCTGTCCACCATCTGGGTGTGTTGCCTGACATCGTTTCATATCTGTGCCGATTATTTCATCCTATGAGTTTTATAAGACATCTGGTAAACTGACAGCTGATTTGTTTTACTTTGTTTCTTGCTTGTGTATTGATTGCGTTCGCAGGAAAGTTATAAACAGTTGTTTTTAGAAGTTTTTACTTATATTTGATTTAATTTCACTAACTATTTAGTTCTATTTTGAGAGGGTTTTATTATTGTAACAATGTCTCTTTCTAATGAGCCAATGACAGAGATTTTCATGCATGATGAAAATTAATGTGAAAGTGAGAAAGAAACAAAAATGTAGCAGACTATTCGTGGGTAGACAACGACAAGGACACAGTGTGGATGTGCCGTGACTCCTGCAGGTCTGACGCGCACACCCCTCTGCTTACCACACTGCTTTGTGACTTTCCATACAAATATAAACTTTTGAGGTGATACCCTTTTTTCTTTGTATCAGCGTTTGAATTGTATCCAAATATAATAATAATTAAAAAAGTTATACACAAATATGCAAAATAAAATATTTTTTAAGATTCAAAAGAGATTATTTGGCCAAAAAACAATATTTAAAAGTTGTAAAAATTGATAAAAATTATTTTTAAAACAAACTTACTTTCTGGGGCTGAATTTACCCTGGAAAATTCACCTGTCAAAGGGTAAAGTGTTTACGTTATTGACTTTTAATTAAGTCCAGGGTTCAAGGAAAAATATTTCTGTACTATTCCCGCTTTTTCCCAAATAAATGTTGTTGATTCCATTGTTTTATAGCCACCACTATTTGTTGGCACAGTTACACTGTGTTCCTACTATTCCTTGATGTCATGTAAATAGAGAACTCCCAGAGTTGCCGTATGCTGGACTCACCTGACTTACGAAGAGGTGAGCTGGCGGGGGTGACGGTCCAGGTGTTGACGGGGGGCGGAGTCTCCGCCACGGGTCTACGGCTGCCCGGGGGTGTACCCAGAATGAACTGAACCTGTACACACATCATAGGCTCAGCTACAGTGACTCCAGGCAACACTTGCAAACATGTTTTTTTTAATTTTATTTATTTTTTCAATGCTACATAACAGAAACATTTTCCAATTATAATGTAGCATTAATACATATTACAAATTGTCAATGCATCCAAGCAGCTTACCACATAATGTCACATTCATGTTAGGTTTGACGTGGTGATTACACATAAAATTACAATAACAAAAACGATAAATTAAACACGAGATTAAATAAATTATTTAAGCAAATACAATAAATTAATTTAAAGTTAAGATAGATAAGGAGTGATAAATAACAAACTAATAGATAACAGATCCGCTTTTGTGTATAATAATAATAGTCTGTTATGAAGATCCGCTTTTGTGTATGTACACAAACGGATCTGTTATCTATTAGTTTGTTATTTATCAATTCTTATCTATCTTAACCTTAAATTAATTTATTGTATTCTGTTATCTATTAGTTTGTTATTGTATATGTATACAAAGTTAAATGATTTAAGTGAAATTGAGAAGAAGCAAACATTTTGTTTACTTAATATTAATTACTCGTATATATTTTCTTTGAACTTTAGCTTGAATAATTTTATTTGAAGGAATCCTTCAACAGGCCTTGCCTAAGAAGGCCCTAATTATTTTGAAGGTTTTGTGTGTAAATGAAAACATCTTAATTATTTTAGAGTAAGTTAACTTCTTGTTATTTTGTGTGTGATAATATCGAACACTGACTTCGAAGTGACTTATTATGTTAAATATCTCACACTCTATTACATTTTTAGTTATATACTCTTTTGAACTAGCTATTGTATACATACACTTCAAAAATAAAGCATATTCTATTCTATATGAGCTAACAATAGATAAAGTGTAGAAATATACCAAATTAAATAGAAATGAAATGAACTTATTCTATGTTTGGGAGGTTTCTTTTTGTGGCCTTATCCAGCCGCCAAGACGCAGATTGTAAATATCAGGCTGTCCTCAGACTCCGGCGGCTACACAGGAACTTAGTTCCTGCATGTTACAGCCCGCCATAGTGCCTTAACACAGCTTATTCAACACAGCTTATCTTTAAAGCCTGGATAGAAGCAAATCCACAAAAGAACTGTACCTAATCAGCAAAAAATGTCAATTTCTGAGGAGCATGTGTTGTAGTTCAACCATATTATTGACAGGTTAGCTGTAGCCCAAATTAGTTCTCGAAACTGAGTTGAAAAACAGCAGACTGTTTAGGTGAAGAAGCTCTTTGGAATATAAAAATTTAGTAAAGACAAAATAATATCCTTTCAATAATATCCAAAGTAATATCTTGTAAGGAGGGTTCCAGACTATTGCCCCATAATCAAGCCTTGACTTCATAAGAGCATTGTAAAGTAATCAACGCTATTTGATATTGTGTTTTGTTGCCCTCTCTAGAAGGAAGGAAGTGAGTAGGACCATGTACTCACCGCGGGCGGAGAGATGGAACTGAGGTCGGGAGGAGATCTGCTGCAAGCTCTCTCTATCTGCCTGGCTCTCAACCTCGGCACCTTTTCAACACAAACACACTCAGTAAACCCAACAACGTATTCTGCATCACATAAATAAAAAATTTTTTTCGGTATTTACTATTAGCCGTAATTGTGTTTAGACTAAAGAAAACCTCCAAACAAGATTGTAAATAAAAAAATAATAACTTGGAAATAATCAAACATTGTGATGAATCTAAAATGAAAAAGAAAGCTTTCATTGACGTTGAACAAACATGAAATATTACGGTAGTTTTATCAGGGTGTCTATTAAATTTGCAAACTCCTCACTTATAAACTACTGGACTCCAACACAAATGTCACAATGCCTAGCTTCTTCAAGTTTGCAGAGTTCCGTCAGGCGAGGTAAACTTCTAGCTTCTCCAGGGTTCTCAGGTCAGGAGAAACCCTGTGTACACACTCTTCATTTCAAACATCTCAAAGACAGTTGATCTCCACAGTTCTATTAAAACTGTTCACCACCATAACTTCGACATTTAACTATGCCTCTGAATACACCTATGACTATGTATGTTATGAGATAATCAACTTGATAGTAAATAACTAGATCAGATTTTCTTCGAGAAGAGTTCAATGCATTTTGTAGATGGTGTAGTATGTTGGCAACACTGAACACATCTGAGTAAACTCACCTGAAGCAGCAAATACAGTACTGAGTCCCGACACTGACACTCACACGCTATCTTATCTCGGGTCAGAGGTTGGACCAGTGAAATCTCGCAATCAACGGTTCTGACATTGCTTGTAGCGGCTTCTTCAAAGTTAGGTACTTATCAGCAAAAGAAAGTTCACTTTCCCAAGAAAGTTACAAATAAAACTAGCCATTGACTGAGCTATCTTTGATTAGCTGTAGAATTTCAGCACAGGAAAAGGGGACAGTTTCAAAATCTGAGGCTTTTGTATGGCTGGTGCACACTATGGTTAATATACAGCCAATAGACGAGTGAGAGTATGATTTGTGAGTAAGCAAGTGATTGGCACAAGCAGAATTAATTCTTTGTTTGTCATTGACTGTGCATAAATAGGTGTTTTTGTGTACTCTGTTACAATTGGTCAGTCTGATTCACAGTTGTGATTAGTCATCCACTGCTCTGAGCCAGCCAATCAGTGTATAGCTGTCACTGGCCGTGTTTGATTTCTCTATTTGTTTTTAATTTCATTAAGTTGTTGTACATGTTGTATTGTTTTCTAGGCTAGCACTGTTATGCAATTAATAAATTCAACAAAAAAAAGGAAGAAGGCAGAAACAAAATCTACAGTTATTTGGTGGTAGGTGACTAATCAGTTTGCGCTGATTATTTTTAGGCTACCTCTTCCACTAATGTTTTACGTTATTTTTCACCTGGAGACTAGGTCAGATTCTAGATCTAGAAACGTTGTGTACTTTTTGTTCACTCAAAAACTATGGATAACATACTTAATCATTTTTAACCTCAAGCAGAATTACATAAAGATTGATCTATTTTGAAAATTGTATGATATATTAAAATTGCCGAACCCCAGCCTACTTCCCTGTACAGATGTGTTAGGTTAGCACTTCCTGTCAAGTTGTGCCCGAGATGGAGTGTGTGGAGAGACACTGCACGTTGATACGTCTTACATTCGTGACAGGGCAAACTAAAGCTCCCTCTTGCTACTTTACTGTAAGTTACCACGTCTAGAGAGCGAGAGGAGTTTACCTGTTGTGTGGGGAAGACGTTGTGTTGAGATGGGACGGGGATGGGCAGAGAACTCGGTCGTGGCGGACTCGCGCTGATGTCCTTGGCACTGAAAACACACATGAGTCATTACACACATCAATGTTAAACACTGCCAGCCTTCAACAAAAAATCAAAAAGCAAAAGATTGTGATTACAATTTCATTGAGGAATGAACAGGTGTTGAATTATTGCAATGTAATTTGTAGCTATCTTTTGCGTAGAAAATGACAACAAACTGAGAGGACTACTGCCACACAACAAGCAACGCTACTTGTGGCTACTTACTGCTTGTCCTTGGGTAAGTTGTTGGGCACCAGCTCGAACCCGTCAGAGTCTTCGGGGCTGGCTCCTCCATTCTCTGCAACACCACACTTCACTTACACACACAAACTAACATAATCACTCCGACCATTGGTTTTGCAAGTAATAGGTAAAAAATTAAACTTGCTGAAACAATCAGGGGAAAAATCTATCCTGGAAAGCAAGGGATGTTACAAAATAAACCGACTCTGTTACAGGCATTTCCAATCAAAAACTAAACACCCAATATTGAAAATTAGCCTGACACTGAAAATGTCCTTTGACAAATGACGACATACTCTTACTCTTAGTAGGGCTGGAAATTTGACAATTGTTTCTAAGTTTTCCAGGTGAGCCTGCTCTCCTTTCTATAGCATGACTTACTGACGAGGCGAGTGAGTGGAGGTAGTGGAGGGGGCGGAGAGGGGAGAACAGGAAGCAGGTTGAGGAGCTGGTCAGCAAGATTCAGTTCGGCCAACTTAACCAACACGTGGCTGACAACTGCAAACAAGCGTAGAACCCTGTGTTAGTGAGACCTGAGTGTTGTCAACCAGGAGACAAGTACCGATATTTCATTTGCCAGGAGACAGAGCAAAAAAGAACTATTTTGAAATTTCCAGGACAGAAATTTTGTTGTTGACTTAAGCGAGTTCCTCATGCTAACTATTGCGGCCGCTAAACTTTGGCTAAACCAATGCTAATAAGAACATCCCCAAATAATAAAGCCCTTTATGTTCACAAAGACTAAAACCAAACATTGTGTTATGGTAGGTAGATTGCGCATGGATGCTAAATGGCTGAGGCAGCAAAATCAAAATAGTTGCAGCAGCCCGAGCAAAGATAGCTCTACGAATACTGCCATCATTCTCCCCCCTCGGCTCCGCATGCTCGAATTTGTCCAAGCCTCTTAATAAAATGTGACCAAATAAACTTGCACATTAGTCAGTGGCTCCACTTGACACTCTAAAAGAATTCCTTCTCAGCACTACCTGTGCTTGGGCTGTCGCAGCTATGTTGATTTTCCTGCCTACGTCATTTGACATCTATGCTCAATCTACTTACTCTAACATTATCTTTGCTAAAACTTAGGACACTTTGCAGTGCTATTCATTCAGCCGTTTAAATTCACAAATTTCACACTTAATTCTACTAAAGGATCACTGCATTAACTTTAAGACAAAGCTACGATATCTAGCTAACCCTTGAACAGTTAGGGGGAAGCTAGTACAACATTGCTTTCACAAAGTTGCCCTTAGCTCCGTAGCTGAGTGGCAGAGTGCACGAGGTTACAGGTTCAATTTCCAGCACAGGACAAACCATGCTACTCACGTATGGTAGTCTCTTACAAACAAACATTCCATTCAATCGAATGTACCATGCCAGTTGTTAAATGTTATCACTTTGCCTACAAACCCTCCTGAACATATGTTACTGCTGTGTTATGAGTTCAGCTATGTTAGGTTTCCGTTAATGCATTATATTTGCACCAAATAGGAAGGAGTTGATCCCTTTCTAAAATAAATCCAACAACACACTGCCACATTTCCAGTTAAGGATGCAAGATTGGCACAACACTATAGACAATAAGTGAAGCAAGGAACGGGCTACGGCCACACAATCCAAGCACGCTTTAGGCGACAAGTTCTGATAGTCAAATTATTGATTATCGGCAAGTTTAAACAAATTAAATTTGTATATAAAATATGTTAAATGGATTTTTCGTCAATAATTACACTGAACAACAATCACCTAAATACTGAAAATACTCACATTTTCTTTAATATTGATTTTAAGTTTTTGAGCGTTATCTCATCTTCTCACTGTTTAATGAACCCTGCAAGCAATTGCTAAATAGTGGAAGCTCAAACTTTCTTAAAAAGTGAGAAGACTTTGACAGAAAAGGTGTTCTGGATTACAGTAGTAGATGTAAACTACATTTGCTAGTCCAAAGCTTTAGTAGGACTGTATTCTGCAAAAACATTTTATAGTGTGGACAAGAGTATGGCTCATGACTGGTAGAACGCGGAACACACTGACTGACAAAGGAGTGGAACAATTGAAATGAGTGAGAGTGAATGAATGAACGAAATTGTAGGTTTGTTTTAGGAAATAGGGCACTAGGCCAGGATATGCTATCAAAAAGTAATGGAAAGGAGAGCAGGCTCACCTGGATAAAGTAGAAACACATAGGAAAACACGGATTGTCAAAAATTTGCACCCCTACTGGGGTGGGGCAGTCTGTGTTCTTTTATGCGTTTCCACTTTATCCAGGTGAGCCTGCTCTCCTATCTATTCCTATTTGATAGCAAAATTGTATGTTTTTAAGGAGGATCAACAACAGAATGTATAGACAATTGTAGCCCCTAAATCAAACATTGACGATGTTGGTTAATGCGGTGTTGTGTGGCCGCGGTTAGAAGCTAGTAAGTAAGCGAGGTGAGCACCTTTGCTCCAAACGACCCAAGACTTAGATATGTGAGTGTGAGTGAGTGCTGTGACACCTGGCTCAGGCTCCGGGGGACTGGGCGGCTCGGCCGGGGGTGCCGGCGGGGCCAGGAACCCGTGGCTGAAGAACTGGTCGAACGCCATGCGCTCTGAAGCGTTACGGCGCAGCAGCCCCATCAGCAGAGACGTCAACTCCGGTGACGTACCACTCGGGATCCTACAACAATGTTCACACTCAGCAAACAGCTCCTTGTTCTTCCCAACCCTGTTAGCTAACTAAGCTCGACTCCTGCCACTCACAAACCCTGACTCGAGTGGACTCACATAACCTACAACTAGTATCTTCTAGGTGGAGACCCATTTTGGCTAGGGTATTTCTAAAGTGCCCATGACCTCTAATGTATGAAATTACCAGCCTGATGTTTTCATGAGGGTTAACAAATGTATATCATTTAGCATAATTTAATCACCAATTTACAAAAGTTGTTTGTGTTTGTTTGTTTGGTTTTTTAAACAATACAATAAATAATTAAATAAAACTACAAGCCACTACAGCAAATATAATTAATCAAAATTCAAAATTTAATTTTTATAATAACATTTAATCAACAGACTTCTTAACCCTCCAACTGCTGATTAGATCACTTTTAAATGCTAAGCGATTTTTAGGTGTTGTGTAGACGTTCAGTAAAAAAATCATAAATAATACTAATTATGACCCAATTATGACAAATTATACATCAATACAATCAGAAAGAAACATAGAATCAATTAATACTAATTTCAGTATAACATTCTATGGTTTAAAAAAAATTGGTTCAACGTTCCCCAACGGGGAAAAAAATTCAATTTTTTTACTTAGTGCTGGAACAAAGGTTTTTTATAATAGGTTTATCAAAAATTCAAAATATACAAATTGTGCACAATGTTGTTACAAACACAGAGATATATAATAGTAGGCACTTTTCTTTGAAATCAAAATGAAAATCTCATAAAGTTGGTTTTATGTCATCGCCGATGTCACCTTCACTAGGCCTATCGTCCGTATCACTCACTCAAAGGTTCTTCTAAAGCGTCCCTAATTGCACTAGCACTACTTAGTTCACTCATATTTTCTAATTCTAATTACTAAAATCAAAACTAACAACTAAAACCCACTAAAACTGATGATAACTACGAAAGAAAATGCGTAAAACGATTTGTTGCTACGGCACTGTAATCCTACAAAACAGTGAAAACAAAATACGACAGCTGTCATAATTGTTTTTCTTCTATTTTACTTTGCCCAATTTCGAGATGAAAGTCGATTATATATCGAAACTACAGTTCATTCCGAATTCAACTGTATAAGTTAGACCTCGATTGGTTGAACTTCAACCATTCCTGTAGCGCTTTTACGAATCGTCTAGTGGCTAGACCGTAGCGCTGGAGCGCGGACCGAATCGTCTAGCTACTAGACGATAGCATTTGGAGGGTTAATGGCAAGTGAGTGGTCCATAAATTCCTGAACACTGTAAAACCCACTGGTGACCAGATAAGTTCTAAGCTCTTTTTGAAATCATTTTGTGTTTTGGAGATTTTGAATTTTGTTCGGAAGATTTTGAAACAATACGACTCCTGCCGGAGATGGCAGTTTTTTGAATAATTCATTTCGATGATAGTCAATTCTATAACTAGTTACTGATCAAGTATCATGACTATGAATTTCAATGCCTTGTGTTAAACTGCATTTATTGTGGCAGAAAAGAATAGAACCATAAATATAAAGGGATGGAAAGGTTAAAATGTCTAATTGTTTGAAAGCATCACGACATGAGTCTCTGGCCTCCAAATTGCATAAGATTCAAATGACAAATTATATATATATTAGAGCTGTACGGGATCCCGGATTTCCGGTACCGGGACGAGATTGGGATCATTTCCCGATCCCCTCCTCCTAGTACCAAAATTTCGGGACGGGAAGTAAAAACTGCTGGCGTTTTTTGTTGTGAGTGGGTACTTCTGGTGAAGATAAGATAAGGAACTTGTGGCAGAGCAGTTCTAAGTAAACAACCCCTCTCCCCCCTACTTCCTTGCTGAGTGCATTTTCAACGGAGGCCAGCAGCCATTGTCAGGTTGGCTGATAACGATCTCAGACAGAACCAACTGTCGATGTCCTTATTGACTGACTTTCAAGAAGCTGGCAACCAATCCTGAATTAGTGCTTTTCGATAGTGTCACAGCCTATGTATTTTGTATGTAGCACTCACTTGGGAGCCAGGTTGGCGTTCTTCTCGTAGAACTGCTTGAGTGCCTGGGGGGTGTGAGCCTGGAAGGGGGCTTTGCCTGTGAGACACTGGAACACGATGGTGCCCAAACTCCAGAGATCTGCCTTGGCGTCGTACTGCAGTGACATGATCACCTAGACACACACAAACACACGTGAAACATTGAACCTAGGAGTCGGTATCCACTCCTAAGAATTGACATGTCGAGTCACTTTAAGACTCAGAGCATGTCTTAAACGCTAACAAGCTTAACAACGCCACAAGCGATACTTTTGAGTACTAGCAAATTTCCACTAATTGGGGACCACTTACACCAAAAGTTGGTCTGAATTGATACCCCACTTTTGCTGAAACTTATTGTATTGTTTATGTATAGTATATGTATAGTTTATACATTATGTCACTCTAACCAACAATAGCTATTTCATAAGCAAAGTTGCTAAAAATGGTCAAAGATAAGCACTGAAGCTTGGCACAGCGCTACTGAGAAGTTAACGTGGTACATATGAAGGTAGTGTGTAGAGTGATTACCTCGGGAGCCATGTACATTGGACTGCCACACAGAGTTGCCGCCATCACTCCGTCCTGCAGGAACCTGGCGAACCCAAAGTCAGCTGCAACACACAACACACAGTCATCCACTCAACATGACCCAATCATATGTCTTTACTAACATGTTCACGATTACTTGAAACAAATCTGCATCAACTGTTCTTCATCAAAAAAAGGCCTAGTAGGGGCTGAAAATTTGACAGTCTGTGTTCTCCTATGTGTTTCTACTTTAACCAGGTAAGCCTGTTCTTTTTATTCCTTTTTGTTTATAGATAGGCCTGGTATCATATTTCCTAAATCTAAGTTCATGAAAGTGGTGGACTTTGTTGAAGGTATTTCTTTACTTCTCATTTTGAGGGAGATATTGAAATCAGTGGCACAGCGATTAACTCTTTAGCTACATACGAAAGTAAAACTTTTGTATATAGGCCTATCATAGTGGAACACTAGACATTGGTCCACTCCTCAAAATACAGGAATAATCCTCTTGCCAAGCTTGAGATGACTTTACCGTATTCTCTTCAGTGGATCATTGTCGCGGACTAGGCTCAATGCCGAGACAACTGTGAGAGACACTAGCCTAGTAACCTCTCACTGTATACTTACCGATCTTGAGGCGTATGTGTTGGGGCTGGGGAGAAGGGCGGTTGCCCGAATGACTCAGCAGAATGTTCTGTGGCTTGAGGTCTCGGTGAACCACTCCCTTCGCATGCAGAGCTTTCATAGCCCCAGCTACAACAACAAAGCCAGAGTAAAGTACCACGGTATATCATAGGCGTAGACGCATTTTATACGTTACTCAATACTCAAATAACTTGATTTTCATGTTCATTAAATTATATACATTTAATCAAATTGTATATAAAAATAAAAATGTATTGTCAGTATGGGTTCTCCTACGTATTCTACTTTATTCAGGCGAGCCTGCTCTCCTTTCTATTCCTTTTTGATAGCAAAGCATATACTGGCCTAATGTCTATTTCCTAAATCTATGCTATAAAAATAAATAAGTTAGTAAGAGCACAAGTTCAACTCCTGCAGTCTCCACTCACAAATTGTTGACTATTAGACAACGCTAGGTAAAGATCAACCCTGAGGTTGAGTGGATAGGAGGGCTATTTAGTTCTTACTCCGGCTAGCTACAGGACACACTATAGCTTTTACCTAATATTTCAAGATTTAACGCAGTCAGTGTGAGATGAGTACTCACCCAGTTGCCTGAGGAAGAGCCGGATTGTGTCTTCACTCAGAGTTCCCTTCACTGCAACACACAACCTTCAACCTTCAACCTTCTACAGTAACTCTCTCAACTCTTGTGCTGGCTGTAAGCTGGTTTATACCTCACGTCAAAGAGTTTGTTACCTTTCATGATAATCAAAATTTATTATTTCAAATTGTACAAATAATTATTTTTCAGCAATTTGTCTTAGCAATTCTTTAACAAAAGCAACTTAATTACACAATACACTGTACTTGATGTCTAGAAGAACTTACAAGAGAGGTAGTCAGCCAGGTCACCACCATTGCAGTACTGTAACACAGACAAAATATGTTATTTGTGCAAAACAAGAACATAAAGTTGGTTTGGTTTTTAGCAAATAACAAATATATACCTCCTCTGTTGACTTGAAAAATAAAAAACTTAATGCCGCATTTAAACACTTTGAGGGGCTTTTCACCGTTATGGCGAGGGCTGGAAACAGTGTTGTAGAGAGGAGCTTGTGACTCTGGCCAATAATATAAAGCTCAAACAGCTCCATTTCTACAAAGTTGTTGTGTCGCAAAGCTACCAAGCGAAAACTCTGTAGCTTGTACTAAACCTGATTTTACAAACAAACATGTTATAACATTAAAACTTACCTCCATGACAAGGAACACGTGATTAGCAGACTCCTGCAAACAAAATAAACCCATATTATTTTACAATTTCAACTTGTCTAATTCATATTCTCTTTCCCTTCTTACAAAGGTAAAAATCTAGAAGAGTGACTTATGGATTTTTAGCACTTTTCAAAGTTCAAACCTTCCAAAAAGGCCAAATAACGTTGTTTTAACTTCGGGAAAGTTGCGGAAACCATTAAAAACAATGTTTTTACAACAAGAAATAAACTAACTTAACTTTTGCTAACCTAACTTCACGATAACACCTTATTCAGCCTCTAGGCTAATTAGAAGTGGGTGACAGATACTGTCGTCTGCTATAGAGTGTTGTACATCGCTGCCCTTCCGCTCAGAAAATAGTCCCAACTTTAAAGCCACTTTTAAATATGTCCAACATAAAAAATAAACTAACCTAACTTAACCTAACCTGACTTCGCGTTAATTACTTATTCACCTTTGAGTTGATTTGAAGTGGGTGAAAAGTCACTGACAGATGAGTGACAGTTGTCTCGCGGTGCTCCCCGCACGTAAAATAGTCCCAACTTTAAAGCCACTTTAAACCACTTATACATAAGTTGCGCACCCCAAAACAAATTTTTATATATTTAGGAGCCTTCCCCACATCGTGTTAAATCAGTTTTAGCTCATGAAATCATAAGTCACTCTTCTAGACATATACTCTTACAAAGAACAAATGAAACACATGAAATTCAACCAGTTCGAAAGAATGATAAAGAAAATAACAAGTACAAAATACTGAATCCCAGGTGATTGACAGAAGCAGTCAATATTTCACTGAAAATGAGTTATTCAAGAGGCAACTACTGGCAAGTGATCCAAATACTCTTTATTTAATGTACAACAGGTACATAAGTTACAAAGAAATCTTACAGAATAGTGTTAGGCTACCTTCTACTTACAGTACTACTAACTATTCATTGAGAGTTTCAGTAATAATTGCAATGAGTCTCATATCAAAGAGTTAAACCCTAATTAAACCAGACTGAATTATAGCAACTAACAGTGTCACAAACACATGAGATTAAGTTATATTATTAAAGTAAGTGACAACCAAACACACTTTGCAGTGATTAATCGTCAGTCGGCACTGCCTGTCACTTGCATCAGTTTCCTGCCTAACCTATCCTAGCCTAGACTAGCTGCCTAGAGTTAAACGTACCTTGCAGTCCAGCAGGGCCACCACATTCTCATGGTTCAGTTCCCGCAGCTCCTATAACAACATTTTATTTCAATAACCCTCTTGAGTACTGCAATGTACACCATGCACTTCCATGTGTAAGGCTGACATGGGCTCCACCCGATCTGGCGTTTTAAGAGAGGATTAACTTGTACAAGGAGGATTTATGTATAAGCAGTTAAATCTAGATCATTAGTTAATCAATAGTCTTCGTGCAAGTATATTTAGTTTTATATTGTATTATAAACGTCAATATTTTATATGAAAATGGTGTATTAACGTATAAATAAATAGATACTCATTTGCCTTTAAATAGTCTACAAGTAAACATGTTTAAGCAGTAAAATTGTAAGTTAAGAACTAAAAATGTGTTTGAAATTTAATTAAGAAGTAAGTTAGTAACTCACCTTCAATATTTTGATTTCCTTGCCGAGCAAACTCTGAGACTTGGCGATATTCTTCTTAGTGATGCTCTTGATAGCTACAATTTGTGAGTGGTCCTGAAACCAAGTGATTTATTAGCTATCCAACTCCTGTATCACTCACCACATCTACCCATCTAGGAGAATAACCAATGATTTTGTTCTCAAATAGTGATAAGTTGAAGCTACGTAAAGATTAACAGTGAAATATTGCAGTAGCCTGTACCATGCCTAAGGACTTATGGTAACCTTAATATAACATGGTAGTCAGGTAAGTTACCAGAAACTAACATAGTTTACGTTTCCAGGTATAACTCATGACATGAAGTGGTGAGTTGCCAAGTCGCCCAAAGTGGGCCTAAGTCTAGGCTACTTAACACATACATATCTATATATATATATACACAACACGCCAGGGGCAGGCGTATTGTCTGTAAATTGCTTGAAAGTAAATACATTAATATGGTAACCATGATACGCCATTTAATTACATGGCATCCTAGGCCCAAGTTGCACTTCAAAAAGCATCGTAATTGGTTGAATAGATAGCCCCTTCAGTTTGAGATGAAAACAAGTTGATTACTTACATTTCTAAGACGACCTTTGAAGACGACCGCAAATGCGCCATGTCCTATCAAATCACGGCTGCTATATTCGTAGTCACCCACAATTTCCATTGTACAGTTTGTAAAATATATCCGAGTTGTAAGCTATCGTTAAGCTAGAGGTTGCTCTGCCCACCAAGGAACATAGAAAATGTGAGGTCGGTTAAAACTGTCATATTTACGAGAGCACAGCCATTAACTACATCGTAGCGAGTGTTCTGAAACTATTGTGCTAAGAATATAATGTAAAATAGCTTCTAAATTGTATATTAGAAGTGAAGTAATAACTGCGTCAATACCAAAAATTACACAAAGCAGCAAGGACGTATACATACATGAATCTACGTAAGAAAAATAATATGCGATAAAATCCAAAAGGGGTGGGGATGCAAGTTAGCCAACACAAAAACAAAGTCAGCTGTGAATCGATGTGTATAGCCAACGGTAAAAATACTTTGAAATAGTGTATTTATCTATACTATAATACTTACTTACTTACTGTGAAAGGTCGCTTACCCGCTTGGTGGTAAGGTTACTTACTTACCACTATATGAAAGGTCACAGAATACCACAAGGTACTTTTTCAGATGCTTACGTTGCCATAATTAAAATCTGTAACTCACTACCACCATCCGCCAAGACACAAGTGAGACCCGCGCTATGCAGGAGAAATATTTTCAAAGTACACAGCCAAAATACCCATCTACTAAACTAAAGTATAAAGACCCATTTGAAAAATAACGAGAACGATATGAAACCAAGTGGTTAATCGCTCTACTATATATAATTTGCCATGTAAATCATATAGTACATTGCACAATTTGAACTATACCTTAATTTTATCTGTGACTTTTTTAACCTGTCTGCTAAACAAAAATTTAAAAATAAAACAATGTATTATGACTTTTGAGGTTATGTCCGCTAATACTAACCGTATTTACCCGTAATTCAGCCAGTGACTAAATTATTTACATGTTGTTTAAATGCTAATTTTTTACCTATAGATTAATTTCCTTCCAAAGATGGAAGTGTAAGTTACCTAGAAAAGCCACCCACACTTTTCAATACTTACTTACTTAGGAAACTATCCCTATAGGAAACGTTAGTCTAGCCATTGAGTTTTAAGTGTTAAGAAGAGGTCTTTTGCTAAATGGTCTTGTAAAAAGTATTAAATCTATACTAGCAATAGGAACTTTAACCATCAATAAAACAGAAATTTTATACCACCAAGGCCAATGTTGAGCCAAATGAAATCAAAGAGTTCTTGGACAGACATAGGCTATGGGGACTTAAGCTGTGGTCTCCTAGCTCCGCAAAAGTGTGGAGGCGCTGTGACTTTGTACTCCAAACGAGGGCTACCGCTTACATGTTATCAAATGGGACCATTCTCCTAGACCACTGATTTTGCACCGGGCAGCTGCTTCCACAAAGATCACTGTCTGAGAGCAGTCACTGCGGATCGGGTTAAAAGCTGCATCTTGAACAAGTGGAGATTAATGTAATTTTGTGTTCTAGTGATATAGGTTGTGTTCGATGGCTAAGTCAGATAAATTGTTTTATTGAGCCTTACAAAAAACATTGTTTTGGCAATACAAAAATAGTTTAAAATATTTAATACATAATTTAATTTACAATATAAAAAAAAAGCCTACCCATTGGAAAATACTGTCTTGTATAAAAAGTTTACAAAATAATTTACATACATCTATGTTCTAAGTGCCAATTTAGTGTGATAGATAACTATTAATTAATTTTTAGTCCAGCATAAATTCCTAAGCTTAGAACAATTTAAAAGTAAATAACCTTTTAATTTAGTCTTAAAAATACTAAAGCTTTCAACGTTTTTTAGCTCTGTTGGAAGCTTATTGTATAGTTTTACTCCTGCCTGAGACGGTAATTTGGAATAAACATTAGATCTATGATGTTAGTTCGAAATGTGTTTGCCAATCTTGTTTCATGGGAATGAATTTCATGTCCTTGGATTAAACGACATTTTGAAAGACATTAAACCATCGTCTCATAAATGTATAGATGGCAGGGTCATAATTTTTAGTTTTCGAAACGCATCCTTACAAGAATCTCTGGTGGCAAGTCGACACATGATTCTTATAGCAGATTTCTGAAGAATAAATATTCGCATGGTTTTAGTTTGGAACAGTTCCCCCAAAAACATATGCCATACGACATGTAAGGATGTGTCAAGCCAAAGTAAGCAGTTCTTAAAATTTCTAAGGTACAATACTGGGATAAATGTCTTAAAAGGTATATACTAGATCCCATTTTTTTGCTCACAAAATCAATATGGGAATGCCATGTTAGTTGGCTGTCAAGATTCGGGCCTAAAAACTTAACACTGTTAACCTCTTCAATTACATTGTTTTTTAAAAGAACCAATGGTGTTTCCTTTCTATCTGATCTACAAATGTCGAAAGTAATAAAAATTGTTTTACAAAAATTGGTTCTTAAATTGAGGGATTCAAAATATTGCATGCTAACATTTGCCGATACATAGGTTTGTTCCTCTAAAGATTGAACTGTTGGTGCCGATTGAATCAACTTGTATCATCAGCATATTGAACAATTGTTTTAATTTCGTTGATCGAACTTAATTTGTTTACATATGTTAGAAAAAGAACTGGCACCAACACCGATCCTTGTGGAACGCCACATTGTACTTTATAGGAACAGAGAGAGAATCCTCTATTTTAACCTGTTGATACCTATCAACATTATCTATCAACAGTTTAAAAACTCCCTCTTCCCCCTTGACAAAAACAATTCACACGCTGGCTTTCTAACCTTAAATAAACTACCAATAATAAAACCTTCTTTTATATTCGCCTTCCTCTTCAAGCAGCAACAATAACGCTTAGTTGTTTTTGCTTAAGACCACGAGCTCATGTTGCTGAGAACTACAAAACGACTGATTTGGTGTGTGTTTATAAGAGCGCACTCTAAACTTTGCGGAGCTAGGAGAACACCATTGCGCTATGCCAAAGAACGCTGCATCAGCGCTCCTCTTTGCGAGCGCATTCAAGAACTTTGGCGGAGCTAGGAGACCATAGCTTTATTGTGATTTCCATTGGGCCGGCATTGTTCTTTATCGATACCTGTTCTCCATATCAGGAGAAGAATAGATATAGCCTATAGGAATCCCATAACTCTCAGTACAGATCTCCTTTACCTATATTCCAGTCAATCCTATGTATAAGTTTACTATGTTAATGGCTTAGCCTAAATATTGCATTAAGGAATGGCAATCCTTGTGGTAATCAGCCAACGGACCACCACCACCAATTCCATCCACGTCTCCTCCCGAATTCCATTCATAACTTCCCAAAGTCCAAAACAAAATATAAAACGATGAAATGTTAGTTGTTACCTTAAGAGTGCTCAGTAGTGACTGTGACCTTGAATGTTGTACCGTAAGAGCTATGTATAAACATGCATTTTCTCACGCCTACAGTTTTCATTGGATTTTTAAGAAATAAACTTTGTTTTAAAGTGCATTAAATATTTTAGTGGCTCCGCTGAGCCGAATTTCTATATTCTCATTTATCACACCGTGACTTAAATCCAAATAATGAAGAAACGTTGTTCTTGAATTTCTTGTTTTTACGTCTAAACTAATAGAGTTTTCAAAAAAGTGGTTTGTGGAGACACATTACTATACTATCTTTCAAATAAAACTTATTTCATAAGATCTGATGGAAAATTTTGGGTGTGAAATGTCTCAAGAAAATGCTTGTTTTTACATTGTTCTTATGAGACAAAAAACAAAATGGCCAACAGGTACTGTGCACTCTTAATTTACTAACTCTGCCAAAGTGATCAATGGTTGTTACAGGAAAAATGCAAAGGCAGCAGTCCTTTGTAATCATGAGGTAAGTTTATAGATTACAACATTCAAATATACAAAATTTATTGTCACAACAAAACAAGGACCAAAACAAGTACAACTCTTCATCACAACCTCAATGAGTTGCGTTGCGTCTCCTAGCCGCCATAATGCGAACTACTTGCCCACTTCGCCTAATATTTTACTATTTGTCAATCTGCATTTATTATCCTTAAACTCACACTAAAACCATCATCGACGATAACACAGAGTTTTGATACTTATGGCCTGAAAATTTTCCACAACAAGTGATGTAGGGTTGTGTGTGTAGGTGCATATGAAATGAAATGAGACATGACCTGTTTGTTGGCGTACTTATTGAATCAACATGACTATCCCTGCAGAGAATCATCAATTCTAAATTGTTCTTGTAGGTTCTAACACTGCTCAACCTTTTGAAAGAAGAGTCCCAAGAACAGAATACAGCTTCAAATAGTCAACTAGCAACAATCTTCTATGAGGTAATCCGTAATATAATACATCACATATTGTACTGTCCCTCTGTTTTATACCAAAGTTAGAGAAAATACATAAACTTACTAAATGACAAATAACAAAGGAATTCCCAACATAGTTTAAATTTTTCTGCTAAAACTTGTAAATAACAAAATATTTTTCTGCTGAAATAAAGTATTTTCTGTTTAAATAATAAAATTACAAGATTCTAAACTGTTTGCTGCTCTGTTCAACACTTATAGTTACACCCATTATCACATGTTCAGAGACTTGCTTGAAGCTTTTTTTTAAAAATTCGAGGTAGGTTTTGATGCTTTGTTATAACAGTTGACCGACGTGACATTTTTAGATGATAATAATCTTTCATCACACGTTTCAAGATAACCTCTGTTTCTTCAGCTACAGTTGGGACTAAGTTTCAGCAAAGATTATGTTATGGTAGGTAGATTGCGCATGGATGCCAAATGGCATGAGACAGGAAGACCAACATAGTTGCGGCACCCAAACACAGATAGCGCTGCAAGGGAATTTTATGGAAGACTCAAGTAGAGCCACTGATGCATGCTCAAGTTTGTTCGTTCTTGAAAATCGCACGATTTGGTCACATCTAAGTCATCAACATCGGACAAACTCGAGCATGTGGAGCTGAGTGGGTAGAAAGACGGCAAGAGAAGAACGCTACCTGTGCTCGGGCTGCCTCAACTATGTTAGTTTCAGACAGCCTGAGAGCGTAGACCTAGCTTTTATTGTGTACTGTTGCATGTTTCAGACAACTCAGAGTCTACGTGACAGAGGTTGTGAAGAGCAGAGTTCCCAGAGTATCAGTTCTGCACTGCTCGCACTCAAACAGTTCCCCGTCTCCTTGACCAAGGAGGAGAAACTCATGCTGGTCAACTGTCCCCCCGCCACCCCCCTGCAGCTATCCCTGGTCAGTACCGTTCATTAGTCATGTTACCCCGCCTCCTTGACCAAGGAGGAGAAACTCATGCTGGTCAACTGTCCCCCACCCCCTGCAGCTATCCCTGGTCAGTACCGTTCATTAGTCATAGTTACCCCCTCTCCTTGACCAAGGAGGAGAAACTCATGCTGGTCAACTGTCCCCCGCCACCCCTGCAGCTATCCCTGGTCAGTACTGTTCATTAGTCATAGTTACCCCGTCTCCTTGACCAAGGAGGAGAAACTCATGCTGGTCAACTGTCCCCCGCCACCCCTGCAGCTATCCCTGGTCAGTACTGTTCATTAGTCATAGTTACCCCGTCTCCTTGACCAAGGAGGAGAAACTCATGCTGGTCAACTGTCCCCCGCCACCCCTGCAGCTATCCCTGGTCAGTACCGTTCATTAGTCATAGTTACCCCGCCTCTTGACCAAGGAGGAGAAACTCATGCTGGTCAACTGTCCCCGCCACCCCTGCAGCTATCCCTGGTCAGTACTGTTCATTAGTCATAGTTACCCCGTCTCTTGACCAAGGAGGAGAAACTCATGCTGGTCAACTGTCCTCCACACCCCCTGCAGCTATCCCTGGTCAGTACCGTTCATTAGTCATAGTTACCCCGCCTCCTTGACCAAGGAGGAGAAACTCATGCTGGTCAACTGTCCCCTCGCCACCCCCCTGCAGCTATCCCTGGTCAGTACCGTTCATTAGTCATAGTTACCCCCGTCTCCTGACCAAGGAGGAGAAACTCATGCTGGTCAACTGTCCCCTCGCCACCCCCCTGCAGCTATCCCTGGTCAGTACTGTTCATTAGTCATAGTTACCCCCGTCTCCTTGACCAAGGAGGAGAAACTCATGCTGGTCAACTGTCCCTCGCCCACCCCTGCAGCTATCCCTGGTCAGTACCGTTCATTAGTCATAGTTACCCCCGTCTCCTTGACCAAGGAGGAGAAACTCATGCTGGTCAACTGTCCCCTCACACCCCTGCAGCTATCCCTGGTCAGTACCGTTCATTAGTCATAGTACCCCTCGCCTTGACCAAGGAGGAGAAACTCATGCTGGTCAACTGTCCTCCGCCACCCCTGCAGCTATCCCTGGTCAGTACTGTTCATTAGTCATAGTTACCCCCGTCTCCTTGACCAAGGAGGAGAAACTCATGCTGGTCAACTGTCCCCCGCCACCCCCTGCAGCTATCCCTGGTCAGTACCGTTCATTAGTCATAGTTACCCCGCCTCTGACCAAGGAGGAGAAACTCATGCTGGTCAACTGTCCCCCCCCCCCTGCAGCTATCCCTGGTCAGTACCGTTCATTAGTCATAGTTACCCCGCCTCCTTGACCAAGGAGGAGAAACTCATGCTGGTCAACTGTCCCTCCGCCACCCCCCTGCAGCTATCCCTGGTCAGTACCGTTCATTAGTCATAGTTACCCCCGTCTCCTTGACCAAGGAGGAGAAACTCATGCTGGTCAACTGTCCCTCCGCCACCCCCCTGCAGCTATCCCTGGTCAGTACTGTTCATTAGTCATAGTTACCCCCGTCTCCTTGACCAAGGAGGAGAAACTCATGCTGGTCAACTGTCCTCCCCCCTGCAGCTATCCCTGGTCAGTACTGTTCATTAGTCATAGTTACCCCCGTCTCCTTGACCAAGGAGGAGAAACTCATGCTGGTCAACTGTCCCCGCCACCCCCCTGCAGCTATCCCTGGTCAGTACCGTTCATTAGTCATAGTTACCCCCGTCTCCTTGACCAAGGAGGAGAAACTCATGCTGGTCAACTGTCCCCTTCCAGTTGACAGGAAGCCAAATTGAAAAACGATCCGAAATGGTTGATTCCTAAGATGAAAGGAAAACTCCAACATTCCTAGCTGTAGTATACATTACATAGCATCAGTGATGTTTTACTTTCTGTACCTCTAGTTGATAATGTTTTTAAATCTTAAAAGCAAAACTCCTAGACTCTTTCTTGTTTTTTACTTTTTTTTCTGTTTTCCTTAAGAAAAGTATACTTATGTGTTTTACACCTTACGTAGGAAAGGTTAAAGCATTTCTCACAATCAAACTAACACACATCTAAAACTCAGATACTTACGAGTCAGATTGCAAAACTTGAGTCTGAGACACTTGTGACTGGGGTTAAATCTGAGGACAAGGAACAAAGAAACCAAATGATGAAAGGAAATATAAAACCACTGAAACTTTGGCCTCATGGAGACAACTATATATGCATCGTACAAACATTTTAGCCCCAAATAGAAAGTTGACTACTAACACGATAAATTTACGTTTTTGTTATGACAAGAGCTTTGTGTGTTGTGATTGGTTGATGGGTTTCAGATTGTGAGAGACTCTGACGAGAGACTTACCGAGGAACAGATTCAACAACTGCTGGTGTTGGTCAAGACACATCTCCTGGAAGACCCCTCGTGACACTTACAATTATAATATATATTTTACAAGTATACACTTTTGTTCTTTTTTAAAAATATTTCCTCGCAAGTCTTTAATTGGGCTTAAAGATTGAAACATCCCCCATGGTTTTTTTTTTTAACTTAAACTTTAACTTATCAACTACTTCAAATTTTCAAAACAAATGTTCAACTTGAGACAAAGGTAACAAACTATTTTGAAAGTCAGGTAGTTAGGTGGTTCTTCTAGCCTTTAGAGAGATTTCACTGAATATAGGAAAAGGTTAAAGCATTTCTCACAATCAAACTAACACACATCTAAAACTCAGATACTTACGATTCAGATTGCAATTTGAGTCTGAGACACTTGTGACTGGGGTTAAATCTGAGGACAAGGAACAAAGAAACCAAATGATGAAAAAATATAAAACCACTGAAACTTTGGCCTCATGGAGACAACTATATATGCATCGTTCAACATTTTAGCCCCAAATAGAAAGTTGACTACTAACACGATAAATTTACGTTTTGTTATGACAAGAGCTTTGTGTGTTGTGATTGGTTGATGGGTTTCAGATTGTGAGAGACTCAAGCGAGAACGAGAACAGATTCAACAACTTGGTCAAGACACATCTCCTGGAAGACCCTGACACTTACAATTATAATATATATTTTACAAGTATACACTTTTGTTCATTTTTTAAAATATCCTTTCTGCAAGTCTTTACTTAAGATTGAAACATCCCCATTTTTTCTTTAACTTAAACTTTAACTTATCAACTACTTCAAATTTTCAAAACAAATATTCAACTTGAGACAAAGGTAACAAACTATTTTGAAAGTCAGGTAGTTAGGTGGTTCTTCTAGCCTTTAGAGAGATTTCACTGAATATAAGAAAATGTATACCAATCTACAATAAAATACATAGCAGAAATATCTGTAACTTTTTAAACATATTATGTTAAATTTTTTAGTTGAAGTAAATTGTGATTCGGCAGAATGTTGTTAAACAGTAAATTAGTATTAAACAACAAGAGTATGTATAAAATACCAAGACAAGAGGGAATACTACTCACAAAGAAAGTGTTTCAAAGAACAGGACAGGCCTGGTGATGGACTTGCTAATTGAACTAGTGGATATCTGCAGCAGAGTTTCTATTGTCTGTGCTAGGTGTAGGGCTGGGTAGTGGCTGGGGAGGTGGAGGAGCAGGTAGACATCTGTGCACATGGGACAAGGAAGAGGAAGGTAACTAAAGCAGAACACCACATCTACTTCTAGTAACTTGTAGTTTGTGAGAAAACGATGTACTAAGTTTTACTTTAAAAAAAACTTTACCTAAAGTAGTTGATTTAGTTGAGATTTTAGCTTATGTTGAGATGGTTCACTGAAAAATGTTCGTTTGTTTTCTAAAATATAAAATGAAAACCTATGTTTTATAGTATGTAAAAGGCTAATTAATAAATTTTGATAACAGATTTACAACTTTTAATATCAGCAAAAATATATTAATTAAATCTACATTTATTACATAAATGTTAATTACAAATATACTATTTATAAACATAAATTATATAAAAAATAAATAAACCCTTCCCTATAAAATAAATGCTTTATTCTTCTTTCTCTTCTACTTCTCTTTTGGCTTTATCGTTGTGCTGCAACAAAAAATTTTTGATTAGTTTAACACGATAATATAAAGTATAAACAATAAATTGTTGAACAGAGATTAATGACTTTTAACACACAAAAGCATGCAAATTTGATATAACTAGTAGTTTATTGTTTGGTATTAATGAAAATGTACAAAATTAATTATACTCACAGAAAAACTATACAGATTAATTCTAACTTGAAGAGAACAACTCTCGTACAACTTGCTGTAACTAGTGGGATTTACCTGAGGTTTAACCCTCCAAGTTTCCTTCAGTTTCTGAGGGATCACCATCGATGTTGTGAAGAAGTTGCCCAGGAACAGGATGAAAAACAGGAACGACAACACCGGCACCTGCACAACAACATGTTATCCATATGCTACGTAAGTGTACCTGCACAACAACATGTTATCCATATGCTACCTAAGTGTACCTGCAAACAACATCCATATATATTTCACATTAGGATATTTGCCTGCGCAACAACTTATGTTATCCAGCACCTGGTAACTGCACAACAACATGTGTTATCCATATGCTATAGAAGCGTGCCTGCACAACAACATGTTATCCATACTTTCACGTGAGATTAATGCCTGCACAACATGTTGTTATCTATATGCTACCTAAGTTGCCTGCACAACAACATGTTATCCATATATGCTGCATTAAGTTATTTGCCTGCACAACAACATGTTATCCATATGCTACCTAAGTTATTTGCACAACAACATGTTATCCATATGCTAGCATGGTGCCTGCACAACAACATGTTATCCGCTCTGGTGTGCGCAACCAACATGTTATCATGTTAAGAATAAGAAAACTTGGAAAACTTATTTTATTGGGACATTTTATAACTAAAATGTAAACAACAACAAATGCAACTATTGAACATATAATAATAAAATATGAATAATATTAATATCCAAACATCTTCCTTCAAGCTTATGTTCAACCTTTCAGGTTTTCTTATAACTCTTCTAGGCCTTTGATGTTGGTTCTGTCTGGTACTGGTATTGTCTGTACAACATCATCTCGATGTACCATAGCTCTTTCCTCTGCATATGCGGGTCGCAGGTAATACTGGAACTGATGGTGGTCTATGGCTTGGATCTTGTGTTTTATTTAGTGTTCCATCTCGATCAATGGTCTTGTATTTTCTAATAAAACTTGAGTTCCTTCTGTATACTTTTCCTTTTACCAAATATGATCGAAACTGCAAAACCTCCAATACTTTCCCTTCTTCCCATATTTACAAAGATTTATCATACACCACAACAAGTTTATTTTTGAGTTGTTTTACCACAATGAACTCAACGACCATAATTTTATTGTTGCTTTCTAACTGAAGCTGTACTGTCCCAAGAGGGTGTATTTCAAAACCTCCATATGCTTTAAGTGTTATCTTAGTTTTTGTTAATATAACTTTACATCCAATCTGTTTGAGAATACTTAAAGCGATTATGTTTACCTCTGCTCCACTATCCAGTTTGAAATTTATTGGTGTATCGAATACACAAATCGACTTCCACCATTGAGTACATTGCTTGGACTGCTCCTTTTTGGTCTGAACTGGGTTTACACTCAGATGACTTAATGAAGGCTGATCCTCATTTTCTACATTACCATCATTGACTTGAAACGAACTTTTCACATTGTTTTTGCACATTTTTGCAAAATGATTGAATGCATTGTGTTTGAAACAATGTTTTCCAAATGCTGGGCATTTTCTAAAACTGTGAACCCGACCACATTTACTACAGGGTACTTTGGATACAGGTCTGGTTTCTTTTCTTTGGTTCAAATTAGAATCATCACATTCATCATCACAGTTTTTATTGCTGCTTATTTTATTAGCTAGCTCCCTTTTGGCTTTAGAAAAAGCAAACACCTCTTGTGAATTAGGGGATATTCGGTTTTCTGAAAGAATCTCTAAATTTCGCAAGTTATTTCAACCTATCACTTTTTTTAGTCTAATTCTTCCCGAAGCAACTTTTCTTGTGTATTTTTACTGTTGATTCCTAGAATAATTTGGGCTTTAAGCAGTTTTTCTTCCTGGTCTCCGAAATCACAAAATGTTACCATACCCTTTAAGTCAGTATAGAATTTGTCAAAACTCTCTTCAGAACCATGTTTTCGATTAAAAATTTTAAATATTTCCATAGTTGTGTTCTTTTTGGGGCAGCAATGCGATTCAAGTATCTGAAATACTTGTGCAATAGTCTCATTTTCATCTTTTAAATCTTTGGGCCTAATAATCTCATACACTCTAAAAGCCTCAAATCCCATCAGATTTTTATGAAAACTTGAAAGAACTTATTTTATTAGAGGACATATAACCAAAATAAACAACAACAATGTAATCCATTGAACATATGGTAATTTAAATATGAATATTAATATCCAAACAATCCATATGCTACCTAAGTGTACCTGCACAACAACATGTTATCCATATGCTACCTATGTGTGCCACTGAGGTAATGCACAGGGCTGGATAGGCTATAGAACCGCCTAGGGATGCGCTTATACTGAGAGGGAGTCCGCCAACTGCTTAATTAATCCACTTATTAGTCCAAAGTCTTCCGTGAATGTCGAGAAGATTTTCTACATGTTCATGCTATCAGTAAATCAAAGTGGACGTGCAAGGTTCCTAAAATAACAACTTTTTTACGCAAGTGTAACAATGTTCATTGTGAAACTGTTGCTGTCAGTTTCTTCTGCTTGCAATACTGAGTTCATGGATTTGGACAGTGCTGCCTCACTGGTGTGTGAAACTGATTTTGCAACACGCTATGTATAAAAACAAATTGAGGGAGAAACAGCCAAATAATGTGGGAAAACTGATTTAGTTTTTTATTTATGTCCTGCTTTGTGGAATGTAATTAAAGAACTGCAAAATTATATTGATGCACAACTAGAAGAACATACAAGTAACACTGGAGGTATTAAATCTTGGTTTGCGCACATTAATTACACGCAAGTGTAAATCTAGTGCAGTAGTTCACGCTGTTTGTATTCTATTCCTGGTTTTCATTTCCAACCACTAAATGACAAGTTTAACTTGGTTACAGACACAACAGCTTTATTTATACAATCTCTGAGATACTACAAAGTATAGATAGTGAAACAAGAAGTGAAGATAATCTTGCGACAGGTCGTAATCATTTTATCTTTAAATCTTTGGGCCTAATAATCTCATACACTCTAAAATAAATCCCATCAGATTTTTATGAAAACTTGAAAGAACTTATTTTATTAGAGGACATTTTATAACTAAAATGTAAACAACAACAAATGCAACTATTGAACATATGGTAATTTAAATATGATTAATATTAATATCCAAACAATCCATATGCTACCTAAGTGTACCTGCACAACAACATGTTATCCATATGCTACCTATGTGTGCCACTGGAGGTACGTACAGGGCTGGATAGGCTATAGAATCCGGCCTAGGGATGCGCTATACTGAGAGGAGTCCGGCCAACTGCTTAATTAATCCACTTATTAGTCCAAGTCTTCCGTGAATAAAATGTAGAAGATTTTCTACATGTTCATGCTATCAGTAAATCAAAGTGGGCGTGCAAGGTTCCTAAAATAACAACTTTTTTACGCAAGTGTAACAATGTTCATTGTGAAACTGTTGCTGTCAGTTTCTTCTGCTTGCAATACTGAATTCATGGATTTGGACAGTGCTGCCTCACTGGTGTGTGAAACTGATTTTGCAACACGTTATGTATAAAAACAAATTGAGGGAGAAACAGCCAAATAATGTGGGAAAACTGATTGAGTTTTTTATTTATGTCCTGCTTTGTGGAATGTAATTAAAGAACTGCAAAATTATATTGATGCACAACTAGAAGAACATACAAGTAACACTGGAGGTATTAAATCTTGGTTTCTTTACATTAATTACATAAGTATACTAAGTGGTGCAGCAGTTCGCTGTTTGTATTCTATTCCCTGGTTTTCATTTCCAACCACTAAATGACAAGCGTAACTTGGTTACAGACACAACAGCTTTATTTATACAATCTCTGAGATACTACAAAGTATAGATAGTGAAACAAGAAGTGGCGTGAAGATAATCTTAAGCGACAGGTCGTAATCACTTGACCTTGTGGACTGGCAGACAACACTTTCTCATTCTAATAACCATCAAATAAATAAAGCAACTAGATATTTTCACTCTGAAATACAGCAGTTAGACGTAGCCAATAGAAAACTCTGTTAGTTGTTATTTATTTATTACCTACACAGTAAACACCATTTTACAAAATATAAACGATTATGCGAACATTTAAATACAACTATATACAGGGGTTTAAAATAACGGGAATTCGTTATAAAACCATATTGTATTATTTTTTACAAATTTACATGTGTACCTTCAGTATACTATTTAGTGTAATGCATTTGTCCATTCGATGCTCCTATGGTTTAAAACACCCTCATACCCCTAGTCTAAATGGCTGCACGCTCCATCCTCATTTGCCTTTTCACCCTTCATTTCGTACTAGATGATATTTTATGTAACTTTTAGTTTGGGGAACATAAAAAAAGTGGTGAACAAGATTTGGTGAGTATGGGTCGTGGGAAGGGGGTGCTATTGGCCAAAACTAGCGCCTTCAGGTAGCTGTGACGTAGCATTGTGTGATGAAAGAACCAATCTCCATATCATACAATTTAGGTCTGGAGTGTGTTGAAATTCGCTAAACTGAATTTCTACACACCGAACAAACTTTCATGGTATCAATGGTCTTCGGCGGTGCTTTAACGGTTTTGAACAATTTCACCAGTCCGAGAAGTTGGTCGCCCAGGGCGAGGCTTGTCTTCAATCGACAAGCATCTTGAATTTGGGAAAATACTGGTTACACTCTGGTTTGGCTCAAAACACTTTGTAAGCTTTAATAATTACAACCGTTTCTGGCCGCTTACCGAAAAAAAGCAAAACTACACTGCTGAACTTAGTTCATTTAATTACACCATCAAAACAAAACGAGGCAGAACAAAAACTACTTTTAGAAAAACGCTCACAGCTCCTCTTCAAAGCCTCTCAGACTGACCACAGTCAGTGCTCTGAACTCAAGAAGAGTTGGCTTTCATCCCTATTTGAAATGCTCACCTGTCGACCTTGATTCCTGATACTGGGTACCCTAGTATAGTTCTAATTTTACATGAAATGCAATAGTTCTTATAAATCAACAGTGTTAAGTGTTATAAACTTGATTTACAAAGATCATCTAAACGAGCCTCTAAGAATATCAGGCAACACCTCAACGCACCTTTTGCTTTAACAGAGTTCTCTGGGACTCTTTTACTGGTGTTAGAGAGGACAAGTAACCATCTTACTCACCGCACCAGACATCATTACACCCGAAACTAGATGGAACTCAAGTTAGCCGTTAGACCTCCAGATGTATCCTGAATTCCACCTCCACGCCAGGTGATTATTAAACGATGCGATGGGTACACACCTGCCAGGTTGCATCCGGATGTGACACCAGGGTGTAGAGTTTGTAAGCGTTGTACAGTTGGAACATGTAACCTATGTAGAGGAAAGGGAACAGGAAACTCAGACCCCTCCACATCCAAGAGTGGAAGCCCTCTATCGTGATGTCCATGTTGTGTCGTTCCCCTTTCAGTCTGTACAGTACACCTTGCTGGTACCTGAACTGTAGGTATTGGACGAAACCTGCAACATAACGTACGATTTACATTCAAGCCTTGGGGCTAAACTGAATTTGAGCTGAATTTCAAGACAAACTTTGTGGCTCAAACTTAACTCTTAGGCTTTTGCAGCCAGTGTCACAACTATAATCTAGTTCATTCATTTCACACTGCGACAAAACATTACAATAATTAGCTTGAAATATTTTTGTCTCGTTGTGTATCTTTAGTCACTGATCGGTTGAAACTGAGCTTCTTGGTGTCTGCTATCCTATTGGTCACAGGGGTACCAACCGTCAAACAGGATGCCCAAGTCTTGTGACCAATAGGAAAGCAGACACCAAGTAGCTCATTTTTCAGCCAATCAGTGACTGAAGATGGTACTTCACAGCCAAAAATGCTGGTTATTTGAACCAAGCTAGTAATTATGAGATTTTGACACAGTGTGAACGGACACAGTTGTGTCTCAATTTAGGAGCTCTTTTGATTCAATATGTTAAATATGTGACCGTTCCTAAGACAGTGAAAGATCTCAGCCACAATACCAATCTTTAGAGGCCAAATCAAATCTCTTCCTGATAACAAATCCAAGTTGGACTAAACTCTAGCATACTCCTGCAATAGGTTCAAAAGGACCGTTGAAAAACGTACTACGTACTGCCAACCATTATAGTCCTCTGATATGTTTAGAAAACCATTAAAGTCTGGAGTTCCACCATTAAAACCAGTTAACCATTAAAGTTCCACAAATGTTTAACATCCGTGAACATTCTGAGAGTTGTTTTACTTGACGGGTAGTTTCTAGCGCTATTTCACTTTTGTTAAACACTGCATACTTTTGGCTACCAGGCGTAACTAAGACTTAAATAAAGGTAGTTAGAATTGTGAATTTTCCAGGATGTAAGCAGGATTTATGCTTAATTCTCATGCACATTTTTCTTGCTGCATCAAATGTTTTCTACAATTCAAAGTGTTGGCCACTCTGAGAATGAATCATGATCGCTTAGAGCAGCGGCCAACTGAACATAACGTTGCCTGTCGGACGGAGACAAGGAAATTGCTTTGATACTCACTGATGTAAACGTTGAAGATCATGAACTGTGGCCTGAACTCGTACCAACACGCAGAGTTAGGCCAGATGAGCAACACGCCGGACACAACGGTAGAGATGAAGTGATGCAGTCTCCACCAACCTTTGATCCTGGACCCGTTCACCTTGAGTATAGACTCGCGTATTGTCAGTGTGCAGTAGTACCACACCAGCAGGAACATGAAACTCAGCTCCAGTACACTGAACACAAGACACACATCTCTCACAACACTCTCTGAAACAAGTCATTTTTCAGGAGAGGTGACTTTTCAACATCGAGGAGTAATTATTTGAGAAAAGAACCTCTCGAATTTTTGTCGAGAATTGGCTGGCTCAGAGCATTGAACGACCAATCACAGCTCTGAATCAGGTCGACCAATTGCACCGCAACAGAGAAAACAACAAATACCTATTTATGCACAGCCAATAGAAGGGAAATTCTTTAAAAGTGTTGATGAATGAATCAAGTTTCCTAACAAAAGTTAAAACGATTGGCTACTTTAGAAAAATCCCTACCCATTGAGTCTTGAAAACTGATTATGGCCTAAGCTGATCGTTAGATTTATGAAATTAGGGCAACTCACACATGTGTAGGAATTAATAATAGGGTGTCTTACACTAGTTAGGTATTTTGAATCCGATTTTTAGTTCTTAATAGCAAAACAAGACTTCTGAACCACAGGAAGTGGCTATCACTGATGATCTTGGTTCCAGCTGAGGCTGAAGGGGGGCTTGTGCCATTGCGTGTGGGGGAAACAAGACAAGTGAGCTCCTCACATAACTTATGTTTGTAAATGAGTGAGAGATGTTTTGTTACTTACCGAATGTTGGTGCACAGGTTGAAGACGGACAGGGCGAAGCCGATCACACTCAGGATCAGCTTGAACTTCTCGTACTCGTCCTTGTATTTCAATCTGCAACACACACACTAGAGTAGAAATACTTGGCAATAAACACACACACACGCCAGCTGTGGTACACATCACAGACAACAACACCAAATCTACAGAAGAATCGTTTTTACTTTTAAAAGTAAAAGCACTTCTCGCCTTTTTTTATTCCTAAGTGAACCAACAATGTAAAATTAATATTATTGACAAAAGAGGAAACCATATAATTTGTTCTCAAACTAATTTTAGCAAGAGACATTGAGGAGAAAGAATAGATTGGTACTTAAGGTTTTTTACCCGTGGCGCCAGGGAATGAAAGGTCAGTCCACCCTTGACGCAGAGGAGAACATAATAATAAAACATTCAATCTCTAACTGAGGCGTAACATATCAACAATAATATTAGTGGCAAGTTGGATACAACTATCAATGGTTGCCCCAGAGAATCAGCTTGGAGTATTGTAATGGCGTCATGAATAAAAAGTACATAAAAAAGTCTTTGACACTAAAAACTCCTATTCAGAATAGAATACATAATTTTCCAGCCATCTGCACAAGTTGTTTTATATTTTTTTTCCGCTGTCTTCTTTGAGGTACCCTGGCAATTTATCAAAGTACAGCACTCCTTTATAGGTTAGCTTCGTTTCAGCAAGACTAAGGTGGTGGATAGGACTACGGTATATATGTCAATGAAATGTGGTTGACTTACTTGTCCATCTTGTCGAGTATGGAAACGTTGACGTTGCCCAGAATGATCTTCAAGTATGTGCCGTTGGGTTTGGGTAAGCACTGCTCCAGCTCGAGCAGTTGGTTCTGCCGAGACTCCATGCCTTGCTTCACACTCTCCAACTCAGCAGTCTTCTCCTTGGAAGCCTTCAGTCTGACCACAACACAACATCAATGTTAACCAAATCCTGTTGAGTTTCTATCTCCGGAGAGCCACAGTTACTCCCAGCAATGTTACGAGCAGCAAGAGTGGCTTGTGTCGCTCACAAGCAACCACAACCATGTCAAGTCAGATTAAGACGTTGGTTCGTTCCATTGGTCTTTAGGATATTAATTAATAACATGACATTATGAGCAACAACCGGCCCTAGTTTGTAGCAACACTACATTTCATCATCCATCAAAACGCTCACCATCATTCCGTGTTCACCTTAAAATGCCCTCTAAAAGTGGTCGGTGTCTCAATAAAAGCCGAGCAAAACCAAATCACAACTTTCAAAAATATTGACCACTATTTCATGACTATTGTTGGTGACAGTGACAAAAACAACTTGCATTTATCATTCATATGATTCCTAGAATGTTGTTAGTATTTGTAACAAAATCACGATTACTTTTTTGTTATGCTAAGATAAATGCAAAATGTTTAGTTACTTATGTTAAGTAATCTTTGTTTAAAACAAAATTTAATGTTGGA